>CM057456.1:1393947500-1395147500 GCA_016271365.2 Neoceratodus forsteri
CTGTTTCACTTCACTGAGGAGACCTAGATCCGCATGACCTGTTCAGTACATCCATTGGACACAGGGTGCATGCCAATGGATTGGAGGATGGCCCATGTGGTACCCATTCACAAGGGCAGACCCAAGGACGAACCAGGGAACTACCAACCAGTGAGCCTCACATCAATTGTGGGTAAACTGATGGAGATGATCCTAAAGGAGAGGCTCTTGACCTTTTTGGAGAACAATGGTCTCCAGAACAGTCAGCAGCACGGGTTTGTCTCGGGAAGATCCTGTTAGACAAACCTGAGTACTACGACTGGGTGACAAGGGAACTGGACAAAGGCCATTCGGTGGATGTCCTGTTTTTGGATTTCAGCAAGCCTTTGATTCTGTGCCACATGGGAGGCTGGAATATATAGGGGTGGGAACAAAGATGGTTAACTGGATCACCAGTTGGCTAAAGGGTAGACAGAAAAGGGTGGTAGTGGTGGTAAACTCAATGCCGAGGGATGTGACGAGCAGGGTGCTGCAAGGATCAGTGTTGGAACCGGTGGTGTCTGGGATTTTCACTGTTGATATCTCCCACGGGGTCCTGAGCAAGATCAGTCTCTTCGCGGATGACACAAAGGTGGGAGTGGTGGTGGATGACATCGAAGGATGGAGGGGGCTGCAGGAGGACCTGAGCAGGCTACAGGAATGGTCAGAGCATTGCAGTTGGGGTTTAACGCCAAAACGTTCAAGGTTTTGCACTTTGTGGTAAAGAACCAGGGGAGGAGCGATCAGCTAGGGGGGTTCATCTGGAATGCACGGGGCCGGAGAAGGATCTAGGGGTGCTCATAACGGTGAGTATGAATAACTCAGCTCAGTGCAGAAAGGTGGCAGTGAAAGCCAACAGAATGCTGGGGTGCATAGTGAGGGGAATCTCCTCTAGAAATAGGGAGGTGATCCTGCCCCTCTACAGGTCGCTGGTCAGGCTGCACTTGGAGTATTGCATGCAGTTCTGGTGCCCATTCCTGAAGAAGGACATCAGACTGCTGGAGGGTGTACAGCATACGGCAACAAAGATGATCCAGAGATTAGAAGGATACTCCTATGAGGAGAGGCTGGGTGAGCTGAACATGTATTCCCTGGTGGAGAGGATGGATGCGGGGGGCATGATCAAAACCTTTAAATACCTGAAGGGAATAAACAAGACTAGTACACAAGGGATTTTCCAGATCAGAAGGGGGAGGGTCACGAGGGGACACCAGCTGAGATTGGAGGGGGGAGGTTTCAGGATGGAAGTAAGGAGACAGTATTTCACAGAGAGAGTGGTGGACAGGTGGAATGCTCTGCCTGAGGAGGTAGTAGCCTGTAGCATGGTAGGCAGCTTTAAGAGAGGATGGGACAGAGCGAGGTGGGGGGGGTTATTATGAAGAGGGGAGGGAGTGGGGCAGCTGCAAGGTGAGGGGCTAGCTGCACAATTAAGCAGACTAGATAGACTGTTAGGCCTGTATCTGCTGGGGTTTTTGTATGTTCATATACATTGTGTCCTAAATCCTCACCAGAACAGAGGAATCTCAGGTGCACTGTTTAGGCTGCGTGCTCAAACTCTGGTGGTGGTGGTGGTATTTTGCTCACCCTGCAACCATCGTGCTTCCAGTGGATTGTAGAAGCAACACTGTATCACTGATGACAACGCATCATCTGGTATCCCCCAAGGTGGATGTAGAAAAGACCATCTTAATGAGGCTGATGGGGGAGATCTACAGGTAGAAAAAAATGGGTGTGACAACTTAAAGTCACTGCCCTCCCCTCCTCTCTGGGACACCCTGTACTGAAACTGTATGAAGGCATGGAGAAGAGCCACAGAGGCCGTCAAATGGCCCCTTGGGATGGTAAGGCAGTGTTGGGACGAGTCAAACTGGAAGGTGAAGGTTGGCAGCTCTCCCTCGGAGGGGGGAAAAAAGATGAGGTGCAACAGGTGCAAATCCATTTTTCCATCTTGAGCCAAAGAAAATTTTAGATTAATTGCCAGTGTAAATCAAAGTCAACGCATATAAACCAGTCCAAGTACTGCAGTTAGTATAAATTCACAAAGCTGATACTGAATCCCCAGGATTAGATCTGACAGAAGGTCCATTTCAAATTGGATACATCGACTTACCTGAATAGTCCATCTCTGTCAAAATTCAAACTAGGTTCCTCTGAGAGTAAAGGCAGAAGAGGGAGAGTGAAGGACAATGGCAAACATCACCTTTGGGCACTATTTAGGGGGGAGTAAAATGCAGCATCACCAAAGCCCTTTAAGAACATCTTGGAGTAAAAGATTTTCTGCAGGTTGCTGCCATTCTGCAGTATGAATTTAATGGTACCTCACCATTTTATCAGTCCATAGTAAGTGAGACAGCAGCAGAAAAGGCCTTCCCCTTTTGCCATTATCTTCAGTGGCCCCATATGTCTTATCTCCTTATCTCACCCATGCTTGAACCCCCCCCCCAACTTTGCAAACTACTTCCCTTGGCAGCCTTATTCTACTCCACTACCCTTTCTGTGAAATGTTAGCCCCCCTTTTTTTCCCAGTTTCATTGAGCTTCCTCTGGTGCTGGTGTTCCCAATCTGTGTAACAACTTTCTGCTGTCTTGTCTGTTAATAATCAGGGGGAGGGCAGGACATCAGCTCATGCATGGGCAGAATCACTTAAAGGAGTAGTCCACCCAGAATTTACAAAAAAACATAAGTTATGCAGAGTGTTTTGATATGTATGTTAAGTCCTAGTGTGTCCTTCCCTCTGTCTGCTATTAGGATTTTTTTCTAAATTAGCCTGCTAGCTATATGGTAGTTTTACGACTCCTGGGGATCTCCATCACAAATAGGTTTATTGGCTTTCTTTCTCCTACGACGCACCCTGTCTCATGTGACAGTGATGTAGCCAGGCCCTTAGATTTAGCATGTGCAGTACCAGGAGAATTCCACATCCTGCCTCAATCTTTGCCCAAGGAGGTGCCCTCCTCTGCTGTCCCTTCCAGCTCCCACTCAATACATGGAAGCATCTTTTCCACATCCGTGGGATTATCAAACTGATACTGCCTCCCCTGCCACGTAAGGTGCAGTCTGGCAGGGAGCAGTAACTGATGCTGAATCTTAAATCTTAGGAGACAACTCCGAATCCCATTGAAGGTCTTATGCCTCTGCCTGCTACTATATGCCAAATCCGGGAAGAGCTGCAAGGTATCCTCCCCATATTTCAGGGATCGCCTTCTCTTGGCCAGGGTAAGAATCCAGTCTCGATCACCGACCCCTGTACAATCAGTAGGGTTCTGGGAGTCAAACCTTTTGATCTCACCAGTTGGTTGAGAGTTGTTTGAATCGTGAGTAAAGTCGCTCTCCCTGTAGACTGCTCATTCGGGTCTGTGGCTTCATCAGCTAACACAAGCTCCTCTTCTCGCTGCTGCCAAGATCTCTTTGGGGCAAAGAAATCCAAGGAAGCGGTGGCAGCACCTTCCCCCTCCCCATCTAGGTTCTCTAATACATGCTGCACAGCTTTCACCCTGGAAAAATTGCAGGAAATTCAAGTTTATCACTTTTAACAATAGATCTCGGGAGCTCAAAAAATTAGCCGTTTCCCCAATGCTGTTGAGCAGCGTGCGTGCTCCCCCACTTCTTTATCTGCTGTTTATAATCTTTCCCTAATCCTTTTTCAACTACACATTCCAGAACAGCAAACAAGACTCCAACTGCAGATGAACTAATGACCTTGCACAATGGCAGTCATTTCACTCCTCTAGCTGCTGGTCCTCTTTCTTATACATCCCAGCATCCTATTCACCCTCCCTGTTGGACTGTGCTTCTGTCTCCAAATTGTTTGCTATTGCCCCCCGTCTTTTTCGTCTGTTGTATGCTCTACAGACCCCCTTCGCCCTTCATGTAGTCCAGGGTTTTAAATAATTGATTAGCATTTTTTTTCCTGGGACAATACTAACTGTACAGAAAGTATTTCTATAGGTTTTCTAGAAGTGTTGTGTTGTTAAAACACAATGAGGCAAGTGCTATGCATTTTTACAATGTTTTAACACTTTTATGAGCAAAACACTAATCAATTTTTAGAGTTAAATAAAACCCTGCAGTCACTGAATTTATTCATATTATATGCATTACCTCAAACTTCTTGGCATTGCATTTCAATAGGCAGGCAGATCTTCAACTAGATCTCCACTCTAATATCACAAACAAAAAATGTTGAAAAGGGCTGGTCCCAAGATGGATCCCTGTGGCATCCTACTGGTGAGCTAGATACATACATGGATACTAATGTCAGAAAAAGTCCCTATTGGCCCATCCAGTCTGCCCACACTAACTACCTTGCACTTGCCCTATCAGCCATCCTGCTCCTTAATTTCTGCCCCCACCCGAGTCCATCTTCCTGGCATATCCCTGCTTGAAACTGCTTACCGATTTGGCCGGTACCACTTCTGGCAGCTTGTTCCACTTATCCACTACTGTTTCTGTGACAAAGTGCTTGTGGACATCCTTGAATCTTTCCCTTCAAGTTTAAGTGGGTTCTTCATCGTCTCTGTATCTGAGCTCAAGCAGAACAGTTTCATGGCATCCACCTTGTTTATCCCTCACCAGGTACTGGGTGGTAACTCCCTCAGTTCCGTTGCCTGACGCCCGATCTTCTTTTTGGCTGGAAAAAGCAGGTTACCTCCTTACCGCTCCCGTGTTGAATAGGCCCTCACACTTAAATCTACAGATTTACTTTCTATACTTTAAACTCTTACAAGTTTCTGTCTTCAGCCTGAGCTTTGATCGCACCTGCCATGGATGATAAGTCCACTCCCAGGTTCTGCTGGTCCCCTAGCAGGCAGAAAATGTCCTAAACTGACCCGCACACCATGTGCGTCTACTGCCTGGGGCAGGAGCATGATTCCCAGGCCTGCGATTTTTGTCGCTCATTTCACCTGACCGTCGTAGAGGACTGTCGTGCCCAACTTAAACTGGTCCACCCAGCACAACAGAACCAGATGGTCAAATCTAAGGATGCCTGATGGGTGGTCTCTGTGACCGTGGGGTCCGCTGAACAGCTTGTGGCCTTGGAAGAGGCAGTGGCCCAGGCTGCGTCCCTCTCCTCTTCGGCTTCTGCCTTCGTGCCGCTTCAGCTGGCTTGACATTTACAGGATCCTTCAAAGAATTGTGCCAGTCTCTGCCAACCTTCATTCAGGGACCCTCTGGGCACACGTACAAATCCGAGAAAGTGTCTGAGAAAGAGAGGACTTGTCGTCATTCATGGGATCGGGAGCACTCTTGGTCGAGATTTTCCAGTTCCCAAGCTTCTCCAGAGCTGACTTTGGTCGAATCCTCCACGGTAACCCCGTCGGACCAGTTGACCGAGATGTTGGTTGAGGTCCCAGCTGAGATTTTTCTCGAGTTGACCTACCAGCTGTTGACTAAAGAGGCCAACACTTCCTTGTCCAGGACTCTGGTCCTGACTCAGACCATTGGAGGGACGGATCAGTCCAGTGACCCACCACCTTTGGTCCCAGACCTGGAGGAGCCTCGGTGTTCGCCGACTCCGTCCGAGAACCGTCACCGGTCCCCCGGAGATCGAGGTGGAGGTCTTGGTTTTCATCCTGTGGGTCGAGTGGCTCCTGCCGACATCAGCGCTCCCACTCTCAGCACCATGGGTAGTGGCGCCACTGCTACTCTTCTTCCTTGTCCTCCATGGGTGAGGATAGGCTTCGGTGCAAAATGCGTTGACACTACGAGGATTTTTTTTCCTATATGTATTTTGTAGATTTTTCCATTTTTTTCTCCCTGACCCTTTGCATCCTGGCGTGGCGCATTGCATGTGGAGGCAGGCGCATGTCATGCACTATGGGACGCCCCACCCTACCAGTTGCTCCGTTACTGCCTACCATCAGACCTCCATCCAGTGACAGTGGGACTGCGAGCGGGTGACCCTCACTGCTGGGAGAGGAGAGCCAATGTTCGATCCTACTCCCCCTTCCCAGATGACCCAAGGTTGTTCCCAAACCCGGGTCACCGGCATAGCACGATGTAAGGCGTTCAATGCCTAGTCCTCAGTGCCACTGGGCCGGCCCTGCTACGAGAATTTTATGTGGCAACAGCTGGTGCTTACTGGCGTCAAGCCAACTACGGCTTCTATGCCAGTCATCACCTTGCTGTCGCTTGAAAGGCCGACGCCTTCTCTATCGACGGAGCCAACCAAAATGGTCCTGACCGATCCCAGTGTCTCCACTGATTGGGGTGGAACAGCCGCCGACCAGCACTCCAACAAAGGAGTCTCGGCTGTTTAAGGGGCTTCCCCATTGACTGTTGGAGCATCAGCGGGGACTCTGGTGGTCGGCCACTCTTTAAGGACTTCCTCCCTGCACTCCCGTCCAGTTGACGGGGAGTCTATGGGGGATCTCCCGACAGACAAAGGCCCATCTTCCTTCTCTGCCTGATCTGAGTCGATGGGTATGAAAATGGAGCCTGTCTAGAAGTGGGCTCGTTACCCATTAACTGAGATCCTCGACCAGGGACACACTCCTACGGAGGCTTTCTCAGTGGCAGAGGCCATTCTTGGCAATGCCCTGGAGCTTTGGCAGCACCCTGCTTCCTGCCATGTGCATTCTTATATTTTTATTATTATAATATCTCATTGCATTGTACAGCCATAAGTCATAGTCTACAGACATGAACAGGGCACAGTTACATTTCAGGCCAATCAAGCCTACATAGAGAAAGTACATCCTTTTATAGGCATTACCATTCAGTAGGAGACAGATAAATATCAATTTGACAAGTAGGTCCCCCCCCCAAACACGTATAACCAACCCAGTTCTGAGGAAGGGCACATCCCATGTTCCCCCCACTCTCCTCCCAAGCTCTTCCAAAGTGTTGAGTGGAATTGTAAATTAAGTCTGTCCCTCATGGTACAAATTCTGGGAGGTGTTCCAAGTGGTATAAGACCCATTCTGTCATTCGCCTTCTGCCAGATGGCCTGCAAGTATGCAGTTCCCGCTCAGGATTCACAGCGCACCTCTCGGCCGAGGGATTGGTGGCAGATTCTGTGTTTAGGTGCTCCAGCAACACCGGAATGTTGACAAGCCGCCCAAGAATTTGGACCATGCGGCTAAGAGTCTCCGCTGCCTCCTCGCTTGGTCTCCGCCAGGCGAGCTTGGCCCTCCTCATGGCCCACTTCTCCCACGCCCTGCTGGGCACCCTGGATGAGATGCTTCCTCATCTGCTGGCAGACCTTCAGGCCATGGTCAAGCAGGTATGGGACCAGGACCAGGCTGTAGCCAAACTACAGCTCCAGACAGTCATAGACATTGGGGACTCCTGTGCCTGCTCCGTGACAACCTCAGTGGCCACGCGCAGCAGGGCTCGGCAGAGGATCTTGACCTTCCCGGTGGACACTCAGCAAAAGCTGGCAGATGTCCCTTTCCTGGGCACCGACTTGTTCGGCCCAGGAGACACCTCACCCGTAGACAGAAGTCCAATGCCACCTTGTACTCCTGTGATATCTTCCCAGAAGGACCCTAAAGGCTCCAAGCAGCAGAAGAACAAACCCTTTCAGTCCACCTCCACTCCAGCTGCCAAACCTGCCAAACCCAGGCTGTGGCCTTGGTTGTCTGCAAGCCTGGAGAGAGATGCTCCAGTGGCGCCTCAGGTGGGCCCTCCTCCTAGCCTGCCCAGTGGTGGGATGGGGGTACCTCCCTTATGCCCATCACGCTTCTCCTGGGTCCTCTCGTAGGGGCCGGCCCCACCACTTCCTTTCTGCCTGGTCCACTGTTACCATGGACAGGTGGGTTCTCGAAGTGATGGGTCAGGTTCTGCCTCAGGAATTCGAGCAGTATCCTCCTTGCCGAGCCCGCACCCCATGGGAGGACTCAGCTTCCGCAGACAAGCTGTCAGCTCTCAGAGCTGACATAGTCCTGCTCCTTCACAAGGAAGTCGTGGTTCCTTCAGAACAACCAGGGTGTGTGTCCAGGTACTTCCTGCTGCCAAAGTTGGGGGAGGTGCGCTGGCACACCATTCTAGATCTGCACAACCTGAACAAGTTCCTCAGATCACACACCTTCAGATTCTTCAAGCAAACAAGCACTATTTTGTTCCTGCCATTGCGGTAGGAAGATGTACCACTTTGACAACCGTACATCTTGTGTAAGGTGTCTGGGACCCACACACAACACCAATTCCTGCAGTTTCTGTCAGGAATTTAATCAGGCAACTCGTCGATGATGGTTGCTTGAAATTCAACACCTTTTAATGGAGCAGAAAATGTCTCTCTTGGAGAACCAGGGGGCTTGCACCAAGGGTCCCCCTCATTGGTTCTTGTTCCTGGCAGAAAAAGGAGGAGAAACCCTCCTCACACTCCCTACCTCGTCGCTGGCCACCATTTCAGGTGTCCGTCTGATGACAGTGCATCCGCCAACCGCTTCTTAATTGACGGGTCTTTCCAGTGACTTATATGCAGTTAAAACTATAACTGCCCCATCGACGGAGGCTTATACCCTCTTGTCGATGATGATTTCCAGCATTTTACAGGCAAATACATGGCTGCTCCATCGACTAAGGCTCCTCTCCCGTCTACAACATCTGACAATTTAAGTGAAAATGAAATCATTCTTTCTTCCCTGTGGGCCCGTCGACGAGACTCTGCATTCCTCAGGGGAAAGCTATGGCATATGCCTTTCTTACTGCCCCTCCACCCTCACAGGTGGCCTCTTAGAGGGGTCAGGTGGACAGAGATAGGGACCCTGGTCTTTACCACTCACGGGCAAGACCTACTCACACTGTGCATTCCATCCCCTCTATCACCCCATTTGTTTCCCAACATGCCCGCCTCCTCACCCCCTCTTCTGCTCAAGAACAGGACATCACCAACGTAGTACGACAATGTCTTGCATGCCATGCAGCACTCCCAGCCCTCCGACCCAGGAGATTCGAGTGATCCTCTCAGATTCCCTACTCCTCCACCTAAATGATTTCATAGTTACAGGGATATCATACCACCCTGGTCCCCTCTTCCTAACACGGAGGATTATTGGTTAGATGAACAAGAATTACTGGTCGAGTTCCCCAGTGGTATTGACAAAGAAGAGTTCCAAGATCTGGATTTTCCAAATCCCGATTCTCCCTATTCGGAAATCTCTTCTCTGGAAGAGGACCTGCCTAGAACTTCCACATCCTCTCCCCCAGATGACCCAACCTTTAATGAAATGATGGTTCATATACAAAAGGTCATGGAATTCTCTACTACAGAACATGACAAACAACGTAAGGATATGGCAGAATATCTTGAATTACCAGAGTAACCAGTGTTAGTGGTTCAACCACTAATACCAACTTACCAGAATGCCATGCTGGCTGGCTGCCTGGCATCAGCCTTCAGCTATTACACTTGTTCCCCGCAAGGTGGATCGTTTATATCAAACTCCTCTGGACCATCCTTTTTTGTCCATCATCCCACAAGCGGATTTGGTGGTCATTACTGTTGCTCATGACCGTACTAAAAGACCTAAACACATGAGCTCCTTACCACCTGATAAGGAATCCTGAAGAATTGACTACCTAGGGAAGATGGTATTTACCTCAGGTACCATGAATATCAGAAACTTAAACTATATGAGTCATATGGTTAAATACCAACGTACCCTTGGGGCTTCTGCCATTGAACTCGTCAATAAACTCCCTCCTTCACAAGAAAGGGAAAAAATTATTGTTGACAGTGTCAACTAGCAACTCTATCTCATGTCACTTACTCAGGTTGGGATATGATTCCATAGATACCTCAGCCTGACTATCAGTTACTGGTATTTTGTTACGTCGCCATGCCTGGCTTTGCGTTTCAGGTTTTGCAACTGATATACAACATAAAGTAGCTAATGCCTCCTTTAATGGGTCTAAGCTATTCAGGCCAGGTACTCAAACATTACTAGATGACCTATAGGAATCAGGCAGAACCCTCCGTACGGTTCACGGCATGTACCATACTCCACATACAACCTACCGTACTCAATACTCCTCTTATTCCAAAAGAGGTGGAAAATACAAAGCTTATACCAAAGACGGCTTCAGAGGTCGTACCCAGTCCACCAGAGGCAACACCTTTGCTGCCAGCAGATCCCGCTCCCACCCTTCTGGGGGGGCCGGGCAGCCCGTCACCCAGTGACCCACTAGGGCTTTCCTCCAGCCTCCTCAACCAGGCCTCAGAGGCTGTGGGGAGTCATTTTGCCCTCCATCTGGAGACCTGGCAAACAATCACTTCAGACAAATGGGTGCTTCAGATTATATACAAGGGCCACACTCTGGAGTTCACCTCTGCCCCACAAAGACGGCCACGTGAAGTGTGTGATCTGCCTAGGCCCAGACCACCCAGTTTCCTCTTCCCCGAACTGCCAGCCTTTTAACCAGGTTAACACACGTAAAAGAAGGCAGCAGGCTTTGGAGGCCCATCTTTTGAAGACCCAGCTGGCGTCTTTAGAAAAGCAGATGGAGCGGATCCGATCTTGTTCTTCATCTCCTTCCAAAAAAGGACATAGGAAAGTGAAACACAGGGAGCGGGAGTGCTCCGTGGAGGTGTCCCAATACGAGGCCTCTCGGCCCTCGACCAGCAAGGCTTCTTCCCAGCCACCGCCTAAGACCAAGCTGCATAGGAAGCTAAGTCAGCCGCCGGCTCTTCCGATGGCCGCACCATGCCTGCCATTAAGTCGACCTTCGGCTCCTCCAGGGATTGCCTGGCTGCTGGTAAGATGGCTCCCCAGACCTCGGGGACCCGCACAGCACCAGACGCTAAGTCAGCAGGGGGCTCCTCCCCCTCCCGCATGGCTCCGTCTGGTCAGACGTCCATCCCTGGTGGGCGCTCAGATGCAGCTCTTCCATCGAGCCTGAGGGCGCCACCCGACGTCCGGCAAGAGCCTGGGGAGACTGCCCTCCCCTTCTTCTTCACCGTAGCTTCCTGTTCAGGCTGCCACCGTTCGACAACAGTGCGGAACCCCTGGACGTTCCACACTCCCCTAACGGGGTCACAGGGATAGAGGCTCCTCCACAGCCATCTGGTCCTATTTCAGAGGCCCCTCCTGTCCCTTCTGGGGGGATCACTCCCGACCAGACTCCTGTCCCAGTCGAGATCCCCCTGCCGGATCCGGCAACAGTCCCTCCAACACCGGACTCCCCTACAACATTCTCTGAGCCTGGGGGCAGTCGTCTGCCCCAGCCTTCGGCTCCAGTGCCAGGCACGGTCCCTCCATTGGAACCCCTTCGTCCAGCTCCAACGCCGGCCCCTCCAATGCTGGACCCAGTTCTAACACCGGATCGGGTGGTGCTGGTCCCTACGCTGGCTCCCCCGATGCTGGACCTGCCGCCGATTTATATGACGGCTGACCCTAAGTGGGTTCCCCCTCCATCAGATCTTCTGACATTGGGTCTTTACTTGAGACCCCGGACTGTCCCGCATTACGCCTCGGGGTATCTTGGGGACCACCTCCCGGCTGATCCTCCTCCACATTGGAGTGACGTGGGGCATTATTTCTCAGGTTATGGCTATCCGGGGGTATCACTATCCTCCTCCCCCCCCCGGTAATCCCTCCATCTCCTCCTCCTCAGCTTCCTCCCTCTCTTCTCTACAGGCTCTGGTCCAACCGGATTTCAAGACTCTTATTCAGTCTTGGTGGCAGGGTGCACGCTTGGAGCTGGTATCTGACTTGGAGAGCAGAGTCCCACCTCCGTGCTCTCTACGGTTCACGTCCTGGAGACATCCTGCAACAATATCACTCTTCTGGATCTTGGAGACCATCCGGACATGGGGGATGAGGATGGCGACAGTCGCCAGAGAAGCCCTCGGATCATGAGTCCTTGATCCCTAAGGGCAAGGTTTTCCCCAAATCCCCTCCAGAGGACCCTGCCTTTTCAGACCTCCTGAGGTCCATGGAGAACTACTTCGAGTGGGAGTCGGACGAACAGGATCTGATGTGGCAGAGACTCGCTGAACACCTGGACCTGGAGTCTCTCTACCAGATCCTGTTCCCCCATGGATAAGATCTCACCAAGACCTCACCTCTACAGTCTGGCAGATGCCTCATTCCAACCTGGCTGTCCCCAAGAGGGTGGACAGGGTTTACTGGGCACCCAAGGATGCTCCATTTCTTAACCCTCATCAAAAGGCGGACTCCATCATGATTTCAGCTGCTCATGATCGCTCTTCAGCACCCAAGCACATGAGCTTCTCTCCTCCAGACAAGGAGTCGAGACAGATGGACCAGTTTGGTAAGAAGGTCTATTCTTCGGCCACATGTGTGCTTCGGTCCCTTAATTATGTAGCCCACATGGTGTAGCACCAAAAAGCTACCTTGGCCAGGCTCGAGGCCCAAATTCAATCTATGGAACCTTCGGATCTAAAGGAGGAGCTCGGCAAGGAAATCTGCCTGTTTCGTGTTTCTTGCAGGCGTGCATTGCGGGCTACTTAGCCATGGTGACTGCCATTGCTTTGAGACGACAGGCCTGGCTTTGCATCTCTGGTCTCGCAAATGAGGTCCAGTCTGCGATTCAGAATGCCCCCTTTCGGGGCTCGGTGCTGTTTAGCAGGGACACCAAAGACATCATCACCGATCTCCGGGATAAAGGTCAGGCCCTGAGATCAGTGCGGTCCATGTACTGATCGGGTACCCAAAAACAGCAGCAGCCTTTTTGGAAAAGGACCTGGAGACAGAGGAAGCAAGCCCCGGCTCGTCGCCAGGGCAAGTGTAAGTCCACGGGTTCCACCACTCCTCCCGCCTCCAAGAATCAAAGATGTTCAGGGGGTCCTCCTCTGACCGTCCTGCCACCTCCTGACTCCCTCGCCCCTCCTCAACCTTAGCGCAAGGAGCCGGTGGTGGGGAGGTCCGCCCACCATGCGCAGGAGTGGCAGGGCATTACCTTCGATGCATGGGTCCTGCATTTGTTGTCCGCTGGACGCACCATAGAGTTTCTGGAGATTCCACCAGACTCTCTGCCAATCCGGTCGTCCTACTCTCGAGACCAGGCTCTTCCTGTCAGAGAAGAAATCAACTCTCTGTTGCTCAAGGAGGCTATAGAGAGCGTTCCCCTCTGGCAAAGGGGAAGGGGGTTCTACTCCCACTTCTTCCTGGTTCCAAAAAAATCAGGTGACATGAGACCCATTCTTGACCTGAGCAGTCTCAACCTGTTCAAGTACAAAAAATCAGAATGCTGACCCTCCAAAGCCTTCTCCCTCTCCTGTTGGAGAACCAGTTGCTTTGTGCTCTGGATATGCAGGATGCTTATCAGCATATTCCAATTTTCCCCAGCCACCGCCAGTTCCTGCGGTTTTGTTTCCAGGGGGAGCATTTCCAGTTCCGGGCCCTCCCCTTTGGTCTGTCTTCGGCACCTCGGATTTTTACCAAGTGCCTGGTGGTGGCTGTGGCGGCCTTTCTGCATCACCAGGGCATAGCAGCTTTTCCTTACCTGGATGACTGGCTGATTTCAGCCCTTTCCAGGATGCTCTTTTGGAAGCTCTGCATTTCACTTTGGATCTGTTCTCCAAGTTGGGGACTACCGACAATTTCCCCATGTTTTCCCTTTCCCCGAATCACAGACTTCAGTTCATCGGGGCAGTCTTGGACATGGCCCAGAACAGGGCCTTCCTTCCTTCGGACAGGGTGGAAACTCTGATCCATCAGGCTTCAGTGGTGGTCTCATCCAGGACCATTCCAGCAAGGGAGGTCCTTTGCCTTCTCGGCCTGATGGCGGCCTCCATCACTACCATTTTCCTGGCAAAATCACTCAGTGGTCCTTGCGGGCACAATGGGATCAATTCCTGGATGACCTGGACCATCTGGTCCTGGTATCGTCCGTGGTCCAGAAAGACTTGCTGTGGCGGAAGGATCCCTGCAACCTTTCCTTGGGTCTCCCATTCAGAAGCCCTGTCCCTTCGGCATCTCTGACTACAGATGCATCAAATATGGGCTGAGGGGCAAATTTGGGGGAACATCAAGCACAGGGACTTTGGTCCAGCTCGGAGCTGTTGTTGCATATCAATGTCCCACAGATGAAAGCTGTCTTGTGTACGCTCCAGGCGTACCAAACCCTTCTCCCCAAGGGATCACTGCTTATCCAGATGGACAACATGTCAGTCGTCTGGTATCTCAACAAACCAGGAGGAACTCGCTCGTACCCTCTCTGTAGGGAAGCGATGAGAATGTGGAACTGGGCAGTCCAGCACGATCTGTCCTTAGTGGCAGTGCACGTCCCAGGCGTCCAAAACGTCCTGGTGGACAGTGTCAGCAGATCTCGAACCCTCAGTCATGAAGGGAAACTAAGTCAGGAAGTGACAGAGTCTGTCTTCCTAAGGTGGGGGCGTCCGGATCTTGACCTTTTCGCATCCCCATTCAACGCAAAACTTCACAGTTTTTGCTCACTCGTTCCAGGGCATGACACGTTGTTTCTCTCTTGGACAGGGACATTTTTGTACATCTTCCCTCCATTTCCCATTCTCCAGAGGGTTCTCCTCAAGCTTCAGGCAGAGAACGTGCGGGTGATACTCATCGCCCCCCTCTGGCCGAGACAGATTTGGTTCACGCTTCTGCAACAGTTAGCGGAGTAACCACCGGTTCCACTTCCTGTGACTCATGACCTCTTGACACAGAATCAAGGGTGGCTTGTCCATCCAGGGCTCAGGACCCTGCATCTTCATGCGTGGCTCCTGCAGACATAGTGGTTTCCCGCTTTGGGGTCTCCTCTCGGGTCGCCCAGATAATTGTTGAGGCTAGAAAGCCGTCTACTTGTTCCACCTATGCTATGAAGTGGAAACGTTTTTCTATTTGGGCGGCTTCCAAAGATTGGAACCCTTTCTCTTGTTCTGCCCCACAAGTCATGGAATACCTCCTTCATCTTTCAGATTCGGGCCTATCCTATTCCTCCTTGAAGGTCCATCTTTCCGCTATTTCGACGTACTACAAGCTGGTGGATGATAAACCCGTGGCTCAGTTGGAAGTCTCAAAAACCTTTCTGAAAGGGATTCTCCATCTGAAACTCCCCCATCCACAGCCCCACACCACCTTGGGATTTAAACTTTGTTTTAGAGAAGCTCACTCTCCCGCCTTTTGAACCAGCGATGAGCTGTGATTTACACTTCCTGTCCTGGAAGACGTTTTTAGTTGCTGTTACTTCAGCTTAAAGAATTTCGGAGCTTTAGGCTCTAGTTTGCAAGGAGTCCTGTTTAATTTTCCATAGGGTGGTCCTCAGGACAAATCCTAAGTTTCTACCTAAGGTGGTTTCGGAGGTCACACTGAACCAATCAGTGGAGTTCCCTGTATATTTTCCGTCCCCTGCGAATAGAGGTGAAGCACTCCTGCACACTATGGATGCGCATCACGCCCTCCGTTGCTATACTCGCCATATCAAAGAGTTTTGTAAGGATGACCAACTGTTTGTCTCTTTTGGCCCCAGATCTTTGGGCAAAGCTGTTTCTAAGCAGTGCCTGTCCAATTGGTTGGGCAACTGTATCCGCTTCTGCTACCAGAAGTATGACAAGCCTCTGCCGGGACCAGTCAGAGGTCATTCTACAAGGGGCATGGCTGCTTCCGTGGCTTTCCTGGGCAACGTTTCAGCAGCCGATATCTATGCAGCAGCAACGTGGAGTCCTGTTCATACCTTTACCAAACACTACAGTCTGAACATTGCTTCTAGGCAGAGGGCAGGTTTTAGCCTAGCTGTTCTGAAGGGCCTTCTGTCCTAGGCTGGTTCCACTCTGCGTTTTCCTTAGCTGTTGGAGTTTTTTCCTCCTCCTCCCTTGTTTCTCTTGGGTCTCTCTGCAGAGGGACTGCTTGGGATTCAGTCCTATATGTGATGACCTATTGAAGGAGCCCTCTCGAAGTAAGCTAGTACAGTTACGTAGGAACTTACTGTAACAGTACATCTTCGAGAAAGGTTCCTTCAGTAGGTCATATTTTTCCCACCCTCCTTCCCCCTTTTTTATTTAGGGACACCAGACTCTGTTTCCTCCTGCTGTTAGGCCTATTCCAGGCTCCGGCAGGAGAACTGGAGGGTGGATGTGGGGACCGTCAACTATATAGCGTCATGCTGACGTCGGTCACATGATGTCGGGTGGGTGGTCCCCTGTCAGGTATTGCTAGAAAGTCTGTTTTGCTGCCAGATGCCACATGGCATTAGTCCTATATGTGATGACCTACTGAAGGAATCTCTCTCGAAGATCTACTGTTACGGTAAGGTCCTGCGTAACTGTACTTTTCGAGCACTCCTCCCTTTCGGCCTCTCTTCAGCCTCAAGAGTGTTCGCCAAATGCCTAGCAGTGGAGACAGCAGCCTTACGAAGAAAAGGGAACTTCATCTTTCCATATCTAGACAATTGGCTAATCAAAGCAGACTACAAAGTAGCTTTACTTGCCCCCCTAGATGCTACCCTGAAGATGTTCAACGATCTAGGGATCACAGTCAGTTTGCCAAAGTCTAGCTCAAATCAGCACAGTCCCTCCAATACACTGGAGCTGTCCTAGATACAGTCACAGCCAGAGTCTACCTCCCACTTACTCGGCAGGACACACACATCTCTGGCATCACAGAAACAGACTCAGAAGATGGTCACAGCCAGACAAATGCTGCGGGGTCACATGTCTGCTGCCATCCCTACAGTGACATTCGCCTGTCTTCACATGAGACCTGTCCAATGGACCCTCCAGAATCAACGGTCCCAAAAAACAGGACTGTTCGAAGACAAAATTGGGGTTACTACCTCTCTGAAGTCAGCCCTGACATGGTGAACAACCGGAATCAATTTGAGTCAAGGAATGCCTTTACGGTCTCACCCTCCCATGCTAACGTTAACCACGGATGCTTCTCTGGAGGGATGGGGTGTGCACTTTGGTCCTTGTCAGACACAAGTCCAGTGGACCACCTCTCCCCATCACTCTCCTATAAATGAAAGTGGTCCATCTTGCCCTTCAGGCATTCCAGCCCTACCTGACACCACGACCGTTGCTGATTCAGTCAGACAACACTGCAGTGGTATTTTACCTCAACAAGCAAGAAGATATGAAATTACGTATCCTATGCGTGGAGAGTCTGGCAAGAAGCCATCAGGCAACAACTTACACTAACAGCTGTCCACTTACTGGGACATTGCAACCAGTTAGCGACCGGCTGAGTCGCCAGTTCTCCACTCAAGAATGGACACTTCATGAGCAAGTACTCCAGGAAATCATCTACCTATGGCGAACCCCACAGCTGTATCTGTTTGCCTCCCACTGAATCACCGTCTCCCCAATTACTTTTCCATTATCCCGACCAAAAAGGGACAGTCTATAGATGCCCTGTCCCAACCATGGACAGGACTCTTATTATATGTGCGCCCCCCCCCCCCCTGCAATGGACTCTACTGAAACTACAACTAGAACCAACTACAATGATACTCATAGCTCCAGTGTGGCCTTGCCAAATGTGGTTTCCCCTACTCCAACAACTATCAGCACGGGAACCCGTTCCGTTGCCAGTCAGACTGGACCTCTTGACTCGGTGTCAAGGGTCTCTCCTACACTCCAACCTGAAGGCTCTACACCTTCACGTTTGGCTCCTGAGAACGCTTTCATAACTAGATTACAAGTGCTGTCTCCTGTTGCCAATATTCTGTTGGCCTCACATAAGCCAGCAACCACAGAAACATACAATTCCAAATAGAAACGCTTTTCCATATGGTCTGCCTCTCGATCATTGGATCCTTATTCCTGTCCACTGACGAAAGTTCTAGACAACCTGGACTTGTTATCTGAGTCAGGTTTAAGTTACTCTTCCATCACAGTTCACTTGGCCACCGTAGTGGCCTTCCATAAAAATCTAGATGGCAGATTACTGTACCAACATCATCTAGCTAAGATGTTTTTGAAAGGAATATTACATATTAAACCACCTATTAGAAGACCCACTCCTCCATGGGATCTCAATTTTATGATAGAAAAATTGACCCTTGAACCATTTGAGCCAGCAGCCACTTGTGAACTTCGTTTCCTTTCATAGAAAACCCTATTTCTGGTGGCTGTCACTTCCACTCGCCGTATTTCCGAGCTTCCTGCCCTCATGTAGGGAACCTTACTTGACTTTCCACAAGGACACGGTGGTACTTTGTACCAAGCCTTCCTTCCTTCCGTCCTTCCTTCCTTCCTAAAGTAGTCTCCAAACATACTTTGAATCAAACCTTGGAGCTACCAGTATACTATCCTGAATACTCCACTCAAGGTGAACATCTACTACATACTTTAGATGTCCATCGTATACTATGCTACTTTGCGAATCGGACACAATCGATTAGAAAAACCTCTCAACTGTTCGTTTCTTTTGCCTTGGGCTGAGAAGGCCTCCCAGTTGCTAAAAGAATCGTTTCAAGCTGGTTGGCAAATTGTATTACATTTTGTTACAAAAAATACAACACGCCTTTATTAGGACCTGTCCAAGCCCATTCCACTAGCGCTATGGCCACTACTGCGGCTTGCTTTAAAGGAGCCTCCATTTCAGGTATCTGCAATGCAGCTACCTGGTCCTCAAGCCTACATTCACAAGGCATTACAATCTGGATATTGCCTCACGACGTAGGGCAGCCTTCGGCCGTGCAGTCCTGCAAGGTCTTTCATCATAACTGTCCTCCCACATAGACATTACTGCTTGGGATTCATCCCAAAAGTATTACCTACTGCAAGAGACCATGCTGTGGAAGATAGTACAGTTATGTAAAAACTTACCATAACAGTAGCTCTTCGACGAGTGTTTCTTTCCCCTCCTTCTCTAAGAGAGCAGATTCTGGTCCAGTGACTTTGGGTTGGGACTCCTTTGGTACCTCGGGTTCCTCTCGGTCCTCGCTTTGTGAGCTAAATCCGGCTGGGGAACTGAGGATACCAGGGACCACCTACACTTACATAGGAAACAGGAAGCTGATGCCATGGGTGGGTGGTCCCTGGTAAAAAAAACTGCTAGAAGAGCTGCCGTGCGCCACAGCGACCGCTGCTGGTAACCCAAAAGTATTACCTACTGCAAGAGACACTCCTCGAAGATCTACTGTTACGGTAAGTTTTTACGTAACTACTTTCTAAGAGTGGTATAAGTTGTTCATCCACACTTGGCATGTCCTTTCCCGTTAAGATTCTTGCCGGAAGGTCTTTAAGCTGGCTCCTCCCACCCACCTGGGTGGTATAGCTCTCAGTTCCACCCCCTGATGCCAGATCTTGTCCGCTGGAGACAGAGGTTGTGGGTTGATGCCGGGGGAGGTCTGGTGGGTGAGTGTGGATGAACAACATATACCACTCCTAGAACTACTGTTACAGGTGAGTAACCTGTGTTTCTAGGATCATGGATATATTGTTCTATCCACACTTGTTGGCAGACTCGTAGCAGTTCTCCGGGAGAAGGGAGAGAGGCAAGGTGCACACCCCCTACTTAGGGAACAGAGATTCTAGAACTGAGGCCCCAAAATCAGCATCCCAGCGTGACTCTAGGTTGATGAGGAAATGGGTAATGAAGGTGTTTGCTGACTTCTAGATAGCAGCCCTGCAGATATCATGGATAGGGATGTCCCTAGAAGCAGCCACTGACGCAGCAGTATGGTGGGTGGAATGAGTTCTTATCCCTGTGGGAGGCTCCTTGCCTGCCAACCGATAGAGATCAATGCAAAATGTAATCCATTTGCCAATTGTCCACTTTGTTGCTGGTCTGTCAGGTGCCATCAGCATAGGTGACAAACAGCTGGCGAACCTCTCCCTGAACTTCAGCCGTTCGCTCCTTATAATAAGAGAACACTCGTCTCAGGTCCAAAGTATGGAGCCTGTACTCAGCCTCCGAGATGTAAAGTACAGTTACGTAAGAACTTACCGTAACAGTAGATCTTCGAGAACAGCTCTTGCAGCAGGTTACACCATTAGGACTGTAGCCGGCAGGCTCCAGGACTCCACGGAAATTTTCTAGCTAGCAGTATTCAGTGGGGACCGCCTCCGACGTCGGTCCTGCCCCCGAGGTCAGGCGTAGTACAAAAGGAGGTGGTCCCCCAGAATCCCCAGTTCTCCCGCCGGAGACTCCCGGCCGCTGGATGACATCAGAATAGGAGACTGAGGATCCGCCATCATATGGCAAACAGAAAAAAAGGCTGTGAATGCCTTATCCTAGGAGAAGGATGTTGGAACCAGAATCTACCTCCAGCGGGATGGTGGGAGGGTGTTTGCAAAGAGCTGTTCTCGAAGATCTACTGTTATGGTAAGTTCTTACGAACTGTACTATCTTACTTCGAGAAACAGCTCTTGCAGCAGGTTACACCATTAGGACTGATTCCCAAGCAATCTTGGAAATCACACACCATCGGGAGGAGGGAAGGTAGAGATCCCTGAATTATGTCGATCCTAGGACAGAAGTCCCTGAAGGAAAGCTAGACCAAAACCTGCTCTTCGCCTCGATGCGATATCCAGGCTGTAATGCTGATGAAAGTGTGGACAGAGCTCCAAGTAGCTGCAGCACAAATAGCTGAGGTGGATACATTCTTTAGAGCTGCAAAAGAGGTCGCCACCCCTCTGGTGGAATGACCCTTAACCTTACCCGCTAGGGGTTTGTTGCGCTTCTGGTAACAGAACGTAATACACCGGATGAGCCACCTGGACAGCGACTGTTTTGAAAGAGGAGCTGCGATCATCCTGTGGGAAAAGGAGACAAAAAGCTGGTCCAATTTTCGGTGGTGTTTGGTTCTGGTCAGGTAGTATCTGAGACACCTATGCACATCTAGAGTGTGCAGAAAGGCTTCTCCTCGATTAGAGTATTTCAGGAAATACACTGGTAAATCGATATCCTGATTAAGGGTGAGTGCTGAGACCACCTTAGGCAGAAATTTTGGATTAGTCCTTAGGGATACCCTGTCTTGGTGGAAAACCAAATAAGGTTCTTTGCACATAAGTGCATGTAGTTCAGAAATTCTTCTGGCCAAGGTAACGGCAACTCAAAACAGCGTCTTCCAAGAGAGAAGACGTAGCTCGCAATCCATGGCTGGTTCAAAGGGTGGCAGCGTGAGCTGCTCCAGGACAAAGGGGTAGATCCCATGGTGGAATCGGATCCTTAATCAGGGGCCTGAGGTGGAGGACACCCCTCAGGAAGGCACGTGTCGTGTCCAATTGAGCTACAGTACGTTGGCCTATAGGGACGTGATAGGCTGAGATGGCACAGAGATGTACCTTAATCGAGAAGTAAACCAAGCCTGACTGGAAAAGAGACAGCAGGTAGTCCAATACCAACTTCTCTGGACAGTCCAAAGGTGATAAACCGCGCGCGTGAACCCATAAGCAAAATCTGCGCCACTTCATGGCGTTAGGTCGCATGGGTAGCTGGCTTTCTAGCAGCAGTGAGAATGTCTGCTACCTCTTGCGAGACCCCGTGTCGCATCATGGCTATGTCTGTAGGAGCCAAGCATGTAGGTTCAGGGAACGTAGGTCCGGATGGACCAAGGAGCCCATCTCCTGAGACAGCAAATGGGAGCTGATTGGCAACGGCACTGGAGGTTCCCGGGATAGCTGATGCAAGAGAGGGAACCAGATCTGTCTGGGCCAAAATGGCGCGATCAGTATCAGTGTCGCTTGCTCTCTGCGAAGTTTTAGAAGAACCCTCTGGATCAATGGAAAAGGGGGAAGGCATAGAGGAATCTGCCTGCCCAGGAGAGGGACAACACTTCTCGCCAGAAAACACCAGGCCCTGGATCTAGCAAGCAAAAATTGGGCAGTTTTGCGTTGGATGGGGACGCGAAAAAGATCTAGTTCTGGAGAGCCCCATCTGCTAAACAGATCCTCTGCTACCTCCTGAAGTAGTTCCCATTCATGGACTCTGGCCTGAGAGCGGCTCAGGCCGTCTGCGATGATGTTGTCCACTCCCGGAACATGAACGGCAATGAGGTTTGCGCCGTGTTGCAAGACCCAATCCCACACTCTCATGGCCTCCCTGCAAAGCGGGTAGGAATGGGTTCCTCCTTGTTTGTTGAGGTAATACATCACCATGGAATTGTCTGTTTGTAACAGAAGTGTACCCGGTGGAATCTCCGACTGGAAGGCCTGCAGGGCGTAAAGAACTGCCCTCATTTCCAGGATATTTATGTGGAGATGAGACTCTTGGTCTGTCCACAGGCCCTGAGACCAGACATTGTCGAGGTGCGCTCCCCAACCAAGCCCTGAGGCATCTGTGGAGAGTGTCACAGTCGGTGACGGTGCAATGAAGGGGACTCCCGCCGAGAGATTCCTCGAATGTAGCCACCATTGCCAGTCTCGGATTACGACCTTCGTGATCCAGATTGGATGCTGCAGATGGTCTTGCTTTTGGTCCCATTGGACCCTTAACATCCACTGGGTTACCCACATGTGGAGACAGGCTAGCGGGACTGTAGCAATGGCCGCAGCCATGTGTCCAAGCAGGCAAAGGACCAGTCTGGCAGGAACGGTCTTCTTCGACGAAAAGTCCCTGATGAGGGATCTGACGTGTTTCGCTCTGTCCGGGGGAAGGAAAGCTTTCCCTTGGACGGTGTCCAGAACTGCACCTATGAATTGCAGAGTCTGGGATGGAACCAGGCATGACTTTTCGTGATAGATGATAATGCCCAACGTCTCGAACAGAGACTGAGTGCAGTGAATGGCAGACATCAAGGCCTCCCGAGACGGTGCCATGAGAAGCCAATTGTCCAGGTAGGGGAACACGTAGTGGCCTTGTCTCCTCAGAGATGTGGCTACGACCGCTATGCACTTCGTGAACACCCGAGGTGCAGATGACAGCCCGAAGGGGAGAGCTCAGAACTGATAGTGGCGACCCTGAAACTCGAAGCGCAGAAACTTCCTATGCGTCTGAGCAATGGGAATATGCAGGTAGGCATCCTGCATGTCTAGGGACGCTAGAGAAGCATCCTGCTTTAGCATGGGAATCAGACCTGGGAGGGTCACCATGCGGAAGTGTTTGTACAGGACTGAGTCGTTGAGGTCGCTGAGGTCCAGTATCGGACAGAGGTCCCCTGTCTTCTTTGGAACCAGAAAGAAGTGAGAATAATATCCTAGTCCCCTCTGGTTCCTTGGTATGTGTTCTATGGCTTCTTTTCCCAGAAGTGTGAGCACCTCCTGCTGTATGAGCAGGGCATGCTGACCCGAGTAACGGGAGAGCAGGGGAGGTCTTGCAGGTGGGTGGTTGAGAAATTCTATGAAATGGCCTTTCTTGACCAACTGAAGAACCCACCTGTCGGTGGTGATCGACTGCCACCCTAAAAAGTAACGAGCGATGCGACCCTTGACCTTTCTCGCCCGTTGATCCAAAGGAGGGGCGGAGGCTGGGAAGGAGTCATGCTGTGGCAGCATTGGTCCCTGTGGGCTGGGCTGGTTTCGTGTAACGTTGGCCTCTGCCTGGGGATGACTTGGCCTGGGCTTTACGCTGAAAAGTGCCCCTTTGCTGCTGGCCGGAATGTGGCTGCTGCCTTTGTTCCCAGCTGCGAAAGTGGCTCTGGTTCCTATGAAAGGAACTAGGCTTGGATCTGTACATGGCCTGTACAGATCGGACTGCCTTCCCTGCGTCCTGGAGTTTGGTGATGACCTTCTCCGAGGATTCACCAAAGAGTACCTCGCCGTTGTACGGGACATCTAGAATATTCTTCTGTACGTCTGGGGTAAAGCCGGAGTCATGGAGCCAAGAGTGTCGCTGGAGACAAACGCCTGAAGCTGCAGCTCTGGCCGAAGAGTCCGCCGAATCGTATGCGACTCTAAGCACTTGGGTCCCCACATCTGACCCTGTGCGAAGCAGGTTAAGGAGCTCCACTTTTTGGTCACCATCGGGAAGCTTGTCGACCAGGTCTTGGCCCTGTTCCCACAGAGCGTTCTGAAACTGTACCATGTGGGTAAGGTAGTTCAAAGACCTGATGGCGCATGTAGCAGCCGTGTACGTGTGCCTCCCTAGGGCATCCAATTGCTTGGATTCCTGGTCCAGTGGCTGAGTGCTTATATGTTGGGGTCTTTGAGACCAGTCACATGAGGCCGTGATGACCAGGGAGTCTGCCAGAGGTTGTTTCGCCAAGTACTGTTCCTCTCTTGGAGCCTTGTACAGGCAGTCAGCCTTCTTCGGCACTGCGGGAGTGGAGTGCAGACGCTTCCAGGCAGCCTTGGTGACGTCCGCAAAAGTGTCCACTAAGGGTGGGACTACCACAGGCTTTGGGTCTTTCTGCCGAAGATAGCGGGCAAGGCGTTGTCATTCGGGGTCAAGGTCTTCAGCATCCCACCCCATGTTGTCCTGGATGTGCCTCATGATCTCAGCGAAAGAGGTATCGTCCAGCGGAGACCTAGGGAGGTCATGTGGATCAGGAGAGGAGATGCTGAGCGGAAAAAGAGATCTGGAGTAGTCCGAGGTGTCCGATCTGGAGTCCTCCCCCGACGGAGAATACCGACGCCGTCTAGGTTGCTTAGGGCTGGGAGACCCTGATGGAGATCTGGAGGGAGGCCTTCTCCTGTCTTTAGATATGTCCCTAGGAGGTGGAGTCTGTTCCTTGGGGGTTGATGGTCATCCTGCTGGCCCCTTAGGTGGAGGAGGGAGTGTAGGAGGTGAAGGAGTAGGAGGAGGAGGAGTAGTAGTAGTAGGAGGAGGAGGTTTAACAGGGACCACATCCTTTTGGATGGTGTCCCACCAAAAAGTAAAGAGCTCCGATATTCATGCCCGACGACGGGCCTGGCACCGGTGGTCTGTCGCCGGGGTCGGGCATCGAGTCCCTGGGTGTCTCCTGGTTCGGGGAAGCTTCCTGTGGGAGCCCGGCATCCTCAATGTCGCCCCCCTGGTCTTCAGGCAGTGGGGTGTCCTCCTCAGTTGATTCCCGGTGACCAGCGTCTGCGGTGACAGGGGGCGGTCTTCCGTTCGGAGAGTGCGATGCCGACGCCGGTCTCCTGACTCGACGCCGGATCCGCGACGCCCGCCAGTGACTGGTGTGGCCAGCGTGTCGCCGGTTCCCGTGAGCGCCTGGCTGACTTCAAATGTTTAGCCGACACTGGGTCCGATGCCCTTTTCAGGGATGTCAGGTCCTTGGTTCTTCTGGGGGCTGGATCAGGACCTCTGGGCGGTTGGGAGACCGACCTGGAGTCGGTGTCCTGACGTCGGGTGGAAGAAGAGGATTTATGGTGCTCAGAAGACTTCGAAGAGGCCTTGGATGGAGCGGAGGAAGCCGAGGGCCTCGAGGTCTTGATCGGCTGGAGCGAAGAAAAGCCGCCTGAAGTCCGGACCTTAACAGAGGGGGGGCTGTGACCGAGCCCTGGAGGGAGAGCGGTTCGATCTGGAGCCTGAGCTGCGGGAGTCCGAGGCCCGAGTGGATCTGGACCTCACCTTCTCCCGGTGCTTGTCCCGGTGTTTATGGGCCTTTGAAGAAGATTCTCCCCTGGAGGAAGGTTCTTGGTCCATCCTTTTTAATTTCTCTTCAAGGAGATACGCCTGCAGTGCCTTCTGACGGCAGATCCTGGTGCGGCTGTTGAACCCCTGGCCAAAGGTGCAGGCCTTGGTATCATGTTCCGGGCCTAGGCAAAGCACGCGGGAACAGTGAGGATCCTTGAAAGGGATCTGTTTTCTGCAGGCACACTTAGAAAGGTGACCCTCAAGCGATGGAGTTGGAGAGGACATCAGTTGGCAAAAATATTCACAGAAAGTTCTGTAGTCGTCGTACGCTAGGTAGAGACCGAGAGGCTGATGCTGGCGAGTCGACGGTGGGAAAAGAACTGGGGATTATGGGGGACCGCCTCCATTTGTACTACGCCTGACGTCGGGGGCGGGACTGACATCGGAGGTGGTCCCCGCTGAATACTGCTAGCTGGAAAATTTCCGTGGGGTCCTGGCACCTGCTGGCTACAGTCCTAATGGTGTAACCTACTGCAAGAGCTGTTTCTCAAAGTAACACCTGATTCAGGTGGCACTCCGACACCAACTTCGGAAGGAATTTTGGGTTGGAGGAGCAGGACAACCTTGTCCCTGTGGGAAGACCAGATAGGGAGACTCGATAGAGAGTGCCTGCAGTTCCCCAGTCCTTCTGGCTGACGTGATAGCCACCAAGACATCTCACACTTGTGCTTTGGTTCGAATGGCTTGCCCATGAGCTTTGCCAGTACCAGCAGGAGATCCTATGGTAGTGGTGGTTCACTCACCGGAGGGGAAATGTGGTTGAGGCCTTTAAAGAAGCACCAGACCACCTTCTCCTGGGTCACGACTGCTGACCAGCCTGCGCCCGATAAGCAGAGATGGCAGCCAGGCGCACCTTAAGGATCGTAGACCAACTTTGGAGAGAGACCAAAGGTAGTCGAGGATGCTAACATCAGGCAGGACAGAGGGTCCTGGCCCTTGCCCTGACACCAAATGGAGAATCTCTTCTATTTGAAGGCATAGCACCTCCTGGTCGTCTCCTTCCTAGATGCCTCAACTACACTGAGTACATCGTCGGAGAGACCCAAAGCCTGGAACTCTAGCTGCTCAGGAACCAGGCTGTCAGGTGCAGGGTTTGAAGGTCCGGATCTAATACCTTCCCCTGATTGATCAAGAGCAGGTCCGGGCATGCTGGGAGACGCCTTGGGACCTGGTGCTGAGGAGATCTGGGTACCAGAACTGTCGAGGCCAGTCTGGGGCTACCAGGGTCACCTGTGCCTTGTCCCTCCTGACCCTGAGCACTTTGTGAACCAAAGGAAGTGGAGGGAAGGTATAGAAGAGGCTTGGGGTCCATGGCCTCAAGAAGGCATCCCCCTGCAGCGATCCCGGCATGAAATAGCTTCAGCTTTGTGTCCTCCCTGGAGGCAAACAGATCCACCTGAGGTTTGCCCCAATGGGAGAACAGACTGTGAACTACCTCCTGATGGACAGACGCCTCACCCATTCAGCTGAGGATGTCCGCCAACTGACTGGAGGCTCCTGCCACATGGATGGCTAGGAGATCTGCCTCCAGTCAGCTCATGAGTGTCTAGATGCAGAGCACTTCCCTGCACAGGGGCCGGGAATGAATGCCACCCTGCTTGTTGAGATAGTTCATGGTCACGGCATTGTCCTTCTGGACCTGCACCACTTGACCCCGAAGGAACAGAGCAAATGCAGTCAGTGCCAGCCGGACTGCTCAGAGCTCCAGCAGGTTGATATGATATTAGGATTTCTCGGGGGTCCACAGCCCGTGAACTCTGTGATTTCCAGTGTGGGCACCTCAGCCCATGGGAGAGGCATCGGTCGTCAGAACGACCGTTGGCTTGGGACAGACAAACGGTATCCCT
The DNA here is from genome assembly GCA_016271365.2 of Neoceratodus forsteri. NCBI lineage: Eukaryota > Metazoa > Chordata > Ceratodontiformes > Ceratodontidae > Neoceratodus > Neoceratodus forsteri. Next base: position 1,393,974,736 of record CM057456.1, read on the forward strand.
TCATGCAGATGTTCTAGGACGGTCCCCCATTGGAGAGCGTCCCACATCTTCTGGGTCACAGTGACCAGCTGGCTGAAGTGACCATGTCACAGAGTCCACTGGCTGTCCAGCTAGCATTGAAGGGGGCGCATATGCCACCGGGCCCATCGGACCACAGTGGTGTAGGCCGCCATGTATCCCAGAAGGCGCAGGAAGTCCCAGGCAAGTGCTCAACAAGAAATGATAGAGCAAAGGAGGAGAGAACCTCTGTCCTGTCCGTTGGGAGCCTGGCTCTGGCTTGGCAAGAATCGAGCTCTGCTCCGATGAAGCAGATCACCTGCAAAGGAATGAGTTCTGACTTGGTCTTGTTGACCAGGAGACCAAGTTTGATGCAGATCTGGAGAGCCAGATCCCTGGATTTCTCCAACTCCTGAATGGAGGGACCTGCTATGAGCCAATTGTCGAGATTGGGGCATTTGATTGAGACTGGGGGGAGGGGTGGTGACAGGCTGAACGGCATGGCTTGGAACTCAAAGAGGGCTCCCTCTGCTCAGAAGTGGAGGAACCTTTGGTGAGATGGACGGATCAGGACGTGAGAAAACATGTCCTGAAAATCCAGTGAGCAGGTGAGACAGAGTTAGCATCCTGAAAGTGCAAGGCCTGAGAAATTGGTTCAGGTCATGCAGATCTAGAATGGGGCGCCAGTCCCACATCCACTTTGGGACCAGAGTACCTGGAAACGAACAGGGGGATCTGTGACTCTGGCTACCACCTACTTGCGGAGAAGTTGGGCGATGTCTCGGAGAGCTAGTGAGTGTGCACGGACACCATGTCCTCCTGTGGGGCGCAGGCTCGGCGCTGGAGGTGACCATCCACACCTGGGCCGAAAAGGTCAGTACCCAGGAAAGGGATGTCCATCAATTTGTGCTGAGTGTCCACTGTGAAAGTGGAGACCCTCAACCAAGCCCTGCAGCATATGGCAACTATGGCCGCCACTGAGTGGGCGCAGGAGTCCCCAAGGTCCAGAGCCATCTGGAGTTCTTGCTTCGCAGCCGCCTGGCCCTGGTCGTGGACCTGCTTGACCATGTTCTGGAGGTCTTCAGGGAGGTGAGGAAGAACCTCATCAAGACAACCCAGAAGGGCGTGAGAGAAATGCACCATGATGACGGCTGACCTTGCCAGATGAAGACTCAGCATAAACTTTCCGGGCTGTTTTCCGGGGGTCTGTCAGTGTCTCCTGAATTACCTGAGCACCTAAACACAGATTCAGTCACCAATCCCTCAACTGAGGAGTGCTTTATGAATCCCGAAAGGGAACCAATGGGTACCGCATACTTGCAGGCCATTTGGGCTGAGGGCAGGGGGCAGGGTGCTGCCACAGCTCCAAGGCCAGACCAACAATGGCCTTGGCCACTGGGAAGGCCTCTGTTGGCGAATCCCCTTGTTTGAGAATGTCAGTGAGAGAGTATTTGGCCTGTTTCTAAACGGGTTCTAAGGGTATCCCCATGGATTCAGAAATGAGACGGGGGATACCCATGGAGGAAGTAGGGCCTTCCTCTGTCGAAAGACTCCCAATGGAATCCTCTTTCAAGGGGTGAGAATGTAGGTCGGAGTCCAGATAGATTGGCCAGCCACCAGAGTCACCCTCCACCCGCCTAAGATGGTTGGGAGTCAGAGTGACGGATAGCGTACGTTGGAGCCCTGGAGCAGGCTGAGGCTCCTTAGAAGGAGCCCCCAAAGGAGGCTGCTTAGGTGATGGCTCCACCACAATTAGTGAGGCCCGTTTTGCCTGAGCTGGAATGGTATGGACTGGCTCCGCAGGTGGAGGAATGGTATGGACCAGCTCCTGAGGAGTCGATGTCGGCCTAGAGGGTGACAACCAAGTAATGGCCAGGGTAGAAGCTGGTGCCAACTTCTGGCTGGACATAATCAGCTGCTGCCACATCAAATCCTTGTAGTGTCGACACAGTTTTTGTCAGACTCTCCTCATCTGAGGAAGAGTGACGGTGCTTTTTGGAGCGCTTATGCGCCTTCTTTGGCGTCTCTGGGATCAACAAGGTCATTCATAAGGAGCCAGGGAGAACCGTGGCTCTTCCTGGTCAGGGACCGGGACCACAAGGGGATTCCCAGTGGGCTGGGTCTTCTCCTTGGTGGGATCAGGCAGGACCGGGGTCCTGAATAAGGAGTTGTCTGCCTCATTGAGTTACGACAGGTCGACAAGGTTGAGAATAATCTCGACTGGCTCGTCATCCCACGTCTTAGACGGCTGGCCTGGCGGGGGTACCGTGAAGGCCGCAACCAAGACAGAAGATTCCTGGAACCGAGATCTCTCTCGGTCCCAAGAACATCGTCGGTGAGATGATGCTTCTTTTTGCTCCTTGTCGTTTTTATGGGAACGAGAGACATGCGTGCCTGAGGGGCCCTCTCCCTTGGTAAAGAGAGACTGACACATCTCCCGAAAGGAGCCTGAGAAGGTGGAGCCCAGATTGAGCGGGACGAAGAGCTACGTAGAAGGGTACCGCTCAGCAGCCTGAGCCACCTCCTCTTTGAAGGCTTTCATCTGTTCCAGCTGCTCAGTGAACCCCGCATCCGCGGAAACCGTCCAATGGACTTCCTTGCATTTGACTGGTGGGTTCTGTTTTTCTGGTCTGCCCAATTGCAGTCGTGCGAGACGATCGTCCAAAACAATTGGATGAAATGCGCGACACATTTCGCACGCCTGGGTGTCATGATCAGGACCCAGGCAATAAACACACAAGGCATGCAGGTCGGTCTGAGACATCTTTTGCCCAGATGGGCAGTGACGGAAACCGGGTGAGGACTTGTCCTCCATCATGGTAGAGATTGCGAAGCGATTAAGAGAAACTCTTGACGAGTCTAAGTTTGGATAAATCCGTAGATTTATGCACCAGGGCCTACAGTAACACGTGAGCGATAAGGAGGGAACCTGAATCTTCCAGCAGAAAGGAAGATCTGGCGTCAAGGGGCGGAGCCGAGAGATATACCACGTGGGTGGGAGGAGTCAGCTTAAATACCTTCTGACAAGAATCTTACAGAGAAAAGACATGCCAACAAGTGTGGATAGAACAACATATCTACGGTCCAAGAACATATCATCTCTAGAGCGAAACATGTGATTTGCTCCCTGGATCTTCAGGACACGTTCTTCCACGTCCTGATCCATCCATCTCATTGAAAATTCCTCCACTTCTGAGTAGAGAAAACCCTCTATGTGTTCCAGGCCATGCCATTTGGCCTCTCCTCGGCTCCCAGGGTCTTCACCAAGTGCATTGCAGTGGTGGTGCCTTGCCTGAGGTGCTAAGGGATCCAGGTCTACCCCTACCTGGACGACTGGCTGATTGCGGGTCCCTCCAGGCTGGAGGTGGAGGAGTCCAGGGTTCTGGCCCTCCAGACCTGCATCTCTCTTGGCATCTTGGTCAACAAGGCCAAGTTGGAAATCGTGCCTTTGCAGATGATCATCTTCATCAGGGCAGAGCTTGACTCTTGGAGAGCTGGAGCCCAGCTCACAGGGCGGAGGTTCTCTCCTCCTTTGCCCGATCATTTCAGGTTGGGCAACTGCACCCTGCCATGGACTTCCAGCACCTTCTGGGCTACAAGGCAGCCTGCACCACCATGATCCATTGGGCCCACTGGAAAATATGCTCCCTGCAGTGGGAGCTGGCCAGCTAGTGGTCTCACCACAATGGTCACTCTGATCAGCTGAACACTGTGACCCAGTGGATGTGGGATGCCCTCCAGTGGTGATTAGTCCCAGTGCATCTGCAGGAAGGGATCCCGTTTGCCTGCCCAGAGCCGATGGTCATCCTGACGAATTATGCCTCTGTTATGGGCTGGGGTGCCCACCTGGCCGAACACAGAGTCCCAATGCCACATTAACCTGCTGGAGCTTGGAGCAGTTTGGCTGGCGCTGACTGCATTCGCTCCACACATCAGGTTTCAGGTGGTCCAGGTCCACACAGACAACACCACAACCATGTACTACCTCAACAAACTGGGCAGGACGCACTCCCTCCTTCTATGCAAGGAAGCTCTCCATGTGTGGACCCTCATGCCTAGCCTGGAGGCGGCTCTCCTAGCCATCCATGTGGCAGGGGCTTCCATCAGCTTGCGCACGCTCTCAGCAGGGTGGGCGAGGCATTTCACGAGTGGTCTCTCTACCCAGAGGTAGTACAGAACCTGTTCTCCCAGTGGGGCTCCCCTCAGGTGGACCTGTTTGACTTCAGGGAGAATGCAAAGCTGAGGCTGTACTGGGCCTGCCCTCCCTCAGCAGGAAACACTGCAGGGGAATGCCTTCTTGAGGCCCTGGACCCCAGGCCTTTTTTATGCCTTTCCTCCAATTCCCTCGATCCACAAGGTGCTGCTCAAGGCCAGGAGGAACAAAGCACAGGTGATCTGCTGGTTCTAGACTGGCCATGCTAGTTCTGGTACCCCGATCTCCTGAGACTCAGCAGCAAGCTCTTTGGGCGCCTTCCCCTATGCTCAGACCTACTTTCCATCGATCAGGGGAAGGTTCTCCATCCATACCTTCAGTCCCTGCACCTGACAGCCTGGCTCCTGAGCGGAAGAGATCCAGGGTTTTGGGTTTCTCTGAAGAGTCTTCACCGTTGTGAAGACATCTTGGAAGGAGTCAACTAGGAAGTGCTATGCCTTCAAATGCAAGAGATTCTTTATTTGTTGTCAGGGCAAGGGGTTGGACCCTTTGTCCTCTTCAGTGGGTAGCATTGTTGATTACCTATGGTCCCTTGCTCAGTCAGGCCTTCGGTCGATGACTCTCAAGGTGCACCTGGCAGCCATCTCTGTGCTTATGAGGGGTGGGCCAGTCGGTGGCGCAGGAGAAGGTGGTCTGGTGCTTCTTCAAGGACCTTGACCACATTTCCCCTCTGGTGCATGAGCCATCACCACCATGGGACTTGTTGCTGGTTTTGGCAAAGCTCATGGGCAAGTCATTCGAACCAGTGCACAAGTGTGACATGTCTCACCTGTCATGGAAGACTGCCTTCTTGGTAACTATCAACGTCAACAAGAAGGATCAGTGAGCTCCAGGTGCTTTCGGTGGAGTCTCCTTACTTGGTCTTCCACAGGGACAAGGTTGTCATGCGCCTCAACCCGAAGTTCCTCCTGAAGGTTCTGTTAGAGTTTCACCTTAACCAGGTGATTAATCTCCTGGTGTACATCACCAATCACACCTTGGAGGCCAAGCACAGGCTCCATACTCTGGACCTGCGGCGAGTACTTGGCGAGTACTTGCTTATTATTAAGAGTGCACGGTTAGAGTTCGGGGAGCGGTTCGACAGCTGTTTGTCACCTACGCCTGAAGCAGCACATGGCAGACCTGCAGTTAAGTGGATGACTGGCAGGTGGATTGTATCCTGCATTGATCTCGGTTATAGGTTGGCGGGTAGGGAGCTTCCCGGAGGGCTAAGGGCTTATTCCACCTGCCATACCGCTGCTTCCAGGGAGGTCCCTATCCAGGAAATCTGCAGGGCTGCTACCTGGAGGTCAGCACACACCTTCATTTCCCATTACCACATTGACCCAGAGTCATGCCGGGATGCTGGTTTCGGGCCTCAGTTCTCCAGTCTGTTCCCTAAGTAGCGTGTGTGTGCCTTGCCTCCCTCCTCCCAAAGAACTGCTAGGAGTCTGCCAGAAGTGTGGATAGAACATCATATGCACGTCCCTAGAAAAACAGGTTACTCACCTGTAACAGTAGTTCTAGGAGTGGTATATGTTGTTCATCCACATGGACCCTCCCGACCTCACCTGGCTTTGGTGCACACATCTTCCAGCGGGCAAGATCTGGCGACAGTGGGTGTAGCCGAGGAAGTTACCACCCGAGTGGATGGGAGGAGCCAGCTTGAAGACTTTTGGGCAAGCTCTTAAAGGGAAAGGGCACTGTCAGAAGTGTGGATGAACATCATTTACCACTCCTAGAAAGTACAGTTACGAAAAATCTTACTGTAACAGTATATCTTCCACGGAATGGTCTCTTGCAGTAGGTAATTACTTCTGGGAGTTTCCAGCAGAGGGCACTGTGACACGGCAGCTCTTCTAGCAGTTTTGTACCAAGGACCGCCCACACACGACTTCATCTTCCTGCTTCCTATATAAGTGTGGGCAGTCCCTGGTATCCTCAGTTCCCCCGCCGGATACAGCTCGCAAAGCGAGGACTGAGGGGGAAGCTGAGATACCAAGGAGTCCCAACCCTAAGTCACTGGAACATAATTTTGCTCTTTTAGAGAAGGAGGGGGACAGAGGGTGGGATTGTACCTACTGCAAGAGACATTCCTTGAAGATCTACTGTTATGGTAAGATTTTTTTGTAACTGTACTATCTTCCACAGAATGGTCTCTTGCTGTAGGTAATTACTTCTGGGAGAATCCCCAGCAGTTATGTCTATGTTGGAGGACAATCATGATAGGAGACCTTGTAGGACTGCACGTCCAAAGGCCGCCATACGTCATGAGGCAATATCCAGATTGTAATGCCTTGTGAAAGTATGGATTGTGGACCAGGGTAGCTGCATTGTAGATATCTGAAATGGAGGTTCCTTTAAAGCAAGCTGCACTAGTGGTCATAGCTCTAGTGGAATTGGCCTGGACAGGTCCAGGTAAATTCTTGTTGTACAATTCGCCAACCATGAAGAAAGGGTTCGTTTAGCAACAGGAAGCCCTTCTCTGCGAAACGTAAAAGTGATGAATAATTGAGACGTTTTCCTAATCGACTGGGTACGATTAGTGTAATAGCATAGTATACGATGCACATCTAAGGTATGTAAAATATGTTCACCATGATTGGAGTATTCAGGGTAGTAGACTGGAAGCTCCAAGGACTGATTTAGAGTAAGTTCGGAGACTACTTTAGGAAGGAAGGACGGGTTGGTACGAAGTACTGCCCTGTCCTTGTGAAAAATTAAGTATGGTTTCCTGCACGAGGGCATGAAGCTCGGAAATACAGCAAGCTGAAGTGATAGCCACTAGAAATAATGTTTTCCATGAAAGGAAACGGAAGTCACAAGTGGCCGCTGGCTCGAAAGGTTCAAGGGTCAATTTTTCTATAATGAAATTGAGATCCCACGGAGAAGTCAGTCTTCTGTTAGGAAGCTTAATATTTATCATTGCTCTCAAAAACATCTTGGCTAAATGATGTTGGTACAGTAGTTTGCCATCTAAAGGTTCATGAAATGCTGAGATGGCAGCCAGGTGGACTTTGATGGAGGAATAACTTAGGCCAGACTCCAATAATGAGGCCAGGGAGTCTAAAACCCATGTCAGTGGACAAGAGTAAGTGTCCAGTGAGCGAGAGGCAGACCATATGGAAAAGCATTTCCCTTTGGAATTATATGTTTCTCTGGTTGCTGGTTTATGAGAAGCCAGGATAATGTTGGCAAGAGGAAAGGACACCTGAAGTCTATTTATGAATGCGTCCTCAGGAGCCAAGCATGAAGATGAAGGGTCTTTAGGCTGGGGTGCAGAAGGGATCTGTGATACTGAGTCAGGAGGTCCGGTCTGACTGGCAACTGAATGGGTTCCCTTACTGACAGTTGTTGGAGTACAGGGTGTAACAAACCCACTCAACAGGTCAGCCCTCTACTCCCAAAGTGCCAACCTCTGAGTGCAATCTTGTGAACAGTTAACAGAACAAGGTAACCATCTTGTCTGTTTTTGTGGGTTCAAATCAACCTTCGGTCTCAAGTCTTGGAGAGATTCAAACTGTGAACATCTTGCTAGTGTACCCAATGCACAGGCTCAGATAATTCTGTCTTAGGGGGGCCAGATATCTTTGCCTACGGGCACCTAACCAGGTGTACAGAAGTGAACCCTTAAAAATTGTAATAAAAGACCTCAGATTTAAAACCCTTACCTTTTTCCAGTTTGGTATCACCATTCAAGCTTATGCACAGTGTCTGCTGTAACCATATATACTCTACTTGTAAAGGAAAGAAATCAAAGACAGACCAAGTAAGCTCTAAAAATACAGTTTTACTGAAATAGATAAAACATGTAGCACATAAAATACAGAACTATTATATCACAAGACATACAAATCTCTTAAAACAGGTTTTCATAGTGCCATTCTTACTACAGTACTTAGATTTGTCTCTCTCTCTAAATACCTGCTTAAAGTGCTCACAGATGTTTCTTTGTCAGAGTCTAAATAGAAGTGTCCATGAAGAAAAACAGAATGTTTAAATGCTGGTTTTCCCCACCTATTTGCATGAGGTCATCCAGATCCTCCCTGTCAGAATATATAAAAAAAAGACCATATCTATATAAAAACAGGATGTCTTTTCCAAGTATTAATTCTACAACCTCAGTATAACTCATGTTCTTCAAATGACTCTCTTTGATCTTATGATAAGCTTCCCCCTTCCAGGACATGAAAACATCTTTTATGACTTCACACTAAAACATCACAACCTGCTCTTCTTCCTCCTCTAAGTGTTATAAAACTTTAGGATTTCCCTCCTAGCAACTACAGCTATAATTAACTTAAAAATAGGAGATCCTTTATCAAGGCCTGTTCTACTCTGTAATTAGCTTCTGGTCTTCCACGTAACACCTTGTATCTAAAACCTGTGTGTGTGTGTGATCTCACATGCTGTTTCAGCATTTCTCAAGAGAGACAGTCCATAACCAATTTTTATATTACAAAAAATGATACAGTGATCAGAACCAGCTGTCCAAGTGTCACATTCCTCCCCACCTAGACTGAATTTGGGGGCTCTATCCCCTACATGGGATGAGCTTCCCAAATCAGTTCACTACTCATAGACCCTAGACAGCCCACCTGATATCTGATTTTTGGCTACAGCTCTATGTATGATTGTCATATCATACCCTTGCAAAGCAAGACTCCATCTTAGCAATCTACCATTGTTCTTTCCCATCTGCGTCAGCCAAACCAGGGGGTTGTGGTCAGTCTGCACCACAAAATGCTGCCCATATAAGTATGGCTCTAATTTCTTTAAGGCCCACACTATGGCAAGACACTCCTTTTCCACCGTGGAGTATGCTTGCTCCCTGAGAAGTAACTTCCTACTGAGGTACACCATACCTCTCAACCTCCTGCCTCATAAATCAGGGACAAGGCTTAAAAAAATAAGGGACAAAGGACCAAAATCAGGGACACATCTCCTAAATTGGTGTTATCCACTCAGGAAGCTGGTAGTATAAGGGGCTTAGTGTAAAATGCATTTTCTAAGTAGCAACAAGTCTGTAACTTTAATGTTTGACATTATTTTGCGCTTACAACCTTCACTGTTTGGTCATGGAAACACAATTTTGAGGAGGGACGGTAAAATTTTGAGGCAAAATCAGGGACATCCCTGAAAATCGGGACAGTTGATAGGTATGAGGTACACTACTGGGTGATCGGTCCCTTGGCTGGATGTCTGACTCAGTACTGCCCCAATACCCATGTCAGAGACATCAGTCTGAACTATAAAGGTTTTGCTGTAGTCGGGACTTGTCAAAACAGGAGCACTGCACAGTGCCTCCTTTAGTTTGGAAAAGGCTTCCTCACAGGCTGGGCCCCAAGTAATTTTCTTGGGCATCCTTTTCTTTGTCAGGTCAGATAGGGGAGCAGCCAGGGCACTGTAATTGGGTTAAAATTTTCTGTAGTACCCTGCTGTCCCTAGGACACTCCTGACCTGCTTCTGTGTTTCTGGTCTAGGCCACACCTGGATTACCTCTATCTTTATTTGGTTAGGACGGAGCTGTCCCCGGCCTACCACATGCCCGAGGTATGCCACATCTCCCATGGCCAACTGGCACTTCTCAGCTTTGACAGTGAGCCCGGCCCTCTGTATCCTGCCCAGCACTTCCTTAAGGTGGGATAGGTGTTCCTCCCAGCTGGTACTAAAGATGACAGTGTCATCCAGGTATGCCACTGTGTACTCCTCAGCACCATTTAACACCTGGTTCACCAACCTTTGGAAAGGTGCCGGGGTGTTCTTCATTCCGGAAGGCATTACTTTAAACTCAAATAAGCCTATCGGAGTGATGAAGGCTGACCTCTCCCTAGCTGTGTCTGTCAACTCTACCTGCCAATACCACTTTGTCAGGTCAATGGTTGTAAGGTAGGTCACCACCTCCAACTTGTCCAGGAGTTCATCCGTCCGGGGTATCGGGTGGGTGTCTGACTTCGTGACTACATTCAGTCCACGATAGTCCACACAGAAATGAGTAGAGCGATCTGGCTTAGGCACAAGGACTACGGGTGAGGCCCAGGGGCTGTGGGATCTCTGGATTACCCCTAAATCCAGCATCTCCTCCACTTCCCTCCTAATGTCCTTTTGGACAGCCTCTGACACCTGATATGCTGTCCGTCATATGGGTATCTGTGTCCCTGTCTCCACATCGTGAGTCGCTAAGGGGGTTAGTCCAGGCTTGGCGCTAAACAACGGGGAAAAGTCTGCTAAAACCTCCCTAACTTTCTGGATCTGGTCTGGGGCCAGCTGGAGAGACAATTTTACTGCCTCCACAGAGGACTCCCACTTACTTTCTTCCACCAAATCCAGAAAGGGGTCTCCTTCGTCCATCCCCTTCCCTCCCCATGACTACACACTGCAAACACCATGTCAGCCCTATTTACATATGGCTTCATCATGTTGACATGGTACATCCTTTCTGTCTGTCTTCTGTCAGGTAACTCCACAATGTAGTTCACGTCATTTACCTTCCTAACCACTTTGTACGGTCCTGCCCACTCAGCCTGCAGCTTGTCTTTCCGGACTGGAATAAGGACCATGACTTCCTGACCCACCATGTACGAGCGAGCTCTGGCTCTGCGATCGTACCACACTTTTTGTTTCTGTTGGGCAGCTGCCAGGTTGCTCTGGGCTGTCCCCATAAGCTCCTTCAGCCTTTCCCTAAACCTAAGGACGTAATCCACAATGGGAGTTCGCTGGGTGGCGTGCTTGCCTTCCCAGTCCTCCCGGATCAAGTCTAGGGGCCCACGTACCCCCACGTCCATATAAGAGCTTGAAGGGGGAAAATCCTGTCTACTCTTGGGGCACCTCCCTGTATGCAAACAACAGGTGGGGAAGGTATTTCTCCCAGTCCCTCACATGCTGTTCAGCAAATGCCCGGAGCATTGACTTTAGGGTACCATTGAATCTTTCCACAAGTTCATTGGCTTGTGAGTAATACGGTGTCGTGCATCTCTGCACCACCCCACACTTCTCCCATAAATATTTCATCAGGTCCGACATGAAGGAACCCCCTCGATCGGTGATTACCTCCTGCAGAAACCCAACACGGGGAGAAAATCCCAAGTAAGGCATCTGCCACTTTGTCCGTCCTCAGTGAGGATAGGGTGACTGACTCTGGGTCCCGGGTGGCATAATCCACTACAGTTAGGATGAATCTCTTCCCTGAGGACCTGGGGGTATTTAAAGGCCCCACAATATCCATTCCCACCCTCTGGAATGGCTCCTCCACTATGGGCAAGGGAATCAGGGCGGCTTGGGTTTTCTTGCCCGCCTTCCCTATTTCTTGGCACCAGTGACAAGACCTGCAATACTCCTTCACCTGCTGGGTGAAGTTAGGCCAGTAGAAATTCTGGGCCAACCGCTGTGTAGTGTGCACGATTCCCAGATGACCAGACAAGGGAATATCATGGGCAACCTTGAGCAACAGCTCACAATATCCCTGGGGAACGACAAGCTGCCTGCCTAGCACCCCTTCTTCTGTCTGTACTGCCTGAGTATACATAAGTCCATTTTCCCAATAAACCTTATGTCTGCTGTCACCTCCCTGTGCACTGTCCGAGTCTGCCCAAGCCCTCAGCTTCTCTAAACTAGGGTCACTTCTCTGAGCAGCCGCAAACCCCTCACACATTCCCAAGGCATGGGACAGGTTCCCTTCAGTTGCTAAACTAGGGTCCCTAGCACTACCGTCATGGCCCTCAGGATCACTGTCAATCCCAACCCTCTGACAATGGGTCACCCCTCCCTCTTCAGAGTAACCCACTGTAGCTATGTGGTTACTGGCTACTGGGGAAATTTCTGCCCCCTTTTCGTTAATCTCCATATCAGGAGACACAGGCTGGGGGACCAGCCTCACAGTGGTTTCCACAATGTCTTCTGTGGGGTTCAGGGAACTACAATTTTCCTGTGCCGCTTGGCTAAGGGTAACTGCACACACCATCTCCTGTTTGAGATGGTTGCCCAGGATCACATCCACTGCTAATGTTTTAGCTACAGCCACCTGTTGCACGGTTCCCCGTTTCACCCCAGTCCAGGAGAACACTGGCCAGTGGCAGTGTTTTCTCTTCACCCGTGAACCCTTGTACAGTGACGTATTTATTGGGTATAAGCTGACCAGGTTGTACCAGATCCCCTTTACCAATGTCAGGGATGCCCCTGTGTCCCTTAACTCCTGCGTATGTACACCATTCACCATGACTGGGTGCATGTGTTCCCTCGTGTTCACTGGCATGCTTCCAGGGACACACAAACAACCTACTTCTTTTCTAGCACCGGTTGTGTATTATTGCTTGCCTTTTGGGACACTGTCTGGTAATATGCCCAGTTTCTTTACACAACCAACATTCATTTCTTCTCTCAGAGAAATCTTTTCTCTGAAACCTGGGGCTAACTGGTTTTGGTGGAGGCAGTGAAGGTTTTAGCTGCCCTGAAGGCGCACTTTTCCCTTTCTGCGCTGCCATGCCCGCCCCATTTGCTCTCAGATCAGGTCTGCTCTTGGCATAGTGGTCTGAGAGTTCAGCAGCCTCTTGCACTGTTTTGGGATCTCGGTCCTCCAGCCAGGTTTTCAACTCCGCTGGGCATGCCCAGAAAAACTGTTCTAACACAATCACATTTTCAGTTTTATCAACAGAGTTTACCTCAATTCCTTCCCACCAACGTTCCAAAAACTGACGTTTCGTGGCTAGCTCCTCGTAGGTCATGTCAGGGCTTCTCCTGAGCTTATGGAATTTAGCTCGGTATGATTCAGCAGTTAATTCAAACTTTTTTAACAGTGCAGCTTTAAGTTTGCTGTAATCATCACTGTCCTCATTGTCCATTTGACTCAATGCATCCCGAGCTTTCCCGGTAAGCAGCGGGGATAGCTGGAAGCTCCAGGACTCTCTAGAAATTTTAGCCTGAATACAAACTTTTTCAAAAGAATTTAAAAAGGCATCCATATCCTCCCCCTCTTTAAACTCTGCTATTAATTTGGAATTCAATTTGTAACCCAGTCCTGCAGTCCCAGTTAAACCCAAGCCACTTACCTGCTCTAGTGCCGCTGGTCGGAGTTGTATCTTCTCCAGTTGGTGTTGCCTCTGGCGCTCCTGCTCCGCACGGTCAGTGTCTCTCTGTTCTCTGCATTCTCACTCTCTCCTCTCCAGCTCACTGGCGCTCAGGCTCCTCATGCTCTGCCTCTCGGCATTCTCGCTCTGCCTTGCGGTCCGCCTCTCGCTCTGTCTTCTCCTGGAACTCTAGCTCCATCCTGCGCAACTTAGTTTGCAGCCTGAGTACTTCCGGATTCAGGATACTGATGACCTTTCCTTGCTGCTGTGGCCCTTCACTGACAGTGGCCCTGTTGCCCTCCTCATCAGATCTTGACATTGCACTGGCCGCTAGCCCTGCCACACTCAAGGTTTGGTCCTTTTCAGTCACGGTCTGTGACTCGCTGCTCTGGGTATCTGCTACCATCAGGGCATCTATGAGGTTCTGCTTTTTGGCTGTCACCTCGAACGGGACTCCTCAGTCCCCACACAACTGCTTTTAGTAATCTACAGTGCCTGCTATAGTCGGAAGTCATCTTCTTTCCTCACTACTGCTACTCTGACTTGCACTTTATGAAAAAAAAAATAAAGCCTCTTGCTAGCGTACCCAATGCACAGGATCAGATAATTCTGTCTTTGGGGGGCCAGATATCTTTGCCCACAGGCACCTAACCAAGTGTACAGAAATGAACCCTTAAAAACTGTAATAAAATACCTCAGATTTAAAACCTGTACCTTTTTCCAGTTTGGTATCACCATTCAAGCTTATGCGCAGTGTTTGCTCTAACCATATATACTCTACTTGTAAAGGAAAGAAATCAAAGACAGACCAAGTAAGCTCTAAAAATAGAGTTTTACTGAAATAGATAAAATATATGTAACACATAAAATACAGAACTATTATATCACAAGACATACAAATCTCTTAAAACAGGTTTTAACAGTGCAATTCTTACTACAGTACTTAGATTTTTCTCTCTCTCTAAATGCCTGCTTAAAGTGCTCACAGATGTTTCTTTGTCAGAGTCTGGATAGAAGTGCCCCTGAAGGAAAACAGAATAATGTTTAAAAGCTGGTTTTCCCCACTTATTTGCATGAGGTCACCTAGCTCCTCCCTGTCAGAATATATAAAAAAAAGAATATATAAAAACAAGATGTCTTTTCCAAGTATTAAATTCTGCAACTTCAGCATAACTCATTTTCTTCAAATGACTCTCTTTGATCTTATGATAAGCTTCCCCCTTCCAGGACATGAAAGCATCTTTTATGACTTCGCACTAAAACGTCATAACCTGCTCTTCTTCCTCTATGCGTTATAAAACTTTAGGATTTCCCTCCTAGCAACTACAGCTATAATTAACTTAAAAATAGGAGATCCTTGATCAAGGCCTGCTCTACTCTGTAATTAGCTTCTGGCCTTCCATGTAACACCTTGTATCTAAAACCTGTGTGTAAGAGATTTCACATGCTGTTTCAGCATTTCTCAAGAGAGACAGTCCATAACCCATTTTTATATTACAAAAAATGATACAGTGATCAGAACCAGCTGTCCAAGTGTCACAGAGGGTACCACGGTTGACAAGGCCACATTGGTGCTATGAGAATCATGGTGGCCGGCTCCATTTGTAGTTTCAATAGAATACATTGCAAGAGAGGACGGGGTGGGGGAAGGCTTATAAGTAGAGTCCTGTCTAAGGTTGGGACAGGGCATCTATAGATTATCCCTTGTTGCTCAGGATAATGGAGGAGTAACTGGGGAGCCGGTGATTGACTGGGGAGGCAAACAGACCCAACTGTGGAGTTCCCCATAAGTCGAAGATTTCTTTGAATACTTCTTTGTGAAGTGTCCATTCGTGAGTGGATGACTGGCAACTTAGCCTGTCTGCTAACTGATTGCACCATCCCGGTAGGTTGACGACTGTTGGCGTTAGTTGTCTGATGGCTTCCTGCCAGACTGCAGGGCCTCCATGCAGAGGGTGCGCGCTTTCGTGCCCCCTTGCTTGTTGAGGTAAAACACCACTGCAGTGTTGTCTGATTGAATCAGCAACGGTCCTGGCTTGTGGTAGGGCTGGAATGCCTGAAGGGCTAGATGGACCGCTTTCATCTTGAGGAGAGTGATAGGAAGAGGCGGTCCACTGGCCTTGAGTCTGATAAGGACCTAAGTAACGTGCCCCATCCATCCAGGGAAGCAGCCATGGTTAACATCTGCGAGGGAGGGAGCAGAAATGCATTCCTTGACACAAATTGGTTTTGATTGTCCACCACGTCAGGGATGACTTCAGAGAAGGAGTGACCCTGAATTTGTCTTCGAACTGTCCAGGTCTCATGTGAAAGCGGGCAAATACCACCGTCGAGATGGCAGTGAACATGTGACCCAGAAGGCTCAGCATTTGTCTGGCCGTGACTATTTTCTGAGTCTGTATTTGCAAAGGCAGAGATATCAGTGTCCTGACAAGCAGGCGGAAGGTAAGCTTTGGCTGTGACAGTGACTAGAACAGCTCCCAATGTATTGGAGAGACTGTGTCGGGTTTGCACTGGACTTCGGCCAGTTGACTGTTATCCCTAGATCATTGCACGTAATAATAATAAACTTTATCTTTAAAGCGCCTTTCAAAAGCCAAGGCGCTGTACAGTAATAAAACATAAAATCAGTATATTCATGGGAGTCTGTTTTGATTAGCCAATCGTCTAGGTATGTAAAGACGAAGTGCCCTTTTTTCCATAAGGCTGCTGCCACCACCGCCAGGCATTTGGTGAACACTCTTGGGGCTGATGAGAGGCCGAAAGGGAGTGCTCGCAACTGGTAGTTTTGCCCCAGAAGATGGAAGCGCAGAAATTTGTGATGGGCAGGATGAATGGAGATGTGTAAGTAGGCATCCTTCATATCCAGGGCACACAACCAGTCTCCTTGTTTTAGGATAGGAATGATGGCAGTTAAGAGTTATCATGCGAAAAATGTTTGAACTGAATGCATTGATTCAGGTGTTTCAGGTCCAGTACTGGTCTGAGATCTACGGTTCATTTGGGTACCAGAAAGAAGGAGGAGTAAAATTCCATTTGATGTTCTGGAAGGGGCACTGGTATGATGGCCTGTTTGGCCAGAAGGGCCTTCAATTCTTCTTGAAGGATAGGGACATGATCTTGAGGATAATGAATTATCTGGGGGGCATGGGATGGGCGAGATAAACTCCAGAGAGTGTCCCTTTTGATTGATCTAAATACCCATTTGTCCAGTAATCATTTTCCAGGCCTCCAGATGGAGGGTAAAATGACCCCTACAGCCTCCGAGGTCTGGTCTGTTCATGGAGGAGAGGGGAAAGCCCAGATAGGTTACTGGGTTGCCCGGCCCCTCCCACAGGACGGGAGCCCCAGGTGGCAGAAGTGTTGCCTCTTGTGGCTTGGGCACGACCTCGAAAGCCACCTCTGTTAGAGGCCTTCTATTCTCCACCTCTTTTGGAATAGGTGGACTATTGTGTACGATAGGTTGGCTGCGGAGTATGGTGCATACCGTGTAGCATACGAAGGGTTCTGCCTGATGCCTGCAGATTGTCCAATAATGTTTGAATACCTGGCCTGAACAGTTTGGACTTGTTAAAGGGTGCATTAGCTACTTTGTGTTGTCTACCAGGTGCAAAACCTGAACTGCGAACCAAGCATGGTGACGCAGAGAGACTCCAGCAGCTGAGAGTCGGGTTGAGGCATCTATGGCATCATATCCCGACCTGTGGAGGTGGCGGGAGATAGAATTGCTAGTCGATGCCGGTGCCAATAACTTGTCCTTTTCCTGGGAAGGAAGGAGTTTATTGATAATTTCGATGGCCAAAGCCCCAAGAGTACGTTGGTATTTAACCATATGTCCCATATAGTTTAAAATTCGAATATTCATGGTGCCTGAGGCAAAACCCTTTTTCCCCAGGTAGTCAATTCTTTGGGATTTTTTTATCAGGTGGTAAGGAACTCATGTGTTTGGGTCTTTTAGTACGATCATGATCGGCAGTAATGACCACTGAATCTGCTTCTGGGATGGTGGACAGAAAGGGATGATCCAGGGGAGCCTGATATAAATTATCTGCTTTTTGGGAGACAGCTGTAATAACTGACGGCTGATGCCATGCAGCCAGCATGGCATTCTGGTAGGTCGGAATCAGTGGGGGCACCTCTAAGGCCAGCTCCTCTGGCAGCTCAAGATATTCTGCTGTATCCTTACATTGTTTGTCATGTTCTGTGGTAGACAAACCCATGACCTTTTGTATTTGAACCATCATCTCATTAAATGTTGGGTCATCTGGGGGAGAGGTAGCGACTGGCATATGCAGGTCCTCATCCAAGGAAGAGATTTCCGAGTAGGGGAAATCTGGGTTCGGGAAATCCAAATCTTGGAACTCTTCTTCATCAGTATCATGGAGAGATCCACCGGTAGTTCAGGTTCATCTGACAAATAGTCTTCCATATTAGGAGGAGGAGACCAGGGTGGTTGCACATCCTTGTCTCCGTGAAATCGATTAGGCAGAGGAGATTGAGACTGTAAAGGATCCTCTAGCTTATTGGATGGGCCTTGCATTCCTTATCTGCCGTAAACTTCTATGTTTCCTGGGTCGGAGGACTGGGAGTAGCACATGACATGAAAGACGTGCTTCACTACCTTGGTGATGTCCCATTCTTGGGAAGAAGGGGGGGGAGCAGCAGGTTAGGGTGTTGAGAGAAAATGGAGGTGATGGGACGGGCAGTGTGAGCAGGTCTTGCCCCTGGGAAGTATAAACCAGGGTCACGGTCTGTGTCCGCTTGCCCCTGTACAGTGCACCTGTGAGGGTGGTGGGGCATTATGTAAGGCAAAAGCCATTGGTTTGGCTGGCCCAGTGGCACTGAGGGTTTAGGCGCTGGATGCCACACCTCGCACTATGCCGGTGACCCAGGTTCAGGAACTACCTCAGGCCACCGGGGGTCGGCAGGGGAGTGAGAGGATCGAGCGTCCAGAGGACAGCTCTCCTCTCCTCTCCCAGGAGGGAGGGGAACCCAAGGCTTGGGGCGTGACTACCCTCTGGCGAAGGCCTGAGGTATAGCATGCTTCCAGTCCTATAGTGAGGGGGTAGTGCACAGTGGACATCGGCGGGAACGCCTTGATGTTGGGGACGCACGTCTGGCACAAGAACACCAGAAAAATGCCTTCTAGGCTCCTGGAAGACGGAGCACCCTAGCGCAGACCCTACAAACCCACCTGCATGTCCCGGTCTGGTGCCCTGACGAATGGGCGTAGTACGAGGATGTCTGTCCCCATCTCTGTCCCCGCCCAGGGGGCAATCCACGGCTGCATGGAGGAAATACCATGGCGCAGGTAAGGTGAGGCTGGGCAGATGCAATTAGGTGACTCCCGAGGCGGCAGAGTCTAGAAGGCAGGGGGAGCAAAAATAATAAAAGAAATAAATAGAAAAAAAGCCATTGGTTTGCCTTGTGGAACACGGGATCTTGTTGACAAGCCCCCATTGATGGAGCAGACATGTATTTGGCTGTATTTAAGATGTTCGATAGAGTTGTCGATGACGAGAAGGTATAAGCCCCAGTCGATGGAGCAGGCAGAGCCTACACAGCATTTAAAGTGCTGGAAAGCGCCGTCGACGAGAGGGTATGAGCCCCCATTGACGAATAAGCTGGAGGAAGATGCTGAGTTGACGGTGGAGCTACAGAAACAGTGGCCGTCGATGGGCGACGCAGCAGGGAGTGAGAGGAGAGTTTCCCCCTCTCTTTTTTTCTGCCGAGAACCAGAGTTGGGGAGCCCTAGGTACGAGCCCCCTGGTTCTCTGACAGACATTTTCTGCTCTGTTAAAAGATGCTGAATCTCAAGCAACCATCATTGACGGTTTGCCTGGTTAAACTCCTGACAGGAGTTACAGGAACTGGTGTTGTGTGTAGGTCCCTGACACCTTACACAAATTGTGTGGTTGTCAAAATTGGTATATCTTCCTACCGCAACGGCAGGAACAAAATAGAGCTTGTTTGGTTGAAGAATCTTTAGGCATTCGTTTTTGGAATCCAATTCTCGTCCATGACTACTACATAGAAATTGAACTAGCTGCTGTGCGAGCTGAAGACAGCAGGAAAATGAACTGAGGATACCAGGGACCGCCCGCACTTATATAGGAAGCAGGAAGATGATGTTATGTGTGGGTGGTCCCTGGTACAAAACTGCTAGAAGAGCTGCCGTGTCACAGCGCCCTCTGCTAGAAATTTCCATAAGTACCTACTGCAAGAGACCATTCTGTGGAAGATCTACTGTTACAGGTGAGTAACCTGTTTTTCTAGGAGTGGTATATGATACTCATCCACATGTTGGCAGTCTTCCTTTCCCTTTAAATCCGGGAACGTCTTCAAGCAAAGTTCCTTCCACCCAGGTGTTATCTTTCTTGACCCCGGCCCGTGACATCAGATCTCTCATGCTGGGAGAGCAGGAATCCGTGTGTCATTTGCCAAGGGAGGTCAGATGGGTTGTGTGGGTGTGCACCATATACCACTCCTAGAACTACAGTTACAAGTGAGTAACCCTCATTTCTAGGGATGTGGATATGCTGCTGTTATCCACACTTGTTGGCATGTCCCTTTAATTCTTGTGGGAAGGTCTTCAAGTTGGCTCCTCCCACCCACCTGCGTGGTATAACCCTCGTCTCAACCCCATAATGCCAGATCTTCCTTTCCACTGGAAGATACAGGTTGCCTCCTCTCTGCTACAGTGTGCTGTATGCCCTGGCTCTAAATCCTTCAGATCTGCTGAAGATTACGCTCATCCGAGCTAGTGATTGTAGCTTTTGCTTCTCAATAATGGAAGATAAATCTTCCCCCAGTTTTAGTCGGTGCCCGTGTGGCCAGAAAATGTCACGCACAGACCCACACTCCATGTGCATGTACTGCTTGGGTGTCGGCCATGACACCCAGGCTTGCGAGTTTTGCCTCGTGTTCCAACTGCTTGAAGCTGGGCAGACCTGAGAAACTGAATCCACTGATGAAATCCAAAGAGGCCTGGTGGGCGGTCTCCGCAGCTGCGGGGTCCGTCGAACAGTTAGAACAGATGTAGGCCTTTGAGGAAGAGGTGGCACATGCCACGGAGCATTCCTCTCGGCCGATTTTCATTCCACTTAACCTGGGCTCTTTTCGGGAGATGTGCCTTTCTCTCCCCACTAAGGGCGAGGGACCTTCGGGCTCACATACCTCCCGGTCCCGTAAAAAGGACAAGGAACCGAGAGATTCTTCATCTTGGCGAAGATGTTCTTGGGATTGAGAGCAATATCGGTCCCAGGAATCTCCAGTCTCAACTTCGGCTGAGACGGCGGCTTCGGCTATTTGGTTTCACCGCCTGGTCAGCCGGCTGAAGTGTCTATCGACAATGCGGTTGAGATAACTCTCGACTCTGTCGATCGGTTGTTGGCCGAAGAGGTTGATGACTCTCTTAACAAGACTCCGGTTTTGTTTATCCCTGATGAGGGGAGACAGCCTGCTGGCAATCCCATCGAGGAACCAGTCCCTGAGCTGGGAAAATCACCGGTTCCGCCAATGTCTCCCGAACAACCCAGTCGGCCAGTCCGATTGAGATCTTGGACTCCCTTGACCGACAGGCTGAGGTAGGCGCATAAGCGTGCCAAAAAGAGCAGATGGCACTGCTCATTTTCGTCCTCCTCAGATGAGGAGAGGCTTTGGCAGAAACTCAGTCGCCACTACGAAGATTTGATGTGGCAACAGCTCATTCTGTCAGAGCAGAAGCCCTCCTCAGTTTCCACTCCGGCTGAAGCTGACTCCCTTGGAACCAATAAAAACGGTTCTTCCGCTCCGTAGAGCCGGTAAAACCTGCCCCGATTCGGCCTAAACTGGTCTCTCCACCAACAGTGGTGGAGTCGCCACCAAAACAGCCCTCAGGAGGGGCTCCTATGAAGGATTCCTGAACGGTCCCGGGTCTTCCTCACAGATTATCTGTTACCCTTATGCTGGACCATCCCAGGTGCGTTCAGGGGGACCATGGTGGCTGACCAGTTTATCCGGATACCTCGGAGTCTGATGACACCGACCTCCACTCTCACCCGCTGGATGATGAGTTGGTTAGTAGTTTGTTGGAAGAGGAGGGCCCTTCGTCTTTTATGGAGATTCTCCACCTTATCTCTGAATCCACGGGGATGCCCCTGGAACCTGTCCAAAAAAGGGTGTCGTACCCTCTTACAGATATTCTTAAAAGAGGTGATATCCCTACAGAGGCCTTTCCAGTGGCCGAGGCAATTGTTGGCCCGGCCTTGGAGCTCTGGCAGCATCCTGCCTCCTGCCCAGTGCCGTCTGCCCCACAAGTATGGAGTACCCATCGGGTCCCTCTCGGGGTTCACGGAACATCCCTCGGCTGAGGAGTTAGTGACCGCTTCTGTGTTCAGATGCACAGGCAGCTCTGCTGACACAGATAGATCTCCAGACAAGGAGTCCAAAAAAACTGGACCACTCTGCCAGGAAGGTCTACACAGCCTCCTCTCTAGGCCTCTGTCAGGCTAGCTCTGCTGTCATCATGGCACACTTCTCCCATGCCCTTCTGGGGTCCTTGGACGAAGTTCTCCCACACCTCCCCATGGACCTTCAGGCTATGGTCAGGCAGGTCTGGGACTAGGGCTGTGCCATTGCCAAGCAGCAGCTTCAGACGGTCTTGGACCTTGGGGACTCTTACGCCCGTTTGGTGGCAGCTGCGGTTGCCTCATGCTGCAGGGCTTGGCTGAGGCTTTCCACCTTTACAGTGGATACCCAGCACAAAATTATTGATGTTCCTTTCCTGGGTACCGATTTCTTCGGCCCAGGTGTGGATGGGCACCTTCAGCGAATCGAGCAGTCCAGTGCCACCTTGGACTCTGCCACTTCTGCTCAAAGCACTCCTGGCACCAAGAAGCAGCAGCAGCAGAAGAAAAAACCTTTTCGGCACTCTGCTCTTGAGGCCCATCAGCCCTCCTTTCATGGTTGGCAGCAACAGCAGGCACAGGCTTGGCACCCTCGGCCCAAGTCTGGGCCTCCTGCGGCCCGCAGACAAGGAGGTTGGGGTTCAAGCCCTGGACCCTCTTCCTCCAAGCTTGCTCAGTGATGGGACAGAGGTTGCCACCCTTATCCCCATCATGCCAGCTCTGGGTCCTCCTGTGGGGGGTTGGCTCCACCACTTAATTTCCGCCTGGTCTGCTGTTACCATAGACAGGTGGGTCTTAGAAGTGGTCAGCCAGGGTCAGACTCTGAAATTCGAGCAGTACCCTCCTTGTTGAGCCCGCGTCCTACGGGAAGAGAGAGTATCAGCATGCACTCAATCGCCTCTGAGAGACGAGCCAGCCCAGCTCCTCCTCAAAGAGGCAGTGGTTCAAGTGGCAGATCCTCCAGTCAAACCAAGGTTCGTTTCCAGGTTCTTCCTGGTCTCGAAGCGGTTGGGGGGCTGGCGCCTCATTCTAGATCTGCATGACCTGAATCAGTATCTCAGGCCACGCACCTTCAGGATGGTAACTGTCCCAGATCATACCATCCCTGGAGCAAATCATGTGGTTCTGCTCACTGGATCTCCAGGACACGTTCTTTCATATCCCAATCCATTCGTCCCACCAGCGGTTCTTCTGCTTCAGAACACAGGGAACCCTATACGAGTTCTGAGCCATTCCATTTGGCTGGTCATTGGCCCCACGGGTCTTCACCAAATGCATTGCAGTGGTGGAAGCCCATCTCAAGCATCGAGAGGTCAGAGTGTACCCTTACCTCGACGACTGGCTCTTAGCAGGGTCCACCCAGCAAGAGGTGGAGAGTTCCAGGAACCTGACCCTCCAGACCTGCTCTCAACTTGGCCTCCTGATCAACGAGGCAAAGTCGGAGCTTGTGCCATCTCAAGTGATATGCTTCACTGGGGCAGAGCTCGACTCTTGCCGAGCCAGAGCACAGCTCCTGGCAGACGGGGTGGAGGTTCTCTCTCCCTTTGCCCAATCATTTCTGGTTAGGCACTTGTGCCCTGCCCATAACTTTCTGCGCCTTATGTGCCACCGTGGTCCGTTGGGCCCAGTGGCATATGCGCCCATTCAGTGGGAGCTGGTCGCCCAGTGGACTCAGTGCCTACGTCATTTCGACCAGCTGATCACTGTGACCCAGAAGATGTGCGATGCTCTCCAGTGGTGGACTGTTCTAGACCGGTTGCAGGAAGGGATCCCATTTGTCCGCCCCAAACTGATGGTCATCCTCACGACTGATGCCTCTCTCACAGGCTGGGGAGCCCACATGGGGAACAACAGGGCCCACGGATTCTGGACCCCCGAGGAATCCTGATACCATATCAGTCTGCTGGAGCTCAGAGTGGTCAGACTGGTGTTGTCAGCATTTGCTCAGCAGCTTCAGGGTCAAGTGGTTCAAGTCCAGACAGACAATACCATGACCATGTACTAACTCAACAAGCAGGGCAGCACACACTCCTGGCTGTTGTGCAGGGAAGCGCTCCGCATCTGGACACTCATGAGCCAACTGGAGGCGGATCTCCTAGCCATCCATGTGGTGGATGCTTTTAGCCACATAGGCAAGACATCACACGAGTTGTCTCTCCATCCATAGGTAGCTCACAGCCTGTTCTCCCACTGGGACAAACAGATGGTGGACCTGTTTGCCTCCAGGGAAAACATTAATATGAGGCTGTTTCATGCGGGGATCACTGCAGGGGGATGCCTTCTCAAGGTCATGGACCCCAGGCCTCTTCTACGACTTCCCTCCATTTCCCTTGATCCATAGGGTGCTTCTCAAGATGAGGAGGGATAACGCGCAGGTGATTCTGGTAGCCCGAGCCTGGCCCCGCCAATTCTGGTATCCAGATCTCCTCAGTCTCAGCAACAGGCTCCCGAGGTGTCTTCCAGCACGTCCGGACCTGATCTCAGTCAATCAGGGGAAGGTATTCTATCCGGACCTTCAATCCCTGCACGACAGCCTGGTTCCTGAGCGGCTAGAGTTCCAGGCTTTGCGTCTCTTTGAGGATGTACTCACTGTAGCTGAAGCATCCAGGAAGGAGTCAATCAGGCGGTGCTATGCCTTGAGATTTTCCATCAGGTAAGGGCTTGGACCCTCTGTCTTGTCCAGTGGCTAGCATCCTAGACTACCTTTGGTCTCTGTACAAAGGGTCTTCAACCCTTAAGGTGCACCTGGCTGCCATCTCTGCTTACCGGGTGCAGGCTGATCAGCAGACGGTGGCACAGGAGAAGGTGGTCTGGTGCTTTTTTTAAAGGCCTCGATCACATATCCCCTCCGGTGCATGAACCTCTACCTCCGTGGGATTTACTGCTGGTCTTGGCAAAGCTCTTGGGCAAGCCATTCGAACCAATGAACAAAAGTGCGACATGTCACACTTGTCGTGGAAGACGGCCTTCCTGGTGGTTATCACGTCCACCAGAAGGACTGGGGAGCTCCAGGTGCTCTCAGGGGAGTCTCCTTATCTGGTCTTCCACAGGGACAAGGTTGTCCTGCACCCCCACCCGAAATTCCTCCCGAAGGTGGTATCCGAGTTTCATTTTAATCAGGTGTTGACTGCCTGTGTTCTAACCAAACTACACCTCGGTTGCTGAGTACAAGCTCCGTACTTTCGACCTGAGACATGCTCTCTCCTACTATAAAGAGATGACGGTGGAAATTTGGGGAGAGGTTCACAGCTGTTTGTTACCTAAGCTGAAGTCTCACTTGGCAGGCCTGCAGCAAAGTGGACGATTGGCAGATGGATTACATCATGCATTGATCTCTGCTATAGGTTGGCGGGCAAGGAGCATCCCAGAGGGCTAAGAGTTCATTCTACCCACCATACAGCTGCGTCAGTGGCTGTTTCCAGGGACATCCCTATCCAAGAAATGTGCAGGGCTGCTACCTAGAAGACAGCAAACACCTTCATCACACATTACTACATCGACCTTGAGTTGCGCCGGGATGCTGGTTTTGGGGCCTCAGTTCTCCAGTCTCTGTTCCCAAAGTAGGGGGCATGCGCCATGCCTCCCTCCTCCTAGAGAACTGCTAGGAGTCTGCCAGCAAGTGTGGATGAGAACAACAAATCCACATTCCTAGAAAAAACAGGTTACTCACCTGTAACAGTACATCTTCTACGGACTGGTCTCTTACAGTGTCATTACTTATGGAAGTATCCACCAGGTGGCGCTGTCACACGGAAGCTTCTCTCCGCAGTCTTGCATGGGGACCGTCCACACCATATCACTTCCTGTGGATGTGTATAAGAGTGGGCAGCCATCAGTACCCTCTCTTCATTTTCCTGCCAGCTTCAGCTCGCACACTCGGCTCTCTCGACCTCCTGGGTTGCAGTCTCCGACTCGAACTTGAACAGATTTTCTACCTTTGGATCTGGGACTTGCTCTTTGCAACCCCGGACTTCCATAGCAGGCCTGTGACCCACTCACAGTACCCCTGCTGCTCCCAGACTCGGGCTGTCTTGCTGGGTCTGGGGCTTCTCTAGGGCGTAGCCTGAAATTTTCTTTTACAGCAGGCCATTAGTGCTCATGGTCCACCGGCTGTCCTCAAGCCTAGGCACCTCTTGCTGGGTCTCTCCCATGGTTGATTACCCAGCCAGGCCAGAACGGACCTCGGGGGGTCGTCTTGAAGGCTCCCTGGCCAAGGGCACTCGTTCCAGGCATAGGAGGGAGAGGGATTCACACTCCGTGTCTTCCTCCGTCAACGACAGCACCTTTCTCATCGATGGAGTCTGATGGGCTTCTTGTATCGTCGACGGGCCATGTCCTGTCGACGGAGCTTGTTTCTGAACGTTTTCTGTTGACGGGCAGTGTTGCCCCGTTGACAACACGCTCTTTCTTCTCCCTCGTCGATGGGAGCTCCTCTCCCATTGACGGAGCATGTTTTCTCTGTTCTCTTGTTGACGGAGCACTCGTCGCCGATGGGACAGCATGCTTTGCATGCCTCGTCGATGGGACGGCTTCCTCAGTTGATGGGGAGGCTTCCTTTTGATACCCCATCGATGGGGATGCTTCCACCGTCGACGGAGGGGCCTCTCCTCATTCCTTCATCATCAGGGCTGCTGATCTCATCGATGATGGGGGCTTTCCACCCTGGGACTCCCATGCCCCTCCCCCATTTGTCCCGGCAG
Source organism: Neoceratodus forsteri (assembly GCA_016271365.2). Classification (NCBI taxonomy): domain Eukaryota; kingdom Metazoa; phylum Chordata; order Ceratodontiformes; family Ceratodontidae; genus Neoceratodus; species Neoceratodus forsteri. The sequence goes on from CM057456.1 coordinate 1,394,001,074, forward strand.
TGGAAGGTGTTTTCTGGTGTCCCTATTGCCTTTTTTGCACCCTTTAGTTGCGACTTTTTCCGGGCCTTCGGCCCCGCAGCATGAACCTCATCCTGAGTTTCTTTCTTCTTTCTAGATCCCGGTCCACAGGGGCCAGGATGCCCCCCCTCCTACACCTTTCAGGGTCGGCAGTTCCCGGGCTGGCTCACCCTCCTCCTGATGCCAACCTTGGGCGTCCTCTGTCTCTGGACCCATTACATGTTCCAGGCATCGCCCATGTTGTAATGGAGGTCCTGAAGAGCCTGGGTTAGGGTCTGGCCTCGTCCTGTTCTGCCTTCCCATCGCCCGAGCACTTGCGCCCAGATCTGGCGCTTCCTGCTTGGTCCCTGTCCTCCCATTTATGAAGACTCCCTTTATGGTGCTTTCGGGAGAGGGGGTTCCCTTCCTGGGGGATGTTCCTGGTGGGGACCCTGGGGACCTTGGTTCTCTTCGGTCCACATCCTCCCTTATGGAGGTCACCCTGCCTGAACCCCCTGATCCCTCCTTCACGGAGCTCATGATGCATATCCAGCATGCTTTTGACTTCCTGCTGTGGATCAGAACTCCTTTCGTCGAGACATGGCTGCCTACCTCAACGTTCTTGAGCCTGCCGTTGATGCTTGCGTATTTTAACGCACTTTCTCGAGCTTGGTCTCGTCCTGCTTCCGCCTAGCCTGCCCTTCATGGCCTTGATTGGCTCTACTGTGCCCCTCCTGACCACCCCGGTGGCGGACTCTGTTTTCAGGGTGGCAGCCCATGTCTGAATCGCCTGACCTTGCCATACCAGTTTCGTGCAGCCGGTTGCTAATTTCCAGCGCAGATATTTCTTTGGTGTTCGGGTTCATGCCTTCAGTACTTTGCTACTTTGTATTCTTAATTATCTGGGTCATATGGTCCAGTACCTTTGCATTCTTAGTGCCTCGGCTTTGGACCTCCTCTACTATTTGCCTTCGTCCTCCGAGTCGATCAGGCTGGCTCAGCTACTATGTCCTCCCTTTCCTGTCACCTGCTCCATGCATGCTTCAATGTGGTTGATGCATCGGCCTGACTCTCGGCCTCTCTCGTCACCCTTCGGCACTTCGCCTGGCTGTGGATTTTTGGTTTGCCGCCCGATGTCCAGCTGTCGGTCGCTGATGTCCCCTTTTCTGGGAACCTGCTGTTCAGACCTGGTGCCCAGTCCATCTTGGATTCCCTTATGGCTTTGGGGCATACTCTTCGGTCTGTTCAGGACCTCTATCGTGCCCCCAGATCCCACCCCTATGGGCAGGCCGTCTCGTTCCCGGCTCCTCTAGCGGGGTGTCTCTCTCGGGACCGCAGTAGGGCCTCCAGGGGGGTGGCTCAGTATGCCCCTCCGTGGCATTCCCGTCCCTCACGCAGGGCAGGACCTGCTTCTGCACCCTAAACCGCTTTTCCGGTATCCCCCGCCTCCTCTTGCAGGCCTTGGAGGTGCCTGCGGCTCTCTTTTCCTTTCTTGGAGACTCTTCCGGACTGGATGCTGCATTCCTCCATGCAGATCTAATTGGAACTCCTGCTACTCTCCCTGCAGGAGCCCTTCAGTTGTTCCTTCCCCGGTGCTCCTGTTTCTGCTATCTGCTATACTTGTATATTTCTGAATTTGACAATGCCAGAGCCTGCCAACCTCTGCTTCGTCAGGATGAATCACTGTGCCTGGCTGCCTACAGTTCTTTCTTCATCATGCCTCCTGCATGCTGTCCTCACCCACCTTGAGTCTTTTTGCCTCAGGGGATGTGATCTGAGTTGACATTTCTCCTGCTTTCATACCAAATGTCTTCGCCTAACCGTTGGCCTATCTGCCTGCATGGAAGAGGTTTGAGTTGGGCATTCTGGTTACAAATTAAACATTTGGTCCTTACCCCAGCCCGGCCTGTCTGTCTCTGGGGGTGCAGTTGAAGTTGACATTTTATTGTGAATTTACTTCTTTGGCTTTGCTTTTTTATTTATTTATAGAAATTTCAGATAACACCTTTGAGAACAAGCTCATTTCATAGGTTCCATGTCAGACGAACAATACATATTGGAAAAGTATGAGACAGAGAACAAAAAAATAGGAATTATATAAGACATTACAAGAGTGTATAACTAGAGAAGTTCCAATACATGTGGCATTGTACAATGTATGACAAGGTGCATATTTGATTAAAACCTGGAATTCAAAGGGTCATATTAGAGGGGGTGGGGTCTTATGAAATGACCCTTTACAGGAAAATGAGAACAGACTCAGCCTAATATCTAATAATCAACAAGGTAAGGGATGGCATCAGCCCAGGGGCCTCGTCAGAGATGAGAAGGTATGGGACAAAGCATTTTTAAAAGGAGCTCAGGAGATAGACGGAAGGGGAAGCCATAGAGGGAGAGGGGGAAAGAGGCCTTTCCTCCCATTTGGATTTTACTGCTTCATAATCTCCCATAAGTAATGACTTACTGCAAGAGACCAGTCTGTAGAAGATAGTACAGTTACGTAAGAACTTACCGTAACAGTAGATCTTCCGAGGACTGTCTCTTGCAGTAAGTCCCCTGCCCTCCGTCCCCCTGCCTTTTTGCCTCGAATCTACAACTCTGGACATTGGGTGGGATCGCTGTTCTGTTTTTTTCTGGCCCCCTCAGGCCAGGCTGTGCTCGCCGAGGCCGACGGTGAACAGAGGGTACTGGGGGCCGCCCACTCTTGTATACATCTACAGGAAGTGATGTCATGTTGACGGCCCCCATGCAAGACTGCTGAGAGATGCTGCAGTGTGACAGCGCCACCTGGTGGATACTCCCATAAGTAGTGACTTACTGCAAGAGACCATCCTCGGACCACACTGACGCACAAACCTAGCTTCCAGCAGGCTAAGATTTGTGTCATGGGGCGGAGCCGAGGGTTATACCACCTGGGTGGGTGGGAGGAGCTAGCTTGAGGACCTTCTGGCAGGAATTAAAGGGGAAAGGAACATGCCAACATGTGTGGATGAACAACATATACCACTTGTAGAACTACTATTACAGGTGAATAACCTGTTTTTCTATGGACATGGATATAGTGCACTCTCCACATGTTGGCAGATTCCTGGCAGTTCTTCGGGAGGAGACGGCGGCAAGGCGCACTCCTCTACTTGGCGAAAAAGGGACTGGAGAACCGAGGTTCCAAAACCAACATCCCGGTGTGGCTCAAGGTCAATGTGGTAATGGGAAATAAGGTGTGTGCCGACTTCCAGGTAGCAGTCCTGCAGATTTCCTGAATAGGGGTGTCTCTGGAAGCTGCCGAGGCAGTGGTATGTCTGGTGGAATAAGCCCTAAGTCCAACGGGAGGCTCCCTACCAGCTAACCTATAGCAGAGGTTGATGCAGGAGACAATCCGACTGTCAATCATCCGCTTAGCTGCTTGTCTGCCAGGTGTGGCTTCAGCGTAGATGACCATGTATAAAGCCTTAGCTTGGCCTCCGAGGTTGGATTGGTGAAGTACACTGGGAGACTGATCATCTGGTGAAGGTGAAATTCCTAAACAACCTTCGAGAGGAACTTCAGGTTGGGGCCCAAGACAACCTTGTCCCTATGGAACACCCAGTAAGAAGACTTCACTGCGAGCACCTGGAGCTCACTGCTCCTTCTGGTAGAGGTAACAGCCACCAAGAAGGTGGTCTTCCATGACAGGTGAGATATGTCACACCTGTGCATTGGTTTAAATGGCTTGCTCATAAGCATTGCCAAGACCAGCAACAGGTCCCACAGTGGTGGAGGTTCACACACCAATGGGGACAGGTAGTCCGGGCCTTTAAAGATGCCTCCAACCACCTTTTCGTGTGCCTTCAACGGCTTACCAGCCTGTGCCTGGTATGCAGAGATGGCGGCCAGGTGCATACTGAGTGTCGACCTCAGGTAGTCCAGAATGCTAGCTGGGGGCAGAAAGGGAGGGGGGTCTAGCTCCCTGCCCTCGCACCAAATGGAAAAGTAACTTCCATTTGAAAGCATAGCACTGGCTGGTTGAACCCTTCCAGGAAGCTTCCACAACCTGCAAAACTGCCTTGGAGAGATCCAAAGCCTGGAAATCTTGCCGCTCAGAAATCAGGCTGTCAAGTATAGAGACTGAAGGTCCTGGTGCAAGACCTTCCCTTTGCAACAGGACAGCAGATCCGGGTATAGAGGCAGATGCCACGGAGGCCTGCTGCTGAGGGTGAGGAGATCTGGGTGCCAGAACTGTCACAGCCGGTCTGGGGCTACCAGGTTCACCTGCACCTTGACCAGCACTTGGGTAGATCAGGGGAAAGGGAGGGAAGGCATAAAAGACCTGGGGTCCAGTGCCTCACGAAGGCATACCCCATCAGTGTTCCACACCGTGGGTGTCGGGGAGGTGGGCACAGAACAGTCTCAGCTTTGCGTACTCCTAGAAGGTGAACAGGTCAACCAGAGGAGTGCCCCATTGGGAGAACAGATAGATGGTTCATCACCTCCTGAAGAGACCACTCGAGACACCTTGCCCACTCGGCTGAGGGTGTCCACCAGCCAGTTGGAGGCCCTGGCCATGTGGATCATTGGGAGATCGGGGTCCAGACTGTGCACGAGGGCTCCCTGACACAGCCAAAGGGAATGCGTTCAACCCTGCCTGTTGAGGTGTTGACATGGTCATGGTATTGTCTGCCTGAACCTGCATGACCTGACCCCAAACCAATGAAGCAAATGCCGTCAAAGCTATATGCACCGCATGGAGCTCCAGCAGACTGATGTGGTATCAGGACTCCTCGGGGATTCGGAGCCCGTGGGCTCTGTGGATCGTCAAGTGGGCTCCCCAACCCACCAGAGGTGTATCAGAAAGACTGCTTGCTCTAGGCAGACAAATGGGACTCTTTCCTGCAAGTGTTTCGGGTCCAGCCACCACTACATGGCATCCCACATCGGCTGCATCACTGCGACCACTGAAGGGCCTTCGCCCGGAGGGAGTCGAGCTCTGCCCTGATAAAGTGGATGGTCTGCAAGGGTTGCGCTCCAACTTGGCCAGGTTGATACGTTGACCCAAGGATGAGCAAGTCTGGAGGGCCAGATCCTGGACTACTCCACTGCCTCTTTGCAGATGACACTAAGATCTGCAATAGGGTAGACAGTCTGTGAAGGATGGAGAAAATGAAAAGTGACCTAGCTAAACTGGAGGAATGGTCCAGTGTGGGGCAGCTAAGATTCAGTGCGAAAAAGTGCAAAATCATGCACTTGGGATGCAGGGATTATATGATGGGTGTACTGTTATTAGAGGCCACAAAATAGTAAAGAGATCTAGGGGTGATCATATCTGATGACCTAAAGGTGGCCAAACAATGTGCCAAGGCAGTAGGGAGAGCCAATGGGGTGCACAGGGAGAGGTATCACCAGCAGAAGAAAGGAGGTGGTGATGCCACTGTACAGGTCATTGGTGAGACCTTATTTGGAGTACTGTGTCCAGTTCTGGAGGCCACATATCTGGAAGGACATAGACAAGGTAGAGGCAGTCCAAAGGGCAACAACAATGGTACAGGGCCTGCAGCAAAGGTCACACGAGGAGAGATTGGAGGAACTCAATATGTATATCTTGTCATCCCTCTCCTCCAAGGTAAAGACCTTCAAATACCTAAAGGGAATAAATAAGGTACAGGAGGGCAGCATCTTTCAGAAGAAAAGATGCTGTAGGACAAGACGGCATGATGTGAAACTGGAAGGGGGAAGACTAAGCAGCAATGTGCAGAAGTACTTCTTCATGGAAAGGGTAGTGGAGACATGGAACTGCCTCCCAGCAGAGGTGGTGGGGGCAAAGTCAGTAGGGGATTTCAAAACTGCATGGGATAGACATAGAAACAGAATTTGATGGCAGATAAGGACCGCTTGGCCCACCTAGTCTGCCCATTTCCCTACCTAACGGATAAGCTGCAGATCCTAGTTAACCAACAGCCTACTTCCTCCTACTCCCCACTAGAATTGCCTTATGTTTGTCCCATGCATTCTTGAATTCCCCAAGTTTTTGACTGTACAACCTCCTCAGGAAGGCAGTTCCATGCATCTAAAACCCTCTCTGTGAAGAAATACTTCCTCACATTACCTCTGAGCCAGCCTCCCCATTATCTTCAAATTGTGCCCCCTTTTTCTTGCACATCTCTTCTTCTGAAAGATGCTACCCTCTTGGGCTTTGTTGATTCCCTTGAGGTATTTGAAAGTTTCTATCATGTCCCTCCTTTCCTCGAGGCTGCATACATCTTAAGCTCCTTTAGTCTTTCTTCATACGTCTTCTGGTGCAGACCATGCACGATTTTGGTTGCCCTCCTCTGGACAGCCTCCACCCTGTCTATGCGGAGATGGGGTCTCCAGAACTGTACACAGTACTCCAGATGTGGTCTTAGCAACAGTCTATACAGAGGACCAACAACTTCCTGTTTTCTACTGGTGATGCCTCTCCCTATGCATCCCAGTATCCCTCAGCCCTCCTTACTGCCTTCTCGCATTACTGGCCCACCTTTAGGTCATCTAATATGGCTACCCCCAGGTCCCTTTCCATTGTTGTTGTTGTCAGTATCTCACCCCCCACTGTGTACTCTTCCCCTAGGTTTTTGTTTCCCAGGTGCATTGCTTTGCACTTCTTTGCATTGAATCTAAGTTGCCATACATGTGACCATTCCTCCAACTTTGCCAAGTCCCTTTTCATCCTTTCCACCCCACCTTGTGTATCAACCCTGTTGCAGATCTTTGTGTCATCTGCAAAGATACATACTTTTCCTTCCAGTTCCTCTGCAATGTCACTTATAGACATTAAAAAGGACTGGCCCTAGTACTGAACCCTGTAGTACCCCACTATTAACCCCCCTTTCTTCATTGTGGACTCCATTTACTATTACCCTCTGTGTTTCACCCAGGCTACCAACCTGGGACCCACTCCCAGGTTGGCTAATTTGTTTATTAATCTTTTGTGCGGGACTGTGTCAAATGCCTTGCTAAAGTCTAGGTAGGCCATGTCCACAGCCCCTCCCTGGTCTACTACTTTGGTCACCCAGTTAAAGAAATCAATTAGATTTGTCTGACATGACCTTCCTGCTGTGAATCCATGCTGCCTTGGGTCCTGTGCCCCACTGGCCTCTAGGTACTCAACAACTCTTTCCTTCAGAAGTGATTCCATCATTTTCCCTACCACTGAAGTCAAACTGACAGGTGTGTAGTTTCTTGCCTCTGTCTTGCTCCCACTGTTGTGAAGGGGAATCACATCCACCCTCCTCCAGTCCTCAGGTACCACACCATCCTCCCATGATTTATTAAAAAGGGTAGTCAGTGGTGAATCCCATCAGGCTCCATTGCTTTATCCACCTTCAGTTTTAAGAGTTCTTTCAGAACCCTTTCTTCTGTGAAAGGACTAATATCAACCCCCCTAACCACAGTGCTTCTATTGACTAAATTAGCTATCTCCCCCTGCTTTTCCATTGTGAATACTGAGCAGAAGTATTCATTCAGTATCCCTGCTTTTTCACTGTCGCTCTCTGCCCAACCACCTTCCTCTTTATTTAGCCTCAGTATCCCTGCCTTAGCCTTTCTTTGCTCCCTAATGTACCTATAAAAGGTTTTATCCCCCTTCTTAACCAAGTTGGCTATCTTTTCCTCAGTTTGGGCCTTTGCTATTCTGACTTCCTTCCCCGGTACTGCTCTCTGTCCTGCTCCTTCTGTGTTTCTTTATACTTTCTGAATGCTATCTTTTTCTCCCTAATCTTCCCCGCCACTTCTTTTGAGAACCATAGTGTTTTTTTTTCTTTCGTTTTGATTTGCTTCACATAAAGACTTGTTGCCTCTGTGATGGCGGTTTTGATGCTTCCCCATTGTTGCTCCACCCCACCTTCTTGCCTGTTTGCTAGTGCTGTTCTGAGGCACTCTCCCATTTTGACAAAATCAACCCTCCTGAAGTCCAGTACCTTCACTTTTGTATGGCTTGACTCTACAGCTAAGTTTATCGTGAACCACACTTGTTTGGTGGCCTCTTTTTTCCCAGATGGCTACCCACTTCAAGTTTGGAGATCCTCTCTCCATCCCCATTTGAGACTACCAGGTCAAAGACTGCTCCTTCCAGAGTGGGTTCCAAAACTAGATGTCTGAGGCATGCCCCCTGTAGAGCATCGAGAATGGCCATAGGGGAACCCTAGCAGTTCAAAAGAGGAAGTGAAGCCAGAGATCAAGCAGGATCTGCGGTATGTATCTTAGTTTGGGGGGGGGGGCAGACTGGATGGGCCTGGCGGTCCTTATCAGTCATCAAATTCTAGGTTTCTCCTGGGATGAACTGGCAATTAGATAGTCATCCAGGAATGGATAGACCAAGACGCCATTACACTGCCACCACTGCGATGCACTTGGTTAGGACCCTGAGGTCCGAGGAAAAGCTGAAAGGCATGATCTAGAACTCATACAGCACCTCCTCCACATGAAATCGAAGGTGTTGCCAGTTGGATGGACAGATCGGGATGTAGAAGGCGTCCTGTATGTCCAGAGAGAATAACCACATGCCCTACTCCAGAGATGGGATTATCTGGTTCAGATCGTGCAGATCCATTATGGGGCACCAATCCCCCAGCTGTTTGGGGACCAAGAAGTACCTGGATACAAAGCTCTGGCATCCAGGCAATGGTCCACATTGCCTTTCTGGAGGAGCAGGGCAGTATCCTTCTGAGGGTGGACAGCATGTCCTGGGAAGCCACTGACTCCTGAGAAGCATGTGTCTGAAAGGACTGATGAACTTCGACCCACTATATCCAGTACCCATTTGTCCATTGTATCAATGGACCAGAAATGACGAGGCCGACACCCCACGGGAAGCTAAGAAAGGGACATGGCAGTCGGGAGACAGACGCACCCCCCCCCCCAACCTGTCAGTGTGCAGTCTTGGAGGAGGAGGACCCAGCTTTGGCCACCAGCAGAGTGCCATTGCTCTGACATCCAGATTTCTTGGGGCCCAGGTTGGCTGACTTGGGCTTGGGTCCCCAGACCTGGGACTGCTGTTGCCAAAAGGGCTGAAACGAAAAGGACTTCCTCAGCCTCTGGTTCTTTTGCGTGGACATAGGAGTCCAGAGTGGTACTTGACTTCTCAATCCTCATAGTCCCTCCAAGTCCAGCCCAAAGAGGTCAGTGCCCAAGAATAGGCCATGCACCAGCTTATGCTGGATATCTGCCGTGAAGGTGGGGATCCGAAGCCAGGCTCTGTGTTTCATAGCAACTACTGCTGCCATGGACTGGGTTCAGGGGTTGCCTGTGTCCAAGGCTGTCTGGAGCTGGTGCTTAGCAAGAGCGTGGCCTTGGTCACAGATCACTTTGCAGTCTGTGGAAAGGTAGGGAATGATGTGGTCTAAGACCCTAATAAGCGTGTGTGGCCAAAGATGGCAATCATAACTGCGGCGCTCACTTGCCTGAGGCCCAAAGAAGACGCAGCATCCACCTGTTTTGCTGTGTAGTCCAGCTTCGTTGATTCTTTGTTTTGCTGGGGGCTTGTCGACATCCTTGACATTGCCCGTCCGGTGAAAAATGGAATCTGCTACCAATCCCTTGGCGGAGGGGCGATCTGAGAAATTGGGGAGGGACCCAGGACAGTGTACTCGTGGACCACACGGGCAGAAGGCACAAGGCAAGAAGCTAGATACTGCCACAACTCCAAGGTGGAATCCAGGATGGCTTCCATCACTAGAAAGTCCACCCCAGGGGAGGCATTCCAGTCAAGAATCTCTGTCGGGGGTACCTGGCCCACTTCTGGACAGGCTTCAGCAGAATCTCCATAGATTGGTAGATTAGCCGGAGCAAGGCACTGAAGGAGATGGGACCCTGGTTGGAGGAAAGATCCTCGGAAAACTCCCGAGCCAAGCTTGGGGTCCTAGAGGAGTACATGGAGGATCCATCCATCCATCCATCCATGTCCGATAAATCCTTAAACACAGTCCTTGGCCCTTTGTTGCCGTGAACCACCCTGGATTCACAAGAGTGGGTAATCTGCACCAAAAAACGACCAGGGAGGCAGGGCTAGCAGCCTTTGTTGGAGCCCCATGCGTGGCCTGCTTGGGCGGAGGCGCCACTAAAATTGGTGAAGAAGCCAGAGAAAGCTCGACTAGGCGGGGCTGAACCAGAACAGGTCTCACTGGGGTAGACCACGGGATTGCAGGGGCCTAAGGCTGATCCTCCCCAAGGACCCACTACTGTTGCATGAGCTCCTCGTAGCACCACTGCAATTTGCGGCACAGCCTCTCGTCCGAAGATGAAGCGGAAATGGAACATCAACTGTGCAAATGGCCTGAATCCCAAGACCAGGACTAGGTCCTAGACCTCAACTGGTTATGAGACTGCTGCCGTCGAAAGGAAATGTGAGGAGGGCTGTGCAAACCATACGGACCAGGTCCTGCTGCACCCCCCCCCCCGAAGGGGGAAGCTCCAGCGAGGAGACAAGGTCAGTCGACTTTTCATCTCTTGGGAGTGGACTGAGAAGATCAGAGTCCAGGAGAGAGAATCATCCCCCCAACTCGTGTGACAATAGCTGACCAGATCAAGAAGAGTCTTGGCCAGCACGGAGCTAGTGGTCTGCCCTTCTGCCTTGGGAGGATCAGCCACAGCGGATTGCGTGACAAATGTCGAGTGGTCGAAGGAGTCAGGACAGCAGGAAGAGTAAGCATGGCTCCCAGTCTCATGACCTGCAGCAAAACTTCTTGAGCTTCACCTTAGAGGAACGGTCCCTGCGCGAAGGGCCCTCTTTGAGGGTCTAGCATATATCCTAACAAGGAAGCCCCCACAGTGGCACACTCCCCGGGAGCAGTGCCAGGGCAGAAGAAGAGACCGCTGTTGCCAGCTGAGAGGCCGAGCCCACTGCCGCTGAAGCAGCCTCGTGGGTGTCCTCTGACTGGACTGGAGGATCCTGCTCATCCAGTTAGCCAAGGAAAAGATAGGTGTACCTGGCCTCAAGAGAGGACGTGAGCAGGGTCATGCAATGCCCTCAAGCTATGCACGCACAAGGTGTGAGGGTCAGTGCGTGACATTTTTTTTCTTGCAAGCCATGCACTGTTTGAACCCTGAGCTGCTTCAGGGTTCATTGCACTCCACACAAGGAGTTCTGCCAAAGAAAACCAACCGGGGAACACCACGTCAGCTGAAGATGAAAATCAGAGTATGGGCCTGCACCACGCCAGAGAGACCTGTGAAGGAGGAAACCTGACTCTTCCACGGGAAAGGAAGATCTGACGTCACAGGGTAGAGCCGAGGTGGGTAGGAGGAGCTTAGCTTGAAGACATTCTGGCTGGATGTAAGAGGAAAAGGAAAACTTCTAACGTGAGGCTAGTGCACCATATCCATAGCCCTAGAAATGTTGTTTCCTTGTCAACAGATAATGTTTTGTGTAGATTTTGGGGATATTCGTCTTTGCTTTCGTTTGTTTTCACTGTTCACACTAGCCTTGGGATCTCCATTTTCTGGTTGTTGAAGTCTCGTTGTCCCTGAGAGCTGCACTAACATACGTGGATGCCATAGCACCCATTTATACTGTATATTTCTATATTAAAAGTACACATAACCTGAAAAAAAAACTCTAGAAACAGAAGCCTCACATTACATCTAAAGTTTGCAAAGCTAATTAAAGGTAAATGTGGCATTTCACACCTTGCTGCAACTTGCTCTGAAGGAGATTGCATACTGTGGAGCCTAATGGGTGTCGACACATGTTCTCACATGTGAAAGCAGCTCTCAGGCACAGTAAGATTTCAACAACCAGAAAATACCATTGCTATATCACTAGTTGACTTTATGTCGACAAGTCCTTACAATTGCTGTATCACTGGTGTACTTACTCATGTTTATCTCCTCTTTACTCGGTATTACTGTATATTCCCGTACACAAAGATTTAATGCCTAGCACTTACTGTAATCTTTCTGCTATATTATACCATGTTGTTCCCCATCCTCTGTATCCATCCCTATTCCCTTCCCCCAGTACACATCTGGAAACAAGCAATTTTTGCTCTGTATGTTTTCCTGGTTAAAATTATAAATAAAATGGAGACCCCCCCCAGGATAGATACAGGGACTGCTATGAACAGGGAAAATAAACTAAGGCAAACACCTATATCCACAACAGCTACAGAGAGTTGTTTGTTGAATAAGGAAAGAACATTTACAAGATAAGGGTGTAGTACTCCTTTAGGTTTCGATCATGTCACTCATTTGGCTCTTCTTCTTGAGGGTGTACATGTTCCAAGTCCTGTAGTCTCTCTTCATATAACTTTCACCTAGTTCCTGGACCATCTTAGTTGCCCTGCCTCCACTCTGACACATTCTTTCCTCAAGTGTGGACTCCAGTATCTTACGCAGTACTCCACATGTGGTCTCACCAGCATCCTGTACAACGGGAGCATCGTCTCCCCACTTCTGCTGCTTACCCCCTCATTGTGCATCCTTACCCACAGCACTGTCAGAGTGTGCAATGGCATTTAGGCTCTCTGATATCATCCCCAGGTCCTTTTCCACCATGTTACTTTCTAAAACCCACCACATTTCATACTGTACTCGGAGTTCATTTCCCCAGTGTGCATCACTTTACCTTTTTTAGCATTGAAGCACAGGTGCCAGATCTTTGACCAGTACTTCAACCTGCCCAGATCCTCCCAGAGTTCCCTTATCTATACCTCTCTGACTTGAGTACTCCCCATTTAGGATTACCCTCTGGTTTCTATCACTTAAACAATTTTCACCCACCTTGTGATTTTACTCTCTGCCCCCAGTCCCCTTAGATTCTCAGCCAGCCAAATGCAGAATCATCTGACATGACCACCCGAGAGCCCATGCTGTACTGACATCCATACATATCCAGGTAATCCACTAGCCCCCTCTTTTATTAGGGTTTCCAGCATCTTCCGCACTATGTAATTTAAAACTTATAGGTCTGCAGTTTCCAAGTTTGTCCCTACTTCTGCTCTTGTGCAAGATAAATACAATTGTCATCCTCCAGTCCCTAGGTACCCCCCACCTCCAGTGAGCTGCTAAAGAGCTCAGCCAGTGGTACAGCTGGGATCCACCCCATCAGGCCTGTGGACTTGCTCATCTTCAGTGCTTTCAGTCCCTTCAGCACCCTCTTCTCAGAGTGGAACCTTGCTGACACCCCCTGCTATGACTACAGTCTAGTAGTGGCACTTTTTCCTATATAGTAAATACTGAACAGAAAAAACTGTCTGTCTGCCTTCCCCTTGTCCTCATCTCATCCTTCTCCTTCTGCAGTCAGACTGTTACTTCTTTTGTTTTGCATTTCTTGCGTATATAGTGAAAGAATGTTTTAGCCCCCTTTCTCTGCTCCACTCGGCCCCCATGTTCTGCAGGAAAAACATTAAATCAGAAATAGAGGCTGATCATAAAATGAACCTAAACTGATGGAGGTTACTTATCTGTAACCATAGTTCTTCTAGTAATCAGTTCACATCCATGCTATGGCAATCCACAGACCTACTGTACTGTTGCTGGGTACATATACCCATTTCTGAGGGCTGCTACCTGGTTATATGCACACACATTGCCCATTATAGCACTGACTTGCTCCGTCGTCATCATGCATCGGTCTATGAGTACGGTGGATATGGCATACCACTTAGTTGAGTGGTAAGAGACTTTCTGTAACGGAATGTGGATAGTGAACTAAATATAGGTAGTTAGAACTGATCTACATCAGAATCGGGGAGTATATTTAGGTCTGCTATTTAAAGAGTAGCACTGCTGTTAAGGTCCTTGATGGATGGCACACCTGCTGTAATAGTATGTTAACAGTCAGCCAAAGACATATTTTTAAAAGCTCAATGTACTTCTATTGGGGCAAACTTTTAAAATGTTCCAATAACAAGGCATGGACTTGTACTGGAAAAACAGTACTAAGGCCACCTGACATTGCTGATGTTAATGCAGCATTTCACATCCTGTATATTGTTTTCACTCCTTAACATAGTTCATGAACCTGACACCCCCTCCCTTTTTGGAGAGTCAACCTCTGGCCCTGACATTGCCCCAGGACGAGACTCCTGCAACATGTACACATTTCAGTGCCGCAGGGAGCACATCCTCTCTCTAGTTGGTCTGGGGCGCTAGGATGTTAGGAATCATAGCCATTATTTGCTGGTCACCCTCCCCCCCCTTTTTTTTGTTGGGGGGGGGGGAAGCAACCCACAGAGCCACCGCAGTGCTCTGAGCTGCACCGCCCCCTGTGGTTACCAAGCTGGCAGTGCAGCAGCAGGAGTGACTGGCCTTCCTCTCTGGAGCAGAATGCTGTCTAGTAAGTTCAAGCCTCCCACACCTGAACTGCTTCATTAATGCAACTTGTTTGTTTAGCAGAGTATGTGAAAAAAAGGATTTTTTTTTTTTTTTAATTTGCCTGCACTTCAGTTTATAAATTACAAAATCTGCATTTATATTTTCAGGTGCAAGGTGGGATCTCCAGTCTGGCGTCATTACAGAAGCACGTCTTAAGGATTTGACACCATCCATGCCAGTTATCTTTGTAAGAGCTATCCCAGTGGACAGACAAGAAACAAAAAACATATACGAGTGTCCTTTGTACAAGACTAAGACCAGAGGACCCACATATGTCTGGACCTTAAACTTAAAAACCAAAGAAAAACCTTCCAAGTGGATTCTTGCTGGAGTAGCAATGCTCTTGTCTGTATGAATTACCCATCGCCATAATTATGTCATTAATATTCTCATAGTCACCAGATGTACAGTTGCACTTTCTAACCCTCGAAGTGTTCCTCTGTTTATAGAAGCAGTTATTTATCCACAACTCATACACAAGAGTATTGCCCGTAAAAAAAAAAAAATTTTTATTGTACAAACATTTACAAAAATAGAACTGCTGTTCAGACTTCTCTTGTCAACTGTAATATTCAAATCTGAAGATGCTTAAAAAAATGTCCAACATGTAGGAATTTACAGAGAGGTTCAGTGAAACTTGCAATAGCTGAACATTCCCTGAAGTGCTATGCATCTCCTCCAAGAAGCAACTTGTCGGAACCTCCATAAAGAAAAAGAAAATTACTGATTTCTATGAGGGTTAAAGCTCCAACTGCTCAATACTGATTTGGGGGTCACTATAATAGGACTATAGGAACTGGACATGTGTGTAAACAAACAAAAAAATCACTGTATTTAAAAAACAAAATTAAAGAGAGAGAATTTTAAAACCTCAAGCCGTCAGCTGCTTTTTCATTAAAGTATAAAGTTTTAAAATTTAGAAATGGTTTGACTGTATGCAGACTTAGTGCTCTTCCTCCAGTTGCTTCTGCAAGCTGTTGAAAACAAACAAAAAAAATTATGTTTAGTAGAAGTAGTAGTTACACTTTCTATATAGTGCTTTTCTTTCACAGAAACTGTATCCTAAAGCTGTTTACAAGCAATGAGGTGGTGTGATAGTGTAGTGGAAGCCATTCTGTGTAACCCCCGGTATTGTAGTGTCTGGCCCAGTTTTGTTTAGAAGGGGATGGCTGCCAGAACACTGGGGAAGATACTCTATTTTCATATCCTCAATAAAAATTCCCCTTTTGGATTCCTTGTCTTCCACTGGACAGCGACTAGGAGAGCATCAGAGCTGGGCAAAGTGGACCCTGGTTTACCACCTCATCCGAAGGACAGCACTCCACATACTACACTGCATTTTCCAGGTTTAAGCCCAAGTTCTGGTGCGTGACTACAACCGACTACCTTCTGGCCTGCTAACTGAGCCATTCTGACACACAGCAGATGGCAGATGGGTACAGAATATCTAGTCCGTTTCTGGAAAGTGGCATAGTGGTTAATACCTCTTGTCTGGCACAACTCTAAAATAACATTGGGATACTTTTTTATTTTAAACCACCAGCTGCCACTGAAGGACATTTCCACCTTTAAGGGGAGTATCAGAATCCCACTAAACTGGTATTTAGCAAAGAATGACCTCTCAAGCACTGGCAAATGCTGCTTTAGGGCATGGTTTAAGTTTAATTCTGGTGATGCTATGGACAATAGATCATTCTGTGGTATATTGTGCTACAGCCCCAAGTTAGAGGTCAAGGGGTCTCAACTTTCTGTCAGTGAAATGTGGGACACATTGTCAAACATGGGAGAGAATACTGGAAACTAATGCTCTTCTGATTTAGCTTCATACATTATTAGGAATTTCTGCTTAAATGTCTTTACATGGTGGGACAGCACCTTCTCCAGTTAGGATGGAGCATTTCAGGAGGATCAAGCGAGGGATGTCCCATATAATGTGGCACTGAGGGCATAGAAAATGGTAAGGGGGGGGCAGGGAGGCATGCACATGGTCTCACTCCAACATCAATAGCTGCACCGCAAAAATTAAAAGCTGGGGACAAGTGCTCAATGACTGTTCGTTTGCAGCAGGACCCCATTGTTTGCCATGGACTGCCGCATCAAAGCAGCCTCCTAATTACAGCCCACCTCTGTGAAAACCTAGCACGACTTCTCATAGTTCGCAGCAGTCTGTCCAGCTTTGTGAGTATATAATTATTTTCCTGTTGGGGGACTAATGTTTATCAATTTCAATCATGTGCCTGCTGTAAGGCCTTTGAGAGGCTTTCTTTTAATGAGAGCTAAAATTAGGAGACTGCACTTTAATGTACACCCCAACAGGAAAATAATTACAGGCTCTGAGCTGGCTGCAAACCATTCACACATGGGGGCGACAGTAATGTAGGTCTGGGCAACTTTCATTTTGACAGTAGGGCTGTCCATCGAACAGAGAATTACAGAGCATTTTGACCTGGCTCAGTCACGTCCCCGTCCTCTGCTAAATACCTGGCCAGGTTTATATAACAAAAGTATGAAAGGTTCTGATTACCTGGCATTTTAGCAATGACAGTGACTTCATAAGTAGCATGCTCGCCCTTGGTGCCTGAAGACCAGAAGTTTGTGGGTTCTAGCCCCACACTAGGTACCTGGGGTAACACCCATAACTGACACTATACTGTAGTACAGTGTATTTTTTGGAAGGTGGGGTGCACCGCACTGGTGAATTCCTGTCCTTCAGATGAGAAAAAGCAAGGTCCCTTCTGTCCACTTGGGGAAAAAGATATATTGAAGAATAGTAGGAGTTCCCCCAGTGTCATGGCCAACATTCCCCACACATAAAACAGGTCCCTGTAACCCACCCCCAGGACACACCCTGAAACAAGCTCTTATAGCTTAGCGTGCATTTCTTACTCAAAAATGGCAAATTATGGGTATGGATTCCTCCGTGATAATGCATTTTCTTTTTAAATTAACTGATCATTCAAGACAAATAAATGTAATAGGAAACCACACCTTGTTTCTCACCCACCAAAAAAAAAAAGAATACATGATGCTAGGCAGATGACCTAGGTTCAGAAGCAGACCTGTAAACCTGGACATCTAGGTGGCCAGCACTGGGAGTAGTGCTCCACTGGTACCACAACACAGCCTTTGGAAGGGGGTGCCAAAGCTCCCAGCACGGGGGCCCTTCACAGTGGACTGGCCAGTCTGCATCTTCATAAATGGCACAACCCCGGGGTTGGCACCTTGAGGAGGAGGGAACCTGGGGCAGAAACTTTAACGTCATCTCAATGACAGCTACTGGCACTCTAGGGCCCCAGCCCTCAGAGGAAAAACTGCTGTGCAACCAATATCGGGGCTAGCAGGTTGCTATGAAAGGACTCCAGTCTGGGAAGATGGCCATCGAAGAAACAGCGGAGGAATTATTTTTTTTTTTTAATAAAAGCTGCTTCAGGCCTAGAAGAGTGACCTTGGAGCGAGTGTGCTTGCCAACCATGAATGGGAACCAGTTTTGGGGGGTTACAAGGGCTGATAGAAGCTTGACAATATCCAGAG
Organism: Neoceratodus forsteri; assembly: GCA_016271365.2. Taxonomy (NCBI): domain Eukaryota; kingdom Metazoa; phylum Chordata; order Ceratodontiformes; family Ceratodontidae; genus Neoceratodus; species Neoceratodus forsteri. Next base: position 1,394,018,924 of record CM057456.1, read on the forward strand.
GAGGTGTGATGCCTCTGGGGAAAGGCAGTAACTCCCGACACTGCATGTCTGGGCCTGGTGGGAGGGAAGACACTGAAAAAGAAAAGTTACATGCTTACCACAACAGTAAATCTTCGAGAAAATGTCTTTCATTGGGCCACACCTATGAAACTATAGCTGCCAGGCACTAGGACCACAAGGAAGCTTTTTGCAAGCAGTCTGCTAGGGGCTGTCAACAACAATGTCCTATGTTGGCACTTCCCATGTAAACATGGGCAGCCGCTTCCCTCCTCAGTTCCCCACCATAGGTCATGCTCAGACAACCTCCCTCTAGGGAACCTATGGTTCCACATACCTGGTGGGGCTGGGAACAGCGGGTAAACCGTCCTGGAGAAAGAGGAGTTACAGAGCTCCAAATCCTACGGGAACGGAGGGTGGGACAACATGGCCTGAAGAGAGAGATTCTCTCAAAGATCTGTTACAGTCAGTACGTAACTGTTCTATCTTCTTCGAGAATATCTCCCATCAGGCCTCACCTACTGAACGAGTACCAAGCCTTACTTACAGTAAACAGTCTGGGCAGGAGGACCCCACAGGCCTAAGAAAGCAAGCCTCAAAGCAGAGTTAGGCCAAAACCTGCCCTTTTTAGTGAGGCAATGTCCAGAGTGTAGTATTAAGTGAAGGTGTGGACAGTACTCTAGGTGGCAGCTGCACAGATCTCTGCAGCCGACACATTTTTGAAACGGGCAACAGAAGTGGCCATGCCTCTTGTGGAATGACCACAAACAACATCAGGAAGTTCCTTACTGTACTTCATGTAACAAAAACAATAATACAGCTGGCTAACCATTGGGACAGGCACAGTTTAGAAACAGGTATGCCCTCTTTCCCAGGGGCGAAGTAAACAAAAGGCTGTGAGGGCTTCCTGCTGTGAATGCAGTACATGAGTATTCAATGTACATCTGAAATATGAAGAAATGCTCCCCCTGCATTGGCATGCTCTGGAAAATAAACTGGCGGATGGTTTGATTTAAAGTAAACTCAGACACCACCTTAGAAAGAAACTCAAGATTGGTACATAAAGACACCCTATCCTTGTGAAAAATCAAATATGGAGGCTCATGCATTAGAGCCTAAAGTTCTGAAATTCTTCAAGCAGAATTGCAACTAAAAGTAATGCTTTCCAAGAAACGAAACGAAGGCCACAAGTCGTGGCCAGCTCAAATTGAGCCAAAGTAAGCTTTTTCCAGCACAAAATTCAATTCCCAAGCCGGGACTGGATTGCAGATAGGAGGCTTCAAGTGCAGAATGCCTCAAGAATGTGCGGGCCACCTCCAGTTGTGCAACTGTACAACCATCAATAGGAAAGTACAGTTATGTTAAGAACTTACTGTAACAGTAGATCTTCGAGAACAGCTCTTGCAGCAGGTTACATCATTAGGACTGAAGCCGGCAGGCGCCAGGACCTCATGGAAAAATTCTAGCTAGCAGTATCCAGCGGGGGACCGCCCCCGACGTCGGCCCCTCCCCGACATCAGGCATCACATAAAGGGGGCGGTCCCCCAGCATCCCCAGTTCTTCCGCTGGAGACTCCCGGCCTGGCCCAAGGTGACATATGAAGGGGAGACCGAGGATCCGCTTCCAAAGGAAGGTTTGTAATCGGCGTCAAAAGACGCAGTAGCCTAGAAACTAGGTCAGAAGACTCAACCTCCAGAGGGGTAGGTGGGAGGGAAAAGTACAGTTACGTAAGAACTTACTGTAACAGATCTTCGAGAACAGCTCTTGCAGCAGGTAACACCATTAGGACTGAAGCTGGCAGGCGTCAGGATCCCACGGAATTATTCTAGCTAGCTATCTTCAGCGGGGACCGCCCCCAACGTCGGTCCCGCCTCCGATGTCAGGCATAGTACATAAGGGGGCGGTCCCGCCAGATTCCCCAGTTCTCCTGCCAGAGACTTCCGGACGCAGGACAATATCAGAAGGGGAGACCGAGGATCCACCATCAGAAGGTAAAAGGGTGTAAACCCCTGCCAAAGGCTCGGAAAGCCATGCCTCCTCCAAGGAGGAAGGTGGGCGGGAAGGTAGCTGCTGCAAGAGCTGTTCTCGAAGATCTACTGTTACGTAAGTTCTTACGTAACTGTACTATCTTACTGAGATACAGCTCTTGCAGCAGGTAACACCATTAGGACTGATTTCAAGCAATAACGCTTGTAAGCATTCTGGGAGGAGGAACCAGGAAAGTCCATACCAAGTCCTGACTCTAGGACAGGAGACCCTGTAGCACGGCCAGGCAGAACCGCTCTTCACTGAAGCATGTCCAGGCTATAATGCCTAATAAAAGTATGCACAGAGCTCCAAGTGGCTACAGCACAGATGGCAGAGGAGGAGACGTTACGAAGTGCTGCAAAGGAGGTAGCCACCCCTCTAGTGGAATGGCTCCGGACTGTACCCAGGAGGGTTTTCTGCTTTGTATCATAGCAGTATGATATACACTGGACAAGCCAGCGAAAAAGGGACTGCTTCGATACTGGTTGGCCCATCATCCTGTCAGCGAAGGAAACAAAGAGTTGCTCTGACTTGCAAAGCTGTTTAGTCCTGTTCAGGTAATACCTAAGACAGCGGTGAACATCCAGGGTGTGGAAGCGCTTCTCCTCTATTAGCATATTTAGGGAAATATACAGGCAGGTCAATGTCCTGACTGAGAGTGAGTGCAGAGACCACCTTAGGCAAGAACTTAGGATTCGTCCTCAGGGACACTCTGTCCTGGTGGAAAATCAAATAAGGTTCCTTACACATGAGAGCGTGAAGCTCGGAAATTCTCCTTGCTGATGTAACAGCAACTAAAAATAACGTTTTCCATGACAGGAAACGCAGCTCGCAATCCGCGGCAGGTTCAAAAGGGGGGAGCGTGAGTTGTTCCAGGACAAAGAGTAAATCCCAAGGAGGGACAGGGTCCTTAATGGGTGGCCTAAGGTGTAACACCCCTCTCAGAAAATCTCAAGAGGCGTCAAGTTGTGCCACTGTGCGCTGTCCCACCGGGAAGTGGTAAGCAGAAATAGCGCAGAGGTGCACCTTAATAGAGGAGTAGGCGAGACCCGAATGGAAAAGGGAGAGCAGGTATTCTAACACTGCTTTCACCGGGCAACCTAGGGGGGAAAGGCCGCGTAACGCGACCACAGGCAAGCAGGCGCCATTTCATGGCGTATGTACTCGTTGCGGCTTTCTGGTCAGTGAAAGAACTTCCGCCACCTCTCATGGACCCCATGTCGCAAAATGGCTATGTTCTAGGAGCCAGGCATGCAGGTTCAGTGAGCGTAAGTCCGGGTGGACTAGAGAACCTTCCTCCTGAGACAAGAGATGGGAGCTGAAAGGCAACGGAATTGGAGGTTCCTGGGACAGCTGCGTTAGCAAGGGGAACCAGATCGGTCTGGGCCAGAATGGGGCTACCAGGATCATTGTTGCATGCTCCCTACGCAGTTTGAGAAGAACTCTCTGGATCAATGGGAAGGGAGGGAAAGCATAGAGGAATCTGTCCGCCCAGGAGAGGGACAACGCGTCTCACCAGAAAACACCAGGCCCTGGATCTAGCGAGCAAAAATTGGGCAGTTTTGCGTTGGATGGGGAAGCGAATAGGTCCAGTTCTGGAGTGCCCCATCGAAGAAACAGATCCTCTGCTACCCCTTGAAGAAGTTCCCACTCGTGGACTCTGGCCTGTGAACGACTCAGGCCATCTGTGATTGTATTGTCCACTCCGGGAACGTGAACTGCAATCAGGCTTGCGCCGTGTCGAATTACCCAATCCCACACTCTAATCGCTTCCCTGCAAAGGGGGTAAGAGTGTGCACCTCCTTGTTTGTTGAGGTAATACATCACCGCCGTATTGTCTGTTTGGAGCAAGAGAGTATTTGGCGGGATCTCTGACTGAAAGGCCTGCAGGGCGTAAAGGACCGCCCTCATCTCCAGAATGTTGATGTGGAGATGAGCTTCTTGAGGGGTCCACATTCCCTGGGACCTCACCCCGTTCAGGTGTGCTCCCCACCCCAGCTCTGAGGTGTCTGTGGAGAGGATTACCTCCGGGGACGGCGCTGTAAACGGGACACCCGCAGAAAGTGTCCCTGGGTCTAGCCACCATTGCCAATCACGGCGTTCGTGATCCTGACCGGATGCTGAATGTGGTCTTGCCTTTGGTCCTACTGCACCTTGAGCATCCACTGAGTTACCCGCATGTGGAGCCTTGCCAAAGGGACGGTCGGAATGGCCGCAGCCATGTGTCCGAGCAGACGAAGGACCAGCCTGGCAGGGACAGTCTTCTTCGACGAGAGATCCCTGATAAGGGATCTGATGCATTCCGCTCTGTCGTCTGGAAGAAATGCTCTCCCCTGAACGGTGTCCAGAACTGCGCCTATGAACTGCAGCTTCTGCGACGGTACAAGGAGAGACTTCTCGTAAATGATTACGAGACTGAAACAGAGTCTGGGTGCTCTGGATAGCCATCAACAACGCCTCTCTGGAGGCGGCCATGAGAAGCCAATCGTCCAAATACGGAAACACATAGTGGCCCTGTCTCTTTAGAGACGCTGCCACGACTGCCATGCATTTGGTAAAGACCTGGGGCAGGACGATAACCAAACAAGGGAGCTCGAACTGGAAGTGGTGGCCGAGGAACTCAAGCACAGGAACCTCCTGTGTGCTTGAGCTACGGGTATATGCAGGTATGCATGTCCAGGGACGCTAAGAAGGTGTCCTTCTTTAGCATGGGAATAAGACCCGCAGGGTCACCATGCCAATCGCTTGTAGGCTTAACGATATATTGAGGTCGCTGAGGTCCAGGATTGACGGAGGTCCCCTGTTTTCTTCGAACCAGAAAGAAGTGGGAATAGTATCCGCATTCTCTCTGGTTCTTTGGAACATACTTACCGCTTCCTTTGCAGGAGCGCAAGTATTTCTTGCCTGATAAGCAATTTGTGCTGACCCGAGTAACGGAGAGCAGAGGAGGCCTCGGGGTGGCTTGTCTGGCGAATTCTATAAAGTGGCCTTTTTCGATCAACTGAAGAACCCACCTGTCGGTGGTTATGGACTGCCATCCTGGCAGAAAATTGCATCACGCACTTCGAACCTGATATCCCGCTGATCCTGAGGGGCGGGGGCCGGGAAGGAGTCAGGCTGTTTGCGGCGGAGGGGCCCGCGGGCTGAGCCAATTTAGTTGGACGCTGACCTCGGCCCGCGGGCTGTCTTCCCTGGGCTCTGCGGGAACCGCAGCCCCTCTGCTGTGAACCGGTACGGGACTGTTGTCTCTGTGTCCGTCCACAAAAACGGCTTTGGTTCCTACAAAAGGAACTAAGCCTCGGTTGGTACATTGCCTAGACCGACCTCACCGCCTTCCCGGCCTCTTGGAGCTTGGTGAGAACCTTCTCAGAGGGTGCACCAAAGAGAACTTCTCCTTCGAAAGAGGCATCCATGATGTTTTTCTGGACATCCGGGGTTAATCCGGAGACACGGAGCCATGAGTGTCTCCGGAGGCATACGCCTGAAGCTGCCGCTCTGGCAGAGGAGTCCGCGGAATCATACGCGGCTCGCAGCACCTGGGTTCCCACGTCCGAACCCGTACGGAGGAGCTGTAACATCTCCTCCTTCTGCTCACCTTCTGGCAATTTCTCCGCCAGTTCCAGTCCCTGTTCCCACAAGGCATTTTGGAACTGTACCATGTGGGTCAAGTAGTTCAGGGACCTGATGGCACAAGTAGCGGAAGCATACGTGCGCTTGCCCATAGCGTCCAGCTGTTTGGACTCCGGGTCCGGTGGCAGGGTGCTCAAATGTTGCGGTTCTGGGACCGGTCATGAGAGGCTGTCGCGACCAGAGAGTCGGCCAGAGGATGTTGAGCCAAGTACTGGTCCTCCTTAGGGCCTTGTACAGGCGGTCAGCTTTCTTCGCATCGCTGGGAGCGCAGTGGACGCCCACGCCTGCCTTGGTGACGTCCACAAAAGTGTCCACCAAGGGTGGTACCACACAGGCTTGGGATCCTTCTGCTGAAGATACCTAGCAAGGCGCAGTCTCTCGGGGTCTAATTCTTCCGCATCCCATCCCATGTTCTCTTGGATATGTCTCATGATTTTGGAGAACGATGGGTCATCCGGAGGAGATCTAGGAAGCTCACGTGGGTCCGGAGAGGGGATGTGAAGAGGAGAGGGGGATCTGGATCCTGTTGAGGACTCTGATCCCGTAACCTCCGCCGAAGGCTAACGACGGGCGCCTTCTGGGTCTCTTAGGACTGGGGTGACCCTGAAGAAGATCTAGACGGAGGTCTCCTTTATCAGGTCTCCCTTGAGGGTCCGTAGGCTCCTCGGGAGAGGTACTCGCCTGCAGCCCCGGACAGGGAAGGGGGCGCCGAAGCCGGAGGGGTCGCAGGTGGTGGAGGAGGAGGAGGAAGAGGAGGCGGTGTGGGAACCATATCCCTTTAATGGTATCCCACCAGTGAGAAAAGAGCTCCTTAACCTCGGAAAGGGAAAGGCCCGACGACGGACCGGGCACCGGTGGCTGGTCGTCGGGTTCCGGCGTCGGTTCCTCAGGGGCCTCAGGTTGTGGAGAGGGCTCCCTGGGAGGTGTGACAGGACCAAGTTCGCCCGTCTGGTCCTCGGGCTGCGTCAACTCCTCCTCTGTGATAGTCTCCTGACCGACATCGGTAGGAGGCGTCGGGGTCCTCTTCTCTAAACGTACGGGTACGGACGTTGGCCCTCCTGCCAACGACTGAGAGGGCGAAGGCCTGACCGGCGACGGGCGTCTGGCGGTCGATGGCTCCTGGGACCTGTGATGGGTGGCCGACGTCGGACGGGCTGACGTCGGGTCCGACGGCTTCTTAAGAGAGGTGAGCTCCTTGCTCTTTCGCTGGGGAGGAGGAGGCAAGGAGACAGACCTGACGTCGGGTTCGGAATGGCGGGAACCCGACTTGTGATGATGATGATGACGGTCCCCAGACCTGACTAGGGCTTTGGAGGAAGATGACGAAGAGGGCCTGGAGGTCTTGGCCTGTGAAGAGGAAGAGGAGCCCGAAGGTTTCTTCACCGCAGTGGGGGGAGGCTGAGAACGGGCCCGAGAGGGCGAACGGTCAGACCGGGAGCCGGAACTACGGGAGTCAGAGGCCCTAGATGGGGACTTGGAAGGAACCCTCTCCCTGTGCTTCTCAGAGTGTTTCCGGGCCTTTCCTGCTGAATCCCCCCGGAGGTGTCCATGGCCTTAATCTTCTCCTCGAGCAGGAACGCCTGCAGAGCCTTCTGGCGACGGATCCGGGTCCGGCTGTTGAACCCCTGGCAGAAATTGCAGGACTGGGTGTCGTGGTCTGGGCCTAGGCACCGGACGCAGGCCGAATGCGGATCCTTAAACGGGATTTGCTTCCCACAGGCGCACCTTGAGGGATGGCCTTCAGCGGAGGTTGGAGAGGACATCAGACAGCAACTGAGCCGAAGAAAATAATGTTTTCCCGAAGGAAGAACTTAACCGTGTGTCGCGTGCTTAGAAACGATCCGAAGGGTCGAGACATGCAAGTCGACGGCGGGAAAGAACTGGGGAATCTGGCGGGACCGCCCCCTTATGTACTACGCCTGACGTCGGAGGCGGGACCGACATCAGGGGCGGTCCCCGCTGAAGATAGCTAGCTAGAAGAATTCTGTGGGGTCCTGACGCCTGCCGGCTTCAGTCCTAATGGTGTTACCTGCTGCAAGAGCTGTATCTCGAAGTAAGATCTACCTGCTGCAAGAGCTGTTCTCGAAGATCTACTGTTACGGTAAGTTCTTACGTAACTGTACTATCTTACTTCAAGAAACAGTTCTTGCACCAGGTTACACCATTAGGACTGATTCCCAAGCAGTAAGGGAATAATTTGTTATCGGGAGGAGGACAGGAGAGATGTGTCAGACTTCAGGACAAAAGTCCTTGAAGGACCACCAAGCCGAAACCAGCTCTGGGTCTAGAGGCAATATCCAAACTGTAGTGCCTGATGAAGGTGTGTACAGTGCTCCAGGTTGCTGCCGCACAGATAGCTGAAGTGCAGCGAAGGAGGTAGCCACCCCCCTCGCAGAATGACCTATTACCGGTCCCAGTAAAATCGTATTGCGCTTCTGGTAACGGAACATAATGCACTTTACCAGCCATCGAGAAAGTGACTGTTTGGAAACAGGAGCACCAGGCATCCTTTGTGCATAGGAAACGAAGAGCTGGTCCGACTTACGATGTGCCTTGGTTCTGGTCAGGTAATATCCGAGACACCTATGCACATCCAGAGTGTGCAACAGGGCCCGCCCCCGTTACAGTGATTTGGGTAGTACATCGGCAGGTCTATATCCTGGTTGAGAGTGACAGCCGAGACCACCCTGGGAAGGAACTTAGGATTGGTTCTGAAGGACACCCTGTCCTTGTGAAAAACCAAATAAGGATCCTTGCACATAAGTGCATGAAGCTCAGAAATTCTGGCAGAAATAACAGCAACTAAAAGAAGCGTCTTCCAAGCGAGGAGATGCAGCTCGCAATCTGCAGCTGGTTCAAAAGGTGGCAGCGTAAGCTGCTCTAGAATGAAAGGAAGATCCCAAAGTGGAACTGGGTCTTTGATGGGAGGTCTCAAGTGCAGGATGCCACGCAAAAAGGCACGAGAAGCCTCTTGCTGAGCTAGAGACTGGTGATCTATTAGAGAATGGTACGCCGAAATAGCGCATAGGTGCACCTTGATGGAGGAGTAGGCCAAACCTGCCTCGTAGAGGGATAGGAGGTAGTCTAAAACAGACCTGTCAGAACAATCCACGAGCTTGAGCCCAGATACAGAATCGGCGCCACTTCATGGAGTACGTGGGGTGAGTGGAGGGTTTCTTGGCTGCTACCAGTATGTCCGCAACTTCCTGAGAGACCCCGTATCTCAGGACTGCTATGTCCTTAAGAGCCAGGCATGCAAGTTCAGAGACCGAAGATCCGGATAGACCAAGGAGCCTGCCTCCTGGGACAGAAGATGAGAGCTGAATGGCAGAGGCACCGGAGGTTCTTGGGCCAGCTAATGTAATAGAGGGAAGCAAATTTGCCTGGGCCAAAAGGGCGTTACTAGAATGAGACGCGCCCACTCTTATCGGAGCTTCAATAGAACCCTCTGGATCAAAGGGAAGGGTGGGAAAGCGTAGAGGAACCTGTTCGTCTAGGAGAGGGACAATGCATCTCACCAGAAAACACCAGGCTCTGGATCTAGTGAGCAGAAATTGGGCAGTTTTGCGTTGGATGGGGACACGAAGAGGTCTAATTATGGGGTCCCTCATCTGCGGAACAAGTCCTCTGCGACTTCCTGAAGTAGTCCCCATTCATGGACTCTGGCCTGTGATCGGCTTAGACTGTCCGCGATAGTGTTGTCCACTCCGGGAACATGCACTGCAATAATGTCTGCGCAGTGTTGCAGCACCCAATTCCAGACCCTTTGAGCCTCCCTGCAAAGAAGGTAGGAATGAGTGCCTCCTTGTTTGTTGAGATAGTACATCACCGTGGTATTGTCCGTCTGTACCAGAATAGTCCTTGGTGGAATCTCCATCTGGAATGCCCGTAGGGTGTAAAGGACGGCTCATCTCTAGAATATTTACATGAAGCTGGGACTCCAGAGACGACCAGGAGCCTCGAGTCCTGACCACATTGAGGCGAGCTCCCCATCCAGACCCCGAGGCGTCCATGGAGAGAGTCGCTGAAGGAGGCGGCGCAATGAAGACTGCCCCCGTCGAGAGGTGGTCTGGGACAAGCCACCAATTCCAGTCTCAGGTGACAGCGTTCGTGATCCAGACTGGATGCTGCAGATGATCTTGCTTCGGGTCACATTGTGCCCTCAACATCCACTGGGTGACCCGCATATGGAGTCGAGCTAGGGGAACCGTTGCAATTGCAGCTGCCACGTGTCCGAGATGGCAAAGGACGGACTGAGCGGGTACAGTCTTCCTTTCCTGTATGTCCCCTATGAGGGCTCTGATGCGTTCCTAGTGGTATCGGGACAGGGTGCGACTTCTCCTGGTTGATGGTGATGCCCAGCGATAGGAAGAGAGAAAAGGAATCTTGTATCGTGGACATCAGGGCCTCCCACGAGGGTGCCATGAGGAGACAGTCATCCAGATAAGGAAACACATAGTGGCCCAGTCTCCTGAGAGCTGCTGCCACGACTGCCATACACTTCGTGAACATTCGAGGTGCTGAAGACAGCCCGAAAGAGAGGGCTTGGAACTGGTAGTGGTGTCCCAGAAACTCAAAATGCAGAAACTTCCGGTGCACTCGAGCGATCGGGAGATGTAGGTAAGCGTCCTGCATGTCCAGTGACGCCAGCCAAGCGCCCTCTTTGGGCATGGGAATGAGACCCGGCAGGGTCACCATGCGGAAATGCTTGTACAACACAAATGTGTTGAGGTCGCTGAGATCCAAGATCGGGTGCAAGTCCCCTGTTTTCTTAGGAACCAGAAAGAAGTGACAATAGTAACCTTTTCCTCTCTGGTTCGGTGGAATGTACTCTATGGTCTCCTTGTTGAGGAGGGCCAAGATCTCCTGCTGAATAAGCAGGGCATGCTGACCCGAGCAGCAGGACAGTAGGGGAGGATGGTGGGTGATCAATGAACTTTACAGAGTGACATTGTTCGACCAACTGCAACACCCACCGGTCGGAGGTTATCCTCTGCCATCCCGAAAGGTGATGAGAGATGCGGCCCCCGACATTCTCGACCCTTTGATCCAGAGGAGGGAGCGGGGGACGGGAAGGAGTCATGCTGTTGTAGTGTTGGACCCCGCAGGCTGGGCTGCTTTGGAATGCTTTGGGCCCTGGCCCGCGGGGAACATGGCTTGATTTTTGCGACTGAAGTTGCCCCAGTGTTGCTGACGGAACGTGGCTGTTGCCGTTGTTGGCGGCCACGAAAACAGTTCTGGTTCCTACGAAAGGAACCAGATTTCAGTCTGTACATGGCCTGTACAGTCCTGACTGCCTTCCCAGCGCCCTGTAGTTTGGTGATGACTTTTTCGGATTCCTCACTGAACAGGACCACTCCATTATAAGGGACGTCCAGGATGCTGTTCTGGACGTCCGGGGTGAATCCGGAGAATCTCAACCACTAGTGTCTCCGGAGACAAACGCCTGTGGCTGCTCCCCTGGCAGCTGAGTCTGCTGAATCGTAAGCGGCTCGGAGAACTTGGGTCCCCACATCTGACCCAGTTTGGAGGACGTTCAGCAGCTCCTCCTTTTCGCCATCCGGAAAGTCTTTTAAAAGGTCTTGGCTCTGTTCCCAAAGGGCGTTCTGAAACTGCACCATGTGCACCAGACAATTTAGAGACCTAACTGAGCATGTAGCAGCTGCATACATGTGTCTTCCCATAGAATCTAATTGCTTAGATTCCTGGTCCGGAGGCTGGGTACTCAAATGCTGAGGCCGCTGGAACCCATCATGAGATGCAGTGATGACTAGGGAGTCGGCCAGGGGTTGTTGCGCCAAATACAGGTCCCCCGTGGGAGCCCTGCAGAGGCGGTCAGCCTTCTTCAGAACAGCCAGTGTGGAATGTGGACGCTTCCAAGCTGCCTTGGTGACATCCGAAAAGATGTCCACCAAAGGTGGGACCACCACAGGCTTCAGGTCTTTCTGCCTGAGGTAACGGGCAAGGCGTTGCCTCTCAGGGTCTAAGTCTTTTGTCTCCCATCCCATATTTTCCTGGATGTACCTCATGATTTCTGAAAAGGAGGGATCATCTGGAGGCGACCTTGGAAGGTCCCGTGTGTCTGGTGATGGGGGACTGAAGGGAGATGTGGACCTGGAGGTGCCAGACGTATCTGGTCTGGAGTCATCTCCCAATGAGTGATGTCTGCCCCAGGTCGCTTTGGGCTCGGGGACCCTGAGGGAAAGTGTGATGGGCGTTTTCTCTCTCTCTCTCTCGATCGGCCCAGAGAAGATGGAGTTGGCTCCTTGGGGGTCGGGAGTTTGGAACCTTCAGCTCCCAGAGGAGGAAGTGGAGGTAGCTGAGGCTTAGGGGGAACCACGTCCTTCCTTATGGTTTCCCACCAGAAGGTGAACAGTTCTTTCACCTCCTGAATATTCATACCTGACGACAGGCCCGGCGTCGGTGTGGGTCTGTCACTGGGGTCGGCGCCTTCTTGGTCTCCATTGCCTGCTTAAGGGACGTCAGCTCTGTGGTCTTCCTTTCAGGAACCTTTGGTGGTTGGAAGACAGACCTGAAGTTGGTGTCCCAGTGTCGGTCAGACACACCACCCGATTTAGACGAAGACTTTTTGTGCCTGTTCGAGGAATCAGGCTTGGAGGAGTCCCGTGCCCCAGTGGTCTTGAGCGGGTGTAAGGCGGCTGAGGAGCACCCTGAAGACCTCACCTGAACTGGAGGAGGTTGGGAGCGAGCCCGGGAAGGAGATCTGTTGGACCGGGTAGAGCTGGAGCTGGCCCTGGACTCTGAGGCCCTGCTGGGGGATCTCGCCCTATCCGAGTCCAGATGCTTGTCCCGCTGTTTCCCTGACTTGTGGGAAGATTCCCCTTTGGAGGAAGGTCTTTTCTCCATTTTCTTAAATTTTTTTCTCGAGGAGAAGGGCCTTTTGGCGGCAGATCTGGGTCCTGCTATTGAATTGCTGGCAAATTGAGCAGGCCTGGGTGTCGTGCTCCGAGACCAGGCACCTGACACAGGCCAAATCATGGTCTGCAAAACGGATCTGTTTGTCATAGGAACACTTAGAGGGATGTCCTTTGAGAGAAGGGGTAGGAGAAGCAGACATGGATTGAGGTTTTTGTAGAACAAATATTTCACATGTCATATCGTTAATGCAGGCATCCATGATGCCAATGCTGGCGAGTCGATGGCGGGAAAAGAACTGGGGATGCTGGGGGTCCGCCCCCTTTATGTGATGCCTGACGGGGAGGGGCAGACATCGGGGGCAGTCCCCCGCTGGATACTGCTAGCTAGAATTTTTCCATGGGGTCCTGGCGCCTGCCGGCTTCAGTCCTAATGGTGTAAGTTGCTGCAAGAGCAATTTCTTGAAGTAAGATCATGAAACGCTGAAATGGCCGCCAAGTACACTTTGATGGACGAGTACTGCAAGCCTGCATCTGACAAGGACAACAAATACTCCAGAACCTGATTTACCAGTCAGGAAAAAGGATCCATTTGGTAAGCAGCAGCCCACAAAGCAAACCGCTTTCACTTCATGGAATAAGTGGCCCTGGTGGAAGGTTTTCTGGCAGCCACCAGGACGTCCGTCACCTTTTGTGACAACAAACCGAGCAATGGCTATGTCTTCAGAAGCCATGCATGAAGGTGAAGTGACTTGAGGTCTGGATGGACCCGAGTTTCCTGTTCCTGAGACAGTAAGCCTTTGCACAGGGGCTGGGGCACTGGTGGTTACACAGCCAACTGCTGCAGTAAGAGGAACCAGATCTGACAAGGCCAAAGGGAAGCAATGAGTAGAGTTGCCCCCTCCATCTGGAGCTTGATTAGCACCCTCTGAATTAGAGGGAAGGATTTAGAGGAACCTCTACCTCCAATAGAGAGACAACACGTCTTGCCAAAAAACTCCAGGCCCTAGAACGAGTGAGCAGAAAATACAGGTTACTCACCTGTAACAGGAATTCTAGGAATGGTATATGTTGTTCATCCACACTTATTGGCAGGTTCCTTGCCGCTTTAAATCTTGCCGGAAGGTCTTCAAGCTGGCTCCTCCCACCCACCCGGGTGGTAAAATTCTCGGCTCTGCCCCATTGACGCCAGATCTAGCCCGCTGGAAGCCAGGTTGTGCATCGAAGCCGGGGAGGTCGGGTGGGTCATGTGGATGAACAACATATACCATTCCCAGAAAGTAGAGTTACATAAGAACTTACCGTAACAGTAGATCTTCGAGAGAGGCTCTTGCAGTAGGTAATTACATATAGGACTGATGACGGCAGGCGGCAGGACTCCACGGAAAAATTTCTAGCTAGCAGTCTCTGGGTGGACCGCCCCATGCCAGGTGACCGCGCTAGACGACGTAGTATATAGGGGCGGTCCCAGACGCCCGGCTTCCAGTTCTTTCCCGCCACAGGCCCGGAAGGCCCGGACGAGAGAGAAGCAGATATTTCCCTCAATGGGAAAGGAGCTGAAAAAGCCTAGGGGGATGGAGGGCGGGAAGGTATTACCTACTACAAGAGCCTCTCTCGAAGATCTACTGTTACGGTAAGTTCTTACGTAACTGTACTATCTTACTTCGAGAGGGCTCTTACAGTAGGTAATTACATATAGGACAGAATCCCAAGCAGCCTGGAACAAATAAAAAGGCACTGGGAGGAGGAACTACTCCAAAAAGTAGCAAACAACCTTGCAAACCTCAAGATAGGAGGCCTTGCAAGACCGCTAACCCGAAGCCTGCTCTACGGCGAGCGGCAATGTCCAAACTGTAATGTTTAGTAAATGTGTGGACGGAAGTCCAAGTGGCGGCAGCACAGATGTCTGCCGCAGACACATTCTTAAAACAAGCCGCAGAGGCCGCTACTCCTCGTGTAGAGTGGCCTCTGACTTGACCTGGGAGGGTCTTCTTGTACTTGTCATAACAGAAAGTGATGCAATGAGCCAACCACTTTGATAGGCATTGCTTGGAGACAGCATTGCCTTCCCTTTTGGGAGCAAAAGAGACGAACAACTGATCAATCTTTCTGAGATTCTTCGTCCTATCGGTGTAGTATCTCAGGATCCTGTGGACATCCATGGTATGGAGTAAGTATTCTCCTTGGTTGAAATACTGTGTGAAAAAGGCAGGTAATTCAATAGACTGATTTAAAGTAGACTCGCTACCACTTTTGGGAGAAACTTAGGATTCGTATGCAAGAGCCACTCTTTCTTTGTGGAAAGACTGATATGGATTTTGCACATAAGGGCCTGGAGCACGGAAATTCTGTGAGCAGAAGTAATGGCTACCAAGAAGAGCCGCCTTCCACGGTAAGAACTTCAAGTTCGCGCAAGCCTAGGCTCAAAAGGAGGAATGGATAAGTTTCTGAGAACAAAGTTCAAGTCCCGGGGAGCAGGAACTGCATACAGGGGTCTGAGATGAAGGACCCCTCTGAGAAAGGTCTTGATACCTCCAGTTGGGCAAATGCCTTATTAGCTTAAAGGAACATGATAGGCTGAAATAGCCATATGGACTTTCAAAGAGGAGGACTGAGACCCAGGTTGAAAAGATGATGCAGGTAATCAAGCAGAATGGCTACAGGACAGGAGAAGGGCTCCACGCTTCTGAAGCAGCCCAAATGGAAAACCTTTTCCATTTCATGCAGTGGACCTAGTGGAGGGTTTTCTAGCTCCACCAGAATCTCGGCCACCTTAGGGGAGACACCAAAATGCAGATTGGGCTAGGTCTGCAGGAGCCATGCATGAAGTTGAAGAGACTTGAGTCCCGGATGGACCAGGGTCCCCTGATCCTGGGTCAGCAATCCTCGAGATAAAGGAAGAGGAAGAGGAGGAACCTTTGAGTATCGTTGCAGAAGAGAGAACCAGATTTGCCTGGGCCAGAAAGGAGCGATCAGAATCATTCTCGCTCCTTCCAAAGCCAGTTTCTGCAACACACGAGAGACAGAGCGTCGTTCCAGAAAGCGCCTCGCTCTAGAGCGAGCGAGCAATAGATTGAAAGCTTTGCATTTTGAGAGGAGGCAAACAGGTCTATCTGTGGAGTCCCCCAAATCTGGAAGATGCTTTTTAGAACTTTTTGGTCCAGTTCCCACTCGTGTGGCAGAGCCGAAGAATGACAACCTGTCTGCCAGGACATTGTCGACTCCCGGAACATGGATCGCCGTGAGGTGAAGGTTGTGGAGAGTTGCCCATTCCCAAACTTTCATCGCTTCCCTGTGTAACCCCCTGGTTACCCGGGGTTACTAGAGTCCCAGTAAGACCTAGTGGTAGGCAGGGAAGGCAGCTTGTGAAACTCCAGTTAAATGGGTTTCACACTGTCTCTGTCTCAGTCACAGCTGAGACTGAGAGATGACATCACCATAGAACTGTCGCAGCTGCATAAGCCACATTGGAATCTGCAGCACAGGGAGTGAGTTAGAACTTTGGGAGTTTTCAAAGGGAGTTGTCGTTTAACCTTAAAGCAGGAAGGAAGTGTTTTCTGTTTACCTCCTTGGGAGAAAGTTAGAGTCCAGTTCAAAGTGGTGGAGACCGCTGTCCAGGTCTCAGTGCCCCCCTCCCTCCGAGGGGGGGGGGGAGAGAAGGGGGAGCAAAGTCCCTCTGTGGATTCCAGGGGCAATCCCCTAATTTCCACTACAGAAGAAAGCTGCCTTTTTACAGTTTCTGTTCTGGTATAATAACAGTGAAAGAAGTGGTATTTCCTACTGTGGGGAAACCTATAACGAAGCAAGTGATGCTGCCTTCATTTGAGAGGGTACAATATGTTTTCTTCAGTTTGGAAAATATGAAGAAAAGCTGGGATGTGAACTACTATTTGGGAGGCCTATTGTACTAGGAAGGCAGTCAGAAAAGCAAAGGCCCAAACCGAGGAAAGGATAGCCAACTCAGTTAAGAAGGGGGATAAAACCTTTTATAGGTACATTAGGGAACATAGAAAGGTTAAGGGAGGGATCGGGAAGATTAATAAAGGAGAGGGGAGGTGGGCAGAGGGAGACAGTGAAAAGGCAGAGATAATGAATGAATACTTTTGCTCAGTATTCACAAAAGAAGAAGAAGAGGAGTTACCTAAACCAAACAGTAGAAGCACTCTGGATAGTGGGGTTGATACCAGTCCATTTAAAGAAGAAAGAGTACTGAAAGAACTCTAAAACTCAAGGTGGACAAAGCAATGGGGCCTGACGGATTCACCCTAGAATCCTAAAAGAGCTAAGGGAGGACCTAGTGACACCACTAACCACACTTTTAACAAATCATGGGAAGATGGGGTGGTACCTGAGGACTGGAGGAGGGCAGATGTAATTCCCTTCACAAAAGTGGGAGCAAGGCAGAAGCAGGAAACCACAGACCTGTTAGTTTGACCTCAGTGGTGGGGAAAATGATGGAATCACTCTGAAAGAAAGAACTGTTGAGTACCTAGAGGCCAGCAGGGCACTGGACCCAAAGCAGCATGGATTCATAGCAGGAAGGTCATGTCAGACAAATCTAATCGATTTCTTTGACTGGGTGACCAAAGTAATAGACCAGGGAGGGGCCGTGGATATGGCCTACCTAGACTTTTAGAAGGCATTTGACACAGTCTCGCATAAAAGATTAATAATCAAGTTAGCCAGCCTGGGAGTGGGTCCCAGGGGGTAGCCTGGGTAGAAAACTGGCTGCACAACAGGACACAGAAGGTAATAGTGAATGGAATACTTTCTGAAGAAAGGGGTTAATAGTGGAGTACCTCAGGGCTCAGTATTGGTCCAGTCCTCTTTAACGCCTTTATAGGTGACATTACAGAGGGTCTGGAAGGAAAGGTATGCCTCTTGTGATGACACAAAGATCTGTAACAGAGTTGATAAGGGGAGGGGAAGAGGATGAGAAGGGACTTGGCAAGGTTGGAGGAATGGTCAGACATATGGCAACTTAAATTCAATGCAAAGAAGTGTAAAGTAATGCACCTGGGAAATAAAATCCAGGAGAAGAGTACAATAGCAGGGGAGGTACTAACAACAATAATGGAAAGGGATCTGGGTGTAGTCATATCAGATGACCTAAAGGTGGGTATGCAATGCGAGAAGTCAGTAGGGAAAGCCAGGGGGATACTGGGATGCATAGGGAGGGGCATCACAAGTAGTAAAAGGGAAGTGGTTATCCCTCTATACAGACAGTTGGTGAGACCCCATCTGGAGTACTTTGTGCAGTTTTGGAGACCTCATCTATGCAAGGACATAGACAGGATGGAAGTAGTCCAGAGGAGGGCAACTAAAATGGTGCAGGGTCTACATCAGAAACCATATGAAGAGGGACTGAGAGAGCTTAATATGTGTACCCTTGATGAAAGGAGGACGGGGACATGATAGAAACTTTGGCACCCCAAGGGAATCAACAAAGTCCAGGAGGGTAGCATCTTTCAGAAAAAGAGATGTGTAAGAACAAGGGCACAATTAAAGTTAGAGGGGGACGGCTCAGGGTAATGTGAGGAAATTCTTTTTCACGGAGAGAGTGGTGGACGCATGGAACCGCCTTCCTGAAGAGGTTGTGGGGTCTAAAACAGTGGAGGAATTCAAACATGCATGGGACAGACATAAGGCAATTATAGTGGGGGGTTGCAGGAAATAGGCTGTTGGTTAACTAGAATCTGCAGCTTATCCAGTAGGTAGGGAAATGGGCAGACTGGGTGGGCCAAGTGGTCCTTATCTGCTGTCAAAGTCTATGTTTCTATGACAAACAAATTGAGTAGTTTAAAGTTTAAAGTCTGAAAGGATTTTAAGTACTGTTGTAGAGGGGGTGCTTCAGGTCATCCACCGTTTAATCTACATTTCAAAGTTTAAGTTTTCTGTTTGTCCAGAGAAATGGCCGGGTATGGGCTGTGGGAGCTGGAGGTGGGAACACCCCCCATCTTTAGTAACCAGGTCCACCTCTACGGATTTCTACTGTGATTGCTACTTGCCTCATGTGCCTGGCCAGTGATGAGGTAGGTACCCAGACGTGGGTCGCAAATTGGAAAATCTCTCTAAGAGTCGCAGACTCTAAGTGGTGTGGTGAGCCACAGCATGGGAAAATATTCTCCTTGTTTGATGGGAGCTACAGTTTGGGAAATATACTCCTTGTTTGATGGGAGTCACTCCAAGTAAAGCTGGGTTCATTCTTCAAATGGACCGTCAGTCAAGTGGCCGGCAGGGGAGCCAGGCCAGCCGGGCTGTGTATCCAAAGCGCATGCAAGTCCGGGCTGAGTGCCTGGTGGGTCCAGAGCCAGACAACAGTAGAAATGGGTTCATTCTTCAAGTGGACCGCCTTGTAGTCTCTAATCTGCATTTACAGTGAACGTAGCCCCTTGGGGGACCATCTATGCTTTGTTATGTTCAGCTAGTTTATGAATAAAAGCCACACTGAAAAATCCCAATCCTGGTTCTGGACATTACAGTTATTGCTTCCTGTAGTTTTACTTGGGTGCCCCTGTGCAGAGTAGCCAAACCTAGGTCCCTTGTGCCAGGTAACCTCATCCTCCCCGAACCCAGGTCCCCACCAGGTATTGCTGCCAACACCAACAGCATGCCACCCGTCGTTTTAGTAAAAAGGCAGGGGTGAGGGGTTACACACCTGCATAGCGGGTAGGACCGAGTCCCTCCCTGCTTGTTGATGTACCACACTACGCACATGTTGTCTGCTTGGACGGCTAGGTGACCGGGAAGGATGTATTGGTGAAGGGCCTGGAGAGCATACAGCACTGCTCGAAGCTCGAGCACATTGATGTGGAGAGCTAACTCCAAGTTTGACCATAGGCCCTGGGTTAGGTGAGGACCCAGATGGGCTCCCCAACCTTCGCCTGACGCATCCGTTGTAAGAGTCTGAGCAGGGGGAGGATGAAAAAAGGGGACCCACCGGGATAGGTTCTCTCGGACCATCCACCATTGCAGGTCTCTTATCATCGGCAAGGAGATCAGTACCAGATGATCTAGGTCATCTACGAGTTGGTCCCACTGAGAGATCCTCATGTGGAGGTTCGCGCGCGGGGCCGTCGGGATGGCAGCCGCCATAAGCCCCAAGAGACGGAGCACCGATCTCGCCAGAACCCTCCTGTGTTCCGATAGAAGAGAGATCTGGGACTGGAGGGAGGCCCCCCTGTCTGGAGGCAGAAAGGCCCTGCACCTTGTCGTAACGAGGATTGCCCCGATGAACTGGAGTCTCTGGGAAGGATTCAGGCGAGACTTGGAATGGTTGGATGGTATTACCCAGGCCAGCAAAACCTGCTGGGTGAGGGAGAGAAAATGCAGGAGTTCCTCCTGGATGGGGCACAGGAGCCAGCCGTCCAGGTAGAAAACCTGAACTCCCAAAGCACGCAGGTGGGCCGCTACCACCGCCAGGCATTTGGTAAAGACTCGGGGAGCCGAGGAAAGACCAAAAGGGAGCGCCCGGAATTGGTAGTGGTCCCCCTGGAACGCAAACCTGAGGTACTTTCGGTGCGAAGGGTGAATGGGGATGTGCAGGTAGGCATCCTGCTTATCCAGGGCACAAAACCATTGGCCCGGCCGAAGCAGGGGCAAGAGGGTTTGAAGGGACAGCATCCTGAACCTCTTGTATTCCACATATAGGTTCAGGGAGCCGAGATCGAGAATGGGTCTGAGATCTCCCATCTTCTTTGGTACGAGTAAGAAATGGGAATAATAACCCGTCCTGTGAAGGTGAGGGGGGACGGGTTCTATGGCCTGCTTCGCGAGGAGAGCAGAAATTTCTTCCTTGACCAAAGGAAGATGGTCCCTTGAGTAAGAGGAGTTCAGAGGGGGTGACGTGGAGATTTCTGCAGAAACTCTATGGAGTGCCCCTCCGCTATGATCTGAAGCACCCATGAATCCGATGTTATTCTCTCCCAACCCGGAAGGTGGAGGGAGAATCTCCCTCCTACCGGTTCCTCCGGGGAGTCCGGAGGCGGTGGGAGAGGGAAGGAGTCAGGTGGTGTGAGGCAGCGCTGCGGCGGGGGCCTGGCAGCTTGTGGGGGCCCGACAGACTGGTGGCCCGCCTTCCTGAGGTTTCGCTGAGGCCGGCTGCATCTGCGAAGGGACGGTGCTGCGGGGATGGGACGGTACATTGACTCAACAGATTTAAGGGCCGTTCCCTTTTCCTGCAAGTCAGTGATGATATCCTTGACATCACCACCGAAAAGCACAGAACCTCTGAAAGGTGCCTCTTGGATTGCTGACTGCACCTCCGGGACCAGACCTGACACACGGAGCCATGTGTGACGCCGAAGACTTACGGCGAATGCAGAGCTCCGTCCTGCAGTGTCCACTGCGTCATAGGTCATCCTCAGAATGTGACGACTGACCGAACGAGCAGAACGGACCAGGTCGGCTAACTCCTGCTTGACTTGGGAGTCAGGCAAGGAGTCAATCTTGGATTCCGCCTGGGTAAGGACAGCTTTCTGGTAATCCACCATATGAGCTACATAATTAAGGGCCCTAGTCCCCAGTGTGGAAGAAGCATAAATCTTCCTTCCATACTGATCCAGAAGGCGAGACTCCTTATCCGGGGGAGACAAGCTCAAATGTTTCGGATGTGCTGACCGTCCGTGAGCGGCGCTAATCACAACCGAGTCTGCACAGGGGTGAGAGTCTAAAAAGTCTACACCCTCAGGAGCCTGGTATAGCCTGTTGGACTTCCGAGGAAGTGGGCCTAAAGCCGACGGCTGTTTCCAAATGGTGGAAACAAGGTGGGCATGAGGTTCGATCCAGGTGGCACTAGAGTAGGGGCCGTGATGAGAAAGTCCAGATGTTTGGCGAGTTTAACCCACTGAGGATCTGGCTCTAAGGAACGCCACTGATGTACTTCCTGGTTCTTCCTGCGCAACTCCGTGAAGGAAGGATCCTCCAGAGGAGTCCTCGGCCAGGGCTTGGACGGAGAGCGAGGCTCGTCGTCTTTCTCGGAGGAATCCGAGGAGTCCGAGAGAGAAGAAGAAGAGGAATTTGAAGCAGAGTAAGACTCCCTAGCTCGTCTAGGGGGAGGAACGGGTTCCTTAGGGAGGATCCCTGGACGCGTATCCTGCCCCTATCTGGATCCCGAGGGCAGAGCCCGGGAATCTGGAAGCGGAGAGGGAGTGTGTCGTCTACGGCGTATGGGAGCTGGAGGTGGCACTGTCGCCGTAAGACGGCTCTCGACTTCCTTGGTGAGCTGAGCCTTGGCCTCAGCCCACCACGAG
Organism: Neoceratodus forsteri; assembly: GCA_016271365.2. NCBI lineage: Eukaryota > Metazoa > Chordata > Ceratodontiformes > Ceratodontidae > Neoceratodus > Neoceratodus forsteri. The sequence continues at coordinate 1,394,040,705 of CM057456.1, forward strand.
GCCAGAGTCTCCTGGAGATCCACCGGCGGCCTAGGGGGCGGTGGAGGAGTAGGAGGGGGATAGTTGTACGGATGAAATCCGTAAGGGGAGTATCTGTAACCCGCCGCGGGAATACCAGAGTTGGTACCGGGCGCGCCGGTGGAGTCGGCGCCGGGTACTGCGGTGCAGGATACTGAGGACCCGGGTAAACCGGAGTCGGATAAGACGGCGGATACCCAGGTACCTGAGGAGCTGCCGAAGCAGACGGCCCAGTAGGGAACTCCACAGGCGGATCGACCATGATAGGCCCGTGGGGAAGAGGGCCCGATGGAAGAGGTATATCCTCCGCCGGCATCGGAGGGGCCGGCGTCCGAACCGGCATCGGCGGGGCCGGTGTCGGGGCCAGCGTCGGAGCCCGTGTCCAGCGTCAGATCCAGCTCTGTAGGGAGGGGATCAGACGGCGGGGCAGCATCCCGAGCCTCGCCCGGGGACGGAGGGGAAAAGTCCCCGGGGTCAGGCAGGGGGGACTCGGGCTCCCCGGACGGCAGCAAAAGCTGCAGGGAACCTGGGACGACAGACGAAGCAGGGTCTGCCATAGGCTCCGAGGCCGGGCGACGCCGGAGAAGCCATATGCGAATTTTATGGGCTAATGCCCGGCGGACGCCAGAGGAGCTGGCGTCCGACTTTGGGGGTCCTCGCCGAGGCAGGCTCAGGATGGGAAGAGGCCCGGCTCTGAGGGGAATCTCGTCAGGCGCCACCTCCGGGCGGTCGCGCCAGCCTTAGCGGCCTCTCCTGGCGGACGCTGGAGAAGCCGAATGCCCGGCTTGGGAGGCGCCTGCACCAGTAGGGCCGCAGAAGCCTGCGGCAGTACTGGGGGCTGAAGCCTTTGCTCGGAGGGCACCATGGCTCCAGCGCCGAACCCGACGGGTGGGCCGACGCCTCCAAAGCCTTGGAGGCTGCCGCCGGGCGATCCCGGAGGGGACGTTATTCTGGCCGCGGCTCCAGCCGGAGTCGCGGAGGAGGAGGCCTTCTCCCAGTGCCTTTCCTTGTCCCACTCTTGTGTCCTCAGGGAGGTCGACGACGCCGCCAGTTTCTTCAACTCTTCTCCATTGCAGACATCTTCTTCTTGAGGAGATGGGCTTCTAGAGACTGCTGGCGCCGTTCGGGCGGCCGCTGAAATGTAGGGCAAAGCGGACACTTGTCGCACTGCTGGTGGGGGCCTAGGCAGAAAAGGCAGAGGGAGTGACCGTCTTTGTGGGGCAGTTGGGCGCCGCACGAGTCGCACTTATTTTTTGAAGGGGACGACATATACCGACATTCACCTGACGAAGAAAAAACAAAATACTGATACTTTTTGGAAAAATAACTGACGAAGCAACAGGACTGAGCGTTATGAACTTCACCGCGAGGTGCTGCACGAGCTGACGGCAGGAAAGAACTGGAAGGCGGGCGTCTGGGATCAGCTTCTTTATACCGACGCCGCCTGACGCCGTCACCTGATCGGGCGGTCCCGCCAGGGACCGCTAGCTAGAAATTCTTCCGTGGGGTCCCGCCTGCCGTTGTCAGTCCTATATGTAACTACCTACTGCAAGAGCCCTCTCGAAGTAAGATCTCCTGTTACAGGTGAGTAACCTGTATTTCTAGGGATATGGATATGTTGTTCAATCCACACTTATTGGCAGACTCCTAACAGTTCTCCAGGAGGAGGGAGGCAAGGCGCACACCCCCTACTTAGGGAATAAGGACTGGAGAACCGAGGCCCCAAAACCAGCATCCCGGCGTGACTCAAGATCGATGTACTGGGAAATGAAGGTATGTGCAGACTTGGGTAGCAGCCCTGCAGATATCCTGGATAGGGACATCCCTGGAAGCAGCCACCGATGCAGCGGTATGGCAGGTAGAATGAGCTCTTATCCCTCTGGGAGGCTCCATGCCCGCCAACCTATAGCAGAGATCTATGCAGGAGGTGACCCACCTGCTTATCGTCCGCTTGGATGCAGATCTGCCAGGTGCGGCTTCAGCGTAGGTGACAAACAGCTGGCGAACCTCTCCCCGAACTTCAGCTGTCCGCTCGTTATAATAAGCGAGCGCCCTTCTAGGGTCCTAAGTATGGAGCCTATATTCGGCCTCCGAGGTGTGATTGGGGTAGAATCACCAGCAGAGTCAACACCTGGTTAAGGTGAAACTCCGACACCACCTTCGGAAGGAACTTTGGGTGGGGGCACAGGACAACCTTGTCCCTGTGGAAGACCAGATAAGAAGACTCGATGGAAAGCGCCTGGAGCTCTCCCATCCTTCTGGCTGACACGATAGCCACCAAGAAGACGGTTTTCCATGACAGGTGGGCGATATCGCACCTGTGCATTGGTTCGAATGGCTTGGCGATGAGCTTGACCAATAGCAGTAGTAGATCCCACGGAGGTGGAGGTTCTCGCACCGGAGGGGAAATGTGATTAAGGCCTTTGAAAAAGCGGCAGACCACCTTCTCCTGCGCCACCGACTGCTTCCTGGCCCGCGCCCGGTAAGCAGAGATGGCTGCCAGGTGCACCTTAAGGGTCGTTGACCGAACCCCTTGCTGAGAAAGGGAAAGAAGCTGTGTAGGAGGAGGAGCCCAAGGAGAGCTGGATAAATGCCGCGGCTGGAGGAGGAAGAAGCAGCGGCCTGGAAGCCTCCTCAAGGGTGATCATCTGTTCTAACTGCTACTGCTGAGGCGGCGACCAGGACACCGCCCCAATGGGACTCCTTAGACTTGACTGGGCGGTACCGGCTTTCGGGCGCCCAAGAAATAGTCTGGCAGCGTGGTCCCAAGACCAAAGATGAGAAGGATTCTGCACAACAGAGGCTCGCGAATTGTGGCCAAGCCCTAGGCAGTAGACACACATGTGAGTGCAGATCGTCCGGGGCACTTCTGCCCAAGAGCACCGACGGAATCCGGAGTCTATTTCGTCCATCACAGCCGTGAGGGAAGACGTAAGACCATAGTCTTGTAAATTTTAAAATTAGTTTCGGGAAATCCGAAGAGTGTGAATCCAGCCTAAAACGCAGAGCGCTAAGGAGAGAACCTAAGCTTCCAAGCGGTAAAGAAGATCTGGCATCATGGGGCGGAGCCGAGGGTTTTACCACCCGGGTGGGTCGGAGGAGCCAGCTTGAAGACCTTCTGGCAAGATTTAAAGTGGCAAGGAACCTGCCAGACAGTGTGGATTGAACAACATATCCACGTCCCTAGAAACTTGCTTTACCTCCCTTTGAACTAGCAAAACTTGCAAGCTGAGCTTTTTGTCATGGAAAGCAATCTTTTTAGTTGCTGTTACTTCTGCTTGAAGGATTTCTGAACTACGGGCTCTTATGTGTAAGGAGCCGTATTTGGTTTTTCATAAATACAGGGTGTCTTTGCATACTAATCCTAAGTTTTTTTGCCAATGGTGGTGTCAGAGTTTACTTTAAATAAGTCCATCTACCGGACAGTTTATTTTCCTGAGTGTTCTAATCAGGGGGAGGCACTGCTCCATACTTTGGATGTTCACAGAATGTTGCAGTATTACACAAACCGCATCAAGTCTTTGAGGAAAACTGATGTTTGTTTTGTTCGCACCCAAGACAGAGCACGCTCCCGTTTCCAAACAGTATTCATCGAAGTGGTTAGCAGACTGCATTGTTTACTGCTACCTCAAGTACAACAACCCCCTTCCGGGGGCAGTCAAGGGCCACACCACCAGGGATATGGCTGCTTCCATGGCTTGCTTCAGAAGTGCGTCTGCTGCAGACATCTGTGCAGCTGCCCCCTGGAGTTCTGTCCATACCTTCATTAAGCATTACAGTCTGGACATCGCCTCTAGCTGCAGGGCCAATTTTGGCCTGGCAGTTTTTCAGGGCCTTCTGTCATGAGCGCAACTGCTGATTTTTCCTCCTCCTGGAGGCGTCACCCTGGTGATGCTTAGTACTGCTTGGGACGCAGTCCTATTAGTGTGACCTGCTGCAAGAGCCTTCCTCGAAGTAAGACAGCACAGTTACGCAAGAACTTACCATAACAGTAGATCTTCAAGAGAGGCTCTTGCAGCAGGCCCTGCTTTCCCCGGCTGCCTCTGATCTTTTGCACTACTTCTGCCTTTCTTTTGGTTTTCGGGAAGCCTCCTCAGTTCTCCTTCAGCTGCTGTTCAGGGTCTCCAGCGGGAGAACTGAGGAAGGTGTGGGGGACCACCTGCTTATATAGGCTAGGCTGATGTCAGCTGACTTATGGCGGTGGGTGGTCCCCCGTGGCAGAATGCTAGCTAGACGTTTTCTGCGGGGTCCTGGTGCCTTAGTCCTATTGGTGTGGCCTGTTGCAAAAGCTTCTCTCAAATATCTACTGTTACGGTAAGTTCTTAAGTAACGGTGCTATCGTATCTCGAAATCGCCATATTTTGTGGGCTCAGGCTAAAGGGAGGTATGCTGTGGGTCCAATCAGGGGCATTTTCACTGTAACTTCTTACTTTTATCTTAATTATGTTTAAACCTTTCACTTTCGGTTGTAACATAATGTGTCATGGATTTAAAATGGTAACTTTGGACAGTGTGTCTTGTTCCCACCCTCTCTCTCCATTTCCCTGCCTAAGTCTGCACTTATGGTGCTTAAGTTTTCTTGGGTGATGGTGGCTAGCCCCCTCAGTCAGCATGTTCACCGCGATCACCTATTCTGGGGTTTAAGACTCAACTTTGGACATTGCTATAATCTACTAAAATTGTTGCATTATCTGTTTCAATTTTAAAAAATTATACATTTAGTTCTGTTTCTCGGCTCTCAGTTAAGTAGTGTTTGAAGGACTATTTGAAACAAAATATTCTGCTGTCGCATTTTGCCTGGGCTTGTTTATTATTAGCACTGGAAAATTTTTATGTTGTACCCAATTTTGTATGTTAACTCCTCACATGTAGTAAAGAACTGGAATCATCATCTTGGTATGCTTATTGTGAGACTACCTTTTGACCTTTGCTGTAGCTTCTGTCATGGATTTGTGTGGTTTATTAATGTAAAAATCAATAACGTAAAAAAGCAAATCAGAGGGAAAAAGGAACAGACAGGTAAAACTGAATTTTGAATAGTCTAATAAACAGGAAACTGCATATTTAACTTTTATCAGTGCAAAGCATTTATTTTACATACATCATGCTGGAACCAATCTCTGTAAATAATCAAAGAGATATTTTCCTATAATATTGTGTGTGTGGACTGAATTCCGTACTACAGGCAACAATACCACTCTCCAAAGACATGACTACTGAAGATAGGCTGGTACATCCAGAGGAGAGAGATTCTGGAGCAGCATAAGACAGCATTAATGCAGATAAGCCATACTCCTGAGGGTACGCAAATAAGGTGGCATACAGCCAGAAAGGAAAGCCTGTTAAGCTGTTCTTCTAGAAGGAGTACCATGGTGGTGGCAGTATAAAATGTTTTTGCAAAAGACTTGAGTGAGCATGACTGTCTCAAGTACCTAAAGATCTGAAAGTCTTTTCTGTATTGTTCCACACTGTCAATGGGAAATTAATACATATGGGTAATGAACACCCCTACTGGGATAGTGGTACAGCCCAAAGCTGTTGATCAGCATAGAATCTTCAGCACATGAGCTTTCCGAGATCAGTGTTTCCTCAGTCTTTGTTGTACCATTAGTGGGGTAGGACAGCATATAGGTAGAGCTCTGTATCAGAAGCATCTGGCTATAATTAGTTTAGAAATTGTGTCTTTAAGCTGCAACTTTCAAACTGTCTAACCTACTATAAAAAAAACATTATATATCTTTCAGTGCCTTCTGTGCATGAATTGAGAGCCACATGCCACTGCACTGTTGTTAGCCTTAAAAATGTGGGTGTCTCAGCAGACTCAGTACAGTGGTTCGCCATTTATCTTTCTGGTAGAGTCCAGAAAGTCAAAGTAGACGGGCTACTCTCTGACACCCTACCTAGCCATCAGCTTTGTGCTCCCTCAACTGTGGAACAAGCTGCAAAAAACTTTGAAATTAACTCATCCCATCAGCCTAGCAGCTTTTAAATCTCTATATCTACATCATAATAAGGAGTCCAGTGCCTGTCTACCCTAAATAGTGACTCCTGTAAGTCCAAGTACACTCTAATTACTACTGTTAAGAGACTGATCACATCTATAATCGACTCTTCCCTCCCCCCTTTTTCTGCCCCCCATATATGACCCTTCCACATTCCTTTGACCCTGGTTCTAGCTCTAAATTATCTATACCGTATCACTATATATCTTTTTATATTAGGTTTTATTTATGTTCGGTGCACCTGATATGTATATTTCTTTACTTATATGAAAAATTGTGTCCTACCCAAAACTACCTGTATCTTCTGTTCCAAACATATACTACTGTCAATGCTACCTGCTGATACTTTGTATATACTGTATTATTGTATCTCACTTTATTTTTATTATTTTCTTGTGTGTTGCATCCCATGTATATTGTCACTTGTTGACAAACCTACGTCCACCTTGAAAATGAGCTTGCTCAACAGTGATCGCCTGGTTAAATAAAGCCTTTGATTGATTGGTATTTCAAGGAGCGTCCCACAGGGCTCCATCTTAGGCCCCATACTCTCTTCTATATACATCAATACCCTTAATTCCAAAACTGTCAATTCCAAACTATACTTCTTTGTAGACACTGTCTTGTATATCTCTAAGCTGATGCTGACCAAAGCCTGCAAGGAACTGCAAGATGATTTCATCAAGCTTGGGCAAAATCTCATCAACGCCAAGGTACTGCTAAATGCAAAAAACAAAATAAAAATCATGTTCTTTAACCTCAGTAACACCCCCCACCTCTGGCACAATCTAAGCAAGCCATACCATTATCACCACCACAATAAACTTACCTTCAATGTTCACATTGACAATCTTTCCAGTAAACTTAAATCCAGCGTAGGGTTCTTCTACAGAAATAAGTCCCTTTTCCCATCCGATACCAGAGTCAAGCTTGTACAAACCACGTTCCTTCCACTTACTGATTACGGTGACATCATCTACAACTGCACCTCAGCCGGGCAAGCTACACAAATTAGATGTCTTGTTCCACCAGGCTTTGCGCTTCATCTTAAAGGCCCCCTCCTAGAACCCATCACTGTGACCTGTATACTGTAGTTGGCTGGACCTCATTAGCAACAAGACGTCTGATCCATCTAGGGACATGGACGCTAAAAACTCTGCTAAACAAGCTCCAAGGATATATAGCCTCCTTTGCCCACACCTCACATAGCACCTACTCCCTAAGGAAGTCTGATTTCATCCTTCTTGACACACCGAAGATGCGTGTGAACTTTGGCAAAAGGGCCATCTCCTATGCCCTGCCCACCGCTTGGAATCGTCTACAATCCATTCTCAAACTAACCAGCATTGTCACGATTTAACTTTTATAAATCCCTGACGGCTGACAAACTTAAAGCCATGTGTAACTGACTTTAGTATTCCCCAACTCGTGCCCTCACTCCACAGCTTGTCCCCTTCTCCCTCCTCCCACCCCCTCTACCCCTTTCCATTCCTGGCTCCTATAACTTATTACCACCCCCCCCCGGCCTTCTACCCTTAACTGATATTCTGTATTAACATGCACTTATTTATTCACTCACTATGTGTCTTGTTTCATGTACCATCCCAAACTGAAAAGTACAGTTACGTAAGAACTTACCGTAACAGTAGATCTTCGAGAACAGCTCTTGCAGCAGGTTACACCATTAGGACCGAAGCCGCCAGGCGCCAGGACCCCACGGAAAAATTCTAGCTAGCCTAACTACAGCGAGGACCCTGACGTCCGGTCCTGGCCTCCGGCAGCCAGGCGTGGTACAAAAGGAGGGGTCCCGCCAGATTCCCCAGTTCTCCGCCGGAGACTTCTTGCCGCAGGACATCAAAATGGGAGACCTAGGATTCACCGTCAGAAGACAGAAAGATAACAATTCCTGCTCAGAAAGACTGAGCCATGCTTCCTCCAAGGGGAAGGTGGAGTAATTTCATGCAAGAGCTGTTCTCGAAGATCTACTGTTACGTGTAAGTTCTTACGTAACTGTACTATCTTACTTCGAGACACAGCTCTTGCAGCAGGTTACACCATTAGACTGATTCCCAGCAGTAACGCTGTCAGAAAATCCGGGAGGAGGAAAATAAAGGATAAAACCAGGTCCTGAACCTAGGACAGGAGACCCTGAAACGGCCAAACTAAAACCAGCCCTTCGCCGAGAGGCGTATGTCCAGGCTATAATGCCTGATAAAGGTATGCACAGAACTCCAAGTATTGCAGCGCATATAGCAGAAGTGGAAACATTTTTGAGCTGCAAAGGAAGTAGCCACCCTCTAGTGGAATGACCCGGACTGTACCCGGAGGGGCTTTTGTTTGATACCATAACAGTGAGAAATACACTGGACAAGCCAGTGAGAAAGGGACTGTTTGGATACTGATTGGCCCATCATTCTCTCAGAGAAGGAAATGAAAAGCTGCTCAGAACTACGAAAGGACTGAGTTCTGTTGAGGTAAAACCTCAGGCTGTGGTGAACATCCAGGGTATGGAGCAGAGCCTCTCCTCTATTAGAGTAGTTCAGGAAGTAGACCGGAAGGTCGATATCCTGGTTCAGAGTGAGTGAAGAAACCACCTTAGGCAAGAATTTAGGGTTCGTCCTCAGGGATACTCTGTCCCGGTGGAAAACTAAATAAGGCTCTTTGCACATGAGAGCGTGAAGTTCAGAAATTCTTCTTGCCGAGGTAACAGCAACTAAAAACAACGTTTTCCACGATAGAAAACGTAGCTCGCAATCCGCGGCAGGTTCAAAGGGGGGAAGCGTGAGCTGTTCAAGGACAAAAAGCAAATCCCATGGAGGCACAGGGTCTCTAATAGGAGGCCTAAGGTGCAACACTCCCCTAAGAAATTCTCGAGAGGCGTCCACCTGAGCCACTGTACGATTTCCCACCGGAGGTGGTGGTCAAATGGCACAGAGGTGCACTTTAATAGAGGAGTAGGCTAGACCCGAATGAAAGAGGGAGAGCAAATATTCTAATATTACTCCCACAGGACAACCTAAAGGGGAAAGGTCGCGTGCTCGCGACCATACACAAAAACGGCGCCATTTCATGGCGTACGTCGCATGCGTTGCCGGCTTTCTGGCTGCAGAAAGGACTTCTGCAACCTCTTAGAGACCCGTGCGATTAAAATGGCTATGTCTCTAAGAGCCAAGCATGCAGGTTCAAGGAACGTGAGGTCCGGGTGGACAAGTGAACCTTCTCCTGAGACAGTAAGTGGGAGCTGAGCGGCAACGGGAGCGGGGGTTCCCGAGATAGTTGAATCAACAAAGGGAACCAAATCTGTCTGGGCCAAAATGGGGCCACTAGGATCATTATTGCGTGCTCCCTGCGCAGTTTGAGAAGAACTCTCTGGATCAACGGGAAAGGAGGGAAAGCGAGAGGAATCTGTTGGCCCAGGAGAGGGATAACGCTGCCTCGCCAGAAAACACCAGGCCCTGGATCTAGCGAAGCAAAAATTGGGCAGTTTTATGCTGATGGGGGGAAGCAACAAGTCTAGATCTGGAGTTCCCCATCGAAGAAACAGATCCTCTGCTACCTCTTGAAGGAGTTCCCATTCGACTCTGGCCTGAGAACGACTCAGGCCATCTGCAACCGTGTTGTCCACTCCGGGAACGTCGCACAGTGATCAGATTCGCTCCGTTCGATTACCCAATCCCACACTCTCATGGCTTCCTGCAAAGGGGTAAGAGTGCGCGCCTTGTTTGGTTGAGGTATTACATCACCGCCGTTGTCTGTCTGAAGTAGAAGAGTACACGGTGGGATAACTGACTGAAAGGCCTGCAGGGCATAGAGGACCGCTCTCATTTCCAGCACGTTGATGTGAAGGTGAGCTTCCATCTGGGTCCACGTATCCTGGGACTTTACCCCGTCCAGGTGTGCCCCCCACCCAAGACCAGAAGCGTCTGTGGTGAGGGTGACCTCCGGGGACGGCGCAATGAACGGGACGCCTGATGAGAGCGACCCTGGGCTAGCCACCACTGCCAGTCTTGAATCACTGAATTCGTGGAGTCTGACCGATGCTGCAAGTGGTCTTGCCTTTGGTCCCATTGCACTTTAGAGCATCCACTGAGTAATGCGCATGTGGAGTCTTGCGAAGGGACAGTAGGAATGGCCGCAGCCATGTGTCCGAGCAAGCAAAGGACCAACCTGGCAGGTACAACTCTGTTTAGTGATAGGTCCCTTATGAGGGATCTGATGCGCCCGCTCTGTCGGCCGGAAGAAAGGCTCTTCCCGAACAGTGTCCAGAACTGCTCTATGAACTGCAGTTTCTGCGACGGTACCAGGAGAGACTTCGTAATTTATGAGGATGCCCAGGGATCGGAACAGATCCTGGGTGCTCTTGATTGCAAGAAGCAACGCTCTCTGGAGGCGCCATGAGAAGCCAGTCAGCCCAGGTACGGAACACGGAGTGGCCCTGTCTCCTCAGAGACGCTGCACGACTGCCATGCACTTGGTAAAGACCTCGGTGCGGAAGACAGTCCAAAGGAAGGGCTCGAACTGAAGGTGGTGGTCGAGAAACTCGAAGCACAGGAACCTCCTGTGCACCTGAGCCATAGGGATGTGCAGGTAGGCATCCTGCATGTCTAGAGATGCTAAAAAGGCGTCCTGTTTGAGCATGGGGATAAGACCCGGAAGGGTCACCATGCGGAATCTCTTGTAAGTGACCGACACATTGAGGTCGCTGAGGTCCAAGATTGGACGGAGGTCCCTGTTTTCTTGGGAACCAGGAAGAAGTGGAATAGTATCCTAGTCCTCTCTGGTTCTCTGGGACGACTCTATCGCCCCTTCGCAGTAGCGCGAGTACTTCTTGCCAGATCAAGGCTTTGTGCTGACCCTGATACCGGAGAGCAAAGGAGGCCTCGAGGGTGGCTTTCCTGCTAATTCTATAAAGTGGCCTAGACTGACCAACTGAAGAACCCACCTGTCGGTGGTAATGGCCTGCCATCCCGGCAGGAAGTTCAATGCACCCCCGACTATAAACTCCCCTTGATCCTGAGGGCGGGGCCGGAAAGGAGTCAGGCTGTGGCGGCAGATGGACCGCTGGCTGGGCCTGCCTAGGAGAACGCTGGCCTCGGCTGGCGGGTGTTTGCCCTGGGCTCTCCAAACCAGAGCCCCTGAGGTGCAGCGGAGTGGGTCTGTTGCCTCATGGCCCGCTGCGACGAAACGCTTGGTCCCTACCGAAGGAACCAAGCTTAGGTCGGCATATGGCCTGAACCGACCTTACCGCCTTCCCGGCCTCTTGGAGTTTGGTAAGGATCTTTTCTGTAGGATTACCAAACAATACTTCTCCCTCAAAAGGGGCGTCCAAGATGTTCTTTTGGACGTCCGGGGTAAAACCGGAGACGCGCAACCAAGAGTGTCTCCGGAGGCAAACGCCAGAAGCTGCTGCTCGGGCCGATGAGTCCGCGGAGTCATACGCGGCTCTTAGCACTTGGGTCCCCACGTCTGAACCCGTGCGGAGGAGCTGAAGCATCTCCTCCTTCTGCTCACCTTCGGCATCTTTTCAGCCGCTTCGGACCCTGTTCCCTACAAAGCGTTCTGAACTGAACCATGTGGGTTAAATAGTTCAGGGATCTGATGGCGAGGTAGCGAAGCATACGCGCGCCCTACCTAACGCGCCTCCAGTTGTTTGGACTCTGGGTCCGTGGCAGGGTGCTCAAATGTGGCCTCTGTGACCGGTCATGTGAGGCTGTGATGACCAGAGAATCGGCCTGAGGATGCTGCGCCAGTACTGGTCGCCCTTAGAGCCTTGTACAAGCGATCAGCTTTCTTCAGTCTCGCCGGAGCAAGTGTGGACGCTTCCACGCAGCCTTGGTGACGCCCACGAAAGTGTCAACTAAGGTGGTACCACCACAGGCTTGGGGTCCTTTTGTCAAGATATTTGGCGCAAGTCGACTCTTTCGGGTCTAAGTCTTCAGCATCCCATCCCATGTTCTCTTGTATATGTCTCATAATATCAAGGAACGAGGGATCATCCGAGGAGATCTAGGCATCTCACGTGGTCCGGAGAAGGGATGGAGAGTGGAGATGGGGATCTAGAGGTGGAGTAGTCTGATCCCGTGTCCTCCGTTGAAGGCGAACGTCGGCGTCTCCTGGATCTCTTGGGGCTGGGTGATCCGGAAGAGGAATTCGACGGAGGTCTCCGTTTATCAGGTCTCCCCCTGGGAGGGGTTCTAGGCTCCCGGGGAGGAGGAACACGGCCTGCCGACCCCGAAGGCGAGGGGGGGGGCAGGAACCGGAGTAGGAGGAGGAGGAGGGGGGGACCATGTCTTTTAATGGTATCCCACCAGTAGGTGAACAGATCTTTCCTCCACTAGAGAGAGGCCGACGACGCCCGGTGCCGTGGGCGGTCGCCGGGTCCCGCGCCGGCTCCACAGGGGCTCTGTAATGGCGAGGATCCTGGGAGTACCCTACCGGACCGGGTCGCCTGCCTGGTCCTCGGGCTGCTCTAGGTCCTCCTCCGATAGAGGCTCCTGACCGATGTCGGTCGGAGGCAACAGGGCCTTCTTCTTTTCAGGAGGGGCGGGCGCCGGTCCCCTACCGCGTCCGCTGGATGTGCCGGCGGCCGGTCGCCGGGCCGACGGCGGCTCCAGGGAAGAAGGGCGACGGCTGTCGAGCCGGCGCCTGGGCTACAGGCCTTTTAAAGGCGGAGCTCCAACGCCTTGGCGTGGAGGCACCGACGAAGACCTGACGCCGGGTACCGAGGAGCGGAACCCGACTTGATGGTGGTGATGGTGTCGTTCTCGGACTTCGCCAAGGCCCTGAAGGGAGGAAGGCCTGGCGGATTTCTCCTGAGATGAAGGTTTCTTGATTGCAGCCGGGGGAGATTTCGAACCGGAGCTACGGGACTCCGAACCCCTAGAAGGGGACCTGGAAGGGGCCTTCTCCCTTCTCTTCTCCGCGTGCTTGTGGACCCTGGAGCTTTCCCCCTTGGAGGACATGGTCTTCAGTTGTTCCTCCAGAAGAAACGCCTGCAAAGCCCTCTGACGCCGGATCCGGGTACGGCTATTGAACCCTTGGCAAGAAGGACAGGCCCGGGTATCGTGGTCTGGGCCTAGGCACCGGACGCAGGCCGTGTGGGGGTCCTTGAACGGGATCTGCTTTCCACAAGCGCACTTCGAAGGATGGCCCTGGTTGGTGATGACATCAAGATCTTGCTTGAAGAGGATTCTGAAGATTTTCGAAAAAGGAACTATTCACGCGTCGCGCGCTAGACTGGTAACCGAAGGGGTCAGGTAGCTAAGTCGACGGCGGGAAAAGAACTGGGGAATCTGGCGGGACCGCCCCCTTTTGTACCACGCCTGACGTCGGAGGCGGGACCGACGTCGGGGGCGGTCCCCGCTGTAGTTAGCTAGCTAGAATTTTTCCGTGGAGTCCTGGCGCCTGGCGGCTTCGGTCCTAATGGTGTAACCTGCTGCAAGAGCTGTGTCTCGAAGTAAGATCTTTTGTTAATCCTGTATTTGTATGTTCTTTTGCACTATTTTGTAAATAATACAATTTTCTCCATTCATTTGATTGAACAGTATTTCTATTTACCGCTTTATGTGCTTTGGACCTCCTACTAATGCTGTTACCCCTTCAATCTGATGTTCAACTGGTTTGTTCTTTTCAATATGCTGTTGTGTGTATAGGATCTCCTTGTGAATGAGCCTGCTTAATGGAGTTTTCTTACAATAAACTGAAACTGTTAGGGTGTGCAACGGAGGTCTCAAGTCCCATCAGCATGATGCCTCAGGTAAGTGACCTGGCTTATTCTTTGGGGTGGGGGTGGGGGGCAGTTAGTCAACTAGTGTGGAGGAGTCATTCTAACTATCTTTCATTTTCTTTTTTGCCCTAGTGTTCTTTGAGTGACAGACCCTCCCCTTCTCCAGCAGCTGGGATTAGCTCAGACTGAGGAAACCATTTTTAAACAGTAAACAGTGCACAGTGCTTAGAGCAGAACTGTTTCTTGTGTCTCTGCTTTTTTCTTGCGTTTCATGTAGTGTAATCCTTGCTTGGGAGACACTCTGAGCCCTTAAATTCTGTCTCCAAGCCTGTGTTTAAATTAGGGTGAAGTGCTTACCCTGATCGCGCCACTGCTGGCAGCTTGCCAGTTTGCACTTCTCAGGTGCTCGCAGTTTCAGCTTTCTTTTCACAATTTCTCCTAGATGCTTGTACCTCAGGTTCTCTGTGGCACATGCCCAGTACTGGCCAGAGCCATGAACACATGGATGACATGCATGCTGGTGTGATGTCACCGTGCATGCATGATCGGTCTATTCAGCGCTCCCTGTGGCTGACAGCTAAACAGTAATAGATAAGTGCTTTTTTAGCATGGCTAGCACTGCGTGATGATCGTTGAGAAGGCAGTCCAGTAGCCTCCATTCATGAGTCCGTTTGGTCCAGGTCAATGCTTTGCTTCTCTTTCAGCCTGCACGATAATGGCAGTCTGACAGGCTTAGGGACATTCTGAGTTAATTACAAGCTCTCCTTGTTTTGGGCAGCATTCCAGACGTACTGGCTACACTTCCTCAATCTCTACTAGCTAGAAAGTCAGGGCAGTGTTTTACTGCTGGGGCAACATGAGGTTTTGCTGGTCACTATTGGTAGCACTTGACCTTTTCAACATTGTGGTTACTGTTTGCATCTAGTATTGTCTGGTTTACTGGCACCATCATTAGTGACGTTTTTTAAGACCAGCAGGAGGATGATGAGACACTCTCTTTTAGGATATTACTGCCCAAATTGTGTAACTGAATCTAACATGTCTATTTCAGCCCCCCAAGTTGGCCCCCAAATTTGGGGGGGGTTGCGTTGCTCCTAGGGTACTGACTGGCAGTGGGAAGGCTGAATTGCACAAATCCTTTTTGCTACTCTTAAATGAGTTGCTGACAGTCAGTCAAGTGGCGCAGAGGGCTAAGGCGCTGGACGCATCACCTTATGTCCCACCAGCGAACCGGGTTGGAAATGGGAATGAGGCCCAGAAGGGTCACCATGTGGATGCGCTTGTACAACACAAAAGTGTCGAGATCGCTGAGGTCTAAAATCAGGCGCAAGTCCCCTGTTTTCTTAGGGACCAGGAAGAAGTGAGAATAGTAACCTTTTCCTCTCTGGTTCCGTGGAACGTACTCTATGGCCTCCTTGTCCAGAAGTGCCGAGATCTCCTGCTGGATGAGCAGGGCATGCTGACCTGAATAGTGGGACAGCAGGGGAGGTCTTGACGGTGGGTGGTCGAGGAACTTGATAAGAGTGCCCTCGACTTATCAGCTGCAACACCCATCTGTTGGAGGTTATCCTCTGCCATCCCGAAAGGTGACGAGAGATGCGACCCCAGACCTTCTCTTCCCTTTGATCCAGAAGAGGGGCAGGGGCCAAGAAGAAGTTATGCTGTGGTGGTACTGGACCCTGCGGGCTGGGCGGATTTTGGATGTTTTTGGCCCTCGCCCGTGGGGAACCTAGCTGTTGCCATTGTTGCCGGCCACGAAAACAATTCTGGTTCCTACGAAAGGAACCAGATTTGGGCTTGTACATGGCCTGTACAGTCTGGACTGCCTTCCTGGCATCCTGTAGCCAGGCGATAACCCTTTCAGATTCCTCATCAAACAGGACAGCTCCATTGTAAGTGACATCCAAGATGTTCTTTTGGACGTCTGGGGTAAAGCCGGAGACTCTCAGCCAAGAGCGTCTCCGGAGACAAACGCCTGTGGCTGCTCCCCTGGCCGCCGTGTCCGCTGAATCATAAGAGGCTCGGAGAATATAGATCCCCATGTCTGACCTAGTCCAAAGGAGAGTGAGCAATTCATCCTTCTTATCGCCATCCGGGAAATCCTTCACACAGTCTTGGTCCTGTTCCTAAAGAGCATTCTGAAACTGCACCATGTGCGTTAGGTAGTTCAAAGACCTTATACAGCATGTAGCAGCCGCGTACATGCGTCTTCCCATAGAATCTAATTGTTTAGATTCCTGGTCCGGAAGCTGGGTACTCAGGTGTTGAGGCTGCTGAGACCGATCATGAGATGCTGTTATGACCAGAGAATTGGCCAGGGGTTGTTGCGCCAAGTACGGGTCCTCCAATGGAGCCCTGTAGAGGCGGTCAGCCTTTTTTGGAACTGCCGGAGTCGAATGTGGACGCTTCTAAGCAGCCTTGGTAACGTCCATAAAGGTGTCCACCAATGGTGGGACCACCACAGGCTTCGGGTCTTTCTGCCAGAGATAACGGGGAAGGCGTTGTCTCTTGGGGTCTAAATCCTCTGTCTCCCACCCCATGTTCTCTTAGATGTGCCTCATGATTTCAGAAAATGAGGGATCATCCAGTGGTGACCTGGGAAGGTCTTGTGGGTCGGGTGATGGGGGAGTTTTTGTTGAAAAAAGAAGATTTTTGAAGATTTCACACGTCGTTTGTCTGTTCAGGCGTCCGTGAGGCCGATGCTGGCGAGTCGGTGGCAGGAAAAGAACTGAGGATGCTGGGGAACCGCTCCCTTTTATGTGATGCCTGACTGTGGAGGGGCAGACGTGGGGGGCGGCCCCCCCCCCCACTGGATACTGCTAACTAGAATTTTTCTGTGGGGTTCTGGTGCCTGCCAGCTTCAGTCCTAATGGTATAACCTGCTGCAAGAGCTGTTTCTCAAAGAACGATCTGAAGGCTGCCCATCTCCCCATCCGCACCAAATGTTTCTTATGTTTGCGATTCAGGGACAGCATTTCTACTAGACAGCACTTCCCTTCAGCCTGGCGACAGCACCCAGGGTGTTTCTGAAGGTCCCGATTGTGCTAGTGGCGCAAATGAGACAGGATTTTTATTCATTTGGTTTTTGTTAACCGGGTAAGTGCACTAGCCATAGAATGACTATTTTTAGGCACGAACCGGGAAAGTACAACAGATAGTTAGACAAATACATTACATTACAGAAAAGGTATAGCTAACAGTGGAAAATAATACAGACAGAGAAAATAACATATGTGAAAGATTAGAACACTGTACAGTCCATAATGGGTGAGCAGTAGGTAGCAATGAAACCAAACAGTTTGAGTACAAAACTTAGTGAAAATTTACAATGAAAGCAGCATATCGCAGAGTAAGATATTACACACTCCGAAGGGGTTACCTACATCTAAGTAAGCAAGCAAAACAATAGTACAAACCATGGCAACTGGTATACAGAGAATAGGTTATAGCAGTGTAGAGAAAATGAAAGACTAAGAGAGGGAGGGCTGTCCAACTAGGACCCAATAGCTGAAACAGAGAGAAGAAGGGTGCAACCCAGGGAGGTAGAATAAGTGCAGAAGCATCCAGTAGGTAGAGGTGGGATACTGAAAGTGAGGGGAGAGAGAGTAGGGAACGAGAGAAAGTACATGTGGGCAGAGGGGAAATTTGGTAGGGTCCGGAAAGTGCTATGATTTTAACAGAGAAAACTTAGTGTAGGCAAAGCAGAGCTAGGTGGGGTTAAAACAAACACACTGGTCTACTGAAGACAGGTACCGTCGCAGCCCACTTTTAAAACTAATGTGGGATGAGGCCTGTCGAAGAGCTAATGGAAAGGAGTTCCAGAGCCTAGGGACCGCACTGTTGAAAGCTCTGGAGCCTATGGATGTCTGGCATCTGAGCACGGTAAGTAGCTCCTTACCAGCTAGCGGAGCCCATGGGAGGAGGACTGGAGTGTAAGGAACGCCACCAGTGAGAGCGGCGTTTTATTTCTAACTGCCGAGTTTACAAGGGAGTCTAGGTAGTATTGTTGGCACGCAGAAGATGAGAGCCAGCCCAAGTCACTATAAAGATTACAGCGGTGCTTGAGCCGTGGTGACGAGGAGGCGTATCTGCATATATTGTTATAGGCTATGTCCCATTTGTGGAGGGTAGTTTTAGATGCAGAAGCAAAACTTGGAACACCATAAGTGAGAGCAGGGAGAAGGATACCCTTGGCAATAGCCAGCCTGGCCGAGGGGGTTAGCATACAGCTGGTTTTATAGGCTACCCCTAGTTTAACATTTATTGATGGACTGAATATGTTGATTGAAATCAAGTGACTGATCCAGGAGAACTCCTAAGTATTTGAAGGATCAAACATTCTCAATTTGTGCCCCACAAGAGTCAAGAACTACCAGGGATGTTTGACAAGTCCTCAGCTTAGGGACTGAGCCAAATAACATGGTTTGTGTTTTCTTTACATTTAGTACACGTTTATGGGCAGTTAGTCAGGATTGTATGTTATTAAAGTCAGAAGAGAGGGAAGCATTTACGTTGGAGACAAGATCATCCGCATACAGGATGCAGCAGCAAAGACTGTCAGCTATATTATTAATAAATAGTGAGAAAAGAAGGGGGCCAAGGATAGAGCCTTGAGGGACCCCTGTGTTTATGACAGTTTTGGGAGCTAGAGAGGAGTTGAATTTCACAACTTGGGATCTGTCAGACAAGTAGCCACTGAATCATTCTACTACACAGGGACAGAGAAATTCAAATTTCTGAGAGTAGAGAGAAGTAGGGGGTGATGAACAAGATCAAAGGCTTTAGTGAGGTCAATAAACACTGCTCCCATTAGTAAACCAGCATCCATATCAGAGAGCACATCAGTTGTAAATTTGATGAGCGTAGTCGATGTGCTATGACCCTTTCTAAAGCCATGCTGTGTGCCAGAGAGAAGGTTGTATTTGGCATGGTAGTCTGTAGTTTGGTTTGCGACTAGTTTCTCTAGAATTTTGCTTAAGACTGAGAGGATGGCTATGGGTCTGTAGTTGGTAATCTCAGCAGGGTCCCCCTTTTTTTTTATAGACTGGTGTGACACGGGTGATTTTCCATTAAGTTCGGCACCACACTAGAAGCAAGAGACAGCGTAAATATTTTTGCAAGAGGGGAGGCGATGAAAGGTGCAACTAGTTTCAGAAGTCTCAGTTGAAGGGTATCGGAGCCGAAGCTAGTAGTGTCAGAGACGGTCAGAAGTAACTTCAGAACATCAGAGCTCAGGACTTTCTTGAAGAGAAACGAGGGTGTGGTGCACCGCCTACTAGAGGGGTCAAGGACAGATGAAGCAGGTATGGAGGAAGACTGTGCACTTGAGGGAGGTGCCACGAAGGAAGAGGTGTACTGAGGGCAGAAAATAGTTTTGCACTGCTAGAGAGGAAGAAAGAGGAGGGAAATGATTCTATTGGAGGAGTAACTGATAAATGCCTGGACAAAACTGGTGCGGAGGGAAGTTCTCCTGGGAGAATTGCAACAGGGGCAAAAGGGGGAAATAATGTGCAGGAGGAAGAAGAGGAGCTGGAAATGAGAGATGGAGATAAATGGAAGCAAGCAGGGAGTAGGAGGGATAGAATCTTACTGCTGGGTACTCAATACTAAGAGGAGTCAGGTGGGGTAGCAAGGGGGAGAGGTATAGTCGCATTTGGGTGGAGGCCATGCCAGGAATGACAGCGGAAAGGGTGGGACAATCTGTTCTGAAATATGCTAGAAGGGGTCAGGGACAAGCCTCATTTAATTATACATCTTGGGACAAACGACTTGGCTGACATGACAGCAGATATAGTCCAGAGGAGGTTTGTGGAACTAGGACAATTATGTGAGGGGGCAGGAAGATCAGTAACTTTTTCAGAGATACTTCCAGTGCCCAAGGCAAGCACAACAAGAAAGCTGAGAATAGAGGAATTTAACGGATGGCTAAGAACCTGGTGTTATGTTAAAGGGTATGGGCTGTTGGGGGGTGGGGAAGGGACCTGGGAGGACAGTAGTCTCTATGCCAAGGACAGACTACACTTGAGTGAGCAGGGAAAGAAAGTGTTGAAACAGAGGATGGAGGAGTACATAGAGGAAGTTGGGAATTTAAACTAGGAGCGCGGGGTGGCAAGTGGGCAAGAGATATGCAGAGACCACAGGTTGGTAAACCATATGAACTTACCCCCCATAACAGTGACAAAGGACAAATGGCAAGTACTACTGGTGATGCTAGGAAAGGAGGGCAGGATGGGAGGGGTGGGAAAGGGTGGAAGGTGGTTACCCTTAATGCTAGGAGCCTTGGGAGGAAAACTGCAGAGTTACAGGTGCTCATGGCAGAGGGAGAGGTGGACATTGCAGCCATCACAGAACCATGGGCCACCAAGTACAATGACTGGGACCTGTCTGTACCAGTGTACAGGTTATTTTGTAGGGACAAGATGACAAGATGACTGGGGCGGTACTATATGTGAAGGAAGAACTGAAGTGTGTAAGGGAGGAAGGGGAGGAGGGTGATGGAGTCAATTTGGATGCAAATCCAGGATTCCCAAGAATAGGATTCTTAGAATGGGAGTGGTGTACAGGCCGCCATCTCAGACGGAAGAGTTAGACAGGGAACTAGCGGGACAGATCAGGAGGATCTGTGAGAAGGGTGGTGTGGTGATTGTGGAGGACTTCAACATGCCAGGAGTGGACTGGAGTACCCCAAAAACCAGGAAAAGAAGGGAACAAGTACTGCTGGATGCCTTCCAGGACAGCTTCCTGCTGCAAATGGTCAGTGAACCAACCAGGTTAGGGAATACCCTTGACCTTGTGCTGGCAAATGGGGACTTTGTGAGAGAAGTTATGGTGGAAGAACCGCTGTTAGGGAGTGACCACCACTCAGTATGGCTCGCACTGGATTTGGGCAAGGAAGGAGTGGAATCTGGCACAAGAGTGCTGGACTTCAGGCGGACTGACTTTGGGAGGATGGAGGAAGTGGTAAAAGGGTACCTGGCCAGAATTCAACCTAGTATGGACACTAACCAGAGGTGGGAGCTCATAAAGCTGGAGATAGTGGAGGCAACCAAAACCTACTGCAAGGCCCAGAGCAAGAAGGCTAGGGCTAAGAAACTGAGCTGGTTGAGTAAGGAGGTCATGGAAAAGGTAAGGAGGAAAACAGCTGCCTTTAGAAGGTACAAGAAAACAGGGAGGGAGGAGTACTTGACGGAATCGAAGGAGGTGACTCGGGCAGTAAGGGGAGTCAAGGCATCTACGGAGCTCAGGCTGGCACAAGGCATTAAGAAGGGGGAGGACTTCTTTAGGTACATCAGGGAGAAAAGGAGCTGTAAGGACCACATAGTAAGGATTAGGAAGGAGGGGGGTTGGGTGGAAGCAGGGTGCGATAAGGCAGAAGCACTAAATGATTACTTCTGCTCGGTATTTACTAAGGAGAAGGGGGTGACACCCAAGGGGAGGAATGGCAGAAAGCGGGGGTGACAGATGGGAAATCATAGAGGGCAGAGTTCGGGAGAATTTGAAGGCACTGAGGGTGGACAAGGCGCCAGGCCCAGATGGCATCCACCCCAGGGTACAGAAGGAGCTGGCAGAGGTCCTTGCGGGACCTTTGGCACACCTATTTAATGCCTCACTACACTCGGGGTGTGTACCTCAGGACTGGAGAATGGCTCATGTGGTGCCCCTCCACAAGAGTGGGCCCAAGGATGAACCGGGAAACTACAGACTCACATCCATCGTGGGTAAGCTAATGGTGACTATCCTGAAGGAGAGGCTGGTGGCCCTCCTAGAGGCCAAAGGACTACAGGACAGCAGACAGCAAGGCTTCATATGTGGCAGATCCTGCCAAACCAACCTGGTGGAGTTCTATGACTGGGTAACTAGGCACTGGACAGGGGCCGTGCAGTGGATGTCCTGTATCTGGACTTTAGTAAGGCATTCGACTCGGTGCCGCATAGAAGGCGGGGAAGTAAGTTAGAAGGCACGGGGCAGGGACAAAGCTAGTGAGATGGGTAGGGAACTGGCTTCAGGGAAGGCAACAGAGGGTGGTGGTGGGTGGGGAGTGCTCACACCCAAGGGTAGTGATGAGCGGTGTTCCACAGGGCTCGGTGTTAGGACCAGTGTTGTTTGGGATATTCATTGCAGACATATCATTGGACATCAAGAGCAAGATCAGTCTGTTTGCTGATGATACCAAGGTAGGAGCGGTGGTGGACGACCTAGGGGGATGGCGGGGGTTGCAGGATGATCTGGCAAAGCTTGAAACCTGGTCAGACACCTGGCAACTGGGGTTTAATGCCAAAAAGTGCAAGGTGCTGCATTTTGGGATGAAGAGCTCAAGGAGGAGTTACCAGCTGGGAGGACTGCAGCTAGTCCAGACAGAGGAGGAGAAGGATCTGGGCGTGCTCATTACAGGGTCAATGAACAACTCAGCACAATGTAGGAAGGCAGCTGAAAAGGCCAACAAAATGCTGGGTTGCATTGTAAGGCGTATATCCTCAAGGAGGTGATTCTGCCACTGTACAGGTCATTGGTTAGACCGCACCTGGAGTACTACGTGCAGTACTGGCGCCCGTATCTGAAGAGGGACATTAAGTTACTGGAGGGAGTGCAGCGCAGGGCGACAAAGACGATCAAGGGACTGGGGGACTTATCATACGAGAGGGGGCTGAGGGAATTGAACATGTACTCGCTGGAGGGGAGAAGGGACGGGGTGACATGATTGAAACCTTCAAGTACATGAAAGGAATAAACAAGAAGGGTACAGAGGGGCTGTTCAAAGTAAGGGAGAGGAGGGACGCCAGGGGCCATGATATGAGACTGGAGGGAGGAAGGTTCAGGAGGGAGATGAGGAGACACTTTTTTATGGAGAGGGTAGTAGCTGGGTGGAATGTGTTACCTGCAAAAGTGGTATCCAGTAGAACAGTGGACTGCTTCAAAAGGGGATGGGACAGGACAAGCGGGAGGGTCAATGTAGGGGAAGGGTGGAAGGGAGGGGGCAGCTGCAGAATAAGGGGTGCTAGCTGCACATTCGAGCAGACTTGATAGACCTCTAGGCCTTTATCTGCTGGCAAATTTCGTATGAGACAGGTCCACGAACATGTGATTGAAGGAGTCAGCTATGGTATTCGAGTCGTTGCAGTGAACCCCATTCACTATCATGTCACCAGTGGCTTTTGTTTGAGTGACACCAAGGAAAGATTTTATGTGTGCCCACCATTTTCTAGGGTCCCCCGCAGAGCTAAGTATCATGTCTTTACAATAGGTACTTTTGGCAGTACAAATCTGCTTTTTGCAGGGGTTATGCAGAGCTCGGTTGGTATGGAAATCGGCTGGAAGACATGACAGTTTGTACTTTTTCCAGCACCTGTCTCGCTCACGCAGGTTAGCCAGAAGTTCTTTGTGAAGCCATCTAGAGGGTTTGCCTTTAATCTTGTGCTTTACTTTGGGAGCATGTATGCGCTGGACAGCCATTAAATTTGTCGAGAAAAATTCCTAACGTTATCTCAACATTACTTGCGACATAGATGGCAGACCAGTCTGTTCTGGAGATGTCAACTAAAAAGGCCTCAGCATCCAGTTGGGCAAAGCTGGTGAAAGTAACATAGCGCGGTGGGGGAGAGGGAGATGCTGTCGGGCTCCATAGGCAGAAAATCGGGGAATGATCTGTTAGTACATCAGCTAGAATACCTACCAGAGTTACATGGTCTAGTCAGTTAACCAGCACCCAGTCGATGAGGGTTGAGGGGTCACGGAAGGAGTTGTTCTTGTAGATTCCATTAGTAACTGGTGCAGGTTATAGCTTTGTATCATGGATAGCAGAGATCTTTGAGCTGATCCCAGCCAGTTAAGCTTTGTATCACCCAAAATGATGATCTCATTTTGTTTTGAGATCAAGGAGATTTGGTTCAGCAGTTCCTGTAGGCCGGTAGTACCACCAGTGGGTGGGTTGTAGGCACAAATAATGTGCAAATTCCTGGCACCCAGGGAAGTGACCATATGCAGGGATTCACAAGCAGAGGTGGTATTGATTGCTGGTATGACTTCAATGGTGAGATGGCTTTTGTAGAACACATCAACCCCACCACCACACTTAGACAAGGATCTGTCTCTGTGGACCAGAGAGTAGTTGGTCAATGCACAAGTAGAGTCAGGGATCTTGGGTTTAAGCCACGTTTCTGAGGGGCAGAAAATGTCCAGCTTGTATATTTCCACCCAAGCTTCCAGATCAGCGTGATTCCGTGTGAGGCTTCTAATGTTCATATGAGCATCAAGGAGACCTTTGTTGGGGAAAGCTGATGTGTCAGCGGATGAGAAATATCCAGGGGAGCCAGGATTCAGTTCAACAATCGCCTGATAGAAGGATGGCTAAGAAGACAAATCAGAGCTTACGGCTTTGAAGGGTCAGTGAAATAACTAACCTCGGAAATTGTTTTCTAAGCCTCAGGATGCCAAAATAGGTGCAGCCTTTCTTGAATATAAGGTGCGTCCAGTCCAGTTTGGAATGTTGTTCAGCTATAAGATTTGAGAAACAGAATTTGGAAGTAATCAATGGAGTCAGACCACGAGTGTCAAGGAGAGGGATGGATAGTGTGACTTTATTTATGTAAAGCAGAGCTAAGGATGTAGCGAGCAGTACTACCAGATAACTTGCTCATCTGAGCTCCAACCATTTGGATGGCAGAAAGATCGGTATCAAGGACATTGGAGGTTCTGGAGTCACATGGTTGGGTCGTCAGTCAGGAGAAGAGCTCTCTGATCCAGTCTCAAAGGTTGAAACACCTGGGGGCTGCTGGAACCGCCGACTCCAATATGAGAAAGTAAGGTAAGTGCGGTTCAATGTATTTCAATGGGGTTTTCAACTTTGATGCATAACACTGCCATTTTTGCATCCCCTTCCCGGTACAGCTTTTTACTGTCGGGGCTCCAAAGGCAGGCAAGCTGCGGTCCTCCCTCAGAGGATCTCAATCCACCCTGTTCTTAGGGCTTCATTGAGCCTGCCCCAGTGCCTCATTTTCTCCCGTTATCCCAGGACCCCAGAACACGGTCGTGCATGTTCTCCGCGGCTTCCTCCCACACTACCACCTAGCCTTCACTGGGTGGCAGTCAAGAGCCGAGGAAGCCCATGCCCCTCCCCGGGAGAGGAGCACAGCTTTGCAACTGCACAATCCAGCTCCTGCCCCCCAGGCTCGATCCTGGACCCCAAAGAAAGACCCCAATACTGATTCACCAAGACTCTCAAGACCAAAAAAAAACCCTAATGTTTTTTCCTTCTGTGGGGGGAGTTAGGTTCGGAAACCCTAATGCCAAATTTCCCTACTTTTGTTGTGTTAAGTTACTCTAACTGGTGCATTAATGCAGTTTTTTTTTTTTGCAAAGAATTTGCTTACTTTTTGAGATGTTATAAGTGTATCCTCAGGGCAAAGCTAGAAAGTGGGCGAAGGACAGGGTCAAGTACAGGTACAGAAGGGAGAAAAAAAGTAATGCAGGAGGGAGTTTAAGGAGAACGCCTAAGAGGCACAGCAAGTAGACAAAGAGAAGGGAGGACCAAAGTTTAGGAAAGCGGTAAGAGAAGACAGACTGATTAACTGTAGACTTCCTAGAAGGAAAAGCAAGGGAATGAGAAGCAATATCACGTAAAGGATAGTAGGAAGCTGAGGGAGAGGATAAGAGGGAAGTAAGGTAGGAAGGAAGGGAACCAAACCAGAATTTAGATATAAAGGAGGCACAGTGGGAAAGGTGCCTGGCATCAAGAGAGGGGAGCGGGACTTCCGGTGACGTCAGTGATGTTATGGCAGCTTGATTCTTTAGCTCTGCCTAACCTCTGATCCCTAGCAAGACTCATCTGTCTACTATATTGATGAATTCGCTGGCGAAAAACACAAGCTCGAAAGCACAGATACAGGGGAACCCCAATTCATAAGCTAAAAGAACTGCTTCAACGGGAAAAACAATGGCTGAATCCAGGACCGGTTGGAGCGACGGCCCATACGGAGACGACAGAGGCCTCCCCGAGCAAGGACTGCTCGGATCTCATTGCAACTATTATGCAGACAGCAAAAACGTTCAACAAAATAGACCAGACACTCACGGAGCTTAAAACGGACATCTGGGCAATAGAGCAATGCACCGACCAACTCTAATTGGGCCTCACCACGGTTACGGAGCAGTCGGATCATCACGATCACCTGATCCTATATCTGCTAGACAGGGACAGGGAGCTAACTCACCAACTGGACAATCTACAGGGCCGGAGCCAGTAACAAAATTTGCACCTATATGGAGTACCAGAGGGTGCACAGGCGGGCTCCCCAACAATAACTGGATTTATACGAGACTTGCTTCGAGAAGCCCTGCACCTCCCAGATGACTCTGATCTTTCAATAGACAGGGTGCATTGTTCTTTGGCGCCAAAACCTAATGCCGGGCCAGACCATGCTCTTTTGTTTACAAAATGACCTCCTACAATACAAAAGAGGAGATCCTGCAGAGAGCTTGGAGGCAAAGAGATCTCCACTTCCAACAAAGCAAAATCCGTCTGGATAATGATTATAGAACAATGGTCCAGGAGAGCTGCCGCCCGTTATGGTCAATATTAAAGCAATTACGAGCCAAGCAGATCAGAGCCCAAATCTTACATCTAGCCAGACTCTGCATTGAAACAGAGAAAGGCACCCGCACATTTCTGGACCTCCTGGCAGCAACCAGTTTCTTAAAAGACCTAACTATCAAGGTGCCCCCCCCAAAAAAATCAAAGAGCGACCAGAAAAAGCTATTAAGATCCGCATGGTCAGTGGCCCAGAAGGGAGATGCAAAACGAGGTAATTTACAGTCAAACAGACAGACTAACCTGAGAGCAGACATCGGAGATTTACTGAACCCATATGGGTCCAAGTTACAGATCACAGGACTATTAAGCCAGGAGAAGAATATGGATACAGCTGCAGAGTCTTCGGGAGATGTTTCCCACGCACAGCTGAACACTTGAACAGGAAGAGAACATAACAACTCTGCTGCCTGCACGTAGCCTGACTTAAGGCACAAATCTCACAGCACAGAGAAAATTGCAATTATATCCTTTGAAATAGTATCTGAGCTAAAGATGGCTTTTGTGTTGACATCATGTTCAAATAGTTAATAAACATATAGTTGAAGGACTTATTTAGACCCTCCCCTAAAGAAATCTTGGGCTTTAGCCTGGTGTTACATGTGGATATG
Source organism: Neoceratodus forsteri (assembly GCA_016271365.2). Classification (NCBI taxonomy): domain Eukaryota; kingdom Metazoa; phylum Chordata; order Ceratodontiformes; family Ceratodontidae; genus Neoceratodus; species Neoceratodus forsteri. Next base: position 1,394,067,645 of record CM057456.1, read on the forward strand.
GAGGAGAATGAATGAAGTGGGACGGTGGAATATGGATTGATTGATTGTACATCCCAAGCACAGGGTACAACGAGGGGCCTCCTCACACCTCTCCATTCCCCTGCTAAGTGAACACCATCGCTCCCTGGTTGATATATACTGATCAGACATGCAGTGGCGAATTTGCTTATATAATAAATACTAAATTTATAAATGGGTAGACAAACAATTTGTTACTCTCCTTTATGGAATGGGAGGGGGACAAAGACGGGAGGGGAAGAGCACCTCTTGGAGCGAACGTTTTGTAGCCCCACACTGACGTAGGATACGACCGACAGGACTGCGGGCCATAGCTCACCTGTTCCTATATCTGGTCACCTCCACCTTTGGTGCAGAGCGCAGGTGTTTTTTTGAAAACACCACCTGAGCTCAAAGTTAACCTAGCTTGACTTAGGAAATCCAAATTCCACCAGTAGAGCCCAAGGGCTTAATCTATACTTGGTAGAAACTGACACTTACTGTTAAATTGAACTGAAACTTGTATTACTTAGTTGAGGCTTAACTAAGAGTTAGTAGTTAAGTTTCCACATTTCAAAGTTTATTTACATACTGTTGCACTTGTTAAGATGATTGAATTTGTTGCTGATGTTTACGGGTACGGAAATAAGCTTGTAGGTGACAGGTGGTATTTAGAGAATAGACAACCGGAACCGGACATGCAGAGGTTAACTTATGACAGACCCTGCAATGACATACAGTGCCTTCAGAAAGTATTCACCCCCCTTGGATTCTGTCACATTTTGTGATGTTGCAAACTCAAATTACAATATATTTATATGGGATTTTTTTGTCACGTATCTACACAAATTACTTTATAATGTCAAAGTGGAACGAAACTTACGGAATTTTTTGTGCATGTAATTTAAAATAAAAACCTGAAATGTCTTGATTTGATAAGTATTCACCCCCTTTGCTATGACACTCCAAATTGAGCTCAGGTGCATCCATTTTCCTTGTGAGATCACTCTAAAACTTGAATGGAGTCCACCTGTGGTCAGTTCAAATGGTTGACATGATTTCAGAGGAAATACACCTGTCTATATAAGGTCCCACTGTTGACAGTGCATGTCAGGGCAGAAACTCTACCATAAAGACCAAGGAGCTGTCCGTAGAACTCTGTGATAGAATTGTGAGGAGGCATAGATCTGGGGAAGGGTATAAAAACATTTCTAGGGTGTTGAAAGTTCCCAGGAGCACAGTCAAGTCCATCATTAGGAAATGGAAAGATTACGGAACCACCCAGACTCTTCCTAGAGCAGGCCGTCCTCCCAAACTGAGCAACGGGCAAGAAGGACCTTGGTCAGGAAGTGACCAAGAACCCAATGACCACCCTGACAGAACTACAGAGTTCCATGGCTGAGATGGGAGAACCTGTCCAGAGGACAACAATCTCTGCAGCACTTCACAGATGTAGCCACTATGGGAGGTAGCAGGCAGGGCTCCCTCCTGAGAAAAGGCCACATAATAGCATGCCTTGAGTCTGCAAGAAGGCACGTGGCAGACTCTGAGACCATGTAGCAAAAGATTCTCTGGTCTGATGAAACAAAAATTGAACTCTTTGGCCTGAATGCAAAGCGCTACGCCTGGTGCAAACCGAACACAGCTCAGCACCCATGTAACACCATCCATGCCATGAAGCATGGTGGTGGCAGCATCATGTTATGGGGATACTTTTCAGCGGGAGGGACTGGGGCACTTGTCAGGATAGAGGGAACAAAGAATGGAGCCAAATACAGGCACATCCTTGAGGAGAACCTGCATCAGTCTGCAATAGACCTTGGACTGGGGCGAGTATTTACGTTCCAACAGGACAACGACCCCAATCATACAGCCAAAGCAACACTGGAGTGGCTTCAGAACAAGAAGGTGAATGTCCTTGAGTGGCCCAACCAAAGCCCAGACTTGAATCCTATTGAGAATCTGTGGAAAGACTTAAAGATTGCGGTTCATCGATGCTCCCCATCCAACTTGACAGAGCTTGAGCAAATCTGCAAGGAAGAATGGGCGAAAATCCCCAAATCCAGATGTGCAAAGCTGATACAGACATACCCAAGAAGACTCAAAGCTGTAACTGCTGCCAAAGGCGCTTCTACAAAATATTGACTCAGGGGGGTGAATACTTAAGTAAACAAGATATATCAGTTTTTAATGTTTCATACCTTTTTGTTACACAATAAAAATATTTTTGCCCCTTTAAATTGTGGAGTATGCTGTGTGAATCAAGGGGGAAACAAATCATTTCAATGCATTAAAAATTCTGGTAGTAATACAACAAAACGTGATAAAACCCAAGGGGGGGGGGGTGAATACTTTCTGAAGGCACTGTATACGGGCACACCTATACTTTCTTATAACATTAATGGGATAAATTATCCCATTAAGAGGAAACAGATTCTCAGATATCTCAGGGATCAAAAAATCCTTATTAATGTTATACAAGACACATCTCTCACCAGAAGAGGCATTAATGCTGAGATCTAAGGCATACCCAACAATATATCATGCCTCACTGGACAGAGGTAGGAAAAGGGGAGTGGCGATTCTGCCGTCTGCAGATTTACCATTCAAAGAAGACTCAATCCAGATAGACCCAGGAGTAAGGTATATAACACCGGTTGGTAAGATACAAGAGCAATGGATTACCCTAGTAAATGTCTATGCCCCACCTGGATCCCATTTAACCTTCTATATTGACTTAATTCGCACCATATTTGAAAAACATGGAATCATAGAAGTTGACGGCAGATAAGGACCACAAGGCCCATCCAGTCTGCCCATTTCTTTTTCTACCTTATCAATGTGCCATCGGCCTTTGCTCTGTCAATGGCCTATCTATTTATAGTCATCTGTACTGCTCCCTTATGCCTATCCCATGCCTGTTTGAAGCCCTGCACTGTATACATATCCACCACTTCCTGAGGTAGGCCATTCCATGCATCCACCACCCTTTCTGTGAAAAAGAACTTCCTCACATTACCCCTTAATCGGCCTCCCTCTAATCTCATGCTGTGTCCTCTTGTCCTGCTATTTTTCTTATATTGAAACATGTTAGACTCTTTCACCTTGTTTATGCCCTTAAGGTGTTTGAATGTTTCGATCATATCACCTCTCTCTCTCCTTTGCTCTAGGGTATACATATTGAGCTCCATTAATCTGTCCTCATATGTTTTCTGATGCAGTCCCTGCACCATTTTGGTTGCCCTTCTCTGGACTGCCTCAATTTGGTTAATGTCCTTGTGAATGTGTGGCCTCCAGTACTGCACACGGTACTCCAGATGGGGCCTAACCAGTGTCTTGTAAAGAGGGATTATTACCTCTCTCTTACAACTTGTGATACCCCAATACACCCCAACATCCCCTAGCCTTACCTACTGCTTTAGTGGTCTGCTTGGATGATTTCAGGTCATCGGTGATGATGATGCCCAAGTCTCTTTCTTCCTTGTGAAGGAGAGCAACTCCCCTCCCAACCTATAGGTGGTTTCAGGGGTTCTCTTCCCTATGTGCATGATCTTGCACTTTTTTGCGTTAAACCCCAGTTGCCACTCTTCCAACCATTTTGCTAGTTTATCCAGATCTCTTCTCATTCTGCCCACCCCATCTGGATCATCTACTCTTGCAGATCTTGCTGTCATCTGCAAACAGACAAACCTTACCTTCCAGTCCATCTGCAATGTCACTGATGAAGATATTGAAGAAGTCTGGCCCCAGGACTAATCCCTGAGGTACCCCACTTGTGACTTGCATCTCTTCTGACTGTATACCATTTACCACCACTCTCTGTTTTCTGCCTGTCAACCAGTTTGCCACCCAGTTGACCAACTTCTGACCCACCCCAAGCCTACCCAGCTTATTAATCAATCTTCTATGTGGAACAGTATCGAAAGCTTTGCTGAAGTCAAGGTAGGCGACATCAACAGCTCCCCCTTGGTCCACCACTCTGGTTACCCAGTCAAAGAAATCTATGAGATTAGTTTGACAGGACCTTCCTTTTGTAAACCCATGCTGTCTTGGATCCTGTGCTCCTATGGATTCCAGGTGACGCACTATCCTTTCCTTAAGGAGTGCCTCCATAATCTTGCCCACTACTGAGGTGAGACTGACTGGTCTGTAGTTCCCTGCCTCCTCCCTGCTACCACTCTTATGGAGCGGGATCACATGAGCCCTTCTCCAGTCTTCTGGGACCTCTCCTGTGCTCAGAGACTCACTAAACAGTTGTGATAATGGCTCTGCTAGTTCCACCCTTAGCTCCTTTAGTACCCTGGGATGTATGCCATCAAGTCCCATTGCCTTGTCCACTCTCAGCTTATCGAGCTTTTGTAGGACCCTTTCTTTTGTGAAGGGACTAGTGCTTACCTCCCTCCCTCCCCCGCTGTGTCCATGGTGCTGAGCTGTGGGCCCTGCCCTACCTTCTCTTCAGTAAATACTGAGCAGAAGTAGCTATTTAGGACAGATGCTTTTACATGGTCCTCCTCCTCACATGCCCCCTTATCTCCTCTGATCTTAGCAATACCCCCTCTGGACATTCTCCTTTCCCTAATGTATCTATAGAAAATCTTGTCACCTTCTTTTACTGTCTGTGCTAATGTTTCCTCGGTTTGGGCCTTTGCCTGCCTTACTGCCTTCCCTGCTTCCCTTAGGGAAGTTTGGTATGCCTCTCTATCTTCATCCCACTGCGTTCCTTTATATTTCCTGAAGGCCAGCCTTTTGGCTCTGACCTTTTCTGCTACTGTTTTTGAGAACCAAAGTGGTTTCCTTCTTCTTTTGCACTTCCTTTTCTCTCTAACACAATGGGGTGTTGCTTCAAGTATTGCATCCTTAATGCTTACCCACTTTGCCTGTATTTCTTTTTGCCAGGGCTAGCTTAACTCTGTTGGCCATCTTATCAAAGTCAGCTCCTCTGAAGTCCCATATTTTTGCCTTGGAATGGGATGATTTAGTTGTAGTAGCCAAACTGAACCATACCATGTGATAGTCACTGGCCACAGGCCTGGTTAGTCAGTACTAGATCTAGGATAGCCCCGTCTCTTGTGGGTTGTTGTACCAGTTGTTTGAGGCCTCCCCTTGCAGGGAATCCACCATGTGTCTAGTTCTGGCAGATGTTCCAGCTGGTATTGACCAATCTGTATCTGGCATGTTGAAGTCTCCCATTATCAGAACCTCCCCTTTAGCTGTCATGTTTTGTATATCTTCTAACAGTAATGTGTCTATGTCCTCCCCCTGGTCTGGGGGCCTGCAGACAACCCCAGTTCTTATGGCTGCCCCATTTCCTGTTTCCAGGGTGACTCTCAGTTCTTTTTGCTCCTTATATGTATTCTGAATTTCTGTAGCTTTGATATTTTCATTGACATACAGGGCCACTCCACCCCCTCCCCTTTTGCAACTCGGTCTCTTCTGAACAGTACATAGCCAGGTACTGAAGTCTCCCAAGTGTGGTTACTGGTAAACCACGTCTCACTAATTACTACTATGTCCAGTTTAGCCTCTGTCATTATTGCTTGCAGGTCTGGGATCTTGTTTCCCAGACTGTGAGCATTTGTGTACATGATTTTCCATTCGCCAGATTTCTGTGTGTTAGTTGTTGGGTGAGGTCTGGCGTTTCCCCTGTGCGTCGTATGGTGAGCTGGACCTTTTTCCTTACCTGGTGATGCAAATGGACTGCAAACATGCTGAACTCCTGTTTGACCACTAGCTGAGGGGGGAAGGGTGTTCTTCCCATTCGACATATGGGATGCTGCACCCCTCTCCCCATTTGCTAGTTTAAATATTCTGCAAAGACGTCAAACTTCTGCCCCAATGCACTGACTCCCTCCTTAGTCAGATGCAGTCCATCAAATTTAAAGAACTTTCGCTCCCAAAACTGTTGCCAGCTTCCTACAAATCTGTGTCCTTTTTCCTGGCACCAGCCCTTGAGCCACATGTTTAGCTCGGGGCTTGCTTATAATGAGAGGGGACTGGAACCTAACCCTTAACAGAACTATGGACACCACCTCCGGGGTCCAGACTTTGAGAAATAAGACAGCTAAATAGTTTGTTAAACTTTTAATGAAGACGGGCTTGGTCGATGTATGGGGACGGCTAAGAATCCAAATGCAAAGTATTACACATACTACTCCCCCAGATTTAAAATCTTTTCACGACTGGATATGTACTTCACACTGACAAAGGACATGTCAGCGATAAAATCAATGTGGGTGACATCTGCGACACATTCAGATCACCAGCCCATTTTCTTGCAAATGGATCTCAGGCTCCCTAGAAGAAATGCACACTGGCGACTGAATGTCTCTCTCCTTACAGACAAGGACATAGTTACAGAGATCAAGAGTGATCAAACAGATGATAGAAACAAATGCCCATAAAGATATATCCCCACAGATACTATAAAACATGATTAAGACAATGGTAAGGGGCAAATTGATAGCCATGTCGGCCCATAGGAAGAGAGACACAGAAACGGATGGAGTCCTTATCGGAAAGATTAAACCAGCTGGAGACTAAGCAAAAGCAAAAATGGACTAAATAGACAGAAATACAGCTGAAAGAAGTTAAAGCTAAAATTCAAATAGCAACGGAAAAAGCTCTATGCTACCTTAGACAATCCTACTATGAAGGAGGCCCTAATGCCACCAAATGTTTGGCATATCGCCTCAGGCAACAAGCAGCCAAGTCACACATCATAAAAATTAAACACCCCAGTACTGGACTGATGTCCAGCAAAGGGGAACAGATCACTAAGGCCTTTGTAGCATACTATAGATCACTTTACCAACTCCAGCCTGAGTCCAGCTTGGAAGAAAAACCAAACTTCCTCTAGGCCCTTAACCTCCCAAACATCATAGAGGAACAAGGACAGACACTAATGTTGTGAATCTCACAAGCTGAAATCACTGAAGCCATCTGTAACACTAAATCAGGGAAATGTTCGGGCCCGGATGGATATGGAGGGGAATTCTATAAGATGGCCATCAAAGAAGTGACCCTTCCCCTTAGAGAGGTGTATAATGAAGTATTGGGGGTGGAATTATGCAACCGTAACAGTCATACATAAAGAAGGAAAAGATCCCACTGAGTGTGGGTCTTACAGACCCATATCCTTTCTTAACACAGATTATAAAGTTTTCACGGCAATAACTGCGGCACGACTTAACAACCTGATACCCTAAACAGTACACCTGGATCAAACGGGCTTTGTAACAGGTAGACAGGCTCCAAATAATGTGAGACGAATGATCAACAATACACATCGTACACACACCCCGGCATGTTTGCAGAGTCTAGACGAGGAGAAAGCCTTTGACAAGGTTTCTTGGGGCTTTCTATTCTAAGTACTAAAACACCTGGGCTTCCCGAACCAATTTATTGATAGCATTCAAACCTTATATACTGCCCCGCATGCATATGTAAGAGTTAATGGAAGGGTTTCAGATCGATTTAACCTGGGCAGAGGCACCAGCAGAGTGCCCCTTCCGCCAATCTTATTAGCCCCTATATATTGAGCTCCCTGACAAGCAATCGGAATGACCCATACATAATCCTGCTCTTTGTCTCCCAAACTAATATTATCTATCATCCCTCCCCTCCCCGCAGGCAGCCCTACGTGGGCAGACCTCGCCGCAACGGACGGACGGCGTAGGCTCCAGAACAGAGCCACCGACCCCTGCTGGGAGCTTCTACCGCCGCATACTCTCCGATCCCAGGTGAGCAGCCAGTCCTTCACCCGGGATCCGTTCTGTGAGCTGACTGGAGTGGTCGGAAGCACTGCAACCTCCTATTGGCTGGCACTCACTGCTAACTCAAGCCCATTGGCCAGGGGCTAAACCCACAGATTTTGCACCTCTGCCAGCACCGGGACCGCTGTTGTACAGGGTTTTTCATCCGTCCGTCCCTCCCCCACCCCCTCCACTGATTAAATACACCTCCTTCCCATCCCAATTCCCTGACGCCTCTCTTGATTGGCCCTCTACCCACGCTGTTCATTGGCCATCCCAATCTCTGCCTCCCGCCAACCTACTACTGGCTGTCAATTTCCTCACTCCAACTACACAGTGCTCTCTGAATTGCTATGCACTATTACTCCGTTTACTCAGGGAACAGGTCTCTCCAGCCTGGACACATGCTCCTCCTAACTACCCTTCTCTCCTGCCTCCCACCTCTCCTGTCCACTATTCCCCCTACATTCCCTAGCCTGCCCGCCCCCATCATGCTGCATCTCGACGGCCCTTTCCATCCCCCCTAATTCAATGACCACCTCACCCCTTGGCCCAAACTGGACCCACTGCACCTTGTGACCCTGCCCCTTCCTCCTCGCTCCATCGCACTCTTTGGCTATTCTGCACCTAATTACCTTCCGATCCGCTGCTCATAAATGACCCCCATCTCTGCCTAAATGGCTGATAACAGCCCTACGGCGCTCACAAGTGTTCACTAGCTACCTAACTATCGGTCTCTTACTACTTGCAGCAGGGAACATACATCCTAACCCCGGACCCTCTAACATACCCACGTTGCATTCAACAGCAGGACCCTCCCCAAATACAACTGCATCTACTAATCTCACTGGAGACCACCTCCTCTGCGCCTCCTGCACCTAAATATACGAAGCCTGCCCCTTAAACTTGACTCCCTCCAGTTACTCGCAGCACACTATGCCCCTGATGTCATCGCCCTCTCTGAAACTTGGCTAAACAAACAAGTCCCTGACTCCTCGATTGCTATTCCAGGCTATGCAATGGTCCATCAGGACAGGTCAACTAGAGGTGGTGGCGTGGCTATCTACGTAAACTCTGATTTGCGTTTCTCAGTTGCCCTAGCCAAAGCTGAACCCCACGCCTACGAATTTCTCTTGCTAACAACTGACTCTCCCTTTCTCTCTCCCAATCTACATAGCTGGAGACTACTGCCGGCCTGCCATCCCAGCCTCATCTGTCACCGATCTCCTTGTACAAACTGCCTCCCTAACCCCTACTGGTGAACTTTGTGTCATGGGCGACTTCAACCACAATTGGCTAGCTCCCTCCTTCAACAAAACCCGGTCTGACACTGCCTCGCTAAACCTCTCACAAACCATCTCTGAGCCCACACACACACACTTAAACCCCAAAATGGGGAACCACTCGCTAATAGACTGGGCCCTCACCAGCCACCCCCACCGGATTATCGCTTCAGGGCTCCTACCAGATTCCCTAAGTGATCATCACATTATATATCTAGTCCGGAAAATCCACCGACCTAAATCCACCCCAAAGTTCATACTCCAACGCTCCTACAAATCATTAAACCTCGCCTCTGTGCTTCAAGACTTAGCTCTTGCTTGCTGGGAATCCCCCCCGCCAAACCCTGCTCTAGTGACGATGCCTTCCTTCATTTCCAAAACACGTTCCTCAAAGTCTGGGATGCTCACACCCCACTGCGTCGCTCCAGGATTCATGGCAACCACCTACCCTGGATCACCCAAGAACTGACAGCCTGCCAAATTGCACGGGACAAAGCATGGAGCACTCACAAAACCTCACGCCTCCCACGCGATCTTATCTATCGGTCTCTACGCAACAAATGCACCAGAGCAACCTGCCTAGCTAAAGCAGAATACTTCAGGTCCTCCCTTTGTTACAACAAACTGTCCATCAAATTCTGGAAGGTTATACACTCCCTCTTCTCCCCCCAACTGCCCACCTACCCTCTCCTCCTCGTGAATAACACCTTCCTCTCTGATCCACAGGATGTTGCAGCTGAAGTCAACACATATTTCTCCTCCTGTGCCTTGGCCCTCCTCTCTTCCTTGCCCACCTTGGTGCCACTCAGTCCTCCTCCCATATGTTCAAATTCTCATGGGCCCTTCACCTTCAAAGAAATCTTGCCAGTCGACTTCCTTGAAGCCCTACAGGCTCTCAACACAACAAAAGGAAATTCCCCCATTGGCCTCGACTGCAAACTCCTCCACATCTCCGCCCCTGCCATAGCACCCCCCCCCCCCAACCTCTTAAACCTCTCCTTTTTCAATGCCGCTGTCCCCCAGGTCTGGAAGTAGGCCATCGTCATCCCCCTCCCTAAAGAGGGTGTCACTACCTCCCCCTTCAATTATTGCCCGATCTCCCTCCTCCCAGCTCTCACAAAACTGCAAGAACACCTAGTGCTCAACCAACTCACCTCCTTTCTTTCTGACTCCAATTTCTTCACGCCGTTCCAGTCTGGTTTCAGGAAGGGTCATTCCACAGCCTCCTCCCTGGTTAGGTTCACGGACTCCATCCTCTCCGGAATGGACAAAGGGTTGATCACCTCGGCCATTTTCATAGACCTTGTCAAAGCTTTCAATACGGTCTCCCACCCCCTGCTGCTACAATGTCTCTCGGAAGCTGGCCTCGCTGGCTCAGCTACCAACTGGTTCAACGCCTACCTCTCTGACAGAACACAATCAGTTAGAATACATGAGCGTCCACTCCCCATGGACACCGGAGTTCCCCAGGGTCAATACTTGGCCCTGTCCTGTTCTCCATCTTAATAACCTCCCTCTAGTGTGTTCATCCACTTCTATTCAAATGTACGCAGATTATACTGTCCTTTTTGCCTCTGGCTCCTCCACAGATGAAGTAACAGCCAACCTCCAGGCTGACTTCAACAAAGTACAGTTATGGTTTAGCTCTCACCAGCTCTCCCTCAATGCGAAAAAAACTACCACCATGACCTTCGGCACTCAGCAATGTCTAACCAGGCTCCCTTCCCTTCCCACCTTCCACACCCTTGATGGGACGGTACTGGAAGACGTTCCTTCCTTCCAGTACCTTGGGGTTTGGCTCAACTGTCACCTGTCCTTCTCCGACCACATTGATGCCATCATAAAAAAACTGCGCCCCATGCTCAGTGTCCTTTACAGGAACCACAACAGCCTCCCTCTCACAGCCAGGCGTGAGCTAGTGCATAAGATGATCCTCCCCTCATTCAACTACTGCGACATAGTATACAGTGCTGCTCCCAAATCTACCTTATCCAGACTAGACACACTTTTCCACGCCTTCTGTCTCTTCGCCCTTGATGCCACCCCCCCCACACCCACCACTGCAACCTCTACCATTCCCATCCCTCGAAAACCACCGCCTACAGCACTGTGCTAAATTTGTAGCCAAATTCTGGTATGACGTACTGCCGTCATACCTCTCTACATTACTTACCCCAGCTCCCTCCCCTTCTCATGCTTTCAGATCCCTCGACATCCAGAAGCTACAAATCCTTAGGCGGAAAACCACTATTGGGCAATCTGCCTTCTCCCACCGCTTCCCCAAACTCTGGAATGAACTCCCTTCCCAAATTCACCACTCCTCCTCTACCCATTCCCTATCATCAGCACTAGCAAATTACCTCTCGGTAAATTGCTCCTTCACCTAATCCCCCAAAGGTGTCCCCTGACAACCTCTCCCCTCCTGACTGCCTGACCGGCAGCACCTATCTTACGCTATGGAAGCTGGCTTATCTATACCAACTTCAGCACTTCTTGGTACATGCTTTTGTCCTGTCCTAAATCATACTTGATACTTGCCTGATCCTCACATGTTTCACTATCCAAGTGCCACACCTCAGCTATCCAATTTATCCCGCGTTGTAAGTCAACCAGCATATATCGCTGGTTAAGTCTGAACTATAAACTGTGCCTTCCATGTGTTTTGTCAAACTGTAATGAATGTCTTGTCCCTATTCATCACACGACTGTAGAACCATAACTCTACCTCTGCATCCTGCAACTGTATATCTGAAACTTTATCTCTGTAAACTGTTCAAGAGTAACCTACTGTATTACTGTAACTTGTTCAACTATGTTCTGCTGTTTCCTGGTATATGTAACTCTTGATAACCTGCGAGTTATCTCCCACTGTACCCCCACCCCCAGGTTGCACTGGGAGACGAGCATCTTCTTGCTCAGTGTGCCTTCCTAGTGAAACAATTTCAATAAATAAAATAAATAATGAGGAGGATAATAGGTGAAGTGGAACATAAAATATCACTATATGCGGACAATGTCCTGCTATATCTTACTAACCCAGATAATTCGATCCCTAGAATATAGAAACTGTTAGAGGAATCGGGACAACATGCTGGCTATAGCGTACATAAAACTAAAACTGAAGTAATAAAATGTAATTATATGCCTCAATTGGAAGTTAGACAACTCCTACCCTTGAAATGGAATGTGTCCAAAACAAGATATCTAGGCATAAACATATCCAGACATCTGAACAAATTATATGACACCAACTTTGGACCACTTATTAACCAAATTAGACAAGACTTAAACAGATGGACACTTGTAAAATTCCCCATGTACTCACGTATCCAGTCGGTAACCATGAACATCTTGCCTCCATTCCTATATTTATTTCAGAGTCTCCCACTCTGGATCCCTCAGACACAATTAAAGATCTGGCAGGGCCTTAGAACTAAATATATCTGGTCCCCGGGAAGGCCTAGAATTAAAGGATCAATCATGCAGCGGACAGAAACCGGGGGGACAGAGCCATCCCCAACCTCGAGGATTATTACCTCTCAGCTCATCTCAGACTGTCGTTGCTGTGGTCCACAGAGAATTATGAAGCACACTGGAAGACAACAGAGATGGAGGAGGACGCAGGGATACCACTGGGGCGAGGGTCCTGGATGCCTCCCAAGATCTTTCACATACAAAGCCCCACATGTTGGCAGCCCGCAATACCCTGCAGGCAGTTCACAGACTGTGGGCAAAGCACAAACTTGCTACGGTTGTCTGGCCCCTTAGATGGACTGCCTGGGATAACACACTCCTGCCCTCTAAACTAGATCACACACTTAGGAACTGGGCAAGAAAAGGCCTAAAGACAATGAGGCAACTAATGAATAGGGAGACTATAGTAGACTTCCAGACTGTGAAGGATACATTTCAACTATCAAATAAAGATTTTTATCGATATTTACAGATAAGATCCCATATAATTGAACACCAGAGACAGGTAAGAACAGAACCCCAGGCACAGGCCCTCCTTGAAGTAATATGAATGGTCACCCAACAGGAACTGCTAAGAGGCCACATCTCGGCAATATATAAAGCACCGAGGACTTTGTACTGTAACTGTACCCATACCCTGAAAGATAAATGGGAAAGGGAGGTGGACCTCCAGATTAAAGACACAGAATGGAGTACAATGTTCAGATTAGCCAGCAGAACAACTCACTCCCCTATGTGGCAAGAATTTGAGTGGAAGGTCAGGACCCATTACTTCTACACCCCTCACATACAGAGTAAATGGGACGCCCATACAGCCGCCTGCTGGAGACATTGTCAAGAACAAACAGCCCACGGCACTCATATATTTTTGTCCTGCCCAGCACTGCAGACATTCTGGGCACAAATTAAGCAGGCAATAGGAGAAATATTTCATATCACATCTGACTTGCCCCAGATTCGAGGGAGCAGATGGTATACACCTTTGGAACATACTCTGGCGTCGGCACATAAGGCCATCACATGCAAATGGCGGAGGTGCCCCAGCACTGGAAAGAGATTGTTTCTCCATATCCATTATGTCTTGAGTTAACATATAGAATTAAACTGAAACTGCACAGTTTTACACAGAGGTGGACCTGCTGGGTCATATGGCAGGACAATAATAATACACCTTAAAGATACACAGGAGAGACCCAGATAAGCTGGAGCCTAGGATTATCTCAGTCAACAAAGATCTGTCAAAGTAAGAGACTCAGGGAGATGAATGACAGAGTGAGGACTGAGGGGAAGGGAAATGAATTATCAAAGGGGTATGACACTTGCAATACGAATATTAAATTGCATAGGAAACTCTGTAAATGAACTGGATCATGTAAATTCAACATACGAACTGTATAACTATGATGTACCCAAATGTTTCAATAAACTTTAATTAAAAAAAAAAGAGGGGAGTGAATGAGTAGAGAGAACAGTGGTGAGTACATAGGGAACAATCTAAAGCAAAACAACAAAAAGAATTGAAGAGGGTAATGTCTGGCAAGGGTGGATTTGGGAGCTCCACTGTAGATTATATCACCATAATCAAAACTGGGGAGGATAATTTTTAAAACAGTCTCACGGTGTATAGGAAGTGGGATATTCACTTTGTTTCTGTAAAGTGGCACAAGCTTGCGGTGGAGCTTTTGTTGAATGGCATCAATATGAACAGAGAAGTCAAGCTGTCGGTCAAGCCAGACACCAAGGTACTTAAAAGAGGAAACATCCTCAAAAATAGCACCATCAAGGGTGCGAAAAGAAGGGAGAGAGGCAAGTTTGGAAAGCCTCTCACGAGTACCAAAGTCATGGAGATTTTTTTTGGCACTGAGAGATAGCTGGTTAGACTTTTGCAAGGGCACTGGTGGCTGTTGCCAGTGGGGCACCACTACCCCTGCCTCCCCTTTGGATCTTGGACTCTGGATTTCTGCTTGGGGCACCAGGTCTGAAACTACCCCTGCTTGGGCTGCTGTCAGGAAGGCGATGACTCAGAGGATCAGTACTAAAAATCCTGCTTTACAGACTTTTTCTTCTGTTCCTTCTGAGACGAGGTCACAGAGTCAAGGGTGGCACAGGACTTCTCAATCTGGGTGGGAGGCCGTTCCACCCGAGTCCAAGAGGCAGATGCCCTGGAAAGGGACATTCGCCATCTTCTGTTGGGTGTCTGCCATGAAGATGGACAAATGCAGCCAGGCTCTGTGACACATGGAAACAGTCGCGGTCACCACAAAGGCGCAAGAATTGCCCATGTCTAAGGATGTCTGGAGCTGGTATTTAGCCAGTGGCTGACCTTGGTATCTGATGAGCTCCACCACCATATGCTGCTCTAGACGGAGGTGGGGGAGGACAGCATTAAAAATTCTCATCAGGGAATTACCATAGTTAGCCATCATTATGGCATAGTTAGCCTATCTGAGACCAAGAGTGACTGCAGTGTACAGTTTTTTTTTGCAGCGTGGCCAATCTTACAGGACTCCTTGTCCAGAGGCTTGTCTACATCCCCCTGGTGTTAGGATTTATGGAACACCAAACCCATGACCAGACCTTTGGTCAAAGGATGCTCCAAAAACCCTGAAAAGCAGCCTGCAGGGACTGTGTACTTTCAGACCATGCGGACTGAGGGTGGCAGGCAGGATGCTGCCGAGGGTCCAAGACTGGTCCCAAGATGTCCTCAGCCACCAGGAAGGCAACCACCAGGAATTCATCCCAGTCCAACATATCTGTGAGAGGGTACTTAGCCCTCTTCTGGACTGGCTCAAGTGGGACAGAGGTGAACTCCAAGATAATCTGGAGTAGCCCACCGAAGAAAACCAGGTCATGCTCGGTGCAAGGTTCCATGACCAAACTATGGTTGAAAAGCTGAATCCCTGAGGAAGCCACGGACTCCTGATGCGAATTACATGACTCCTCCTCTAAAATGACCCTTGGCCGTTGTTTGCTGATCTGGAACTCCTCACCTGAGGTGGTCCTAACCAACAGCCGGCTGTCGTGGCGGTGGTGCCACCATAATCAGCAGAGAAGCAGGTGTGGGGAGCACCTGCAGACGGTGGACCAGCGGGGTAACCACTGGTGGATGACAGGGGGCTGAACTTGGGGTAGAGCCCTGCCCTGCAATGGCCCACTGCTGCTAGATAAATTCCTTGTAGCACTGGCCCATCTTGTGGCGGAGCCTCTCCTCACCTGATGAGGCTGAGGAACGCCGACAGTGACACCTCCCAGTTGAGCAGGATCGAGCTCACAAGCGCCTCGACAGCGCTGACCAATAGTGAGAAGGGTCTTCCTGTGGTTGGCTGTAAATGACACGCCTACCAACACTGAGCAACACATGCGTTGAAGAACCAATCCTGAATGGAGGCTGGTCCCTGGAAGATCAATTGGGGACACTGATCAGTCCATGTGCTTCTGAGTGAGGACCAGGAGCACCAAGATCTGTGAGGCCGACTCCTCGACCTCATCAGACAACTTGTCGACAGACTCGAGAAAGATTTTGACAGCCTAACTGACCAGAGTCGAGGTCGACTAGTTAGATGCTGGAGCCAAATAGCCCTCGACCTGCTGCTCGGCTGAGGGGCCCTCAGCAGTTCCTCGACTGCTTTCGGTCCCACGACTGGCACTGGCAGCGCTTGGACATTGAACCATGGAGGGCAGGGCTCTCCCCCAAGATCTGGAGGAACAAAGCAAATGTCACAGAACTAGCCCATGAAAGATGAAAAAATTACCACAGTAATGTTGTTTCTTCTAAAGGAGTCCAAATGTATTCTGACATATGCAGTAAGACCTTTCTGTTGTACTACCCCTGAAATGAAATGGTTAAAGCCCATGTTCTAAGTAGGTATGCGCTCGGTTTCAACCACTGTCACATTCTATTCAACCGTCAGATTCTTACAACTAAAATAAAGACACTAAAGTATCTGATTGAGAATCAATATAAATATGCATATTAAACCATAGGAAACACCACCGACCTTAGTGAGGGCTAAAAGGCTCAAGTCACAGATGCCCAACAGATAACCAACTTAGAGAGTTAAAATGTAACCGCTGGAATGCAGAGACTCCAGGTTCTGGCAGGAGAGGCAGGGTGTGAGGTCAAGATACATTAGTACTCCTGTAGAAGAAACAACATTACTATGGTAAGTAATGTTTTCTTCAAACTACAAGAAGTCCTAATATATTCTGACATATGCGGACTACCAAGCAGTTCCCTTGGAGGAGGGCATAGAACCTACTTAGGAAATAGGCTCTGCAATACTGCTGTTCCAAACCTAGCATCACTTTTGGCTTGCACATCTAGACTGTAATGCTTGGCAAATGTGTGTACAGTTTTCCAGGTAGCTGCTTCATAGATCTCCAAGAAGGGGAATGTCCCTTGCAGCTGCTATAGTAGCAGCTGTACCCCTGGTGGAATGAGCTCTCAGGCCCACAGGTGGTTTTCTTTCCCCAGTTTTCCGTAACAAAACTAGATGCATGACGCTATCCATCTTGCAGTGGTCCTCCTAGTGGCAGGCTTACCCCTACCCACTTCTCCATAGGTAAGAAACAACTGATCGTTTCCACCCCTATGATCTCTGGTAAGATCCAAGTAGTAGCTGATGGCCCTTTTCACATCTAGACTATGCAGCCTATGTTCCCCCGAACTAGAGTGTTCAGTGAAGACAGGCAAGTTCATAGATTGGTTAAGGTGGAAATCAGAAACCACTTTGGGGAGGAATTTTTTGTTTATTCGGAGAACCACCTTGTCTTTATGGAATGATATATAATTTGGTTACACTGATAAGGCCTGCGGCTCACTGATCTGTCTTGCTGAGGTGATGGCCATTAGAAACAGTCTTCCATGTGACATACTTCAGTTCTGCTGAGAACATGGCCTCAAAGAGGAGTTGCATCAGCTGTGCTATGAAAATGTTCAGGTCCCACAAAGGGGTAGAATCCCTATGAAGGGGATGCATATGAAGCAACCTCTTGAAAAAGTTTTTGAATATAGGATTAGAAGCTAGGGAAAGGCCCCTCCCTGCTGACAAATAAGCAGAAACTGCTGCCAAATGTACCCTCAGGGTGGAGGGTTGAAGGCCCAAGGAGTGTAAATGGGCCACGTAGTCCAGCAGGACTGGAATGCCCGCACTTTGTGGGACAATCTCTGCATGAGAACACCATATGGTGAACCTCTTGCATTTGAAGTATAGGTTTTCCTGGTAGATGGTTTTCTGGAAACCCTCAGAGAGTTGCAGGTCAGCATATTCTAACTCCTCAAGAACCAGGCCTTCAGTCTGAAACTCCAGGTTGGGGTACATGATCCTCCCCTGGGAGGAGGTCAGCAGGTTGTGCCTCTTGGGAAGGCAAACTGGGCTGGTTGATAACAGGGCCAGTAACATCAGAGTACCAGGGTTGTCTGGCCCACTCCAGAGCTATCAGAATCATTGTTGTAGGCTGATACCTGAGTTTGTTCAGCACTCTGAATAGCAAGGGGAATAGAGGGAAGGCATACAGAGATTTCCCTGACCAGTCCAGAAGGAGTGCATCCAAGGGTACTGTGCCCAGTGCTGGAGGCCTGCAACAGAGACAACTGATTGTCTGGGGTTGCAAAGAGGTCTATCTCTGGGGTGCCCCACGTCCTGAAGACAGTTTGTAGAACCTGTCTGTTCAGTGACCATTTGTGGTGGTTCTGATTGATCCTGCTGACAGCATCCGTGAGAACACTGTCCTTCCCTGGGAGGTGAACCGCTGACAGGGATACCTCGAGGGAGTAAGCCAGGCTCCAGATCTTCATGGCCTCCATGCAAAGTGGAGTGGATCTTGTTCCCCCCTACTTGTTGATGTAATACATGGTGGTGGTGTTGTCTGTCCTGATCTGTACCACCTTCCCCTGAATCATGGCAAAGAAGGACTGAAGAGCCAGTAACACTGCTCTGAATTCCAACAGATTTATATGCAAAAGGAACTCAAGGAGACCATGTGCCATATGTTCCCCTAGGTGGGCACCCCAGCTCAGGAGGGATGCATCTGTTGTAAGTACCTCTGTGGGATTTTGCTGCAGGAATGGGACACCCACCCTTTGGTTTTTCTTGTCCTGCCACCACTGTAAGGCCTGTAGTAGTGTGGAAGTTACTGGCACCAGTTTTGACAATGAATCTCTTCTCTGGGACCAGTATGACCTCAGGTGGAACTGTATGTCCCTCATCTGAAACCTTGCTCTTGAAACTACAGCTGTTGAGGCCGCCATATGCTCCAATAGCTGCAGGAAATGTCTGGCTGGTCTTGGTGAGTGGAGCTTGAAGGAGTCTGCAAGCTGGACCAGATTATCTACTCTGTCTGGTGGGAGCATTGGCCTTCCCATCACTTTGTCCAGTTCTGCCCCTATGAACTCCAGGTGCTGGACTGGCTCAAAGACTGACTTTTTGATATTTACTAAGAATCCCAGTGAGAGTAGGATATTCTGAGTGCGGACTAAAGCCTCTGCTACATGCTGCTGAGACTGTCCTACAACTAGCCAGTCGTCCAGGTAAGGGAACACTGCGACACCCATGTGTCTTTAATGTGCCATAACCACTGCCAGGCACTTTGTGAACATCCTGAGAGCTGAGGTCAGGCCAAAGGGTAGGGCCCTGAACTGATAATGGCCTGATGGTAGTCTGAACCTTAAGTATTTCCTGTGTGATTGTCTGATGGGAATATGGAAATAGGCATCCTTGAGGTCTATGGATGCCAACCAGTCCCCTTGCCTCAGAGTGGGTAAGATCATAGCCAGAGTGACCATCTTGAACTTTGGTTTTGTTAGATGCTTGTTCAGAAATCTTAAATCTAGAATGGGCCGCCAGTCCCCAATTTTCTTCAAGGTCAGGAAGTATCTTGAGTACATCCCTTCCCTCTTTTGGGAAGGAGGGACAGGTTCCACTGCCCTGTCCTGAAGAAGAGTTGTTACCTATGTTCCCAGTAGGATTGTTTCTGCTTGATTTGCAGGCTTGAATAGCCTTGCTCTCAAGTCTGGGAAATACCTTGAAGCTCAGAGCAAGGCCCTGGCCCACTACCTCCAGAACCCACTTGTCCATGGTTATGGACTGCCAGTTCTGTAGGTAGTGGGCCAGCCTACCTCCTCCCGAGACTGAGGAGGTGACCCACGATTCTTCAGGGAGTCTTGCCTAGCTGGTGTCCTGGGCTGGGGAGAAAGGCCAGAACGAGTGGCACCTCTCCTGCCCCTTCCGCTAAAGTACTCACGCTGTTGTTGGTAAGCAGGGAAAGCCTGGACCTGATAAGAAGGTCTCTGATAGGGCCTGGGCCTGTCCCTGCCTTGTTGTTTCTGAGAGTGGCAGCCTTCTCCTTAGCTGCAGCACTTCTACAGGAAGTTCTATATTCATCCATTTTCCTCATGTAGGTTTCTGTTTGGTCTCCAAAAAGCGAATTTTGTGCCAGAGGAAAATCCAGGGCCTTGGTCTGAGTATTCTGAGAAAGATTAGTAGTTCTGAGCCAAGAGAATCTTCTCAAGGATACAGAGGTAGCCATAACTCTGGATGCCGAATCACTGGCATCCACAGCCACGTGGAATTGCTGCTTGGAAGCCTCTATTCCATTCCTAGGTATCTTCCCCCAAATTTGCAGCCAAGTCAGCTGGGGCCTTTGCAGCTAGTGAGGATACAGATTCCCATAGCTTCTTTTGGTATCTTGCCACATAAGCCATGTAAGAAGCTTGTCTGATAGCCGGCCTGGTGGCACGGAGGGTTGAGGCACTGGACACCACACTTCGTGCCACACCGGCGACCCGGGTTCAGGAGCGAGCTCGGGCCATCGGAGGTCGGCAGGGGGAGGACAGGATTGAGCGTCCAGAGGACTACTCTCCTGTCTTGGGAGGGAAGGAGTCCTGACCTTGGGCTCTGGCAGCTCCTGATGGCAGTTGGAGGCACAGCAGGCCTGAGGTCTAGCAACCACAGGATTGGCTGTGGCAGCGATCCTGCAGACACGCACGGGAGCATGCGTGCGCACGCTGGATGCATTGCACGTCAGTATCTAGGAAAGGAAAGCAAGAAAAAACCATACCGGTCGGGTGAGGCAACGGCAGCCTCCAGGGACCAAGGCTCCACATGCCCATTGCTGGCCACAATCCCTGACTCTACCCCCTGGGGATCCTCGGCCTCTCTAAGGGGCCCAGGAGAGAGAGACGAGGGTCCCAATACCGATGCGGCTGTCAGGGAGAGTGGTTCAGGTGGGCGGTTAAGAGCTGCAGGTTGAGTGAGAACAGCTCAAGAGATGCCCCGGAAGGTAGGAGAATAAATAGAATTTAAAAAAAAAAAGAAGCTTATCTGGCAACCAGAGATGACCCAAGATACACTTTTTTAGCCATGGAATCAGTTCTCCTGGAGTCCTTCTAAAGGAGGATGGGAAGCCAAGGGTTAATCTGCCTTTTCACAGGAAGCAGCCTGAACTACACTTTCATGGCTAGGATGACCAGACAAGAATTCTGTGCCACTCCTGGCAACTGGGTATTTCCAATCTGTCCTCTTATCAACAGGAGGGACAGAAGTAGGAGTACCTAAAATTTTTAGGGTCTGTCTATTCAGAGATTTATGGATGGGTATCACCAACCTCTTTGTGGCAGATACATCCATCATCTCCACGTAATCCGTCTCTTCTTCCTCCTCTTTTTTTTCTCCAGTTATAGTTTTCAGGCTTCTTATTTTGTTCCCACTCCCCCCGGGGCCACGGCGTACACATATGTGTACATGCGTGGAGGCAGATGGACATGCCAGGATCCAGCGGCCCCTTCCGCCCTTCCCCTGACTTATGTCGCCGCCTACGCGACCACCGGACCTCCACCTGGTGGGAGCGGGACTATGAACGGGCGGCCATCCAACCCACTGGAGGGAGAACCATGGCTCAATCACTCAACCTCCCCGAGCTGGCACCCTGGCGGCCAAGGGTCATTCCCGAACCGGGTCGCCCGGCATAGCGTCAGGTAAGGCGCCAGCGCCTCAGCCCTCTGCGCCACCGGGCCGGCCTCTTCTAAGGACTCATGAACCGGTTACGAGAGTTTCAGCCACTTTCTTCATAAAGAAGAAGTGGGTGAGAGCATCCTCTGGCTATTTAGGTGGAGGACTACCTCCCTCATGCTCAGGGGAAGACTTCAGGTTCAATGGGACCAAAACAGTTCTCCTCATCCTCCTGCTCCCAGGAATAATCAAAATCAAGAGAGTCCGGTTGTGGCTGAATTCCAGGAGTTTGACCTGGTTAAGGAGTAACCGGATGCTGCACCGGTTCAGCCAGACAGGTTTGCAAAGACTGGATAATGTGGATCGCATTATCAATTTCTTCAGCGGTTAGAACCGCAACCGACCGAGGCTTAGCGGCCGGTTTGGTATGTTTCTCTTTTCTTTTTCGCGGCAGCTGTTTCAAGGGCCATTTCCATGGTCCGCTTGATCAAGGAAGTATCGCCCTGATCAGAGGGCACACCCTCCAGTTCTTTTGAACCAGAACTCGACTGGCCATCCGAGTTAGCAGATTTTTCGGCCAATTTCTCATTCAGTCGGTTAAGTCCATGTAAGGTTCACAGGTCGCACCTGTAAAAAAGCTTTCGGCTTAGTGTGCTAGTCCTGGTTAAAGTAACAAAAAAAAAAAAAAGTCACCTGTCCAGCGTTGACTGAGGGAAATTCTTACAAATCTCGCAATCTGCTTGTAAGTGATCAACCCCCAAGCAGAAAACACAAGTAGTGTGAGGATCAGTCTTGGCAAACGTTTCACCACATTGCTAAAACCCAGTAGGGCTGGTTTCGTTTTGGGTTTCTATGACTCCATGTCAGCGATGAACATTTATCCCCAGTGGCGGTTAGGCCGGATAAGTTTTATTTAATATGCAAGTCCTGGTTAGCGATCAGGGAAAAAAACGACAACTTCGCCTTTTTTATTAACCACGGCTAACTGAACCCAAATTAATACACAGAAAAAACTACTTTACCTTGAAAAGGAGTAAAAGAAATCGGTTCTCTTGCAGTTTATGGTGACCGCTAAAGAACCAAGAACTTACCCAGTTTGATGAACATTTTTTTAAGGACCATTCTACCTGTACCGAAGGACAGTAGCTTGAAACTATTTTAAAACGTAATAATTTTATCAGAAGTAAAAAAAACTGCAATGAAAACAGCCCGAACCGACAAGATGATGAGGAGAGGCGTCCCATCGGTAGCAATGATCGGTTTCCACTTGTGACACTGTGACCCAGGGAGCTGGAAGAGAAGGCTTGAGCGCCCCAGGCTGCTCTCCTTCAGGGGAGGGTTGCATGTCCGGTGCTCAAGCCTACCCTTATGGAAAAACGCAAGCCGCCGCCTAGAAGGGGGGGGACAGGACATCATTGCATGTCCCGCCACTGGGGCAGTACACACACAAAAAAACATTAAAAATGCATTGGCACGCCATAAATGGCCAACCTGGCACAACAACCTTTATCCCCATCAACCTATCTGGCTCCGATGTACCACTCGGGCCCCGAACCTTGCGGGGGGGGGAGCCAGGGAGGTCAAGCCGGTCGTGACCGGCACCTTTCCCGTCGGAGACGGGCTAAAATCGGGCATTGGCCCCACCTTGGAGGGATAAGTCCAGGGGGAATGGGAGCGAGGACAAATGGTGTGCAGGAATGGCTGAGGATTAGGCGACTTATGCAGGGGGAAAAAAAAAAAAAAAGATGCTGAGAAGAAATCTCCAAGGCGTCTTCACAGTAAGGCGGAGTAAAGAATCGGATGGTTGAACAGAATGTACCAGCGGACAGTGGTTTGAAACCAAGCACCTGCCTACTTAGAATGTAGGCTTTAACCATTTCATCTCCAGAGCAGTATAACAGAAGGTCTTACTGCGTATGTCAGAATACATTTGGACTTCTTCCAGTTTGAACCTCCAATGCTGTCCCCTGGGAACAGAGCCGCGACCGTGGACGTGTCCACCGCAGTAGCAGCCGCTTCTAACTCAAGGCTTGCAAGCTGTTCCACAGACCCGGCAGCAGCCGAGGTCTTCGTGCACCCCTCACAGCAGTCCGTCGGATTTTTTTCCGAAAACCGACCCAGGGAGAGACACAGCTTCCCGTCTTTGAGGGACTCAGGAAGTATGTATAAGCACAGGCTGCACCTAACCACGCTGTGCTGCCTGCCCAGGCAGTACACGCATCTATCGTGTGGATCAGTGACCAACATCTTCTGCCAGCATCTAACCTAGAATCTTTCTTTTTTGTGTTTCACTGTTGGTCCAGAGACAGAGTCGAAAGAACTGCGAAACTAAGCTGAAGAAATATACTGGTTACTCACCTGTAACAGGAGTTCTAGGAATGGTATATGTTGTTCATCCACACTATCTGGCAGGTTCCTTGCCGCTTTAGATCTTGCCGGAAGGTCTTCAAGCTGGCTCCTCCCACCCACCTGGGTGGCAAAACTTTCGGCTCCGCCCCATGACGCCAGATCTAGCCGCTGGAAGCCAGGTTGTGCGTCGAAGCTGGGGAGGTCGGGTGGGTCGTGTGGATGAACAACATATACCATTCCTAGAACTCCTGTTACAGGTGAGTAACCTGTATTTCTAGGGACATGGATATGTTGTTCATCCACACTATCTGGTAGACTCCTAGCAGTTCTCCGGGAGGAGGGAGGCAAGGCGCATACCCCCTACTTAGGAAATAAAGACTGGAGAACAGAGGCCCCAAAACCAGCATCCTGGCGTGACAAGGTCGATCTGGTAATGGGTGATGAAGGTATGTGCTGACTTCCAGGTAGCAGCCCTGCAGATTTCCTGGATAGGGACGTCCCTGGAAGCAGCTACCGATGCAGCGGTATGGCGGGTAGAATGAGCTCTTGTAACTCTGGGAGGCTCCATGCCCGCCAACCTATAGCAGAGATCTATGCAGGAGGTGACCTACCTGCCTATCGTCCGCTTGGCTGCAGGTCTGCCAGGTGCGGCTTCAGCGTAGGTGACAAACAGCTGGCGAACCTCTCCCCGAACTTCAGCCGTCCGCTCCTTATAATAAGCGAGCGCTCTTCTAGGGTCCAAAATATGGAGCCTATATTCGGCCTCCGAGGTGTGATTGGGGTAGAACACCGGCAGAGTCAACACCTGGTTAAGGTGAAACTCCGACACCACCTTCGGAAGGAATTTCGGGTTGGGGCGCAGGACAACCTTGTCCCTGTGGAAGACCAGATAAGGAGATTCGATGGAAAGCGCCTGGAGCTCTCCCATCCTTCTGGCTGACGTGATAGCCACCAAGAAGGCGGTCTTCCACGACAGGTGAGAGATGTCACACCTGTGCATCGGTTCGAATGGCTTGCCCATGAGCTTGGCCAATACCAGCAGTAGATCCCACGAAGGTGGAGGTTCTCGCACTGGAGGGGATATGTGATCAAGGCCTTTGAAAAAGCGCCCGACCACCTTCTCCTGCACCACCGACTGCTTCCCGGCCCGCGCCCGGTAAGCAGAGATGGCTGCCAGGTGCACCTTAAGGGTCGTCAACTGAAGCCCTAGCTGAGAAAGGGACCACAGGTAGTCCACAATGCTTGCCAAGGAACAGGAGGAAGGGTCCAGGCCATTGCCCTGACACCAAATGGAGAATCTCTTCCATTTGAAGGCGTACCATTTTCTGGTCGACTCCTTACGGGATACCTCGACGACGTTGAGGACCTCGTCGGAAAGACCCAAGGCCTGGAACTCTAGCTGCTCAGGAACCAGGCCGTCAGGTGCAGGGATTGAAGGTCTGGATGGAATACCTTCCCCTGATTGACTGAAATCAGGTCCGGGCGGGCTGGAAGCCGCCTTGGGAGCCTGGAGCTGAGACTGAGGAGATCTGGATACCAGAACTGACGGGGCCAGTCTGGGGCTACCAGAATCACCTGCGCCTTGTCCCTCCTCGCCTTGAGGAGCACCTTGTGGATCAAGGGAAATGGGGGAAAGGCGTAGAAGAGGCCCGGGGTCCATGGCCTCGAGAAGGCATTCCCCTGCAGCGAACCCTGCTGAGGGGGGCGGGCATGAAACAGTCTCAGCTTCACATTCTCCCTTGAGGCAAACAGGTCTGCCTGAGGCGTGCCCCAGTGGGAGAAGAGATCTTGTACTACCTCCGACAGGAGAGACCACTCGTGAAACGCAGCCCCTATCCGGCTTAGAGCATCGGCCAGCGTGTTGGAAGCTCCTGCCACGTGAATGGCGAGGAGATCCGCCTCCAGGCTACGCACGAGAGACCAAATGCGGAGAGCTTCCCTGCACAGAGGCATGGAGTGCGTCCCGCCCTGGCGGTTTAGGTAGTACATGGTCGTGGTATTGTCCGTCTGGACCTGAACCACTTGACCCCGTAGAAACGGAGAGAAGGCGGTGAGGGCTAGACGAACCACTCGCAGCTCCAGCAGGTTGAAGTGGCATCGGGACTCCCGAGGGGACCAGAGGCCGTGAGCTCTGTGCTCCCCCAGATGGGCACCCCAACCCATCAGAGAGGCCTTGTTCGATAGAGAGACTGTCGGCTCAGGGCGGACAAACAGGATGCCCTCCTGCAGATGTGCCGGAACGGTCCACCACTGGAGAGCATTCCACATCCCCTGGGTCACTGTCACTAGCTGATCCAACGGATCGAAGCACTGTGACCACTGGCTGGCCAGTCCCCTTTGAAGGGGACGCATGTACCAGCGGGCCCAACGGACCACGCTGGTGCAGGCCGCCATGAGGCCCAGGAAGTCCCGGGCAAGGCGCAATTGCCCAAACTGAAATGATTGGGCAAAGGAGGAAAGAACCTCGGCCCTGTCCGCCGGGAGCCGTGCTCTGGCTCGAAAAGAGTCGAGCTCTGCCCCGATGAAATGTATCGCCTGCTTTGGCACGAGTTCCGACTTGGCCTCGTTGATGAGGAGGCCAATCTGAGAGCACACCTGGAGGGCCAGATCTCTGGACCACTCCACCTCCGCTCTGGAGGGGGCTGCAATCAGCCAGTCGTCCAGGTAGGGGTACACCCAGACCCTTCGGCGCCGCAAGAATGCTGTCACCACTGCCATGCATTTGGTGAAGACCCTGGGAGCTAGGGAGAGGCCGAAGGGCATGGCCCAGAACTCGTAAAGGGATCCCTCCGCTCTGAAGCGGAGGAATCTCTGATGAGACGGATGGATTGGAACGGAAAGAACGCTGGGCCCTGGAGGTCCAGGAACAGAACCACACGCCTGCCCAAGGATGGGATTATCTGAGCCACAGTGACCATCCTGAAGGTCCGAGACCTTACGAACCTGTTCAGGTCGTGCAGGTCGAGAATGGGGCACCAGCCCCCTGTCCGTTTTGGGACCAGGAAATACCTGGACACAAACCCTGGGTCTGGAGGAGGATCTGCCACCTTCCTGATCACCTCTTTTTCGAGGAGCAGAGCAATATCGCCTCCTCCTCGAGGGCGATCATCTGCCCGAGCTGCTCAGCCGAGCCAGCCGCTGCGGTAACCGCCCAATGGGCCTCTTTCGACTTTACCGGCGGATAGCGCTTCTCAGGGCGCCCAAGCTTCAATCGGGCAGCGCGGTCCTCCAAGACGTTGGCCGAGAACGAACAGCATGACTCGCAGGCCTGCCGAAAACCGGGAGTCGATTTGTCCATCGCAGCTGGCAGAGCGTTAAGGAAGATCTGGCGTCATGGGGCGAAGCCGAGAGTTTTACCACCCAGGTGGGTGGGAGGAGCCAGCTTGAAGACCTTCCGGCAAGATTTAAAGCGGCAAGTAACCTGCCAGATAGTGTAGATGAACAACATATCCATGTCCCTAGAACAAACTTTTATCGAGAAGAAGGTTTGCCTATGGAGCAGAAAATCCTAAGCAGGAGCACAAAGGAGATGACTTGTTCTTCCAGCAGAACGACAGATCTGACATCATGGGGCGGAGTCGAGGGCTATACCACCAGGGTGGTGGGAGGAGCTTAGCTTAAAGATGTTCCAGCCAATAACACTGTTCCAGTGGAACGGCCAGAGTGTGGATGTTTACCATATCCATGCCCCTAGAAAAGGAAATTACGGTAAATATGAAGGAATTTGTTCTTTATATATATATATATTATCATTCAAAAAAATGTTGACCGGTAAAGGGGATCAGTTACTGCCCCTAGTGGTGGAAGACATGGCACCAGGCACCAACTACAGACCCCATGCCCAGAATCCGGTAAATTATTGGTTTCTCCAAATATTACCGTTATTTCTTAAAGGGAAACACTGGAAAAGACACAGCTTTCCTCAGACACTACAGAAACTCTCAATTAGTGCTTTCAGACAGTAACAACTTTATTTACGGATTTAGAACAGTTACCCACAACTTCCACTTTCTGTTGCTGGCAGCAGCCATTCCATGAGCAGCAGTGAGCTTCCTGAGCTCACTGTATGCTAATATGCCTGTCTGACCTCAGTTATTGGTTGGCAGGACAAATTAGCATAAAATGAGCTCAAGAAGCCCTCTGCTACTCATGAAATGGTGGCTGCCAGCAACAGAAAGTGAAAGTTGAAGGCCACTGCTCAAGTCACTAAAAAATCAATTAGAGTATTTTTTTTTTGAAATGTTACTGTTTAAAAGCACTAATCAGAAATGTTTGTAGCGCCTGGGTAAAGTTGTGCCTTTTCCATTGTTTCCCTTTAAGTTGGGTTACAGGTCCCCCCCCTTCTTGACTAGGATTACGCTGCCCTAAACTGACTTCTGTGTATTATTCCATTTTAATTTTTCCCCATTATCCTCCACATGTACACCACTTCCACCAACCAAGCTTGTCCATTATATCAATTCCCCCACCTCTGCTGCAGGGTGACTCCCTGTGTCTTCTGCCTACTACTCGCCACTCTGAAACAGCCCAGTGTCTTCCACTACCCACACTGGGAATCTCTTGCCAGTCTAGCAGTCAGAGGTGAGCATGACAATTGGAGCCTGTGACACTAGCAAATGAGGAGAGGGACATACAGTAGGTTGTCTACCCTACCCTGATGTTGAGGAGGGACTAGAATAAAAGGTTTCTGTGCTACCTGGCTCTTATCTTAGTCACCAGGGGTTGGTAAAAAAACAGATGCTCTGAACCCTCTTTTGAGGCAATACCCTAACCATGGAGACAGTACTCAGCCTCCTGGTGGCACTGAATGGGTCACTATTCCCCACATAGTGAGCGAACACACATTTCATTAGATCATTGGGCCGACCCCTGAACCAATCATTCTATCAGCGGTCAGGGTTAGGGAATCCAAGACGTTAAAGCGGCAATTCCAGTTTCTGTGAAAATTCTGTACTTCTATATCTTTGTAGTCCACACTTTTTCTCTCATCTTGTTAAGAGCCCCCCTCTTCATTTGTGTACTTTGCATTTTTTTATTTGAAATAATGGTCAGCATTGTCAAATGAGGATGCCACAGGATTTTTCTCAATATTTTCAACTGTATTTGACCACCCATTGTTAACATCACTTTTCCAGTGATTTAGATGAACTAGCTTGCAACACGAACTGCTCTGTGACCTTATGGGACACTGGAGGCATCCAGGCTACCTCCAGGCCATGCAACTTCAGTTCAGACATGGGGAACATAAATTCAAATGTGGCACCATATAAATGGATTAAGAAACAAAAATCACCAACAGGAATCGACAATAGGGGTTGCATAAAGCAGCATATAAAAAAATGTTATGAACTACTTCTCTAACTGGGTGCACAAGCTCATGCTACTGTCAGGAAAACTATAAAATTAGCATGGGATCAGCCAACTAAAACCTGCTCAACCTAACAAATGATGGAAAAATACAACAAAGATGTCCAAATCTGTGTATGGGGGCACCCAAAGCATTGGTTATAGCTGTCCCCATCAGATGGAAGTATTCTGGTCAAAGCCCCTGTCTACCTACACACAGAACTATATTTTATTTTAAATTAGAGCATCAAGAAGGCAGAGGTTACATACTGTTATTTCTGTATAGTTTGGCATAACCACAGCGCACCCTGGGCTAACCTTGTCTAGTTAAATATCTTCCATTTAAAATTGTACCAAAACAGGGACTCTTACCTCTCCAGGTACTCTTTAACGTTGTCATAGCCATAGAATTTGGCCAAATGTATGAGCATCCCTGTGGCACAGCGCCCGTCCCGCTTCCGACAGAAACTACAGTTGCAGATACCACGACAAGGGGGGCAGATCCAATCCTACACACACACACAAACAAAAATATACGAGTAATATATTGCATTTTCCCCCTTATTTCTGTATCCAGGTATAGAAATAGCAGATCGACTTTTTAAACAAGCTTTAGCCTATTGTCTAAACCTGTATAGAAATACATTTCTCTACTCTTACTACTACAAGACAGCACTTAAGAGGTATTCATGACCCACAATAATGTTCATGCCAGTGGGTTAATTTTCAAGGAAGAGAACACTGGTAACAGGAGGGCTGTACCAGTTATCAAATAATTGCTAAATCCCAAAATCAGACAAAAAATTGGGCTCCAAATAGCTAAATGTTGATCTTCACTTCCTGGATTTATCCAGCTAGTCAAGTATTTATTTTAAACTTTCCACATAATGAGAGCCTCATTTAGGTGCCACACCCAGTGTATATGAGTTATGTGTGCAGACAGCAGCTTCATTAAACTAACTGCATTCAGTGTCATTTATAATTAAGAGTAAGACAAGTGACTACACAGACATCAGGTAGAAGTACAGTGTAGACAGGTCATCACTAACAAGAAAACCAGACAAGCAATGAATTACAGTCAACAGGTCACAGCAGTCCACGGAAGCAGTTGCATGGTTTATGTGAGTCACTTTAACTTGCACTTTGAAAGTGTTTTAGGTCACTGACATTCTGTACTATGTCTGATAGTCACCTCAGCGTTTCAGTCTAAGAGTGCACAAATTTATTGCTCACGATTGATATTTAATATCATGTTCATACTAAGCATTGGCAGAGGTCCAGTTTTCATCCTGTAGAGGGCGATGGAAAGGGACCAATTCAGTGTCATCTTAAGACTTCCCATTGCTCTTACTGAGTCACTGAAATCCATGTGAGGGTATTGTAACCATGGCAGCAGGCTTAAAGAACTAGTGTGCTGCCTAAAAAAATAAGTTACTCAACTGTAACCGTAGTTCCATGGCTGGTGATTTAGTTCACATCCACACACTGACAGTTCCACTGGAAAAGCCTGATTTGCCAGATGTATTCAAGCTACGCTCCTCCCACTGCCAAGGCAGTATATATCCCCCAACTCTGCCCAGTAACGTCAGATCTTGCATGCTGGAAGCAGGGATCCGTCTGCCATTTGCCTGGGGAAGCCAGGTGGGTTGCGTGGATATGAATTATACTGCACTTCTAGAACTATGGTTACAGGCGAGTAACGTATTTTTTAGGGGCAAGGTAAGTTCACTATCCACACTCTGGCAGACTCCTAGCAGTTATCCAGAAATAGGGGGAAAGGTGCACACCCCTACTTGGCAAACAAAGAGTGGAGAACCGAGGTCCCAAAATCAGCATGCCGGCAAGAGTCAAGGTCAATGCTGTAGTGGGAAAAGAAGAGTGTGCTGACTTCCAGGTAGCAGCTATGTCAAGTTCTTGGATAGGGACATCACTGGAAACAGCCACAGAGGCAGCCGCAGCGGTATGTCTGTTGGAACGAGTTCAAAGCCTTATAGGAGGCTCCCTATCAGCATACCTATAGTAGAGGACGATGCAGGATGTGATCCACCCGAAAATCATCTGCTTTGCTGCTGGTCTGCCAGACGCGGCTTCAGTTTGACAAACAGCTGGTGAGCCTCATGTGCGCTACATAAGAAGAAAGAGCCCTCTGCTGGTCAAAGGTATGTAGCCTGTGGTCAGCCTCCAGAGATGGGTTAGTAAAGTATACTGCTAAGTTAATCATCTGGTTAAGGTGAAACTCAGACACAACCTTTGGGAGGAACTTCAGGTTGAGGTGAAGGACAACTATGTCCCTGTGGAACAGTAGGTAGAAAGACTCCACTGCATCTGGAGCTACAGAATTCCTTATGGCTGATATGATGGCCACAAAGAACATCATCTTTCATGACAGCTGTGACATCTCATACCTGTGCATAGGCTCAAATGACTTGCCTATCAGCATAGCCAGCTAAGGCCCATGGTGAAGGTAGAAGTATCACTGGAGGAACAGGTGGTCCAGGCCCTTGAAAAAGCACCAGCCCACATTCCTCTGGGCCGTCAGCTTACCAACATACACTCAGTAAGCAGAGATGGCTGCCAGGTGCATCTAAAGGGTGTCACAATCTCAGCAGAGAGGGACAAATAGTTAAGTAAGACCTTACCGTAACAGTAGATCTTTGAGCGAGGTTCCTGCAGAGGTCTTCACAAGTTGGACTGCGCCCCCTAGCGTCAGGACTGCACGGCAAAATTGTAGCTAGCAATCATCAGGGGGACTGCCCCCGGCGTCAGGAGATGGATGTCAATGTGACTATAAAGGGGGCGGTTCCCCTGCCGGAGACCTCTAAAGAGGAAGCAGAAAAAAGGAGTGGAACCTCCTGGTGCCCTGAGCCCTGGATGAAACAAAGTCCTGAGAAGGGAATAAAGAGTAAAAACACAGAAGCTGGGGGAAGGTGGGTGGGAAATCTAGACCTACTGCAGGAACCGCTCTCGAAGATCTACTATTACAGCAAGTTCTTACGTAACTGCTATATCTTACTTCGAGAGGGTTCCTGCAGTAGGTCTTCACAAGTAGGACTGAATACCAAGCAGTCAACTAAAAAGGAAGAGTCAAAGACGAGGTTCCGGGAGGAGGAAAATGTCTGCCAACTACGGATAACTTATGACAGAAGACCCTGCAGAACTGCTAGACCAAAGCCAGCTCTGCACCTAGAAGCAACGTCCAGACTGTGATGCTTCATGAAAGTGTCCGCTGCACATATGTCTGCAGTGGACACATTCCTAAAGAAGGCAGTGGAAGTGGGCACTCCCCTAGTTGACTGTCTCCAGAAGGGGCTTTTCGTACTTCTGGTAATTGTAGTGAATACAATTAGCCAGCCATCTAGACAGAGCCTGTTTGGAAATAGCCTTGCCCTGGCAGTTAGGAGCAAAGGCTAAAAAAAGTTGGTTCGACTTGCGAATCTCCTTAGTCCTCGAGTCTGCCATGACATAGGATTTCCTTCTCGGAAATCCTGCCGGTGCCAAGGACTAGTGGGGAACACAAGAGGAAGATTAGGGAGATAAACCAGTGGCTCAGGGAGTGGTGTGGGGCCAGAGGGTTGGGTTGATGGGGGATTGGGGGGGAGACCTGGGAGGACAGGGGGCTATATGCTAGAGATAGGCTCCATCTCAGTTTGGAAGGGAGGGAAATCCTTAAGTTGAAAATAGAGGGGTTCGTTGGTGAATGGTGGGGTTTAAACTTATGAAGGGGGAAGGATGGGAGAAAAGGCTGTCGAGGGGGGTCTGATAAAGGAAGGAATTTGTCTCCATCCCCCCCAGGCAGCTGGAGGAATGCGGGAAAAGGCTGACTGGTAAGGTGCTGACCGGGGGAAGACGGAATCCTCATGGGAACGCGAGCAGGGGAAAATGAAGTATACGGAAAGGGTGGAAGGTAGTCCTGCTAAATTCCAGGAGCTTGGGCAATAAAATGCCTGAGCTCCAGGCGATGCTAACTGAGGGAGAGGTGGATGTGGCAGCGGTCACTGAGACCTGGGCCACCGCAGGACACGACTGGGACCTGAACCTGGAGGGTTACACCATGTTCAGGAAGGACAGGGGAGGGAAGGGGGGCAATAAGTCAAAAGCTGCATTGGCATAGGAGGAGTCGGAGGGAACTGTGGAGGCGATTTGGGTCACCTTGATAAGGGGGGGGGGGGGAGTAAAAATAGGAGCGGTGTACAGACCGCCCACGCTGGCGGAACTGCTGGAGAAGAGTCTGGTGGCAGATGCGGGGAGACACTGCAGCTTGGGCAGGGGAAGGGTGGTGGTGTTGGGGGACTTAACCATGCCAGGAACGGACTGCGAGACTATGACATCCTCGGTGGCCAGGGAACAGAGGTTGTTGGTGGCCAGGGAACAGAGGTTGTTGGATGTCTTTCAGGACACGTTCCTAACTCAGCAGGTGGGGGAACTGACCAGGGAGGCGCGGATACTGGATGTGGTCCCAGCAGACAGTGACCGATTGGGGCCTGAGGTAGGGACCCCTGTGGGAGCAACCATTCCACGGTCTGGTTCTGCCTGGCCTAGGGAGGGGTAGGCTGCACAAAGACGGAGATAACTGGACTTCAGGGAGCAGATTTCATGAAATGGAAGGATCCTTAAGAAGCATTTGGATGAGATTGGGCCAGACATGGATGCTGACAGTAGGTGGGAAATCATCGGGGTGCAGGATGCTACCAGCACCTGTACAAGAGTAAGACGAAAATGCGATAGGGCTGATCGAGGCAGAGACGGTGGAGGGGTTCAATAGGGGGTGGGACAGGTACAGGGGAACGTTTCTGGAAGCAAAGTCCTGTACAGTGAGAATATCTGGGACTGGGAAGGGAGAAACCAGAGAGGGCGATGGGGGCAGCAAGGTCAGCTCCCAGGGTGGGGGCTGACCAAACGAGCAGAAACGAAAGACCATCAGGCCTATTCTGCTGGCATTTTAGTATGTTGGTATCTTAGTATATCGTCTCAGAATCCTGTGCACGTCAAGTGTGTGCAAGAGATACTCCCCCCTGTTGTAATGGTCAGAGTAAAATGCCAGGAGTTCAACATTCTGATTTAGTGCGAGTTCCGAAACTACCTTCAGAAGAAAAGAAGGACTGCTGCACAGAGCCACCCGGTCTCTGTGGAAAATCAAGTAAGGCTCTCTACAAACTAGAGCCTCAAGCTCTGAAACCATTTGAGCTGAAGTGATATCAACCAGAAAGAGCGTTTTCCATGCCAAAAAACGTATATCACTACTTGCTGTCGGCTCAAAAGGGGGCAAAGTAAGGTTTTTTAAGATAAAATTAAGATCCTGGGGGGAACAGGATTCCGGACCGGAAGTTTGAGATAAAGGATCCCCTTCAAAAAGGTTCTGGAAACCTCTGGCTGAGCTAGGGTTTTGCCCTCCACCGGAAGGTGGTAGGCCGAAACCACAGAGAGATGGACCTTCAAGGAGGAGTAACCGAGGCCCAACTCTGATAGGTGCAAGAGGTACTCTAAAACCTGGGAAGCCAAGAAAAAGGGTCTAAGCCTTTAGCTGCAGCCCAGGTGGAAAATCTCTTCCACTTCATGGCATACATGGATCTAATGGAGGGTTTTCTGGCCTCCACCAAGACCTGAGTGACTCTGGAAGAGACGTCATAGCGAGAAAACACTAAGTCCACAGGTGTCACGCATGAAGGTGGAGCGATTTGAGGCTGGGGTGTACCATGGTGCCCTGCTCCTGGGACAGAAGGTCATGAGAGACAGGAAGAGGTACTGGGGGTTCCAATGCCAACTGCTGCAGCAGAGGGAACCAAATATGCAGAGGCCACGGGGGGCAATGAGGATCATGTGCACGTCTCTGCCTGAGGCTTCAGCAGAACCTCCTGAAGGATAGGAAAGGGAGGGAAAGCATACAGAAATCTCCCTGTCCAAGATAAAGCACTATGCCCAGGAACGAGTGAGCAAAAGCTGGGTAGGTTTGCGTTGAATGGTGAGGCGAAGAGGCCTATGTCTGGCCAACCCCACTGAAGAAACAGATGATCTACTACTGCCTGCTTTAGTTCCCACTCGTGAGCCCTGGCGACTGATCGGCTGAGACTATCTGCCAGAATGTTGTGAACGCCTGGCACGTGGACTGCTGTCAAGGACAGGCCATGCTGAACAGCCCAGTACCACACCCACATCGCCTCCCTACAAAGGGGGAAGATTGGGTGCCTCCCTGTTTGCTGATGTACCAGACAGCAGCCATGTTGTCTGTCTGGATGAGTAGTGTTCCCAGAACCAAGAGGGACTGAAAAGCCTGGAGGGCATAGAGCACTGCTCTTGTCTCCAGAATACTTACATGAAGGTTCTCCTCCATG
Organism: Neoceratodus forsteri; assembly: GCA_016271365.2. Taxonomy (NCBI): domain Eukaryota; kingdom Metazoa; phylum Chordata; order Ceratodontiformes; family Ceratodontidae; genus Neoceratodus; species Neoceratodus forsteri. The sequence goes on from CM057456.1 coordinate 1,394,103,122, forward strand.
GGCGACCAAGTGCCCTGTGTCCGATGGTCTCCCAAGTGCGCTCCCCATCCCAGGTTCAAGTCACTGGATGTGAGAATCATGGAGGGAGACAGAGTGGAAAGGAACACCCACTGAAAGGCTGGAGGTGTCCTGCCACCAAAGGAGATCCCTCTGAAGGCTGCTGGAGACTAGAACCTTCTGGTCCACGTCGTCCAAGCGCTGATGCCACTGGACTCGTTAACGACCACTGGGTCACCCTCATGTGCAGTCTGGCCAGAGGGACTGTGGATATGGCAGCCATCAGACTCAACAGTCATAGGACCGCACGCGCTGTGGTCCAACAAGATGAAACCACCAGCGCAGCCTGTGAGATTAGAGTCTCTGCTCTGTCGGTTGGAAGAAAGGCCTTGCTCTGGACCATGTCCAGCACCGCTCCAATGAACTGGAGGCGTTGGGAGGGTAACAGATGGGACTTGGGGTAGCTGACAGAGATGCCCATACTGGAGAAAAGGTCCAGAGCGAAGGAAAGGGATTCCTTCAGACTGTCCGGGGAGGGGGCTGAGACTAGCCAATTGTTAAGGTACGGAAACACATAGATGCCCCTGTGGCATAAGAATGCCACTACCACCGCTAGGCACTTGAAAACCCAAGGTGCCAAAGAGAGGCTGAATCGGAGGGCTCTGAACTGAAAATGCTCCTCCTGAAAGAATAATCTCAGAAAGTGGCGGTGGGCCCAAAGAATGGGGATATGTAGGTAGGCATCCTGCATATCCGGGGAACACAGCCAAGTGATTGGTTGGAGCAGGGGTAACAGTCCCTGGAGGGTCAACATGCGAAACCTCTTGTATTCCACAAAGAGGTTGAGCATGCTGAGATCTAGGATAGGCCTGAGATCTCCCATCTTTTGGGTAACCAGGAAGAAGTGGGAGTAAAATCCCCTTTCTGTCTGTTCTGGTGGAACTCGCTCTATGGCTGATTTTTGCAGTAGAGCTTGAATTTCCTGTAGGACCAGAGATTGTTGGCTTGACGGGTAATGAGACCTGCCCGGAGGATTGATGGGTGGTCTCTCCGGGAACTCTATCAAATGACCTCTTGCTGTGAGCTGAAGAATCCATGCATCTGCAGTTACAGCTCTCCACCCCGCCAGGTGGAGTCCGAATCTCCCCCCCCACCAGTTCCTCCACGGGGATGGGAGGTAGAGGGAGGAGGGTCAGGTCTGCGAGTCAGGACGCAGAGAGGAGGGATGCTTCCCCAGTGGCTGTTTTGGGGAACTTCACCTGGGGGGGGGGGGTTTGAGCACCAGAGCCTGAGGGGCAACGCTTGGTCTGGAGTCTGCCCTAGTTCTGTTTGTTCCATTTCCGGTGGCGGAAAGGCTACCGGGGTTTCTGACCCGAGCGGTACAAGGAAGGGACATCTTTCAGAGATTTGCCACTCTCTTGCAACTCCGTAATTATGTCCTTGGTGTCACTGCCAAATAGAACTGGACCCCTGAAGGGAGCACCCAGAAGTGTAGTCTGAACATCCTGTGCCAACCCTGCCAGACGAAGCCAAGCAAGGCGCCTGAGACAGATGCCCGTAGCCACACCACGTGCAACAGAGTCGACGGTAGCATGAAGGGCATGGCGGCAGGACAATTTGTTCATCCTTACTTTGTCCAGGAGTTTGTTCCTGAGCTGTTGGTCAGGTACCTCCTCTGAATGTCCTTTTCCACGTCAGACAGAGCCGATTTCTGGAAAGCCACCATGTGGGCCACATAATTCAAGGAACGAATGGCGCAGGTAGAGGAAGAATAAATCTTGTGGCTATACTGGTCCATTCTGTGTTGACTCCTTGTCTAGAGGGGAGGCACTGAGATGCTTAGGTTGTGCTGACCTGTCGTGAGCTGCAGTTATCACAATAGAATCAGCTTTGGGTTGGGCAGTAAGGGGGGAGACCCCTTCCGGGGTGGGGTAGGTCCTATCGGCATTTTTTGACATGGCAGGAATGGACGACAGCTGCTGCCAGATTGTGGAACTAAGATCTTCATGCGGCCCCGTCCAAGTCCAAATGTTCTGCCAGTCTTCTGCATTTCTGGTCCATTTCTTGGGAAGCCCACACACAGAACTTTTGAATGGACCGCAGGAGCTCAGCAAAGGGCAGAGCCTCCAGAGATTTAGGGGACCCTTTCGGCTGGGGCTCAACGGGTGAGTGAGGCAATGAATGGTCTCCAACATCTGAGTCCTCATCTGATTCCGATGATTCCAGCCTACTAGGCAAGGAAGCATCTGGAACAGACTCTGGAAGCCTATGTTCCGTAATGCTGGAGGGCAGAGCACCCAAGCCTCTGTCCGAAACTCTGCTGGAAGGTGCAGAGCTACAGGGTGTCACCCTGTGAGGTGGGGTGGCCCTGACCACCAGCTGAGGTTGACCCAACTCCTGTAACAGCTGTGACTTAGCGTCCTTCCACCAGGTCAGGATGGGTTCTTGTTCCGGCTGTGGGGGTGTAGGAGGCGGCGCTGGTGGCTTCATCTCGTTGGACCACATTGTGTTCGGTGCTGCGACTGTTGGGTCTGATGGTGGCTGCCATACCCACAGTCTCTCTGGTCAGACTGCACATGGGGGTGACCCAATGGTTGCTACGAGTCCAATGGGATCAGCAATTGGACGACATGAACCAGAAGGTTCTAGTCTCCAACAGCCTTCAGAGGGATCTCCTTTGGTGGCAGGACATCTCCAACCTTTCGGTGGGTGTTCCTTTCCACTGTCCATCTCCCGCCATGATTCTCACATCCGATGCCTTGAACCTGGGATGGGGAGCGCACTTGGGAGACCATCGGATACAACATTCTGGTGGACAGTCTCAGCTGATCAGTCACCCGGGCTCATGAGTGGGAACTAAAGCAGGTGGTAGTAGAAGATCTGTTTCTTCAGTGGGGTCGGCCAGACATAGACCTCTTCGCCTCCCCATTAACGCAACACTACCCAGCTTTTGCTCGCTTGTTCCCAGGCGTGGTGCTTTTTGGTGAGACGCACTGTCTCTATCTTGGACAGGGAGATTTCTATACGCTTTCCCTCCCTTTCCTATCTTTCAGAAGGTTCTCCCAAAGCTTCAGGCAGAGGGGCGCACATGATCCTCATTACCCCCCCTGTGGCCTCAGCAGATCTGATTCCCCCTGCTACAGCAGTTTGCACTGGAACCCCCAGTACCTCTTCCTGTCTCTCACAACCTTCTGTCCCAGGAGCAGGGCACCCTGGTACACCTGAGCCTCAAATTGCTCCACCTTCATGCGTGGCACCTGTGGACTTAGTGGTTTCTTCTAGAGTCACTCAGGTCTTAGTGGAGGACAGAAAACCCTCCACTAGATCCACGTATGCCATGAAGTCACTAGGATCCATGTATGCCATGAAGTGGAAGAGATTTTCCATCTGGGCTACAGCTAAAGGCCTAGACCTTTTTTCTTGCTCAGCTTCCCAGGTTTCAGAGTACATCTTGCACCTGTCAGAGTTGGGTCTCTGTTACTCCTCCTTGAAGGTCCCTCCCTCTGTGGTTTCGGCCTACCACCTTCCGATGGAGGGCAAAACCCTAGCTCAGCTAGAGGTTTCCAGAACCTTTTTGAAGGGGATCCTTTATCTCAAATCTCTGATCCAGAATCCTGTTCCACCTTAGGATAGTACAGTTACGTAAAAACTTACCCTAACAGTAGATCTTCGAGAGGAGCTCTTGCAGCAGGCTTTAACAGTAAGGACTATGCCGCATGCACTAGGACCCTCGGCAAAACTTTTCAGCCAGCAGTACACAGCAGGGACCGCCCCCGATGTCGGCTCCGCCCCATCAGCCCTGGTACAAAAGGGGGCGGACCCAGCTCCACCTCAGTTCTCCCGCCAAGGCCCGTGAAGACGCCTTGACAAGAGAAGGAGACGAAGCAATAGACGAAGATCTGCATACCTCGAGGGGGAAGGCGGGTGGAAGTATATGCCTGCTGAAGAGCTCCTCCTCGAAGATCTACTGTTACGGTAAGTTCTTACGTAATCGTACCTATCTTACCGAGTGGGAGCTCTTGCAGCAGACTATCATACAGTAAGGACTGAATACCAAGCAGTCCTACCAAAGAGAGGTAGCCTACTCCGGAGGTGGACATTACTGACTCCAGAGGCCTAGGGACAAAAGTCCCTGCAAAACGGCCAGAACAAAACCGGCGCGGCGTCTGGAGATGATGTCCAAGCTGTAATGCTTGATCAAGGTATGCACAGAGTTCCAGGTAGCAGCCACACAGATGTCCCTTATGGAGACATTTCTCAGGGCGGCAAAAGATGCAGACACTCTTCTAGTGGTGTGAACCCTAATCGGACCTGGTAGGGGCTTATTATGCTTTTCATAGCAAAATGATACGCAGTGGACGATCCACTTCGAAATCGTCTGCTTGGTCACCAGTTTGCCCAAGCATTGTGGTGCAAAGGCTACAAAGAGTTGTTCCGACTGACGGTGCACAGCCACCCTTTTGAGGTAATACCTCAAAGTCCTGTGGACATCCAATGTGCGAAAGAGAGCTTCACCTCTATTCGAAGGGGAAGGGAAATAAACTGGAAGGTCAACCGACTGGTTGAGGGTCAACTCCAAGACCACTTTTGGAAGAAACTTAGGATTTGTCCTAAGGGAAATCCTTTCCCTGTGAAAAACCAAATACGGCTCTTTACACATCAGAGCCTGAAGCTCAGAAACCCTTTGAGCTGAGGTAATAGCAACCAAAAAAAACCACCTTCCAGGAAAGAAAACGCAGCTCACAATCCGCTGCCGGTTCACAAGGAGGGAGGGTATGCGTCTCCAACACAAAAAGGAGGTCCCAGGGTGGGATAGGGTCCCTAATGGGAGGTCTCATATGCAAAATTCCCCTTAAAAAGGTGCGGGCTACATCTAACTGTGCTAAAGCCTTGTCCCCAATCAGAGCATGATAAGCGGAGACAGCCCACATGTGCACCTTAATAGAGGAGTAACTCAGGCCATGTTGGTACAAGGAGAGGAGGTACTGTAACACTGAGTTCACTGGACAGGTGACAAGGTCCAAATGCTGTGACGAGGCCCATAGACAAAGCCGCTTCCATTTCATAGCATAGGCGGAGCGGGTGGAGGGCTTCCTCGCCGACACTAGGACTGCCGCTACCTCTGGGGAGACCCCATATCTGTGTTGGGCTATGTCTGAAGGAGCCAAGCATGCAGATGTAAGGAACAGAAGTCCGGATGGACCAGCGATCCCTGTTCCTGGGATAGCAACTGTGAGCATATGGGCAGTGGAATTGGCGGTTCCGTGGACAACCGCTGCAGGAGTGGAAACCAAATCTGCCGAGGCCACCGGGGGTGCTATAAGAATCATTCAAGCCCCTTCGGCCTGCAACTTCAGCAAGACTCTCTGAATGAGAGGGAAGGGCGGAAAGGCGTAGAGAAAACTCCCTGCCCAGCAAAGGGATAATGCGTCTGGCCAGAAAACTCCAGGCGCGTGCTCTCGCAAGCAAAACACTGGCAGTTTGGCGTTGCGTGGTGATGCAAAAAGATCCAGCTCTGGATGACCCCACTTGTCGAAGAGCTGATCTGCTACGGTTTGTAACATCTTCCACTCATGTGCTCTGGATCGAGACCTGCTTAGGCTGTCGGCCAGATTGTTTAGGATGCCTGGAACGTGCATCGCTGATAGCAGAATGCGTTGTTCCAGTGCCCAGTACCAGACTCTCATCGCCTCTCTGCAAAGGGGGTACGAGTGAGTGCCCCCTTGCTTGCTGATGTAGAAAATGACTGCCATATCGTCTGTGTGAATGAGAAGAGAGCCTGATACTAGGTCCTCCTGAAATGCTTGTAGGGCATAGAGGACTGCTCGCATTTCTAGTACACTGATATGGAGAGATCGCTCCTCGGGTGTCCAAACCCCTTGCGTTTAACGAGTACCTAGGTGCGCTCCCCAGCCCAGATCTGACGCATCTGTCATAAGGGTCTGACCCGGTGGCTCCGGACGGAACCGGACCCCTCTTTCCAAATTGCGGGGGTCCATCCACCAAAGTAGAGTTCTCCTGACTGGCTCGGTGACCCTGACTAGAAAGTCTAGATCGTCGGAGCCTTGGTCCCTCTGCACCCTGAGCATCCATTGTGGGACCCACATGTGGAGGCGGGCCAGTGGAGTGACCGGAATGGCCGCCGCCATGTGCCCCTGCAACCTGAGGAAGTTCCTTGTTGGAACCTGAGGAGTTACTGAGATCCCTTCTGCAATCTCCCATAGGCGAGCGCCCCTGTCCGGGGGTAGAAAAGCCATGCCCTGGAAAGAATCCAGGACCGCTCCAATAAAGGCGAGTTTTTGACTGGGCTCGGGGGGACAATTTCTGAAGGTTCAGGGTGATCCCCAACTCTCGGAATAGAATATAAATGTCTTAGAGAGTTTGAAGCAGGCCTGACCTGGACGGGACCACAAGCAGCCAATCGTCGAGGTAAGGGAAGACGTAATGCCCCTGCCGCCTTAGAGACACAGCCACCACTGCCAAGCACTTTGTAAAGACTTGAGGAGCAGAGGAGAGGCCGAACGGAAGAACTCTGAATTGGTAATGCTCCCCTTGGAAGTGGAACCTCAGAAACTTCTGGTGGGGAAGGAAGACCCCGATGTGCATATATGTATCTTGCATGTCTAGAGAGCAGAGTCAGTCTCCTTGATGCAGTAGGGGAAGTAGACCTGGAAGGGTCACCATCCTGAACTGTTTGTTCTCTATAAAGAGACTGAGGGAGCTGAGGTCCAGGATGGAACGAAGGTCCCCTGTCTTTTTCGGGACCAGGAAGAAGTGGGAATAAAACCCTTTTCCCCGCTGATGCAAGGGGACTACCTCTATTGCCTTTTTCTGCAAGAGGGTCCAAATTTCTCCTTCTAGAAGTGGGATGTGAGAAGGAGGATATCGGGAGTACTTTGGTGGAGTAGTTGGAGGGAACTCTATGAACTCTAGCATGTGTCCTCTCCTGACAATATCCAGGACCCACTGGTCTGCAGTTATCAATCTCCACCCTTCGAGATGAAGGGAGAAGTGGCCCCCGACCATCTCCCCTGAGTCTTCCCCTGGAAGGGGGGGGGGGGCGGAAGGGAGTCATTGGGCTGAGCCGGGCGTGGGCAGAGAGGCCTGGGAGGACTTGGGCCCATGGTTAGGAGCGCCTCAAGGTTTCTGGTTACTGGCTCTCCTATGAAAGCCGCCTCTCTGACCCGGCTGATTAACACAGGCTTGTCCACCTTGACTACCTGAGGGCTTGCGAAAGGGCCTCTTCCGCTGTCGTCGCTGGTCGCCGCGGTACATTTGGCAGACCGACCAGATGGACTTGCCAGACTCCTGGAGACGTGAAAACAGTGCTTCTGTCTCTGGCCCAAACAATATGGTACCTTGGAAAGGCAGATCCCTGATACCGGACTGCAGATCCTGGTGAAAGCCTGAAACTCTTAACCAGGCATGGCGCCTAAGACAAACCCCGGAAGCGGCTGCCCGGGCTGCCGTATCTGCAGTATCGTACGAGGCTCTCAGGACATGAGAACCTATGTCGGAGCCCGATTTAAGAATGTCCGGAAGCTCCATCTTCTGATCAGAATCTGGCATGGCTCTGAGTAGCTCTTGTCCTCTTTCCCATAGAGCATTCTGGTACTGGACCACATGCGTCAGGAAGTTGAAGGACTGGATGGAGCAGGTGGAGGCAGAGTAAACCTTCTTGCCCACCTGGTCCAAGTACCGAGACTTCGGATCGGGAGGCTGCGAGCTAAGGTGCTTCAGCTGCCTGGACTTGTTATGGGCAGCCATAATGACCAAAGAGTCCACCTGAGGGTTCTCTGCTAAAAAGGCTTCTGCCATCAGGGCTTTATACAGCCTGTCCGATTTTTTGGAAACAGTCGGGATAGAGGCTGGGAGCTTCCAGGTTGACCGGGTGAGGTTCTGGAATGTGTCCACCAAAGGAAGGACTACCAATGGTTTGGGCCAACCTTCGGTGTTCCGGATCCAGGTCCTCCGTTTCCCACTCATTGGAGGCCTGGATATGCCTCATGACCTCCATAAAGGTTGGATCGTCCGGAGGCGAGCGAGGCTGGTCCTTCTCTCCCGGGGACCGCCCGATCCCCAAAGAGGAAGAGGATGCCGATGAAGAGGAGGAGGATCGATTACTAGGTCTGGAATAGTCTGACCTCTCCTTGTGACCAGACTCCCTCCGTCGTTGGTAGCTGGGGGACCGACGTCGTTCCGAAGACTGGCTCCGGTCCCGGGACTGGCAAAAGAGCGCAGACCGGCACTGGCCAGAGGACCGACGTCGGGAGCACTCTCGCCCAGAGGAACGAGTAGGGCTGCGAGTGCGAGACCTAGACCGGCGACGGTCTCCAGAGTCCTTGGAGCATCTGCGGCGGTCTCTGGACCAAGAGCGGGAACGAGCCTTAGATGGAGGCATAGGCGGCCGCTTGAGGGGACTTCCTCGGGGAAGGCTCACCTCCAGGCTGTGGTTTGCCCGCCGGGTCCGGGACCGGTGTCTGGGCCGGCGGAAGGTGGGGTCCGCTTCTGGATCTGTCCCCACCAAAAGGAGAACAACTCCTGCAGCTTGTCCTTCGAGAAAATCTCAGCAGCTCGGCCCGGAAAGGGAGTATCCGGGACATCGGCCCGTGAAGAAGAGCCCTCTTGGGAGCCCAGGGGGGAGGAGGACTTGGGAGACGGGGACGTTGGCTCTTCTGTGGCCACGCCCGCACCCTTCGCTCCCTCTCAACCGCGCGCGCGGAGGTTGACCGACGATGGGCTTTCTCGGGGGGTCGCTGGAGAGTCCTTCGGCCCCGGAGGTGCACCTTTAGCAGGAGGCACCAGTGCCTTGAGAGGTGTGGCTGAAGCTTTGACCTCCAAGGGCTTGGTGGTAACCCTGAGCGGGGTTACCTTAGGGTTGGTCGGCTTCTCCCCAAATGGGCCGGCCTTGGCCTGGGAAGATTTCGGATGCTTTCCTGAGCACGGGGAAAACACAGGCCTTCTTAGGAGAGGGCCATGAAATAGAGGGGACTGCCACTTCTGGAATTGACTACAGTCTTCCTGTGGCGCTTGGTCTTCTCCTCTTGCGCTTCCTTCTGTGCACTTCCTCTGAGGAGTGCAGATCCATCTTTTTCTCTAAAAGGAACGTCTTCAGGGCCTTGAGACGTCGGATCCGGGTCCGGCTGGTGAACACCTGGCAGGCTGAGCAGGCCGCGGTGTCATGGTCCAGCCCGAGGCAAAAGACGTAGGGCTTGTGCCCGTCCTTGGAGGGGATCTGCCTCCCGCACTCCCACTTGTTCTGGTGTGGCTCCGGAGAGACAGACGACGGAGAAGACATCAGTCGAAAACACTGGGAAAAGAACTTCGAAAACGGTACAAAACGGGTTGAAAAAACACAGATTTAGTTGTTTCTGGCAAGCTGGAAAAAGAAGGCTTCTTCTCACGTAAAAGGGACGCCATGGAAAAGAACTGAGGTGGAGCTGGGTCCTACCTTTGTACTAGGGCTGATGTCAGTGCTGGCCGACGTTGGGGTAGTCCTAGCTGTGTACTGCTGGCTGAAAAGTTTTCCGGAGGGTCCTAGTGCCTGCGGCATAGTCCTTACTGTTATAACCTGCTGCAAGAGCTCCCACTCGAAATAAGATCTTAATTTTATGTTAGAAAAACTTACTTTGCCCCCTTTTGAGCCAGCAGCAAGTAGTGATATACTTTTTTGGCATGGGAAACGCTCTTTTTGGTTGCCATCACTTCAGCTCAAAGAGTTTCAGAGCTTCAGGCTCTAGTTTATAGAGAGCCTTACTTGATTTTCTACACAGACAGGGTGGCTCTGCAGAACAATGCTTCTTTTCTTCCTAAGGTAGTTTCGGAACTCACACTAAATCAGAATGTTGAACTGCCAGTATTTTACCCTGACCACTCCCAACAGGGGAGAGCATCTCCTACACACCCTTTATGTGCGCAGGATTCTGAAATATTATGTTTCAAGGACTAAGGAGGTTCACAAGTCGAACAAACTTTTTATAGCCTTTACTCCCAACTGCCATGGCAAAGCTATTTCCAAACAGACTATCTAGGTGGCTGGCTAATTGTATTCACTACATTTACCAGAAGTACTAAAAGCCCCTTCCGGGGATGGTCAACTAGGGGAGTGGCCACTTCCACTGCCTTCTTTAGGAATGTGTCCACTGCAGACATATATGCGCGGCCACTTGGTCCTCCGTCCACGCTTTCACGAAGCAGTACAGTCTGGACACTGCTTCTAGGCGCAGGGCTGGCTTTGGTCTAGCAGTCCTGCAGGGTCTTCTGCCATAAGTTATCTGTAGTTGGCAGACATTTTCCTCCTCCTGAAACCTCGTCTCAGACTCCTCCTTTTTAGCTGACTGCTTGGTATTTAGTTCTATTTGTGATGACCTACTGCAGGAACCCTCTCAAAGTAAGATATAGCAGTTACGCAAGAACTTACTGTAACAATGGATCTTAGAGAGAGGTTCCTGCAGTAGATCTAGATTTCCCACCCACTCATCTTCCCCCAGCTCCAGTGTTTTTTCTCTTTATTCCCTTCCCTGGACTTTGTTTCATCCAGGACTCAGGGCACCAGGAGTTTCTGCTCATTTTTTCTGCTTCCTCTTCAGAGGTCTTTGGCGGAAGAAATGGGAGGATGGGCAGGGGACCACCCCCTTTCATAGTCCCCCTGATGACTGCTAGCTACAATTTTGCCATGCGGTCCTGACGCCAGGGGGCCCAATCCTACTTGTGAAGACCTACTGCAGGAACCTCTCTCGGAGATCTACTGTTACAGTAAGTTCTTACGCACCTGCTACGTTGATACCAGTAAGGGTACTGATACTGATATTGAAGGGCTTGACCCAGCACTGGGTACTGCGGAAACTGTGGCATGTAGCCGGGATAGTACCTATATGACCTGACGGAGGAGGAACGTAAGGCCCAGTAGGAGGTGGCCATGGACCACTGGGGAGGCAGGTCCGTTGGTGGAATTGGGGGAGAGAGACCCTGAAGGTCCAGGGGGATTCTGGTCCATACCGCCCCAAACAAGGTGCAGTGAGGGATCTGGCATTAGGTGAAGATCCATCAGTGGAACAGAGGCCGGCAAGGGAGGCAAGTCCGGAAGAGCCCCCGTCGACAGGTCTGTCTGTATGGTATCTGATGGAAGAGGATCCTGGTGATCAGGCCCAAAAAGGTCAGAAAAGGACAGTGAATCCCTGAAGGGAGAACCCTGGTGGGATGAGGGGGACCTGCAAGCTCGCTCTGCCCGGCGTCGGGGTCCACAAGGGAGTCCGACGGGAGAGTAGTCACCATGTGGTCACCGGGCAGGTCGACTTAGAGATGATGGTCTGGCGGGCATCGGAGGAGCTGATGACCAGCTTACAGACCGTGGCCGGGCTGACAGAAGCCGGGAGGCTAGAGTCAGGCAGACTGGCCTGGGCACCTTGCGGCACAGCCAGAGGACGACTTATCGGCCAAGCTCAGAGCAGGAATGGCAACTGTTTCCTCCACAGAGGAGACCCCTGACTGCCCGCTGACCTGGGGGGGGGGGCGTCCAGTCCACCGGAGTGGATGAAAACCCAGGAGGTGGGGTATTCACGTGGGTGGAGGCCCCACCAGAGATGGCGTCGGCTGGCTGGTTTTTCTCTGTGGAGAGTGGCTCCGCTCCTGGCGTCTCTCCTTTTTTTCCCGGCGCCGGCGACAATGGTCTTTCCCTCAGCTCCTGGAGCTCTTTTTCCATCAATGCCAGTCTTTGTTTCAATAAATGGACATCAAGGGTCCTCTGGCGACGAGTGCGCGTGGCCTGGTTGAAGGCCTGGCAGATGGAGCACTCAGCGGTCTTATGTTTAGGCCCCACGGAGAGGATGCAACGGGAATGGTTGTCCCCGTTCGGGATCTGTGCGCTGCACTTGGGAGCACTTTTCTTGGGCCAACGAGACGACAAACACCGCTGCTGAGGAAGGAAAAACAGGTTACTCACCTGTAACAGTAGTTATAGGAGTGGTATATGTTGTTCATCCACATGTCTTGGCATGTCCCTTTCCCCTTTAAAACTCACGAGAAGGTCTTCAAGCTGGCTCCTCCCACCCACCCGGGTGGTATAACACTCGGCTCCGCCCCATGACAACAGATCTTAGGCCGCTGGAGGCCAGGTTTGTGCGTCGCAGCCGGGGAGGTCAGGTGGGTCAGTGTGGATGAACATATACCACTCCTCCACTTCTAGAACTACTGTTACAGGTGAGTAATCTGTTTTTCTAGGGACGTGGATATGTTGTTCATCCACACTTCTTGGCAGACTCCTAGCAGTTCTCCAGGAGAAGGGAAGCAAGGCACACACACCCTATTTAGGGAACAGAGACTGGAGAACTGAGGCCCCAAAACCAGCATCCTGGCGTGACTCAACGTTGATGTGGTAATGGGTGATGAAGGTGTTTGCTGTCTTCCAGGTAGCAGCCTGGCAGATTTCCTGGATAGGGATGTCCCTGGAAGCAGCCACTGACACAGCAGTATGGCGGGTGGAATGAGCCCTCAGCCCTACGGGAGGCTCCCTACCTGCCAACCTATAGCAGAGATCAATGCAAGATGTAATCCATCTGCCAATCATCTGCTTTGCTGCAGGTTTGCCAGATGCGGCTTCAGTACAGGTGACAAACAGCTGGTGAACCTCTCCCTGAATTTTCACCATCCTCTCCTTATAATAGGGATAGCTCGTCTCAGGTCCAAGGTATGGAGCCTGTACTCGGCATCTGAAGTGTAGATTGGATAAAACACAGGCAGAGCCAAAACCTGATTAAGGTAAAACTTTGACACCACCTTCGGGAGAACTTTTGGGTGGGGGTGCAGGACAACCTTGTCCCCGTGGAAGACCAGATAAGGAGCTTCCACCAAAAGCACCTGGAGCTCCCCAGTCCTTCTGGCTGATGCGATGGCCAACAGGAAGGCTGTCTTCCTGTGAAAGTTCACACTTGTGCATTGGTCTGAATGGCTTGCCCATAAGTTTACCCAAAACCAACAGTAAATCCCACGGAGGTGGAGGTTCATGCACCGGAGGGGATTTGTGATCTAGGCCCTTGAAAAAGTGCCAGATCACCTTCTCCTGACCGGCCCGTGCCCGGTAAGCAGAGATGGCTGCCAGGTGCACCTTAAGGGTCAAAGACCATAGAACCCCTTTGGACAGCGACCAAAGGTAGTCTAAAATGCTAGCCACAAGACAGAACAGAGGGTCCAGACCCTTGCTCTGACACCAAATGGAAAACCCTTTCCATTTGAAGGTGTAGCACCTCATGGTCGACTCCTTTCTGGATGATTCCACTGCTCTGAGTACATCCTCAGAGAGATCCAAAGCCTGGAACTCTAGCCGCTCAGGTACCAGGCTGTCAGGTGCACAGATTGAAGATCTGGATGGAATCCCTTCCCCTGACTGATATCAGGTTCACATGTGCTGGAAGACACCTCGGGAGCCTGTTGCGGAGGCTGAGGAGATCTGGATACCAAAACTGGCGGGGCCAATTTGGGGCTATCAGGATAACCTGTGCCTTGTCCCTCCTCACCTTGAGCAGCACCTTGTGGATCAAGGGAAATAGAGGAAAGGTATAGAAGAGGCCTGGGGTCCATGGCCTCGAGAAGGCATCCCCTTGCAGGGAGCCCCACTGAAGGGAGCGGGCATGAAACAGCCTCAGCTTGTTGTTTTCCCTGGAGGTGAACAGGTCCACCATCGGTTTGCCCCCGTAGAAGAACAGGCTGTGAACTACCTCTGGATGGAGAGACCACTTGTGGGATGTCTCGCCTACGTGGCTAACAGCATCCGCCAGTTGATTCGAGGCTCCTGCCACATGGATGGCTAGGAGATCTGCCTCCAGTCGGCTCACTAGTGTCCAGATGTGGAGCGCTTCCCTACACAGCAGCCAGAAGTGCGTGCCACCCTGCTTGTTGAGGTAGTACATGGTCGTGGTATTATCCGTCTGGACTTGAACCACTTGACCCCAAAGCTGCTGAGCAAATGAGGACAACACCAGTCTGACCGCTCTGAGCTCCGACAGGTTGATATGGTGTCAGGATTCCTCGAGGTCCAGAACCCGTGGGCTCTGTGGTTCCCCATGTGGGCTCTCCAGCCCATGAGAGAGACATCGGTCATGAGGATGACTGTCGGCTCAGGGCAGACAAATCGTATCCCTTCATGCAGATGGTCTAGGACAGTCCACCACTTGAGAGTCCCACATCTTCTGGGTCACACTGAACAGCTAGTCGAAATGACCTAGGTACTGAGTCCATTGGGCGGCCAGCTCCCACTGAAGGGTGCGCATATGTCACTGGGCCCAACGGACCACGGTGATGAAGGCCGCCATGTAACCCAGAAGGCGCAGAACGTTCCGAGCACGGCGCATGTGCCCAACCAGAAATGACTGGGCAAAGGAGGAGAATACCTCCGCCCTGTCCACCGGGAGCAGTGCTCTGGATCGGCAAGAGTCGAGCTCTGCCCTGATGAAGCATATCACCTGAGATGGCTCGAGCTCAGACTTGGTCTCGTTGATCAGGAGGCCAAGTTGAGAGGTCTGGAGGGCCAGATCCCGGGACCTCACCAACGCTTGCTGGGTGGAACCCGCTAAGAGCCAATCATCGAGGTACGGGTACACGCTGACTCCTCGACCCCTGAGGTGGGCTGCCACCACTGCAATGCATTTGGTGAAGACCCGTGGAGCAGATGACAGGCTGAATGGCATGGTTCAGAACTCGTATAGGGTTCCCTCTGCTCTGAAGCGGAGAAACTGCCTGTGGGACGGACGGACTGGGACATAAAAGAATGTGTCCTGGAGATCCAGTGAGCAGAACCACATATTTTGCTCCAGGGATGGTATGATCTGGGACAGAGTTACCATTCTGAAGGTGTGTGACCTGAGATGTTGATTCAGGTCATGTAGATCTAGAATGGGGTGGCAGCCACCATCCACTTTGGGACCAGGAAGTACCTGGAAATGAACCCTCGGTTGACTGGAGGATCTGCCACTCGAACCACTGCCTCCTTGAGCTATGGGCTATGTCATCTCTCAGAGCTGACCAAGTGTGGGCTGATGCTCTCTCTTCCCGTGGGGCACGGCAGGGAGGGTACTGCTCGAATTCTAGAGGCAGACCCTGGCCGACCACTTCTAAGACCCACCTTTCTGTGGGAACAGCGGACCAGGCAGAAAAAGTGGCAGAGCCGGCCCCCCACAGGAGGACCCAGAGCTGGCGTGACGGGAATAGGGGTGGCAGCCCTTATCCCGTCACTGGGCAGGCTTGGAGGAAGAGGTTCCAGACTGGTAGCTGCCTGAACCCCGACCTCCCTGTCTGCGGGCCACTGGAAGCCCAGACTTGGGCTGAGGGCGTCAAGATTGTGCCTGCTGTTGCTGCCTAGCCTGAAAGGAGGGCTGCCTGGCCGCAGGAGCAGGGTGCTGAAAAGGCTTTTTCTTCTGCTGCTTTTTAGAACCGGGGCGTCTTTTTGGGCAGAAGTAGCAGAGTCCGGACTGCTCGATTCGCTGAAGGTGACCATCCACACCTGGGCCGAGGAGATCGGTACCCAGGAAAGGAACATCAGTGAGTTTCAGCTGGGTATCCGCCGTGAATGTGGAAAGCCTCAGCCAAGCCCTGCGGCGCATGGCAACCGTGGCTGCCACCGAACGGGCGCAAGAGTCGCTGAGGTTGGGGGCCGTCTGCAGTTGCTGCTTGGCAACAGCTCGGCACTGGTCCCAGACCTGCTTGACCATGGTCTGAAGGTCTGCGGGAAGGTGCAGGAGAACTTCGTCCAAGGAGCCCTAGTGCGCCATGACGACAGCTGAGCTTGCTGACAAGAGGCCTAGAGAGAAGCTGCATAGACCCTCCTGGCAGTGTAGTCCAGTTTTTTTGACTCCTTGTCTGGAGGTCTATCAGTGTCAGCAGAGCTGCCTGTGCATCTGAACACAGAAGTGGTCACTAACCCCTCCACCGAAGGATGTTCTGTGAACCCCGAGAGGGACCCAATGGGCACTGCATACTTGCAGGCCATCCGGGCAGACAGCGCTGGGCAGGAGGCAGGATGCTGCCAGAGCTCCAAAGCTGGGCCGACAATGGCCTCAGCCACTGGGAAGGCCTCCGTAGGGTATCCCCTCTTAAGAATATCTGTAAGAGGGTACTCCTCCCTTTTCTGGACAGGTTCCAGGGGCATCCCCATAGATTCGGAGATAAGGCGGAGAATTCCCAAGAATGATGAAGGGCCCTCCTCCGTCGACAGACTACCCACTGACTCATCATCCAGCAGATGAGAGTAAAGGTCAGTGTCGTCAGAATGCGAAGTATCCGGATAAATCGGTTGGCAACCGAGGTCCCCCTCTACACACCTGTGGCGATCAGGCATGAGGGTGACCAATATCCTGTGTGGAAGACCCAGATTTGTCCGAGCTTCCTTCGTAGGAGCCCCTCCCAAAGGCTGTTTAGGCGGCGGCTCCACCACAATCGGCGGAGAAACCAATTTCAGCCGAACCGGGGTAGGTTTTACCGGCTCCATGAGCGGGGGAACCGATTTCACCGGTTCCAGTGGAGTCGGCTTTGGCCTAGGAGGCGAAAGCCAAATAATGGCCAGGGTGGAAACCTTGGAAGGCTTCTGTCCAGACAGAATCAGTTGTTGCCACATTAAATACTCATAGTGTCGACGGAGTTTCCGCCGAAGCCTTTCCTCATCTGAGGAGGACTAGTCGAGTTGGTCGCTCAGGAGACCCCGGGGGAACTGGTGACTTTCCCGGAAGAGGGACTGGTTCCTCGATGGGATTCCCAACTGGCTGGGTCTCCTCATTAGGAGGCGGCAGGACTGGGGTCTTAGTCAGAGAGTTGTCGGGCGACAACAGATCGACAGGATCGAGAGTGATCTCAACTGCATCGTCAAGCGAGGCCTCGGCTGACTGACAGATGGCAAAGCCAGGAAGCCAGCAGCCAAGGAAGCAATCTCAACTGAAGTTGAGACTGCAGTTTCCTGGGACTGAAATCGCTCACGATCCCAAGAACATCTCTGCCGAGATGAAGAATCTCTTGGTTCCTTCTCCTTTTTATGGGACCGGGAGATATGTAAGCTCGAAGGTCCCTTGCCCTTAGTGGGGAGAGACTGGCACAGTTCCCTGAAGGAACTGAGAATGTGGAGCCCAGATTGAGGAGAACAAAGATCGGCCAAGAAGAGAGCTCAGCAGCCCATGCTGCTTCTTCTTCGAAGGCCTGCATTTGTTCCAACTGCTCAGCGGACCCCGCAGCCGCGGAGACCGCCCACCGGGCCTCTTTGGATTTCACTGGAGGGTTCGGTTTCTTGGGCCTGCCCAACTTGAGACGTGCACGACAATTGTCGAGGACGTTCGGATGAAAGGCGAGACATCTCGCAAGCCTGGGTGTCATGGCCGACACCCAAGCAGTAAACGCACGCGGTATACGGGACAGTGCGCGACATTTTCTGGCTGCACGGGCAGTGGTAAAATCCGGGGGAAGATTTATCTTCCATGATCGAATACCACAAATTACAACCACTAGCTTGAACGAACCAAATCTTTAGAGAATCCGAAGAATTGGAAGCCAGGCCCTACAAAACGTGGTAGTGGAGAGGAGGCAACCTGATTCTTCCAGCGGAAAGGAAGATCTGGCGTCATGGGGTGGAGGAGCTGAGGGTTATACTACCTGGGTGGGAGGAGCCAGTTTGAAGACCTTCCGGCGAGTTTTAAAGGGGAAAAAAAAAGACATGCCAAGAAGTGTGGATGAACAACATATCCACGTCCCTAGAATTAACGTTAGATTAACTATAAAGTACACTGAAAATGGCGGGCGACTGAAGCTGTTCTACTGCGAGGTCCGACGATTCAGGTCGACGGTGGGAAAGAACTGGAGGACGGACGGTGGACCGCCCCCTTTTTATAGTCATGCTGACATCAGTCACCTGACGCCGGGACAGTCCCCGCTGATGATTGCTAACTACAATTTTGCTGTGAGGTCCTTACGCCGGGGGCGCAGTCCTAATTGTGAAGACCTACTGCAGGAACCTTCTCGAAGTAAGATCAGGTAATCCAAGATTCCTGCCATAGGGCAGGCAAGGTGATAAAACTCCTTGCCCTGGCACCAACTGGAGAACCTCTTCCTTTTAAAGGCATAAGACCAGTGAGTCATCTCCTTCCGGGAGGCCTCCACAACATGGATCACTTCATCTGAAAGACCCAAGGCCTGGAACTTTAACCTCTCAGGAACCAGGACATAAGGTTCAGGGATTGGAGGTATGGGTACAAGACCTTCCCCCATTGTCTAGTCAGCAGATCTGGGTGGAGAGGCATCTGCCTGAGGTCTGCTGCTGAGACTGAGGAGATCTAGGTACCAGAACTGCCAAATCCAGTCCAGAGCTATCAGGATCATCTGCATCTTGTCCTTCCAGGCCTTGACCACTACCTTGTGGATCAAGGGGACGGGAGGGAAGGCGTACATGACGCCCGGGGTCCAGGGCCTCGCGAAGGCATCCCCCAGTAGTGTCCCGGACTGGGGGGGCGCGCACAAAACTGCCTCAGCTTGGCGTTCTCCCAGGAGGCAAACAGGTCCACCAGAGGAGTACCCTAATGGGAGAACAGGTGGTTCACCACCTCCTGATTCAGGACCACTCATAGGACATCTCTCTTATCTAGCTGAGAATGTCCGCCAGCTGACTGTTCTCTCTTGTGACATGGATCGCAAGGAGATCTGCACCCAGGCTGTGCATAAGGGTCCAGGTGCAGAGGGCCGACTGACACAGGGGAAGGGAGTGAGTTCCACTCTGCCTGTTCAGGTAGAACATGATAGTGGTGTTGTCCATCATGACCTGACCTGACTAGTGGAGTGAATTCAGTCAATGTGAGTCACATTGCATGGAGCTCCAGCAGATTTATGGGGTGACGGGACTCCCAGAGTGACCAAAACCCGTGGGCTCAGAGGTACACTCCCACCCCACCAGAGACGTATCCATCATGAGCACGATGGTTGATCCTGGATACACAAATGGGATTCCTTCCTCCATGTGTTTGGGGATCATCCCAGCCACCAGTAGATGGCATCCCACATTGGCTGGGTCACTGTGACCATCTGGTCCAAGTGGCCTAGGTGCTGGGACCACTGACGGCCCAACTCCCACCGGAGGTGGCACATCTGCCAGCATGCCCAAGGGACCACGATAATGCAGGATGCCATGTATCCAGCAGCCTCAGGAAATCCTGGGCAGGGTGTGAGAGCCCTATCTAAAAATGATCAGGCAAAGGAGATAAGATCCAGTGCCCAGTCTGCAGGGAGGCAGGCCTTAGCCCGCAGGGAGTTTAGTTCTACCCTGATGAATTTGATCACCTGCTTTGGTACCAATTCAGACTAGTCCAGGTTGACCAACAGGCCCAAGACTCGATCTCTGGCCCTCTTTCTACCGCCTCTTTGGATGAACCCTCTAGCAGCCAGTCATCCAGGCAGAGATACACCACCCGGACACCTAGTCGCCTCGGGTATGCTGCCACCACTGCTATACACTTGAAGACCGTGGACGCCAAGAAGAGGTCGAAGGGCACGATCGAAAACTAGTACAGGACCCCTTCTGCTCTTAACTGGGAGGTACCCACTGTGGGAGGATGGACAGGGATGTGGAAGAACGCATCCTGGAGGTCTATGGAGCAAAATCACATGTTTTTTTCAGTGTCAGAATGATCGGATTCAGAGTGAACATCAGGAAAGTACAGTTATGTAAGAACTTAACGTAACAGCAGATCTTCGAGAGAAGCTCTTGCAGCAGGTAACACATGTGGGACTGATGCCACCTGGTGGCAGATCTTGGCAGTTCTTTTCTCCAGCAGTACCGACGTGGGACCGCCCAACCGGCGTCGGCTCCACCCCCGACATCACCCAGTATAAAGGCAGGAGGCAGTCCCCCCGTGCTCCAGTTCATGTACGCCAATGACTGGCCAAAAGCGGACAGCTGTGGATCTAAAACTCCACAGAAAAAACAAGGGCAAACCAACTAAGCCCACAACTGAAAAACATGAAATTTGGATCAGAGCAGAGAGACTTACTCCCGGGGGAAGGAGGAAGGGAAAATCATACCTGCTGCAAGAGCTTCTCTCGAAGATCTACTGTTACGATAAATTCTCACATAACTGTACTATCTTACTTCGAGAGGAATCTCTCAGCAGGTAACACATGTAGGACTGATTCCCAGTCAGCATAAAACTAAAGACAACCCTTGGGAAGGGGACGTAAATATACAGACACACTCCCAAGCAGTATAAAGCTTAAGACAACCCTTGGGAGGGGGAAAGGAGAGGCAGACACACATAGGGAGAGAGACCTCTCATGAGATAAGGCCCTGGAGAATCGCAAGGCCAAAACCTGCTCGCCGCATGGAAACTATATCCAGACTGTAGTGCCTGATGAACGTGTGAACAGAGTGCCAAGTGGCAGCAGCACAAACGTCAAACGCCGACATTCTCTTGAGTGCTGCAAAAGAAGTAGCAACTGCTCTGGTGGAATGTGCCCTGACCGCACCCAGAAGGGTTTTCTCACCCTTCTCATAACAGAAGGATATGCCATTTACCAACCAACGCAAAAGCGTTCGTTTGGTAACCGGGCGCCCCAAGGATCTGTCAGCAAAGGACACAAAAAGCTGATCGGATTGCCTGGCATCCTTGGTTATGGGCAGGTAACAGCGTAAAGCTCTATGCACATCTAAGGTGTGCAGAAGCGCCTCACCCTGGTTGGAGTGTTCCGGGTAATAAACCAGAAGCTGAACCGACTGATTAAGAGTAAGCTCCGAGACTACCTTAGGAAGGAATTTTGGATTGGTGCGGAGATCCACCCTATCCTTATGAAAAACCAGATAAGGTTCTCTACACATCAAAGCACGAAGCTCAGAAATGCATCTAGCAGAGGTAACTGCTACCAAAAGCAACGTCATCCAGGAGAGGTAACGAAGCTCACAACTCATGGCCGGTTCAAATGGGGGAAGCATAAGCCTTTCCAGAACAAACAATAAGTCCCAAGGAGGAACAGGATCCCCTTAAGGAAGGTTTAGCTACCGCCAATTGAGCCACTGTCCTGTCATGGACACAGTGATGATAGACAGAAACAGCAGCCAGGTGTACTTTTATGGACGGGTAACTGAGACCTGACTCCGAAAGGGATAACGTGTATTGTAAGATAGAGTTGACCGGACAGACCAGAGGGTCCAATCTCCTGGCTGTGGCCCACAGACAAAAGTGTTTCCATTTCATGGTGTAAGTGGCCCTGGTAGTGGGTTTCCGCACCTCAACTATGATTTGAGCTACTCTGTCTGATACTCCAAATCTGAGCTTCACTAGGTCCTGAGGAGCCAAGCATGCAGGTGGAGTAAGCATAAGTTGGGATGGACCAAAGTTCCCTGTTGCTGAGAGAGTGGCTGACCCAAGAATGGAAGGGGCCACGGAGGCTCCACTGTCAGACCCCTGAGCAGTGGGAACCAAATCTATCTGGGCCACAGAGGGGCTATCAGGATCAGGACTACCCTCTCCGACTGGGCTTTGAGTAGAACCCGCTGCAAGAGGGGGAAAGGAGGAAATGCATAAAGGAACCTCCTTTTCCAGGACAGGGACAATGCGTCTTGCCAAAAAGCTCCAGGCTCGGGACCAAGCGAGCAGAAATTGGGCAGTTTTGCACTGCACAGAGATGCAAAAAGGTCCACCTCTGGCATCCCCCATCTGGTGAACACGGTATCTGCTACCGACTGTAGCAGGGACCACTCATGAGTTAATGGTTCGGCTCGGCTGAGCATCTGCAACCACGTTCACAGAGCCTGGAACATGGACTGCCGATAGACTGAGCTGATGCTCAATCGCCCAGTCCCACACACTCACGGATTCCCGACACAAGGGGTAAGAGTGTGTGGCTCCCTGCTTGTTGACGTAGAACACCATGGAGGTAACATAGAAACATAGAATTTGACGGCAGATAAGGACCGCTTGGCCCACCCAGTCTGCCCATTTCCCTACCTACTGGATAAGCTGCAGATCCTAGTTAACCACCAGCCTACTTCTTCCTACCCCCACCCCCCAGAGTTGCCTTATGACTATCCCATGCATGCTTGAATTCCACCACTGATTTTGACTCCACAACCTCCTCCGGAAGGCCATTCCATGCATCCACAACCCTCTCTGAAAAATACTTCCTTAAATTACCTCTGAGCCGCCTCTATCTTCAAATTGTGCCCTCTTGTTCTTGCACACTCTTTTTTTGAAAGATGCTACCCTCTTGGACTTTGTTGATTCCCTTGAGGTACTTGAAAGTTTCTATCATGTCCCCTCTCCTCCTTTCCTCGAGGCTATACATATAAGCTCCTTAAGTCTCTCTTTATATGTCCTCCGTGCAGACCCTGCACCATTTTAGTTGCCCTCCTCTGGACAGCTTCCATCCTGTCTATGTTCCTTGCGAGATTGGGTCTCAGAACTGCACACAGTACTCCAGATGGGGTCTCACCAGCTGTCTGTACAGAGGGATAATAACTTCCTGTTTTCTACTGGTGATGCTCTCCTATGCATCCCAGTATCCCCCAGCCCTCCTTGCTGCCTTCTCCATTGCTTGCCCACCTTTAGGTCATCTGATATGACTACCCCCAGGTCCCTTTCCATTTTGTTGTTGTTAGTATCTCACCCCCATTGTGTACTCTTCCCTGGGTTTTGTTTCCCAGGTGCATTACCTGCACTTCTTAGCATTGAATCTAAGCTGCCATACATTTGACCATTCCTCTAACCTTGCCAAGTCCCTTCTCATCCTTTCCACCCCACCCTGTGCATCAACTCTGTTGCAGATCTTAGTGTCATCTGCAGAGAGACATATTTTTCCTTCCAGTCCTTCTGCAATGTCGCTTATAAAGACATTGAAGAGGACTGGTCCTAATACTGAACCCTGCGGTACCCCGCTAGTAACCCTCCTTTCTTCTGAGTGGACTCCATTTACTATTACTCTCTGTGTCCTATTCTCCAGCCAATTCTTTACCCAGGCTGTCATCTTGGGACCCACTCCCAGGCTGGCTAACTTATATATTAATCTTTTGTGTGGACTGTGTCAAATGCCTTGCTAAAGTCTAGGTAGGCCATGTCCACAGCCCTCCCTGATCTACTACTTTGGTCACCCAGTCAAAGAAATCTATCAGATTGTCTGGCATGACCTTCCCGCTGTGAATCCATGCTGCCTAGGGTCCTGTGCCCTTCTGGCCTCTAGATATCGACAATTCTTCCTTTAGAAGTGATTCCATCATGTTCCCCATCACTGAGGTTAAACTAACAGGTCTATAGTTTCCTGCTTCTGCCTTGCTCCCACTTTTGTGAAGGGGAATCACATCTGCCCTCCTCCAGTCCTCGGGTACCACCCCATCCTCCCATGATTTGTTAAAAAGGGTAGTCAGTGGTGTCACTAGTTCTACCCTTAGTTCTTTTAGAATTCTGGGATGAATCCCATCAGGCCCCATTGCTTTGTCCACCTTCAGTTTTAAGAGTTCTTTCAGAACCCTTTCTTCTGTAAATGGGCTGGTATCAACTTCTGTATCCAGAGTGTTACTACTGTTTGTTTTATGTACCTCCCCCTCTTCCTTTGTAAATACTGAGCAAAAATATTTGTTTAGTATCTCTGCCTTTTCACATTCTCCCTCTGCCCACCCTCCCTCCCCTTTATTAAGCCTCACTATCCCTCCCTTGGTCTTCCTTTGCTCCTGATGTACCTATAAAGGTTTTATTCCCTTCTTAACTGAGTTGGCTATCTTTTCCTCAGTTTGGGCCTTTGCTGTTCTGACTGCCTTCCCAGCCTCCTTTTGCTTTAACTGATACAGTTCTCTGTCCTGCTCCTGCTGCAGATTCCTTGTACTTCCTGAATGCTTTCTTTTTCTTGAACCTTCACTGCCACTTCCTTTGAGAACCATAGTGGTTTCTTACATCGTTTGTTTTGTTTATGTAGCTTCACACAAAGGCTCGTTACCTCTGTGATGGCAATTTTTATTATTCCCCATTGTTCTTCCACCCTCCTTCCCGCCCATTTGCTAGTGCATTCCTTAGGCACTCACCCATTTTACAAAGTCAGCCCTCCCAAGTCCAGTACTTTTGTCTTTGTATGGACTTGACTCTATTGCTGTGTTTATTGTGAACCATACTGTTCGATGGTCGCTAGTTCCTAGATGGCTACCCACTTACATCTGTGATCCTCTCTCCATCTCCATTTGAGAGTATCAAGTCTAATATTGCTCCCTCTGAGTGGGCTCCAGTACTAGTTGTCTAAGGCATGCCCCTGTAGGGCATCTAGAATAACTGCACTCTTGAAGTGGCAGCTGCAACTGCGCTCAGTTAACATCTGGCATATTCAGATCACCCATCAGCAATATCTCCCCTTTTCTGCCATTCTAAGTATACTTTCTATCATTTCCTTGTCCACTTCCTCCCTGAGAGGGGTCTGTACTCTACAACCCCTGTGCGGATTGTGGTGCCATTGCCTGTCTCAAATTTACCCACAGTGCTTCTTCTCCTCCTGTTTACCCTTTTGTTCTGTTGCTTTTATTCCTTCCCTTATGTAAAGAACTACCCTCCCCTCTTTACCCTCCCTGTCCCTCCTGTAGATAGTGTATCCTGGTATGTTTACGTCCCAGTCATGGTTTTGTGTGTACCATGTTTCTGTGACTGCCACGATATCCAGATGTTCCTCCTCCATCAAGGCCACTAATTCAGGAAGCTTGTTACCTAGACTACAGGCATTGGTACTCATTGCTCTCCATTTTTGATGGCCTTACCTTCTGTTGCAGCATCCCCACTGACCGTTCTACCTTGGTCTTTTTCTCATTTAGTACCCTGTTTTGTAGGAGGGCTGGGATTTTTCTGCTGCTTGTCAGTGCCTCCCCATTGACTAGTTTAAAAGCTTGCCAATGAAGCATTTAAACCGATTGCTCAAAAGACTTGTTCCTTCCTGGACAGATGCAGACCATCCTGCCAGTATAGGCTGGTGTCCCTCCAGGTGGAACCCCAGTCCCCAATGAAGCCAAACCCCTGTGCTCCGCACCATTTTTTCAACCATTCATTAAACTGCATGGTGCCAATTACCCTCGCCTCCTGTTGTACGTCTGAACCCGAAGGTGGCCGGGAGGTAGGAATGGACTCAGTGCCTGTCAAGAGTACAGGACAGCTCTTAGCTCGAGCACATTGATGTGCAGGTTCTCCTCTAACGGGGACCACAGTCTGTGAGTCCTGTGGATGCCCAAATGAACCCCCCATCCTGTCCCAGACACATCTGTAGTGAGAGTCTGGGTAGGTGTGTCTGGCTGGAAGGGGAGGCCTCTGCAGAGATTCTGAGGGGACCCCCACCAGCGGAGTTCTCAATGAATTGGCTCTGTGATCCAGATTGGCAAATCCAAGTTGTCCCTGGTTTGGTCCCACTGGACGCGAAGCGTCCACTGAATAGTGCACATGTGCAGCCTGGCGAAGGGGACCGATACTATGGCGGCCGCCATGTGTCCCAGAAGCTGAAAAATGGATCTGGCCAAGACGACAGATGCTGAACAAGTTTGGACTGCAAGTGCCCTGAGGTGCTCTGCTCTGTTGGAAGGCCTTCCCCAAGAGGTATCCAGTAGGGCTCCTATGAATTGTAGGCACTGGGAGGGAAGGAGCTGTGACTTTTCTGGGTTCACTGTGATCCCCAGGTGCCGACAGAGGGAGAGTGTGTCCAGTATGGTCTCTCAAAGACGAGACTTGGACGGGGCCAACAGAAGCCAATCATCTAGATAGGGAAACAAGAAATGTCTGTTTTTGCGAAGTGCTGCTGCGACAATGGCAAGGCAGTTTGTGAAGACCCTGGGAGCAGAGGAAAGGCCGAAAGGGAGGACCTTGAATTGGTAGGACCAACCTTCGAACCTGAATCTCAGGAATCTCCAGTAATTTCTGCAGATGGGTATGTGCAGATATGCATCCTGCATGTCCAGGGAAGCCATCCAATCCCCGACCAAAAGGAAGGGAAGGAGATTTGGAAGCGAGACCATTCGGAATCTCCGATAGGAGACCCACCGATTGAGATTGCCGAGATCCAGGATGGGCCTAAAGTCCCCTGACATCTTGGGAACCAGGAAGACGTGGGAGTAATAAACCAGAATCTACCTCTGCCTCTGGGACGCATTCTACAGCGTCCTTGGCCAGGAGAGACTGAATCTCCTGTCTGATAGGAGCTCACTTCTCTCCATGCCTGGGATTAAAGAGAAAAACAACCTCCCACCGGCTCTCCTGACGACATGTCTGGGAGAGGGGGGTCGCTTAGATAGTCAGGTTGACTGAGGGGGAGGGAGGGCAGTGGCAGAAGGTCTAGCTTGTATGGAGGAGGTCGAGGCAGCACCTCTGGACGCACCTCTTCGACCAAAGCCTCCCTGCTGAGTGCGAGACTGAACATGGGGCTGCTGAGGCCGATGTCCCCCTCTGCTACGAAAACGGGGCTGGCAAAAACACTCCTGTTTTGGGCGGTACATAGACTGCATGGAACGGATGGCCTTTCCAGAGTCCTGCAGTTTAACTATGACCTTCTCTGTGTCTTCGCTGAAGGGCACAGAGCCTCTGAAAGGGGCGTCCAGAAGGGTAGTTTGAATCTCTGGGTTGAACCCTGAGACCCGGAGCCAGGAATGGCACCGAAGACAAATTCCGGTAGCAGCCGCCCTTGCTGAGGTGTCCGCAGAGTCATACGCAGCCCGGAGGATGCGAGTACCCACATCTGAGTCCGTCTGCAAAAGCTTAGCAAGTTCTGCATTTTGAGGGCAGTCGGGCATGTCTTGCAGGATGTCCAGTCCTTGGTCCTAGAGGTCTTTCTGGAACTGGACCATGTGCACCAAAAAACTGAGGCTACGTGTGCTGCAGGTGGCAGACGAGTACACCCTACGCCCTAAAGAATCCAGCTGCTTAGACTCCCTGTCTGGCGCCTGGGTACTTAGGTGCTTCGGGTCTCTGCAAACAATCGTGTGCAGCCGATATAACCACAGAATCAGCTGTGAGATGTTCAGCTAAACAAGAGTGGTCCTTGGGGGCCCGGTACAGACGATTTGACTTTTTGGGCACCACAGAGGAAGCGTGTGGATGCTTCCAAGTGGCAAGGCTGACGTTTTGGAAGGTATCCACTAATGGGGGGGATGACCACCGGCTTGGGGTCCTTCTGGTGCAAATACTTTGCCAGATGCATGCGTTCGGGGTCCAGGGCCTCTGTATCCCATCCCATGTTCTCCTGTATGTGCCTCATGACGTCCATAAAGCTGGGGTCATCGGGCGGAGATTTTGACTGGTCCTCTAGATCACCAGGAAGCAAACCAGGGTCAGAATCAGAGTAGGAAGGTTCTGATTCACCATAGTCCTCTGAAGAAGAGGAGGAGGAAAGTCGGTCGGAATCCATGGACGAACGCCGGTCGGACTTGTGCTTAGGAGGCAGGGATGAGGGCCTGAAAGAAGAGTGCCCCGCAGACGGTTTGGACTCCCAGTGATCAACCGAGACTGATCGGGAGGAGGACTTACCTTTTGCCGCTGCGGAGCCTGCGTCAGAGGGCCTCTTAGGCACCGAGGAGCCGGAGTCAGAGGGCCTTTTTGCCACCACAGAACCGGAGTCAGAGGGCCTTTTTCCTGCTGCGGAACCGGAATCCAGGAGCCTAATTTTGACAGGCTGAAGAGAAGACCCTTTGGCAAGAGAAGTTGATGCGGGAGGCTTAAGGGAGGTAAGCTGGGCCTCATGACTGGAGGAGACGGAGCGACCAGCAGACTGGGAGCTGGAAGACCTGGGTCTGGTGGGCGAGCGATCCCGGTGGTGGCGCTTCTCCTTTCTGTGTCTTTCCTTGGATGGAGAGGGGGTATGAGATTCCCTCCTGGTGGACGTCTCCTGCTGCATCTGGGCCAAACGTTGTTGGGCTAGGTAAGCCTGGAGAGACTTCGGTCTCCGAATCCTGGACCAGCTGTTGAAGGCCTGGCAAGGGGAACAGGCGCTGGTGTCGTGCTCTGGGCCCAGGCAAAAAAGGCAGGCCGAATGTCCGTCCTTGGAAGGGATCGGCTTCCCACAAGAGCACTTATTACAGTGCCCAGTCGGTGCAGAGGACATATATCTTCGAGGAATCGCTGAAGCGAGATGGAGAAATAAGTTCTAAAGCTGAGGAACTGTTAGAGAGACGAGATCTGACTAACGCGTCGCCACAGCGGGAAAGAACTGGAGCAGGTGGGGACCACCTCCTGCCTTTATACTAGGTGACGCCGGGGGTGGAGCAGACGCCGGGTGGGCGGTCCCACGTCGGTACTGCTAGAGAAAAGAATTGCCGAGATCTGCTGCCAGGTGGCGTCAGTCCTATACATGTGTTAGCTGCTGCAAGAGCTTCCTTCCTCTCGAAGCAAGATGTTGCATTTCCGCATGAACTGGTTCAAATCATTTAAATCCAGTATAGGGCTCCAGCCCAATCCCCCTTATCTGTTTCAGGACCAAGAAGTACCCGCACACGTAATCTGACTAGCCAGAGCATCTGGGACATGGGCTATTACCCCTTTTGCAAGGAGCTGAGCAATCTCCTCCCAAAGGGCGGACAGCATGTCCTGCGACACCCTGGACTTCAGAGGTGCATGGAGGCGGTCAGGCGGGAGAACCTCAAAGTCCCGAGGTAACCCTTTGCCCACTACATCCAGCACCCACTTATCCACTGTAGCAGCAGACCAACGTGGCAAGAAGTGACGTAGCCGACCTCCTACAATGAATGCAGACACGGACAGGACAGGTGTAGGGATGATACTTTATAACCCATCACTGGGCAGCTTTTGCGGTGGCACTGGTGGCTGCAGCCAGAGGGGCACCCCCACCTTCTTAGGACCCTGGCCCCCGGACGTGGGCTGTGGCTGAAAAGACCAGTACACAAAAGCCTGTTTCTTGGGCTTCTTTTCAGAGTCCTGGGACGATGCCACAGAATCCAGGGTGGCATTGGATTTCTCAATACGGATGAGATGTCTTTCCACAACAGGGCTAAATAGGTCTGTGCCCAAGAAAGGGACATCAGCCAGCTTGTGCTGTGTGTTGGTTGTGAAGGCGGACAAACGCAGCCAAGCCCTGCAATGCATGCAGATGGCCGCTGCTATGACACATGCAAACGAATCACCCATCACCAAGACCGGCTGGAGCTGGTGTTTAGCCAGTGATTAACCATGGTCTCTGATGACCTTTATCAATGAGTGCTGCACAGCCAGAAGGTGAGGGAGGATGGAATCAAACACTCCCATTAGAGAGTGACCAAAATTGGCCACCATGATGTAGCTAGCCTGATGAAGGCCCAAGAACGCTACAGCAGACATCTTAATTTGCGGAGTGGTCAGTTTTATGGGACTCCTTGTCTGGAAGGTTGTTCAAGCTCCCCCTGGTTTCCCTGCTTATGGAAACCCAAGTCGATAACTAGCTCCTGCACTGGCCAGAGAGCCCTGAAAGGGACCCTGTCGGAACTGCATACTTGTAGACCATATGGGTAGAGGGTGCCAGGCAGGATGCTGGATGCAGCCAAAGCTCCTGGACTGGTCCCACAATGGCCTCAGCCATGGGAACGGCAACCCCTGAAGATTCATCCCTGTCTGGAACATCAGTAAAAAGGTAGTTGGCCTTTTTCTGAACTAGCTCCAATGGGACTGACATGGACTCTGAAATACTTTGGAGAAGCACCTCAGAAGACATTGGGTCTTGATGGGTATAGAAAGTACAGTTACGTAAGAACTTACTTAACAGTAGATCTTCGAGAAGAGCTCTTGCAGCCAGTAACACCATTAGGACTGTGTTGCCAGGCACAAGGACCCCACGGAAAATTTCTAGCTAACAGTCTAAGGAGGAAGACCACCCCCTGATGTCGGTCCTGCCCTTGATATCACCCATGGTATAAAGGGGGGTGGTCCCCCGGCACCACCTCAGTTTGCCCGCCGAGACTCGCTAGCATATAAAGGATGGGAACCGAGGAGGTTCTCACATTCTCAGAGAGAAAAATACAGTTACATAATCCCAGGGGTGGTGGTGGGGGGGATACTTGCTGCAAGAGCTCTTCTAAGATCTACTGTTAAGGTAAGTTCTTACGTAACTGTACTATGTCACTTTGAGATACAGCAGGTAACACCATTAGGACTGAGTCCCAAGCAGCACAGGGATAGACTCTAGGTCAGAAGGGTGGTGGTTATGCAAGATAGTAAACCACTGCTACTCCTACGAGAGTAGTCCCTGGAGGACAGCTAGGCCAAAGCCCACCCTCCTCTGTGAAGCAATGCCCAGACTGTAGTGTTTTATGAAAATGTGGACTGAACTCCAAGTAGCAGCTACACAAAGATCTGCTGCCGAGACATTCCTTCGGGATGCAAAGAAGTGGCAACACCTCTATTGGAATGACCTTTAACTGGTCCCGGTAAAGGTTTGTTGTACTTCTGGTAACAGAACACTATACAACTGACCAACCATTTGGCCAATGTCTGTTTAGTCACTGGTGCCCCTAACATTCATTGGGCAAAGGAGACAAACAACTGGTCTATCTTTCTAGAAGACAGAGTATGTAGAAACAAAGAATTTTGTGAACATCCAGAGTATGCAACAGGGCTTCCCCTTTGTTTGAGTACTCTGGGTAGTAAACTGGAAGTTGAATATCCTGGTTAAGAGTGAACTCGGACACCACCTTCAAGTGAAACTTAGGATTGGTACGCAGGGATATCCTGTCCCTGTGAAAAATCAAATAAGGCTCTTTACACATCAGAGCCTGAAGCTCCAAAATCGTCCAAGCATAAGTAGCTGCAACCAAAAATACAGGTTACTCACCTATAACAGGAGTTCTAGGAGTGGCATATGTTGTTCATCCACACTTACTGGCAGGTTCCTTGCCGCTTTATATCTTGCCGGAAGGTCTTCAAGCTGGCTCCTCCCACCCACCCGGGTGGTAAAACTCTTGGCTCTGCCCCATGACGCCAGATCTAGCCTGCAGGATGCCAGGCTGCGCATCAAAGCCGGGGAGGTCGAGTGGGTTGTGTGGATGAGCAACATATGCCACTCCTAGAACTCCTGTTACAGGTGAGTAACCTGTATTTTTAGGGACGTG
This sequence comes from Neoceratodus forsteri, assembly GCA_016271365.2. Lineage (NCBI taxonomy): Eukaryota > Metazoa > Chordata > Ceratodontiformes > Ceratodontidae > Neoceratodus > Neoceratodus forsteri. The sequence goes on from CM057456.1 coordinate 1,394,134,167, forward strand.
GATATGTTGTTCAGTCCACACTTATTGGCATACTCCTAGCAGTTCTCCGGGAGGAGGGAGGCAAGGTGCGCACCCCCTACTTGGGAAATAAGGACTGGAGAACCGAGGTCCCAAAACCAGCAAAACCCGGCATGACTCAAGGTCGATGTGGTAGTGGGTAATGAAGGTGTGTGCTGACTTCCAGGTAGCAGCCCTGCATATTTCCTGGATAGGGACGTCCCTGGAAGCAGCGGTATGGCAGGCAGAATGAGCTCTTATCCCTTTGGGAGGCTCCATGCCCGCCAACCTATAGAAGAGATCTATGCAGGAGGTGACCCACCTGCCTATCGTCAGCTTGGCTGCAGGTCTGCCAGGTGCGGCTTCAGCATAGGTGACAAACAGCTGGCGAACCTCTCCCCGAACTTCAGCCGTCCACTCCTTATAATGAGAGAGTGCTCTTCTAGGGTCCAAGGTATATATTCGGCCTCCAAGGTGTGACTGGGGTAGAACACCGGCAGAGCCAACACCTCGTTAAGGTGAAACTCCGACACCACCTTCGGAAGGAATTTTGGGTTGGGGCGCAGGACAACCTTGTCCCTGTGGAAGATCAGATAAGGAGACTCGATGGAAAGCGCCTGGAGCTCTCCCATCCTTCTGGCTGACGTGATAGCCACCAAGAAGGCGGTCTTCCACGACAGGTGAGAGATGTCACACCTGTGCATCGGCTCGAATGGCTTGCCCATGAGCTTAGCCAACACCAGCAGTAGATCCAATGGAGTTGGAGGTTCTCGCACCGGAGGGGATATGTGGTCAAGGCCTTTGAAAAAGCGCCCGACCACCTTCTCCTGCGCCACTGACTGCTTTCCGGCCCGCACCCGGTAAGCAGAGATGGCTGACAGGTGCACCTTAAGGGTTGTCGACCGAAGCCCTAACTGAGAAAGGGACCACAAGTAGTCGAGAATGCTAGCCAAAGAACAGGAGGAAGGGTCCAACCCCTTATCCTGACACCAAATGGAGAATCTCTTCCATTTGAAGGCATAACATTTTCTGGTCGACTCCTTACAGGATGCCTCAACAACGCTGAGGACCTCGTCGGAAAGACCCAAGGCCTTGAACTCTAGCCGCTCAGGAACCAGGCTGTCAAGTGCAGGGATTGAAGGTCCGGGTGGAGTACCTTCCCCTGATTGACTGAGATCAGGTCCGGGTGGGCTGGAAGCCGCCTTGGGAGCCTGGAGCTGAGATTGAGGAGATCTGGATACCAGAACTGACGGGGCCAGTCTGGGGCTACCAGAATCACCTGTGCCTTGTCCCTCTTCACCTTGTGGATCAAGGGAAATGGAGGGAAGGCACAGAAGAGGCCCGGGGTCCACGGCCTCAAGAAGGCATCCCCCTGCAGCGAGCCCTGCTGAGGGGGGCCGGCATGAAACGCCTCAGATTCGCATTCTCCCTGGAGGCAAACAGGTCCATCTGAGCGGTGCCCCAGTGGGAGAACAGATCTTGTACTACCTCCGGCAGGAGACCACCCGTGAGACGCAGCGCCTATCTGGCTGAGGGCATCGGCCAGACTGTTGGAGGCTCCTGCCACATGGATGGCTAGGAGATCCGCCTCCAGGCTGATCACGAGAGACCAAGTGCGGACAGCCTCCTTGCACAGAGTCAAGGAGTGCGTCCCGCCCTGTCGGTTTAGATAGTACATGGTCGTGGTGTTGTCCGTCTGGACCTGGACCACTTGACCCCGTACAAATGGAACGAAGGCGGTGAGGGCTAGTCGGACCGCTCGAAGCTCCAGCAGGTTGATGTGGCATCGAGACTCCTGAGGGGACCAGAGGCCGTGAGCTCTGAGCTCCCCCAGATGGGCACCCCTACTCAGAGAGGCGTCGGCCGTCAGAGTGACCGTCGTCTCGGGGTGGAAAAACGAGATACCCTCCTGCAGATGAGCCGGAACAAGCCACCACTGGAGGCCATTCCACATCTCCTGGGTCACTGCCACTGGCTGGTCCTGAGGACTGGAGCACTGTGAGCATTGGCGGGCCAGCCCCCATTGCAGAGGACGCATACGCCAGCGGGCCCAACGGACCACGCTGGTGCAGGCTGCCATGAGGCCCAGATGGCGCAGGAAGTCCCAGGCAGGGCGCAACTGCCCAACCAGAAATGACTGGGCAAAGGAGGAAAGGACCTCGACCCTGTCTGCCGGGAGCTGTGCTCTGGCTCGAAGAGAGTCAAGCTCTGCCCTGATGAACTGAATCACCTGCGATGGCATGAGTTCCGATTTGGCCTCGTTGAGGAGGCCAACCTGAGAGCAGACCTGGAAGGCCATATCCCTGGGCTGCTCCACCTCCAACCTGGAAGGGGCTGCATTCAGCCAGTCGTCCAGGTAAGGTTACACCCAGACCCTTCGGTGCCGCAGGAATGCTGTCACCACTGCCATGCATTTGGTGAAGACTCTGGGAGCTGGACAGAGGCCGAAGGGCATGGCCCGAAACTCGGCAAGGGATCCCTCTGCCCTGAAGCGGAGGAATCGCTGGTGAGACGGATGGATTGGGACGTGAAAGAACGCGTCCAGAAGGTCCAGAGAACAGAACCACATGCCTCGTTCCAAGCATGGAATGATCTGAGCCAGAGTGATCATCCTAAAGGTGCGAGACAGTAGAAACTTGTTCAGGTCGTAGAGTCGATAATGAGGCGCCAACCCCCGTCCGTTTTGGGACCAGGAAGTACCTGGACACAAACCCTGGGTCTGGAGGAGGGTCCGCCACCTCCCTGATCACCTCCTTCTAGAGGAGCAGAGCAATTTCGGCTCGACGAGCCAACAGAGAGGCTGCGGAACCCATAGCCCCCTGTGGGGTGACGGCTTGATAGGGTGGGGACTGCTCGAATTCCAGAGGCAAACCACAATGGGTGGTGCAGCCGGTTTCAGCTGAACAACCGGTGCCGGCTTCGACTCCTCGAGCACTATGAGGGGTTGCTTTGGCCGCTCTGGTGACAGCCACTTAATGGCCGGAGAAGGTGACGGAGTCGGCTTATTCCCGGACAATAAAGAGCTGCTGCCACATTAAATTCTCGTAGCGCCGACGCAACTTGCGCCGGAGCCTACCCTACGAAGAGGACGACCGGCACCGACGCTTTCCATGGTGCCGAGACCGAGACCGCTGACGGGACCGGCTGGACCTGGAAGTGGTCCGAACCGAGACCTTCGGGACTCAAGGTGGGTCAGAGAGGGGGCGGGAAACCCGCCTCCCTTGGTTCAGGGACCTTAACCGGGGACACCGGCACAGGAAAGTCCCCGGTTTCCGCCAGGGGGAACGGTGAAGAAGGGTTGTCAGCTTCTCCAGTCAACAAACTGTCCGACGGGTCAAGAAAAATCTCGACCACGTCGACGGCTGACCTGACGGGGACACCGTGAAGCCAGCGGCCTTAGCCGCAACCTCGACCGAAGTCGACTATCCGGGGAAGGGGACCTCTCCCACTTCCACGAACATCGACGGTGGGACTTAGCTTTGGAGTCCTCCTTTTTGGACAGAGAGGAATGTCCCGATGGCCCTTCTCCCTTGGTGGAAAGGGATTGGCAAAGCTCCTTAAAAGAAGCTGTGTAGGAAGAGCCCAAGGAGAGTGGGATAAATGCCGCGACCAAGGATGATGATGATGATGTGGCCTGGGCCGCCTCCTCCTCGAGGGCGATCATCTGCTCCAGCTGTTCTGCCTAGCCCGCCACCGCGGACACCGCTCAATGGGCCTCCTTCGACTTGACCCGAGGATAATGTTTTTCAGGTCACCTCAAGAGCAATCGGGCAGCGTGGTCCTCCAAGACCAAAGCCGAAAAGGATTTGCATAACTCACAAGCCTGTGAGTCATGGCCGAGTCCAAGGCAATAAACGCATGTGGAGTGCTGATTGGTCTGGGACATCTTCTGCCCACAGGGGCACTGACAAAATTCACGAGTCAATTTGTCCATCGCAGCCACGGGGGAAAAAGAAGACCGAAGTCTTTTAAACTTTAGAATGAGTTTCGGTTTAACTGAAGAGTGTGGATACAGGCCTAAAACGCAGAGTGCTAAGGAGGGAACCTGAGCTTCCAAGCGGTAAGGAACATCTGGCGTCATGGGGCGGAGCCGAGAGTTTTACCACCCAGGTGGGTGGGAGGAGCCAGCTTGAAGACCTTCCGTCAAGATTTAAAGCGGCAAGGAACCTGCCAATAAGTGTGGATTGAACAACATATCCACATTCCTAGAAACACAGGTTACTCACCTGTAACAGTAGTTCTAGGAGTGGTAAATGTTGTTCATCCACACTTGTTGGCATGTCCCTTTCCCTTTAAATCTTGCTGGAAGGTCTAAAAGCTGGCTCCTCCCATCCACCCAGGTGGTATATGCCTTGGCTCCACCACTGGACACCATATCTTGACCGCTGGAAGCTTAGGTTGTGTGTCGAAGCCAGGGAGGTCAGGTGGGTCAGTGTGGATGAACAACATATACCATTCCTAGTACTATTATAGATGAGTAGCCTGTTTTTCTAAGATCGTGGATATGTTGTTCTAGCCACACTTGTTGGCAGACTCCTAGCAGTTTTCCGGGAGGAGGAAGGCAAGGTACACATCCCCTCCTTGGGAAACAGAGACTGGAGAACTGAGGCCCCTAAACCAGCATCCCGGCGTGACTCTAGATCGATGTGGTTGTGATGATGAAGGTGTTTGAGGACTTCCAGGTAGCAGCCCTGCAGAGTTCCTGGACTGGGATGTCCCTCGAAGCAGCCAACAATGCAGCAGTATGGTGGGTAGAGTGAACTCTTATCCTCACGGGAGGCTCCCTGACCGCCAATCTATAGCAGAGATCAATGCATGATGTAATCCACCTGCCAATCATCCGCTTGGCTGCAGGTCTGCCAGGTGTGGCTTCAGCGTAGGTGACAAACAGCTGGCGAACCTCTCCCCAAACTTCAGCCGTCCACTCTTTATAATAATGGCACTCGTCTCAGGTCCAAGGTATGGAGCCTGTACTCGGCCTACGAGGTGTAACTGGGGTAGTACACCGGCACGGTCAACACCTGGTTAAGGTGAAACTCCGACACCAACTTCGGTAGGAATTTCAGGTGGAGGTGCAGAACAACTCTGTCCCTATGGAAGACCAGGTAAGGAGACTCAGAGAGCACCTGTAGCTTCCCAGTCCTTCTGGCTGACATGATAGCCACCAAGAAGGAGGTATTCCATGACAGATGTGGCATCTCACACCTGTGCATCGGCTCGAATGGCTTGCCCATGAGCTTTGCCAGTACCAGCAGTAGATCCCACAGTGGTGGTGGTGGTTCACACACTGGAGGGGAAATATGGTTGAGGTCTTTAAAAAAGTGCCAGACCTCCTTCTCCTGTGCCGTCTGCTGACCAGCCCGTGCCCAGTAAGCAGAGATGGCTGCCAGGTGCACCTTAAGGGTCGTAGACCGAAGACCCCCTCTGGACAGAGACCAAAGGTAGTCGAGGATACTAGCCACAGGACAAAGGGTCTAAGCCCGTGCCCTGACACCAAATGGAAAACCTTTTCCACTTGAAGGCATAGCACCTCCAGGTCGACTCCTTTCTGGATGCTTCCATGACTGAGTACATCCTCAGAGAGACCCAAAGCCTGGAACTCTAGCCGCTCAGGAACCAGGCTGTCAGGTGCAGGGATTGAAGGTTCGGATGGAATACCTTCCCCTGATTAACCGATATCAGGTCCAGGCATACTGGAAGACGCCTCAGGGGCCTGGAGCTGAGGCTGAGGAGATCTGGATACCAGAACTGGCGAGGCCAGTCTGGGGCTACTGGGATCACTTGTGCCTTGTCCCAGCTGACCTTGAGGATCACCTTGTAAACCAAGGTAAGTAGAGGGAAGGCATAGAAGAGGCCTGGGGTCCACAGCCTCGAGAAGGCATCCTCCTGCAGTGAGCCCTGCTTTGGGGGCTGGCATGAAACAGCCTCAGCTTTGCATTCTCCCTGGAGGTGAGCAGATCCACCTGAGGTTTGCTCCACTAGGAAAACAGGCTGTGTACTACCTCTGGATGGAGAGACCACTCGTGGGACATCTTGCCCACACGGCTGACAGCATCCACTGGTTGGTTCGAGGCTCCTGCCAAATGGATGGCTAGGAGATCTGCCACCAATCGGCACAAGAGGGTCCAGATGCGGAACGCTTCCCTGCACAGAGGCCTGGAGTGCATGCCGCCTTGCTTGTTGAAATAGTACATGGTCGTGGTATTGTCCATCTGGACTTGCATCACCTGACCCCGAAGGAGCGGAGCAAATATTGACAATACCAGTCAGACTGCTCTGTGCACCAGCAGGTTGATATGACATCGGGATTCCTCGGGGGTCTAGAGCCCGTGGACTCTGCGATTCCCCATGTGGGCACTCCAGCCTGTGAAAGAGGCATCGATCGTAAGAATGACCATCAGCTCAGGACGGACAAATGGGATCCCTTCCTACAAAATGTCCTAGGACGGTCCACCACTGGAGAGCGTCCCACATCTTCTGGGTCACCATGACCAGCTGATCGAAATGACCATGTCGCTGAGTCCAATAGCTGGCCAGCTCCCATTGAAGGGGGCGCATATGCCACCGGGCCCATCAGATTATGGCGGTGCAGGCCGCCATGTACCACAGAAGGTGCAGGAAGTCCCAGGCAGGGCACAAGTGCCCAACCAGAAATGACTGGGCAAAGGCGGAGAGAACCTCTGCCCTGTCCATTGGGAGCCTGGCTCTGGCTCGGCAAGGGTTGAGTTCTGCCCCGATGAAGCAGATCACCTGCGATGGTACGAGTTCTGACTTGGTCTCACTGACCAGGAGACCAAGATCAATGCAGGTCTGGACCTCTCCACCTCCTTGTCTGGAGGAACCCACTATGAGCCAGTTGTCGAGATAGGGGTACACCCTGACCCCTCGAAGTCAAAGATAGGCCGCCACCACTGCAATGCATTTGGTGAAGACCCGGGGGCTGATGACAGGCCAAACGGCATGGCTCAGAATGCGAAAAGGGCTCCCTTCGCTCGGAAACAGAGGAACCTTCAGTGAGATGGATGGATAAGGACGTGAAAGAATGCATCCTGGAGATCCATAGTGCAAAACCACATGTTCTGCTCGAGAGATGGTATGATCTGTGACAGAGTTACCATCCTGAATGTGCGGGACCCGAGATATTGTTTCAGGTCATGCAGATCTAGAATGGGCACCAGCCCATCTGTTTCGGGATCAGGAAGTACCTGGAAATGAACCCTGGGTTAATGGGGAGGGGGGGACTCTGGCCACCACCTCCTTGTGGAGTACTTGGGTGATGTAATCTCAGAGAGTTGACCGAGTGTGTATAGATACCATTTCCTCCCGTGACACGCGGGCTCAGCTTGGTGGATACTGCTCAAATTCCAGAGGCAGTCCCTGGCCGACCACTTCTAAAACCTACCTGTCCGTTGTAACAGAGGACCAGGCGGAAAGGAAGTGGCGGAGCCAGCCCCTCATGGGAGGACCCGCGGTTGGTGTGACAGGTATGGGGGTGGCTACTCCCATCCTGTCACTATGCAGGCTTGGAGAAAGAGGGTCCGGCTTAGGGACCACCTGAAGCCCATCCTCCGGGTTTACGGGCCTAGGGTGCCAAGGTTGAGCATGCTGCTGGTGCTGCCCCAATTGGAAATGGGGCTGCTTGACCACAGGGGCAGAATGCCAAAAGGGCTTTCTCTTCTGCTTTTTGGAACCCTGGGATTCCTTCTGAACAGAGGTCACAGAGTCCACGGTGGCGTTGGACTTTCCTATGCGTTGGAGTTGACCGTCCAACACCTGGGCTGAAAAGGTGGGTACCCAGAAAAAGGGACATCCTTCAGCTTGTGCTGGGTGTCTCCCGTGAAGGTGGATACCTGCAACTAAGCCCTGCAGCGTATGACAACCGCGGCTGCCACCAAGTCCCTGAGGTCCAAGGCCGTCTGAAGCTGCTGTTTCGCAACCACCTGACCCTGGTCATGGACCTGCTTGACCGTGGTCTGGAGGTTTGCGGGGAGATGAGGTAGAACCTCATCGAGAGAGCCCAAGAGGGCATGAGAGAAGTGCGCCATGATGACAGCCAAGCTTGCCCGATGAAGGCCCACGAAGAGGCGGCACAGACTGTCGGGGCCGAACGGTCCAATTTTTTGGACTCTTTGTTCACAGGTCAATCGGTGACTCCTGAATTACCTGAGTGCCTGAACACAGACTCAGTCACCAGTCCTTCAGCCAAGGGGTGCTCTGTGAATCATGAAGGGGACCCACTGGGCACTGCATACCTGCGGGCCATTCGGGCAGAAGGCATGGGGCAGGGTGCTGCCACAGCTCCAAGGCCAGACCGACAATGGTCTCGGCCACTAGGAAGGCCTCCATCGGTGAATCCCCTCATTTGAGGAAATCAGTGAGGGAGTATTCGGCCCATTTCTGAACGGGTTCTAAGGGGCATCCCCGTGGATTCAGAGATGAGATGGAGGATGTCCATGAAGGAAGAAGGGCCTTCCTCCATTGAAAGACTACTGACAGATTCCTCGTCCAAGGGGCAAGAATGTAGGTCGGAGTCCTCGGACTCTGAAAAGTCCGGATAGATTGGCAGGCTACCAGAGTCGCCCTGCACCCGCCTAGGGCGGTCAGGTGTAAGGGTGATGGACGGCCTATGCAGTTAGCCTGGAAGGAGGCCAAGACTCCTTAGAAGGAGGCTGCGTCAGTGGCAGCTCTACCACAATTGGTGGAGAGGCCAGTTTTGGCCAAGCCAGGATGGTCTTGACCGACTCCGCGGGCAAAGAAATGGTGCGGACCAGCTTCTGAGGACTAGATGTCGGCCTAGAAGGCGACAGTCAAGTAATGACCGGGATAGAAGCCGTAGCCGACTTCTGGCCAGACATAATTAGCTGCTGCCACATTAAATCCTTGTAGCATTGAGAGAGTTTCCGTCGAAGTTTCTCATCATCCAAGGACGACGCCACTTCCTAGAGCGCTTATGCGTCTTCTTCAGCCTCTCAGTCGAAGGTGTCAGAGATCGCGACTTGGACCGTCGGAGTCGCTTGGAAGGAGCCGGGGAGAACTGCGGCTCTCCCTGATCAGGAATCTGGATTTGGGGGGGGAGGGATTCCCAAAGGACTGGGTCTCCTCCTCGGTCGCAGGTAGGACCGGGGTCCTGAATAAGGAGTTGTCAGTCTCATCGAGCAACAACGGGTTGACGATGATCTCAACCAGATCGTCGTCCCGCGTCTTAGCCAGCAGGCCTGATGGGGGTACTGTGAAGCCAGCAGCTGAGGCTGCAACCTTGACTGAAGTCGAGACAGAAGATTCCTGGGACCGAGATCTCTCAGTTCCAGGAGCATCATTGGCAAGATGAAGGTTCCTTAAGCTCCTTGTGCTTTTTATGGGACCGAGAGACATGCGTGCTCGAGGGTCCCTCTCCCTTGGTAGGGAGGGAGTGGCACAACCCCCGAAAGAAGCCCGAGAAGGTGGAGCCCAGATTGAGCAGGACAAAGATGGACATGGAAGAGGACCAATCCGCGGCCCCAGCTGCCTCCTCTTCGAAGGTCTTCATCTGTTCAATCTGCTCAGCGGACCCCGCAGCCGCAGAGACTGCCCAATGGGCTTCCTTGGATTTGACCAGAGGATTTTGTTTTTCCAGTCTGCCCAGCTGCAGTCATGCAAGATGATCGTCCAAGACATTTGGATGAAAAGCGCAACACATTTTGCACGCCTGGGTGTCGGGATCGAGACCCAGGCAATAAATGCATGAGGCATGCGGATCGGTGCGAGACATCTTTTGCTCGCACAGGCAGCGGCGAAAACCGGGTGAAGACTTGTCCTCCATCGCGGTCAAGATCACAAAGCAACTTGGAGAAACTCTGAGTTGGACTCTGGGTAAATCCGTAGATTTAAGTGCCAGGGCCTACAGTAACAAGTCAGCGATAAGGAGGGAACCCGAATCTTCCAGCGGAAAGGAAGATCTTGCGTCAAGAGGTGGAGCCAAGGCATATACCACCAGGGTGGGTGGGAGAAGCCAGCTTTTAGACCTTCAGGCAAGAATCTTAAAGGGAAAAGACATGCTAACAAGTGTGGATAGAACATATACACGATCCTAGAAAGTACGGCTACGTAAGAACTTACCATAACAGTAGATCTTTGAGAGAGGCTCTTGCAGTAGGTACTAACAGATAGGACTAAGCCGCCAGGCAATAGGACCATACAGAAAACTTTTGGCTAGCAGTGTCTGGAGGGGGACCACCTGCCTGACGTCACGCGACCTAAGTCAGCGTGGCACTATATAGTGAGTGATTCGCGCACCTGTCCTCCAGTTCTCCCGGAGACCTAGAAAGGTGCAACAGGAGACAGAAGGAGGCTCCTGGAGCTATAAAGCTATGAAAGAAAAAGTAGCAGAAGAAACCCAGGGGGGAAGGTGGGATGGAAAGCAGTACCTACTGCAAGAGCCTTTCCCGAAGATCTACTGTTACGGTAAGTGCTTATGTAACTGTACTATCTTACTTCTAGAGGGCTCTTACAGTAGGTATTAACAGACAGAACCGAATCCCAAGCAGTCAAAATCAGACACGTCTGAGACATGGGAGGTAGGAACAAGTCTGCATGAAACAGGGATCTTAGGATGAGTCCCTGAAGAACAAAGCCTGCTCTGCACCTAGAAGCAATGTCCAAACTGTAATGCTTAGTGAAGGTGTGGACAGAACTCCAAGTGGCAGCTGCACAGATATCTGTGGCAGAGACATCCCTGAAAAAAGCAGTAAAGGCAGCCATGCCCCTGGTTGAATGCCCTTTAACTTCCCCCTGAAGTTGCATGTTATACTTCTGATAACAAAAGGCAATGCAGTTTGCCAACCATTTGGCCAAACACTGGTTTGAAACCGCAGCGCCCTCTCTTTTGGGTGCAAAGGAAACAAACTGGTCAGTTTTACGGACTGGTTTCATCCTGTTCGTGTAGTAATGAAGACATCTATGTACATCAAGAGTGTGTAGAATTGCTTCACCCCGACTGGAATGCTCAGGGTAATGCACTGGCAACTGAATGGTCTGATTTAAGGTGGACTCTGAAACTACCTTAGGTAAGAACTTGGGATATGTACGCAGAGCCACCCGGTCTCCGTGAAACATCAAGTAAGGCTCCTTATATATCAGGGCCTGAAGCTCGGAAATCCTTCAAGCCGAAGTAATGGCAACTAAAAAGAGCGCCTTTCACGAAAGATGGCGCATGTCACAACTCGCAGCTGGTTCAAATGGAGACAGTGTGAGTTTTTTTCAAAATAAAGTTCAGGTCCCAGGGAAGAGCAGGACTCCTGACTGGGAGTTTCAGGTGAAGAATGTCCTGGATACTTCCAGCTGAGCCAAGGTTTTGCCATCCACTGGAATGTGGTAGGCAGAAATAGCAGATGAGTGGACCTTCAGGGTAGAGTAACTAAGGCCAAGGTCGGAGAGGTGTAATAGATGCTCTAAGACCTGTAGAACCGGGCAGGAGAAGGGGTCCCACTCCTAGGATGTGGCCCATATGGAAAATCTCTTCCATTTATCGCATAGGTGCATCTAGTGGATGGTTTTCTAGTCTCCACTAGAACTTGAGCCACTCTGAAGGATACTTCAAAGCAAGCGGCGGCTATGTCAGTAGGTGCCACACATGTAGGAGAAGGGACCACGGGCCTGGATGGACCAGAGTGCCATATTCCCTGAGTCAGAAGATCTTGGCAGATGGGCAGAGGAACTTGGGGTTCCACTGACAGCTGCTGAAGCAGAGAGAACCAAATCTGTCGCAGCCAGTAGGGAGCAATCAGGATCATATGTGCTTCCTCTGCCTGAAGTTTCAGCAGTACCCTCTGTAGTAATGGAAAGGGACGGAAGGCGTACATGAATCTTCCTGTCCAGCATAGAGACAACGTGACTCGTCAGAAAACACCACGCCCTGGAGCAAGCGAGCAGAAACTTGGTAGTTTTGCAGTGGATGGGGATGCGAACAGATAGAGGGGTATTCAGCCCCAACGCTCGAATATGTCATCTACCATAGACTGTCTCATCTCCCACTCATGGGCTCTGAGTTGAGTGCAGCTGAGTGTGTCCACCAGGACATTTTGGATGCCTGGGACACGCACTGCCATGAGGTGGAAACTGTGTTGCACTGCCCAGTACCATACTCTCATTGTTTCGTGACAGAGTTGGTACGAGCAAGTGCCTCGTTTGTTTATGTACCAAACTGCACACATGTCTGTCTTGATCATAAGTAATCCCGGCTGAAGGAGGTGCTGGAATGCCTGTAAGGCATTCAGCACAGCTCTCATCTCCAGTACGTTGATGTGAAGAGATAGTTCGCTGTGAGACCAGGCATCTTGAGTCTTGTGGGTTCCCAAATAGGCTCTCCATCCCAGTCCTGAGGCGTCCGTCGTCGGGGTCTGGGTGGGAGGATTGGACTGGAAAGGGACACCCTTCTGAAGGTTGTCTGGTTTCTGCCACCACAAGAGTTCCCAAACCATCGGGTTGGAAACTAGGACCATGTGATCCAGGTCATCGGATCTCTGATCCCACTGTACTCAGAGTCCATTGCGTGACCCACATATGGAGTCTGGCCAGATGCACTGTGGGAATGGCAGCTTCCATAAGACCCAGCAGTCGAAGGATTGATGTTGCGGAGGTCTGCCTCTGGGAAGCCACCAGATGGGTTTGACGATAGACAGTCTCTGCTGTCTAGCAAGAGGAAAGCTCTCCCCTGGACTGTGTCCAACACTGCCCCAATACACTAGAGGTGGTGAGATTTGGGATAGTTGAATAGTTGATCGAAATGCCCACCTGCTGAAAAAGGTCCAGGGTAATGGATAGGGATCTGACTAGGCTGTCCTTCGGCGGGGTTGAAAGAAGCCAATCGTTAAGGTAGGTGAACATACGGAAACCCTGGCTGTGTAAAGCTGCTGTCACCACTGCTAGGCACTTCTTGAACACTCTGAGTGCTAATGACAGGCTAAATGGGAGAGCTTTGAACTGGAAATGCTCTCCCTGAAAAGAAAATCTGAGAAATCTGCGGTGAGACGGAAAAATGGGAATATGTAGGTATGCATCTTGCAAATCCAGTGCACAGAGCCAATGTCCCTTGTGTAGTAATGGAATGAGACCCGGTAGGGATCGCATTGTGAACGTCTTGTATTCTACAAAGAGGTTCAGGCTGCTGAGATCCAGTATAGGTCTGAGGTCGCCTGTGTTCTTGGGGAATAGGAAGAAGTGCGAGTAGTATCCCCTTCCCCTCGGACTCTGAGAAACATGTTCTATTGCTGCTTTTAGCAGCAGAGAGTCCACTTCCTCTTTCACCAGCTGGACGCGATTCGGAGGGTAATAAGAGGGACCTGGGGATGATTCGGTGGTCTCTCCAGAAACTCTATTGTGTGCCCTTTGGCCACAAGTTGAAGTACCCACGAGTCTGCTGTGATAGCCTCCCATCCCGGTAGGTGGTTTGCAAACCTGCCTCCTACCAGTTCCCCTAGGACTCGGCTTAGGGGAAGGAGGGGTCTGAGCGAGTCAGGAGGCGGTGGGCAGGGTGGAGGGCGTGGTTCCCGAGACTCTATGAGATTTCGCCAGGGGAGCTGTGCCTGCCGAAGGGGCCCAGCATTTGTTCAGACATTGATTTTGCTGCTGCCTTTACTGTCAACGCTACTGTCTATGAAAGGGCTGCTTCTGCTTTTGAGGGGGTTTGTATATGAACTGGACAGAGCGCAAAGCCTTACCTTTGTCCTGCAGATCTGTAATAATGTCTTTGACGTCCCCTCCAAAAAGAACAGGGCCCTGGAATGGGGCATCCTGGATGGCTGATTGTACTTCAGGCGCCAATCCAGAGATCCTCAGCCATGAGTGTCTCCGTAGGCTAGTAGCCATAGCCGTTCCCTTTGTGGAGGCATCCACCACGTCTTAAGTGTCCCTCAGCGTGCCACGGTTAGCAGATCTAGCTGACCTCACCATACCAGCCATTTCCTTCTTGGGCTCTGAGTCAGGAAGTTTGTCCAGCTTGGACTCTGACTGACCCAGGATGGATTTCTGGTAGACTACCATGTGAGCAACAAAATTTAGTGCTCTGATGGCCAGAGTGGATGAAGAGCATGCCTTCTTCCCAAACTGATCCAGTACCTTGGATTCCTTATCAGGGGGAGAGGTACTGAGGAGTTTAGGTTTGGACGATTGGTCGTGTACAGCACTGATGACCACCGAGTCAGCCTTGGGATGGACACTACGGTGATCCTTCCTTTCTGGTGTCTGGTACACGCCATCTGTCTTACTTGCCACTGGGGTCAGTGAAGCAGGTTGTTTCCATATTGTGGATGCCAAGTTCTCATCAGGGCCTATCCACGGTGAGATGAGTGTCAGAGATAGATCTGAGAATTCCAGATGCTCTGCAAGTCTCTGGTGCTGGGGATCTTGATCCTCTGTGCGCCAGTCGTATGCTGCCTGGGTCTTCCAGAGGAGTTCCATAAAGGAAGAGTCCTCAGGGGTGATTTTGGTGATTCCTTCGGTTTGGGTTCATCCAGGGTTGGGGATTCGTAGTCCGAGCCCGAATGAACCAAATCAGGCTCACAGTCCGACACTGGGCTGTTGTCAGGAGTGCTAAGTCTGGGTAGAGGAATATCTACTGGTCTCAAGAGGTCCACCGGACTCTAGAATTCTATGGGCTTTTCTGGCAGAGGCAAAGGCTCCGCAAATCTACCCAAAATTGATGGTCTTGAGTCTGTCGACAGAGGATTCCTGTGCGTCATATCTCTGGTAACCGGCGTCGAGGTGACCGGAGGCTGACGTTTCTCGAGTTCTGATGTGAGTTGAGACTTCACTTCGTCTCACCAGGAATGAAGCATTGCGTGCAGGTCCATCTGGGGCTGAGGTGGAGATGGTGGAGGCTGATGCCCGTATCCCAGCATCGGATAACCCGATACCTGATAGTAAGGTGACAGGAATCCTGATGGAGGGTGGCCCGGTGAAGGGTATTGAGAAAACCCTGGCATCGGGTACCCCAGCATCTGATACCCCGAAGGGTACTGAGGTGCTGGGTAGCTTGGCGTTGGCCCGGACAGAGGGGCCATAGGGCCAGGCGTAGGACCCGATGGGGGTGCTGATGGCCCCAGTGGGGAACCCGGAGGATCCGGAAGGCCCAAAGGAGGCGGTGTCGGGTCTTCCGGTAGCCCAGAGGGACCCGAAGGACCCTGAGGAACCGGGAAAACCTTCGAGTCTGGCTGCATGCCAGGCATTGGGTGATCTGGCACTGGCAGTGGGGTAGTGCCAGAAGGCGGACGCTCTCCCTCCTTCGGGTTCCACGGAGTCAGGGAAACCGGAGGAACCACCTCAACAGGCGGAGAGGGAGAAACTGGAGGGATGAGATGGGAGACTGTTCCCGGTTCCAATGGTTCTTCTTGTCCTTCTTCTTGCGATGACTCTCTGGGGAAGAGGAAGAGTTCTTGAGTTTCTTCAGCAACTTTTCCATGGATGTCATTTTTCATAAATGGGCTTCCAGGGTCTGCTAATGGTGCTTCCAAGTGATCTGGCTGAATCCTTGGCAGGTCTCTCAGTCTTCAGTCTTATGGTCTAGGCCCAGACAGAAGAGGCAGCAGGACTGGCCGTCTTTGTGAGGGAGCGAAGTCCCACAGAAGTCAAACTTATTTTTATGCGAATCGGAAGGTGTCGGAGATGACATACATGATGCTAAATACACTTAATACTTTACGTAAAAAAAGTAAGTAAACGAGAATAAAACAAGACTACTCATCCAAGATAGCGTCAACAGAAGCAACGTTCTCCACAAGGTCCAACGTGCGCAGGTCAACAGCAGGAAAGAACTGGAGGGCGTGGGGACTGCTCACTATATAGCACCACGCTGACATAGGTCACATGATATCGGGTGGGCAGTCCCCCACCAGACACTGCTAGCTAAAAGTTCTCCGTGTGGTCCTAGCGCCTAGTGGCTTAGTCCTATCTGTTAGTATCTACTGCAAGAGCTCTCTTGAACCAAAATCCACCGAATCAGTTTCTAGTTGGGCAGCACAGTGTGGAAGGCCCTGGGGGACATGATACAACTCATCTGTCCTGCAGGGCATAGCTGGCAACATGATAGGCCTGTGCCAGGTGGCAGTAGTGGCATTCTTCAAGGCTAGAAGAATAGCAGGAATGACCTTGGGAGGAGACTGGGATTTCTAGAAAGTCCAACAGATCTCTTTCTGGTGGCATCCTCCTCCTCAGTATGAAAGCCCAGGGCTGAGGACAGCTGCTTCATCACGCTGAAGAAAGTAGGGTCCTCTGGAGTAGACCTAGGAGTATGCTTATCAGAGTCCTCGCTCAATGAAGAGGTGGTGGACCTATCAGAGGACAGGGGCTCTTCCTCCTCTTCCTTAAAATGAGGTCAAGATGGTACTCCTCCTCGATGTCGACCTGCTCCAGCTTAAGGTCCGAGGGATGGACGATGGCCCACGGGGAGGAGTCTGTTGTGGTGTCAACCACCACGATGCTGTCGACAGCAGCCAATCCAGGTCTGTATGCACCCAGCTGATGGACTAAGACTGAAGTAAACTTAGTCAAGATATCATTGAGGTTGACAACAGTGGACTACTGCATTGACGGTGGTGGGGGGCAATGGCACAAGGTGAGACGACCCATCCGAAGGGCCTTGAGAGCCCAAGGCCTGGAGGAGCATCAAGATGGGAGGGTTGTTGATGAAGAAGCTGGCGTCAATGGAGTAGGGGCAGACAACCCAAAGGTCGATGACCAACCACCCTGCGTAACTGGCAGCATAGCTGTCAGTATGGGTCTGTAGGAAGAGAGACCTGGACAGCAGCAGGTGTCGGAATGGAGTACTCCCGGATGAAGAAGAGGAGGCCACAAGGGAAACGAGAATGTCGCCAGGGGAGTGATCCCAATCGTGGTCCTTTTATGACAACCCCCGGACTTGTCTCAGGCTTTAGAGGCCTAGGAGCTTGACAACCTGCCGGCAACTGGGAAGGAGGAACCCTGTCCAGAACTGGCTACCTGTTGCTCCATTAGGAAACTTTTAAGAGCCTTTTCCATTGTCTAACGGTGGTGTGATTAAATTTATAGCAGAACTCAGTTTGAGATGTTGTGGTCAGGCCCAAGACAGCAGACACAGAGGGAGTGTTCATCTGTAGAAGCAATCTTCTTTCCGTAGCCGCAGCGACGGAAGAGAGAAGTAGAAAGATTAACTCTCGACATAAACGAGGTAAAGGACACTCTTTGAAAAAAAGAGATTCTAAAATGTAACCCCTAGGCGGCGCTACTCTTAGAGTTACTACCCCTGCCTACTACCCAGGATGTAGGTTAAGGGGCTTGGATTCCCAAGATTACATTAAAACTGGTTCTTTCCTAGATATTACAATGACATGGTGCCACCACCCAGAGTTTAACTTTAAGTGGGCTGGTATGGGACCTGGTACAACCCCTAGGATGCTGCACCACTCACTATAACCAACTGCCACCCTAACACATGACCCAATAAACATTTCCTCACATTTCAATACCTGGTTCCAATTATTAGCTTGATCCGAATAATGTGCTCATGACACCATCATCTACGCACAATATTTATTTACAAGGGGAATAGGGCTTAAGGATGGTGGAAATGAGGAGTGTAGGTTATGCAGGCAATATATACAATATGTACAGTCTAACTGGCAGTTTGATTTGTGCTGGTGAAAGCTGGGTAGGTACACTGTTTTTAAATCAGAAATGCAATCACACATTTTGCCAACCTAGATGACCAGAGCCCTGGCTATCTAAACTAAAACTGCCAACACTGGTACCAGTTTCCTAAATTTGCACTGGAACCCCGCAATCCCAATATTTAAACCTGGGTACCCAGTACTTCAAAGTTCTTGCAAGTTGCAGGTCTGTTGGATGGTGCAGCTGTACGTTGGCTGGCTTGATTAGAAGGATTTGAGACTTGAAATTAGCCCTTAACCATCCAATGCTTGAACTATTTACAGTCTTTTAGAAATATGCAGCGGTCCCCTGCATGTTGCGAGGTGAACACTGGTTAGGTGTAACCGGCCAGTTACGTTGGGTTGGGCTCAATTAGTGTTGTGTAGCATCCAACACATTTATAGTCTAGGCACATTCAGTACATTTACAGAAGATATAGCATCTTCAACCCAGGACTAGCATGGCCACCCTTGGTCCTTTCACACTTGAATTTGTGGGTGCTTGCTCCCAAATCTAGGGGTGACCCGGTTTCGTTACATTTATTTCAGACACATTGCTTTGACAATACTGATTTTGTCTGAGCAAACTTAAGTAAAGCAATCATTTTAAAGTTAGTCATTTCCGATTTAAACTTGAGGTCTCAGTCCCATTTGTGGCACATGTTTACAGCTCCAACGGACATCTTGACTGACCTATTCAAGCAGATACTGGACCTCACAGGAAAAGTCAGGATGATCCCCTGTTCCAAGTGCTCCCCTTCCAGTCCTGTAGGCTCTGAGCAGATAATCACACGTCAGCACATTTACATTTTAACTGGATTCTGTTGGGTCCCATAGGGCAGTTAGGTCCACCTGTGCTGGAAGAGACTTGGGCACAGCAAATGAAAGGTGCAGACCAACTGACAGTCTTAAACAAACATTGGCAGCACCAATAAGCAATTTTCTTTCTTTCTTGCACCGGGGGGGTACAAGAGTACTCAGGCTCCTCACGGTAGGATCTCCACACTGAAGGCTCTTGATGTCTTCAGTTCTCTCACCATTGAGGCAGGATTAGCTCTCTCACAGCTGGCTTGATGTTCAAGTTGCAGGTCCACGTCTTTCCCCTATGTGGAAGGCAGGGCTAGCACCTGGAGGACATTCTGGTAATCCCCAGGCTAACAGGTTCTGCATTAAACAAAATTACTTTAACTTTAATGCAAAGAGTAAAAAAAAAAAAACTCCTGGATGGAGGTGCTTACACTGAATTACCAGGCCCAGTTGCATGGTTGGGGGCCTCAGCCCCCACCCCTGTGAGGCACTGCTGCTCGAATCTGAAAATCTGCTGAAAACAGTGTCTTTTATGGGGCTCTCCTGAGGCTCCTGATTAGCTAAAGCTACTGGATGCTTTGCCTCCGACTGGCTGGAAGGCTTGTCAATCACAAAAATTATTCATGACGCCTCCTCGATGCACAGTTGGATTACTGTTTGCCACCTGGAATTAGGTCCCTGCAGTTCCCCATGAGTATTTGGTAGGTTCCCATGAGCGTTGGCAAATGCCCCATAAGTCCAGGCTTAAAAATCCTAGCTTTCCGATTGGCTGTGGCTGCTTAACACACAGTCCCTTAAGTGGAATACAGTACTAAATAAAATCCTGGTGCAGCCAGAATAGTTATTGAAATTGCCCCACAGTTCAGTAGCCACTGGTGTGTCCCTTAAGACACTGCCCAGCTTTAATAATTCCATCAGTCCATTTGCCTGTTACTACTGCAAATATTTTAGAGCCACTATTTGCAGCAGGCAGGCTGTCATTGTGTCCCAAAATATTCTGGTGCACCCAGGCCAAACATATTTATTTGTTTTAAACATGTTGCCCCTTTCAATATTTGCCCCCAAACATACAGCAGTTACAATTATTTATTAAACACTGCTTTCTTTTCTCGGCAGTTGCCGAAACACTGCTGCCCCAAAGGCAGAACAGACCCTTATGAATTATTCATATAGATCGGGGCTCTGGCTCATTAATATTCAAGAGCCCCGATCTTGACCACTTCATGGATTGTTTTATTTAACAAAGCAGGCTCTCCTGGCCCTTGCCGAGGTTACCGGGTCCCACTTAGCTGGTGGGGACAGCGGGACTGCTGGATACTCCTGGGGTCGACCGCTAAAGTGAGCGGTTGCAAGATCAAAGGCGCTGCAGACGCCTGCGCAACACCCGCTGCGCTGGAGTGCATTCCATTTGAGGAGATCGCGGTTCAAATGGGTGGAGCCCCGAAGGGCTAAAATCACACTGGGGCCTGGTGCTGGGGGCACAGAGGGGCACAAGAGGACTGGGGGACCAAAAAAAATATGCTGGAATTCAGGGGGCCCCTAAAGGAGAGCAGAAACAGAGCTACAGGCTATAGGTGAGCCCCCAACCTGGTATGGGGTTTACAAAAAAATTTAACGAAAATAAGTTTTTGGCAAAAATGGTGCAAAACTGTATCAAAGCTTCCGCAGAGACCAATGTGAACGAAGTAAACGGTGGGAAAGAACTGAGGAGGGAGCAGGGCCACTCACGCCTTTACAGGGTTGGTGACGTCAACAGATGACATCGGCGTGGGCGGCCGCAGTGGTACTGCTGAAAATCTTTCATGTGGATCCTGCTTCACTGATAGCAAAGTTCCGTATGTGTGACCTGATGACTGAGATACCCCGATGAAGATAAAAAAATGTTTTGGCATATTGTCCATTGTATGCCACAGGAAAGGTCCAAATTTGAAAGAAGGCCTTTTACTATTTGTCTTGTAGATGGCAGTTCATAATGTCTGAAGGTCCGATTTCTACTGTGCATTTCTGAGGCCACCTTCCTTTTGCTCTTTCCCCTCCCAACTGACAATATATGGGAGGTCACAGGTGTGCATGCGCACTAATGAGAGTGCGAGTGCGTGTGTCTGTGAGAGAGAGAGAGAGATGGGTGGATACCAGTGTCAAGCAAATGCAATTCCTTGGAAAGCCAGCAGAAGGCCCTTGAGAGACCGGCAGTCTACACTCCAAATACTGAGCACTGAACCATCATAAAGAGCTTAGCCCTCCCTAGTTTAAGACTTGGGATCCTGAGAGGACATTCCTGAACTCTGCTCTTCTGTGCAATCAGCTGTTGCCAAGCCCTAGCATTTGTACCTTTGTGCCTAGCCACTGTAGGCACCCGGCTTCACATACCAGATATCAAAGAAGTACTAGAAAAGTGTTTTATCCTAGTAGTTTTGGAACGGGGGGGGGGGGGTAGAAAGTGCAACTTCTAACTCAGTCTTACCACAAACGCACAGGGTGATCAAGTAAAATGGCAGGAGTTGGACCTATATTCTCGTGTTTGACAGGAGTAACAATATCAGCTATATGTCCAAAATGTAAATAGGTTATACCCTAATGTCTGAACCTGTATAAAAATAAAATTGTAACTTTATGTTTTTCACAGGGTATAAAATAGCTGGTATAGCAAAGCAAAACAAGGGGTAATGCTAACCATTTCTAGAAACGCACAGCAATAGACTGCTAACCAGTTTTTCTGAGCGAGTCCATGGCACAGGAAGCTTCATGAATAAAAATCCATTCAATCTGTGCCAAGTGCTATGCATTTTCACTGCTGATTAGCACATTCACATGTAGAACTGCTAATCAGTATGTTTAGCAGTTCAGTGCGGAATACAGTGCCTTCATGTTTTAACACTTAATTTCAATAAAAAACATACATAACAACTTCAATACAAGAGATACATACAGGATCTAGAAGTACTGTCCTCACGTCTTCACCATAACGATTGCGAAGACAAGGGCCGAAAAACTGACCCCTCACACCACCACAACCTGGATTCCGGCAAATTGTTTTGGTGTCAATAGTTTTCTGTCGACACTGGTGACATGTACTCCCCTACAATTTAAGGAAAGTGGATCAATCAACAAAAATTACAAAACAAATAAATAAATATGCACTGTTAACCAATAAATCCCCTTCTAAATTGTTTGATAATCGCAATTTGCAAAATGACGTGAGCAATACAAATGCATTAGATAACTCGGACACTGTCGAATTTCTTACTTTTTATACTATAATGTTTGGTCCCTTTCATGAATAGTGTCTTGTGAAAGATATATAGAACAACAGATTGTGAAGGACAGGTAAATTCAGATACCGAGTGACTACTGTGAATTGATCACGAGGACAAAGCTTGAATGCTCCTCTGAGGTCACAGCAGCCACACTGTGTCTGTGTCAGTCTCTTCTCAGTCTGATTTTAATTTTTTATATAATAGAGGGCTAGCAGATATTTTCAAACTTTTTGTTAGTTAAATCAGGTAACAGCTTTCTCCAGGGCAAGATTAGTCGGGACTCAGACTACATTATACATAGTCTCCTCGTCAGCGGCACTGTTGCAATCCTGTGTGACAGCAGAGCCATATTTCTCCAATGGCACCGACTGCACCAAAAAAAAAAAAAAAGAACAGTTACCTACTGTAATAGAACTTCGAGAGAATCTCCTCCATTCAGCCGCATCATGGACTTGTACGCAGTCAGCGTCAGGGTCACCTGGAAACTTTCTGCAGGCTGGGGCCGCCCACATCAACATGCTGGCATCTATATTATAACAGCTTTCCCAGCATGCCTCAGTTCCCTACTGGAGACAAGCTTGGAGGATCATCAAACTGGCAGGGACTGAATCAACCAGGACCAAAACCAGACACACAGGACTGGATGTGGACACCTGATTACAGATGCCTACTGGCAACAAAGGAGGAAACAGTGTGCAACAGCAGGCAGTACTGTCATCCATCACCTGACAAGGGGAGGGGGGGAGAGCTGTGGCTCAATGCAGGAGACTCTCTCTAAGATCTACTGTTTAACTAGTCTATCTTCTTTGAGGATATCTCACCTGCTAGAGTCTCTTCATGGAATGATTTCCAAGCAGTACCAAGTACTGAGGGAGGACGGCAGGACCCAATGATCCTTGAGTGAGGAGGCCTTGCAGAAGACTGAGGCCAAAGCCAGCAGATCTACAAGAGACTATGTCCAGACTGTAGCGTTTAGTGACCGTATGAACACTACTCCAAGTGGCAGCAGTGGACATGTTCTGAACACAAGCCACTGAGGTACCCACGCTTTGGGTGGAATGAGCATGTACAGGACCAGGAAGTTGCTAAACACTCTTCTGATGATAAAAAAAAAAAAAAAAATAATACTATTGGCCAGCCATTTGGACAGGCCTTGTTTAGAAATCTGTGAGCCCACCATTCTGGGAGCAAAAGCAACAGCTGAGAGGATTTTCTTGAACCCTTAGTACGATCCAGGTACCAATGCAGCATCCTATGGACACCCAGCATATGCAACCTACACTCCCCACTGCCTATGAGGAAGAACAAGTACACAAGGTTTGTTATCTGATTTAGTGTTCTTTCAGACACGATCTTCAGAAGAAAACAAGGATTAGTAACTAATGTGACCCTATCCTTACGAAAAATAATAAACGGAGGATCTGCTACCAAAGCCTGTAACTCCGAAATGTGTCTAGCGGATGTCATAGCCACTAGAACAGAGTCTTCGAAGAGAAAAAGTGTATCTCACAAGTAGCCACAGTGAGCGACTTTAAGACCTAAGTGAAGTCCCACACCAGAACTGAATCTCGGACCAGAGTGTGCAAAAGGAGGATGCACCTTAGGAATCTCCGAGAAACCAACTGGGTCACTGTTTTACCCACAGATAGGGCATGAAAGGCCAGCTATGTGGACCTTAATGGAGGAATACCCTAGTCCTCAGTTCTTCAGGGACAGTAGGTAGTCCAGAAGTTTAGGATTTGGACATATAAAATAATTCACCACGTCTAGTACACTAAACAGTAAAATGTTTCCATTTTTGTGAACAAGTGTACCAGTCAGATAGCTTCCTAGCCACCAAGAGCACATCAGCCACCGCAGTGGAAAACCCAATGCAGGAGAGCTTTATATTCTCAGGAGGCATGCCTGAAGGTGCAGGGATCAAAGATCTGGTGCACTCGGGTACCATGCTCTTGTGTCAGAAGGCCCGCTCACAAAGGGAGTGGGACAGGAGGTTCCACTGCAAATTGCAGGAGAAGTGGAAAAGTACAGTTACATAAGAACTTACCGTAACAGTAGATCTTCGAGAGATGCTCTTGCAGTAGGTAATTACAAATAGGACTGAAGCCGGCAGGCGTCAGGACCCCATGGAAAAATTTCTAGCTAGCAGTCTCTGGCGGGGACCGCCCCATGTCAGGTGAATGATGTCAGTATAAAGGGCAGTCCCCACGCCGCCTTCCAGTTCTTTTCATGAAAGGCCTAAAAAGCGGAGGCAGAGAAAGCGGATGTCCTTCACTGGAAAAGGAGCTGAAAAAGCTTAGGGAGATGGAGGAAGGGATATTTACTGCAAGAGCCTCTCTCAAAGATCTACTGTTACGTAAGTTCTTACGTACTGTAACTGTACTATCTTACTTCGAGAGGGCTCTTGCAGTAGGTAATTACAAATAGGACTGAGTCCCAAGCAGTCTGGAACAAGGAGAAGCAAACGTGAGGATGAAAACTACCCAAAAGTAGAACCTCTGGCCACTGAGGTCTTAGGAAAGAAGACCCTGTAGAACAGCCAACCCGAAGCCCGCTCTACGGTGAGAGGCAATGTCCAAACTGTAGTGTTTTGTACATGTATGGACAGAAGTCCAAGTAGCGGCTGCACAGATGTCTGCCGCTGACGCATTCCTGAAACAAGCAGCGGAGGCAGCGACCCCTCTGGTGGAGTGCCCTGACCTGACCCGGCAGGATCTTGTACTTGTCGTAACAGAAAGTGATACAATGAGCCAACCATTTAGACAGGCATTGCTCAGAAACAGCACTGCCTTCCCTTTATGAGCAAAAGAACAAACAGTTGATCAGTCTTTCTAAGATCCTTCGTCCTTGTGGTGTAGTATCTCAGGATTCAGTGAACATCCAAAGTATGTAAGAGGTACTCCCCTTGATTGGAGTGCTGTGTAAAGAAAGCGGGCAGCTCCATGGATTGATTCAGTGTAGATTCCGCTACCACCTTGGGGAGAAACTTAGGGTTGGTACGCAGAGCCACACGTTCCTTGAGGAAAATCAAATACGGGATTTAGCACGAGGCCTGGAGCTCGGAAATCCTTCCAGCATAAGTAATGGCCACAAGGAAGAGAGTCTTCCATGAAAGGAACTTTAGGTCTGCTGAGGCTGCCAGCTCAAAACGAGGCAGAGCAAGCTTCTCAAGGATAAAATTCAAATCCCAAGGAGGGGCAGGAACCCGAATAGCGGGTCTCAAGTGGAGGACCCCTCTAAGAAAAGTCTTGAAGACTTCCAACTGCGCAAAGGTCCTGTCCCCAAAAGGAACATGGTAAGCCGAGATGGCTGCCATGTGAACCTTCAGAGAGGAATGACTGAGACCCAGATCAAAGAGATAGTGCAAGTAAACCAACAGCCGCCCAACAGAGCAAGAGAATGGCTCGAAATCTTTGGAGGCAGCCCAAATAGAGAACCGTTTCCACTTCATGGCATAGGTAGATCTAGTGGAGGGCTTTCTGGCCTCCACCAGAATCTCAGCGACCGATGGGGAAACCCCGAAACGAGCTTGAGCTACGTCTGCAGGAGTCACGCATGCAACTGAAGGGACCTGAGGCCTGGATGGACCAGGGTCCCCTGATCCTGGGTCAGCAAAAGCTGCGACAGAGGAAGAGGAGGTTTCTCTGAATACTGTTGCAGAAGAGAGAACCAAACTTGCCTGGGCCAGAAAGGAGCGATGAGGATCATGTGAGCTCCTTCTGAGCAGAGTTTCTGTAAGACCTTCGGAATCAAGGGGATCGGGGGAAGGCATAGACGAATCTTCCCTTCCAGTCTAAAGACAGAGCAACTATCCAAAAAATGCCGCGACTGCAGCGAGCGAGCAGAAGGTGGGAAGTTTTGCATTGAGAGGAGACGCAAACAGGTCTACCTGTGGCGTTCCCCAGCATAGGAAGATATCGTCTGCTACCCCCTGATCTAGTTCCCACTCGTGAGCGTGAGCAGACAACTGGCTGAGGTGGTCTGCCAACGTGTTGTCGACTCCTGGGACATGAATGGCTGTGAGGTGAAGGTTGTGCTGCACTGCCCATTCCCAAACCCGCATCGCCTCCCGGCAGAGAGGGTAGGAATGAGTTCCTCCCTGTTTGCTGATGTACCACACTATGCACATGTCTGTCTGGACAGCCAGATGACCGGGAAGCAGATAAAGATGCAGAGCCTGAAGTGCATAAAGCATGGCCCGAAGCTCGAGCCCATGATGTGGAGAGATTTTTCGAGCTTGGACCAGGAGCCCTGGGTCCTGTGAGGCCCGAGATGGGCTCCCCAACCCTCAGCCGAGGCATCTGTAGTCAGCGTCTCGGAGGGGTGAGAAAGACAGAAGGGAACTCCCCGGCAAAGGTTCTCTTGAACCACCCACCATTGCAAGTCCCGAGCCATAGGATTGGAGACCAGAACTAATTGATCTAGGTTGTCCACCAGCTGATCCCACTGAGACCGAAGCTTCCACTGAGAGATTCTCATGTGGAGCCGAGCGGGAGGGACTGTCTGAATAGCAGCCGCCATGAGCCCGAGGAGGCGAGGGACCTACCTGGTGCCGACCCGCCTATGGCTGGACGACAGGCTGACCTGAGCCTGGAGTGAGACCGCACTGTCCAGTGGCAGGAATGCCATGCCGGAGGTAGTGCCCAAGATCGCCCCGATAAACTGGAGCCTCTGGGACGTGATCAGGTGGGACTTGGCCTGGTTGACGGTAACCCCCAGGCAGGTAAAAACCTGCAGGGTAAGGGAAAGGAACCGCAGGAGTTCCTCCCTGGACAAGGCCGCCAGAAGCCAGTCATCCAGGTACGGGAAAACCTGCACCCCCTTGGTACGCAGGTAGGCCGCTACCACCGAAAGGCATTTGGCGAACACTCGGGGCGCCGAGGAAAGACCAAATGGGAGGGCCTTGAACTGGTAGTGGTCCCCCTGAAACGCAAAACGCAGGTATTTGCGGTGGGAAGGGCGAATAGGGATATGCAGGTAAGCATCCTGCATGTCCAGAGTGCACAGCCACTGCCCTGGCCGAAGAAGGGGCAGAAGACTCTGCAGAGAGAGAGAGAGCATCCTGAACCTTTTGTACTCCATGAACAAGTTCAGGGAGTTGAGGTCGAGAATTGGCCTCACATCTCCTGACTTCCTTGGGACCAGAAAGAAATGGGAGTAGTAGCCCGTCCCTCCAAAGATGGGGAGGGACGGGCTCTATCGCCTTCTTCAGAAGAAGAGAGGATATTTCTTCCTGAACCAGAAGATGATGTTCTGGGGAATAAGACGACTTGGGGGGGGGGTCGAGGAGGTTTCCGAAGAAACTCTATCCGGTGTCCTTCTGCGATCAGCTGGAACAGCCAAGTGTCTGAAGTGATCCTCTCCCAACCCGGTAGATGGAGGGAGAATCTCCCTCCTACCAGTTCCTCTGGAAGGCCCAGAGGCTGTGGGAGAGGAAAGGAGTCAGGAGGTGTGAGGCAGCATGCGTAGAAGCCTCCACTGCTTTTTGGGCGGGGGCCTTGGCAGCCGGAGGGCCCGTTTGTTGGCCCGCTTCCCTGAGGTTTCGCCTTTTGCCAAGAACATCTGCAAAAGGGATGACACAGACTGAGGAGGTCTGTATATGGAGTCAACCGACTTAAGTGCAGTACCCTTCTCCTGCAGATCAGTGATTATGTCCTTGACATCGCCACCGAACAGCACTGAACCCCTGAAGGGCGTGTCCTGGATAGCAGACTGCACCTCCGGTACCAAACCTGACACCGGAGCCAGGCATGACGCCGCAAACCCACGGCGAAAGCCAAGCTCTGACCAGCAGCATCCATTGCGTCGTACGAAGCATGTGCAGACTGGCCGAACGTGCAGACCGGACTAGATCCGCCACTTCCTGCTTCGTCTGAGACTCAGGAAGGGAATCCAATTTAGTCTCCACCTCACTAAGGATCGCCTTCTGGTAATCCCCATATGACCAACGTAATTCAGGGCCATAATACCCAGAGTGGAAGAAGCGCATACCTTCTTCCTGTACTGGTCCAGAAGGCGGGATTCCTTATCGGGCTGTGACGAGCTCAAGTGCTTGGGGTTAGCCGTCTGGCCGTGAGCGGCGCTAATCACAACCGAATCAGTTCGAGTGTGCGAATTTAAAGAGTCAACACCCTCCAGAGCCTGATAAAGCCTGTCCGACTTCGGGGGGGAGGCGCGCACTAATGCCTAAGGCAGCTTCCAAATAGTGGAAACAAGGTCGGCATGAGGCTCAATCCTGGGTGGCACCAGGGTAGGAGCGGTTTCGGGCAGATCCAGGTGCGCAGCGAGTTTCTTACGCTGTGGATCTGGCTCCAAGGAATGCCACTGATGAACAGCCTGGATTTTGCGCAGCAACTCCATAAAGGAAGGATCCTCCGTAGGAGACTTCAAGGAGTCCTTGGTCTGGGCTTGTCCGGAGAGCGGGGCTCATTGTCTGAGTTGAAACAACCATCGGAGTCATCCGAGGAGGATGAAGAGGAAGAAGACTCCTCTTTCTGGCGCGTGGGATGAATGGACCCCTTGGGAAGCGTATCCTGCCTTGGAACCGGAGGACTCGCCTCTGGTATCCAGAGGTGGGGAGGGGGTCTCGTCTCCGATGTAGGGGGTCTGGAATCGGGACTGGTGTCGGAAGACAGCTCTCTATCTCCCTGATGAGCTGAGCCTTGGCCTCAGCCCACCAGGAAGCCAGAGTCTCCTTCAAATCCACCGGCGGCTGAGGGGGCGGTGGAGAAGGAGGAGGGGGATACGGATACTGAGGGTATCCGTAAGGCGCGTATCCATACCCCGACGGCAGGGAGCCCGGCGTCTGGTACTGAGGCACCGTGTACTGCGGCATAGGGTAGGCCAGCGTCTGGTACTGGTGTACTGGAGACTGTGGGCCTGGGTATGACTGCGTTGAATAGGACAGGGACAGGTAGCAGGGACCGGGGGGTCAGCGGAAGCAGACGGCCCCGGAAACGGCCCAGCAGGAGGGCCCAGAATGGGAGGCCCGGCATAGGGGCGGCATCCGGCAATGGAATATTGTCGGGCAGGCTGGCGTCCAAGGATCCAGGGTCAAGTCATCTGGCCCAGCGGGAAGGAGAACCGACGGCAGCGTACCCACCTTCTCCGTGTCGCCTGGGGAAGAAGGATTACCATCCCCAAGATCCAGCAGAGGAGAAGCTGGCACCTCGGAGTGCAACGAGCGTTGCGGCGAGCTCGGGACGACAGATAGGCTCGAAGGGTCCGGCGTCCGCTCCAATGCCGAGTGGACGCTGGAGGAGCCAACGTCCGTCTTATCGACGGGATCCGGGCGGACGTTGGAGGAGCCAGCATCCGACGAAGGCCGCGAAGGAGGGGTAGCCTTGGCGGGCGCTTTGGAGGCCGTGCGCTGCCATGGAGGGTCGGGTGTCTTAATGGCCTTGCCCGGGCGGACATCGGAGGAGCCAACGTCTGACTTATCCGGGCCACTTGAACCAGAAGGCAGCACGGTGACAACCTTACTGGGAGCAGCTGCCTCCTTAGACCCGGAGGCTCCGAGGGCCTGAGCAGCGAGCCCGGGCGAGCCCGGCCCAGGAGGTTGGCGCGTCTGGAAGCCTCAAGGCGGCTGCCATTGTGGAGCTTGCCTCTGGGGAGGCATTACCTGCAGCACCGCACTCCCAGCCGAGGCCGCTGCGACCGTTGAGAGTCCCAGTCCTGGGGCTTCTTCTTGTGGTGGCCCTCCAGAGAAGTTGAAGCCCGCTGAAGTTTTTTCAGTTCCTTTTCCATGGAGGTAATTTTTTGTTTAAGAATGTAGGCCTCCAGGGACTGCTGCCTCCGCTTTCGGGTGGCTGCGTTAAACTGCTGGCACTTCTCGACGGGGTGATAGACAAAAAAGATACTGGGAATGTCCTTCCTTATGCGGGAGTTTTGGCGCCGTGAAGAATCGCACCTTTTTGTGCTGAGGAGTCGGGGACTTACATACAAGGCAGCTGAAGGTAAAGCTGACTTAATTATCAAAAAAAAGAAGAAAATAGGCAGTAAAAACTACAGGCGATTGACTGAGAAGCAGTGAACTTAACGCGAGAGCATCAGCTAACAGTGTGGAAAGAACTGGAAAGGCGGGCGTGGGGACCCCCCTTTATACTGACGCCGGTCACCTGACGTGGGGGTGGTTCCCTGCCACAGACTGCTAGCTAGAAATTTTTCCGTGGGGTCCTGACGCCTGCCGGCTTCAGTCCTATTTGTAATTACCTACTGTAAGAGCCCTCTCGAAGTGAGATCTAAATTTATCTGGGCCAATGAGGGGCCACCAGAATCAGAGTGGTATGCTCGACCCACAGTTTCACCAGAAACCTCTGTACGAGATGGAACTGGAGAAAGGCATAGAGAAACCTTCTTTCCAAGAGATGGACAACACATCTCACCAAAAATCTCCAGGCCCTGGAGCGAGCAGAAATACGGCAGTTTTACACTGTATGGAGGTGTAAACAGGTCTATTTCTTGACGACCCCATTTTTCGAACAGTCCGTCCATGACGGAATCGAAGAGTTCCATTCGTGGCACAGCATACTGGATAGACTGAGGTGATCCACTAGTGTATTCAGGGTCCCAGGGAGGAACACAGTTGACAGATACATGGAGTGTTCCACCGCCGAATGCCAGACTCATCTCTTCTCTGCAGAGAGCATATGAAGCGTATGAATGAACTCCACCTTGTCGAGTCATGTAGTATATCACCAATACACAGTCTGTGCAAATAAACAGCCGATTTCCCAGAAGAAGGGCAGCAAAAGCCTGAAGGCCACGTAGAACAACCCTCATCTCTACAGTGTTGCTGTGAAGCACCGTATCCAGAGGACCCAACTGCCCCTGTGTCCAGAAAGGGCCCAGATAAGCCCCCCATCCCACTGCTGAGGCATCTGTGGTCATTACCAACAGTGGAAATGGCCACAGGAATGGTGATCCTGTCTCCAAGTTGGATCTGTCCAGCCCCCATAGGAGAGAACAATGAAGAGGAGGAGTGACCTGTATTAGATGCTCTAACTCGTCTGAATGTTGAGCCCACTGTGCCCTGTAAACCATTGTGAGATTCTCTCATATGGAGGCAGGCCAGCAAAACAGTCAGGGTGGAAGCAGACATTACACAGATTAGTCATAACAGACAACAGGCAGATATACAATTGCTGGAGGTCACCAGCTGAGCGTGTGCCACTAGTGCTGTGGCATGATCCGTGGGCAGAAACGCCTGACCCACACCCGTGTCCAAAATGGCTCCAATGTATTGGAGGTGTTGGCAGGGGCTAAGGACAGACTTCAGCTTATTTACAAATATACATAGTTGGTCAAACAATCATCTGGTCAGAAACAGTGTGTACATTATCATTTCCTGGATGAGGTCTTTAACAGCCAATTGTCTATGTATGAAACACAGAAACATAGACTTTGACAGCAGATAAGGACCACTTGGCCCACCCCAGTCTGCCCATTTCCCTACTTACTGGATAAGCTGCAGATTCTAGTTAACCAACAGCCTACTTCCCGCAACCACCCACTATAATTGCCTTATGTCTGTCCCATGCATGTTTGAATTCCCCCATTGTTTTAGACCCAACGACCTCCCCAGGAAGGTGGTTCCATGTATCCACCACTATCTCCGTGAAAAAAAAATTTCCTCACATTACCCCTGAGCCATCCACCCTCTATCTTTAAATTGTGTCCCCTTGTTCTTACACATCTCTTTCTGAAAGATGCTACCTTCCTGGACTTTGTCGATTCCCTTGAGGTACTTGAAAGTTTCTATCATGTCCCCCCCGTCCCTCCTTTCATCAAGGGTATACATATTAAGCTCTCTCAGTCTCTCTTCATATGGTTTCTGCTGCAGACCCTGCACCATTTTAGTTGCCCTCCTCTGGACTGCTTCCACCCTGTCTATGTCCTTGCATAGATGAGGTCTCCAAAACTGCACACAGTACTCCAGATGGGGTCTCACCAACTGTCTGTATAGAGGGATAACCACTTCCCTTTTTCTACTTGTGATGCCCCTTCCTATGCATCCCAGTATCCCCCTGGCTCTCCTTACAGACTTCTCACATTGCATACACACCATTAGGTCATCTGATATGACTACCCCCAGGTCCCTTTCCATTTTTGTTGTTGTTAATACCTCCCCTGCTATTGTGTACTCTTCTTCTTGCCAAGTCCCTTCTCATCTTTTCTACCCCCTCTTGTATATCAACTCTGTTACAAGTCTTTGTGTCATCTGCAAAGAGGCATACCTTTCCTTCCAGACCCTCTGCAATGTCACCTATAAAGATGTTAAAGAGGACTGGACCCAGTACTCCAGTACTGAGCCCTGAGGTACTCCACTAGTAACCCCCCTTTCTTCGGAATGTGTTCCATTCACTATTACCTTCGGTGTCCTGTTGTGCAGCCAGTTTGCTACCCAGGCTACCACCCTGGGACCCACTCCCAGGCTGGCTAACTTAATTATTAATCTTTTGTGCGGGACTGTCAAATGCCTTGCTAAAGTCTAGGTAGGCCATATCCACAGCCCCTGTGTGTATGGGAACATATACAAACCCTCCCCTGTTGAGGGCCTCTGCAGTCACTGCAAATACTTTGGTAAAGGCACACGGTGCAGAGCATAAGCTAAAGGGTAAGACACAGAATTGTTAGCGAGATCCCCGAGGCATGAATCATAGATACTTTCTGTGAGATTTTCTGATCCTGACATGAAGGTAAGCATTCTTCATGTCCAGTGCGACCATCCAGTCCCCTTTTAAACGGTAGTGGCAACAGGAATTGGAGGGACACCATTCTGAACTTTCTGTATTCTATGTACGTGTTCAGGTCCCTCAGGTCTAGGGCCTTAAATCCCTTGTCTACTTTGAAACCAGAAAGTACCGGGAGTACAAACCTTGGTTCATTTCTACAGCCAGAATTACTTCTATAGCCCTTTTGTGAAGGAGAGATTAAACTTCCCATAGGAGAACGGCAAGATGTCCTGGAAGATATTGGTTTGGCACTGGGGTGGGGGTGGGTGAAATAAAGTACAGTTACATAAGAACTTACCGTGAAAGTACAGTTACGTAAGAACTTACCATTACAGTAGATCTTCGAGACAGCTCTTGCAGCAGGTTATACCATTAGGACTGAAGCCGGGCGTCAGGACCTGAAAATTCTAGCTAGCTATCTTCAGCGGGGACCTTGTGTCAGGTCCACGCCTCAGATGTCAGGCGTAGTACATAAGGGGGCGGTCCCGCCAGATTCCCCAGTTCTCCCGCCGGAGACTTCCGGCCGCAGGCTAACATTGAAATGGGAGACCGAGGATCCACCATCATAAGACAAAAGGGTATAAATCCCTGTTAAAAAAGGCTTAAGCCATGCCTTCTCCAAGGTGGAAGGTACCTGCTGCAAGAGCTGTTCTCGAAGATCTACTGTTACGGTAAGTTCTTACGTAACTGTACTATCTTACTTCGAGACACAGCTCTTGCAGCAGGTTACACCATTAGGACTGATTCCCAAGCAGTAGCACTTGCAAACACTCTGGGAGGAGAAAACTAGAAAGTTCATTCCAGGTCCTGATTCTAGGACAGGAGACCCTGTAGCACAGCCAGGCCGAAGCCAGCTCTTCGCCGTGAAGCGATGTCCAGGTTATAGTGCTTGATAAAGGTATGTACAGAGCTCTAAGTGGCTGCAGCACAAATGGCAGAGGTGGAGACGTTTCGCAGTGCTGCAAAGGAGGTGGCCACTCCCCTAGTGGAATGGCCCCGGACTGATCCCGGGAGGGGCTTTTGTTTGATGATGTAACAGTATGATATGCACTGGACAAGCCAGCGAGAAAGGGACTGTTTGGATACTGGTTGGCCCATCATCCTTTCAGTAAAGGAAACGAAAAGTTGCTCCGAGTTACGAAGCTGCTTAGTTCTGCTCAGGTAGTACCTTAAGCTGCGGTGAACATCCAGGGTGTGGAGCAGCGCCTCTCCTCTATTAGAATAATTAGGGAAGTAGACAGGTAGGTCAATGTCCTGATTGAGAGTGAGTGTGGAAACCACCTTAGGCAAGAATTTAGGATTCGTCCTCAGGGATACTCTGTCCCGGTGGAAAATCAAATAAGGCTCCTTGCACATGAGAGCATGAAGCTCGGAAACTCTTCTCGCTGATGTAACAGCAACTAAAAACAACGTTTTCCACGACAGAAAACGCAGCTCGCAATCCGCGGCAGGTGGGGGGAGCGTGAGTTGCTCCAGGACAAAGAGCAAGTCCCATGGAGGCACTGGGTCCTTAATGGGCGGCCTAAGATGTAACACCCTCTCAAGAATTCTCGACAGGCATCTAATTGTGCCACTGTGCACTGTCCCACCGGGAGGTGATAAGCTGAAATGGCACAGAGGTGCACCTTAATAGAGGAGTAGGCGAGACCCAAATCGGAAAAGGGAGAGCAGGTACTCTAACACCGCTTTCACCGGACAACCTAAAGGGGAAAGGCCGCGTGTTTGCGACCATAAACAAAAACTGCGCCATTTCATGGCATACGTCGCATGCGTTGCCGGCTTTCTGGCTGCAGAAAGAACTTCCGCAACCTCTTGTGAGACCCCGTGTCGCAAAATGGCTATGTCTCTAGGAGCTATGCATGCAGGTTCAGTGAGCGTAAGTCCGGGTGGACCAGTGAACCCGCCTCCTGAGACAACAGATGGGAGCTGAACGGCAACGGGAGCGGAGGTTCCCGGGATAGCTGTATTAACAAAGGGAACCAGATCTGTCTGGGCCAGAAAGGGGCCACCAGGATCATTGCTGCATGCTCCCTGCGCAGTTTGAGAAGAACTCTCTGGATCAACGGGAAGGGAGGGAAAGCGTAGAGAAATCTGTCTGCCCAGGAGGAGGGACAGCGTCTGCGCCAGAAAACACCAGGCCCTTGATCTAGCAGAGCAAAATTGGGAGTTTTGCATTGGATGGGAAGCGAAAGTCCAATTCTGGAGTTCCCATCGAAGAAACAGATCCTCTGCTACCTCCTGAAGAAGTTCCCACTCATGGACTCTGGCCTGGGGCGACTCAGGCCGTCTGCAATTGTGTTGTCACCCGGGGAACATGTACTGTGATCAGGTTCGCTGTGTCGGATTACCAATCCCACACCTCATAGCCTCCTGCAAAGGGGTGAAGAGTGTGTGCCTCCTTGTTTGTTGAGGTATATCACCGCCGTGTTGTCTGTCTGTAGCAGGAGAGTACTCGGGATCTCTGACTGAAATGCCTGCAGGGCATAAGGACCGCCCTCATCTCCAGAACGTTGATATGAAGGTGAGCCTCCCTGGGGGTCCACGTTCATTAAGACTTCACCCCATCCAGGTGTGCTCCCACCCAGTCCTGGAGGCGCCTGTTGAGGATTACCTCCGGGACAGCACTATAAACGGGACACCCGAAGAGAGTGTTCCTGGGTCTAGCCACCATTGCCAGTCTCGAATCACGGCGTTCGTGATTCTGACCGGATGCTGCATATGGTCTTGCCTTTGGTCCCATTGCACCTTGAGCATCCA
The DNA here is from genome assembly GCA_016271365.2 of Neoceratodus forsteri. Classification (NCBI taxonomy): domain Eukaryota; kingdom Metazoa; phylum Chordata; order Ceratodontiformes; family Ceratodontidae; genus Neoceratodus; species Neoceratodus forsteri. The sequence continues at coordinate 1,394,169,372 of CM057456.1, forward strand.
CTGAGTTACCCGCATGTGGAGCCTTGCGAAAGGGACGGTCGGATTGGCCGCAGCCATGTGTCCGAGCAAGCGAAGGACCGACCTGGCTGGGACGGTCTTGTTTGACGAAAGATCCCTGATGAGGGATCTGATGCGCTCCGCTCTGTCGTTTGGAAGAAATGCTCTTCCTTGAACAGTGTCCAGGACTGCGCCTATGAACTGCAGTTTCTGTGACGGTACCAGGAGAGACTTCTCGTAATTGATCAAGATGCCCAGAGACCGAAACAAATCCTGGGTACTCTGGTTAGCCAATAACAACGCCTCTCTGGAGGCAGCCATGAGAAGCCAATCGTCCAAGTACGGGAACACATAATGGCCCTGTCTCCTTCGAGACGCGGCCACGACTGCCATGTATTTGGTAAAGACCCTGGGAGCCGATGACAGTCCGAATGGAAGTGCTCAGAACTGAAAGTGGTGGCCGAGAAACTCGAAGTGCAGGAACCTCCTGTGCGCCTGAGCTACAGGGATATGCAGGTATGCATCCTGCATGTCTAGGGACGCTAAAAATGCATCCCTCTTTAGCATGGGAATAAGACCCGGAAGAGTCACCATGCGGAATCTTTTGTAGGCGACCGACATATTGAGGTCGCCGAGGTCCAGAATCGGACGGAGGTCCCCTGTTTTCTTTGGAACCAGGAAGAAGTGGGAGTAGTACCCGTATCCTCTCTGGTTCTCTGGGACATACTCTGTCGCTCCCTTTTGCAGAAGCGCGAGTATTTCTTGCCTGATCAGAGGCTTGTGCTGACCCGAGTAACGGGAGAGCAGAGGAGGCCTCGAGGGTGGCTTTTCTGCTAATTCTATAAAGTGGCCTCTTTCGACCAACTGAAGAACCCACCGGTCGGTGGTTATGGACTGCCATCCTGGCAGGTACTTTGCAATGCGACCCCCGACCTTGATGTCCCGTTGATCCTGAGGGACGGGGGCCGGAAAGGAGTCAAGCTGTGGTGGCGGAAGGGCCTGCAGGCTGGGCCGGTTTAGCCGGACGTTGACCTCGGCCCAGCGGGCTGTCTACCCTGGGCTCCACGGAACTGGAGCCCCTCTGTTGTGGACCGTGCGGACTGTTGTCTCTGTGCCCGTTCAAAAATGGCTTTGGTTCCTCGAAGGAACTAAGCCCTCGGCCGGTACATTGCCTGGACCGACCTCACCGCCTCCCGGCCTCTTGAAGCTTGGTGATGACCTCTCAGAGGGCTCACCAAAGAGAACTTCTCCTCAAATGGGGAGTCCATGATGTTTGTGGGCGTCGGGGTAAAGCCCGGAGACACAGGAGCCAAGAGTGTCTCGAGGCATACACCTGAAGCTGCCGCCAGGCCGGTGAGTCCGTGAGTCGACGCTGCTCGTGCACGGGTCCCACGTCCGAACCCATCTGGAGGAGCTGCAACATCTCCTCCTTCTGCTCACCTTCTGGCAACTTCTCAGCCAGATCCAGACCCTGCTCCCACAAGGCATTTTGGAACTGCACCATGTGGGTCAAGTAATTCAGAGATCTGATGGTGCAAGTAGCGGAAGCATACGTGCGCCTGCCCATAGCGTCCAGCTGTTTGGACTCCGGGTCCGGTGGCAGAGTGCTCAAATGTTGCGGTCTCTGGGACCGGTCATGAGAGGCTGTTATGACCAGAGAGTCGGCCTGAGGATGCTGAGCCAAGTACTGGTCTTCCCTTGGAGCCTTGTACAGGCAGTCAGCTTTCTTCGACATTGCCGAGTGAATGTGGACGCTTCACGCTGCCCTGGTGGCGCCCACGAAGTGTCTACCAAGGGTGGCACCACCACAGGCTTGGGGTCCTTCTGCCGAAGATATTTCGCATGAAGCTTTCGGGGTCTAACTCTTCTGCATCCCATCCCATGTTCTCTTGGATGTGTCTCATGATGTCCGAGAACGAAGGGTCATCCGGAGGAGACCTTGGAAGCTCACATGGGTCCGGAGAAGGGATGTGGAGGGGAGATGGGGATCTAGATCCTGTTGAAAACTCTGATCCCGTGTCCTCCGTCGAAGGCGAACGGCAGTGTCTTCTGGGTCTCTTAGGGCTGGGTGACCCAGAAGAGGATCTGGTCTCCCCCTTGGAAGGATCCTGGGCTCCTGGGGAGGAGGTAACCGGCCTGCAGACCCGGATGGAGAAGTGGGCGCAGGAACCGGAGGAGTAACCAGCCTAGGAGGAGGAGGAGGAGGTGGGGTGGGGACCACGTCCTTTTTGATGGTATCCCACCAGTAAGTGAAAAGCTCCTTAACCTCTGAGAAAGAAAGACCCGACGACGGACCGGGCGCCGGTGGTCAGTCATCGGGTTCCGGTGTCGGCTCCACAGGGGCCTCGGGTTGCGGGGAGGGTTCCCTGGGAGGCTCGACAGGACTGAGGTCGCCAGTCTGGTCCTTGGGCTGTGTTAACTCCTCCTCTGTAATGGTCTCCTGACCGACGTTGGTCGGAGGCGTCGGGGTCCTCGTCTCAATCCGGACAGGCACGGACGTCGGCCCCTCTACCGGCGTCCCGAGTGCGTGGGCTTAGCCAGCGGCAGTCGTCTGGCCCGGTCGGCAGCTCTGGGGACCTGTGGCGAGAGGCGGCGGTTGGCAGGTTGACGTCGGGTCCGACGGTCTCTTAAGAGAGGTGAGCTCCTTGGTCTTCCGCTGGGGAGGAGGAGGCAAGGAGGCAGACCTGACGGGTTCAGAATGGCGGGAACCCGACTTGTGGTGATGGTGGCGGTCTTCCGACTTGACCAGGGCCTTGGAAGACGAAGGAGGCCTGGAAGTCTTGGCCTGAGAAGAGGAACCCGAAGATTTTCTCACCGCAGCAGGGAGAGGCTGAGAACTGGCCCGGGAAGGCGAGCGGTCGGACCTGGAGCCGGAGCTACGAGAATCAGAGGCCCTAGACGGGAACCTGGAAGGGGCCTTCTCCGAAGAATCCGCCTTGGAGGCCATGGTCTTGAGTTGTTCCTCGAGCAGGAATGCCTGTAGGGCCTTCTGGCGACGGATCCGGGTTCTGCTGTTGAAACCTAGGCAAAAGGAGCAGGACCGGGTGTCGTGGTCTGGGCCTAAGCACCAGACGCAGGCCGAATTCAGATCCTTGAAAGGGATCTGCTTCCCACAGGCGCACTTCGAAGAATGACCGGAGGTTGGAGAGGACATCAGACAATAAACTGACCGAAGAAAACGATTTCCGAAGGAAAAACTTTACCATGCGTCATGCATGAACTGGAACCGAGGGCGGCGACTTGCAAGTCGACAGCGGGAAAGAACTGGGGAATCTGGCAGGACCACCCCCTTATGTACTACGCCCGACGTCGGAGGCGGGACCAACATCGGGGCGGTCCCCGCTGAAGATAGCTAGCTAGAATTTTTCCGTGGGGTCCTGACGCCTGCCGGCTTCAGTCCTAATGGTGTAACCTGCTGCAAGAGCTGTGTCTCGAAGTAAGATCAGTAGATCTTTGACAGGAGCACTTGCAGCAGGCAACACCAGTAGGATTGAAGCTGCCAGGCATCAGGACCACACGATAAACTTCTAGGTAGCAGTCTATGGATCCACTTATCCTATAAAGGGGGCGGTCCCTCAGACCTGCCTCCATTCTCTTGTTGGAGACCCCGTCTCAAGAGGGAACGATGGAGAACTAAGGCAGTTCCACAGAGCTGAGGAGAGCTGGAATAACTGAGAAGGAGAAGCAGCTACTGTATCGGGGAAGGAGTGAGGGAAGCAGTGCCTGCTGCAAGAGCTCCTCTCAAAGATCTACTGTTATGGTGAGTTCTAATGTAACTGTACGATCTTACTTCGCGGGGGCTCTTGCAGCAAGCAACACCAGTAGGACCGAGTCCAAAGCAGTACCAGAATTGACCGTAAATCAGCCGGGAAAAGGCAAACAGGCGACAGAAGGCTGCTCAAGAAAGAAGGCCTAGAAGAACAGCTAGGCTAAAACTGGCCCTATGCCTGGAAGCAATGTCCAAGCTGTAATGGTGGACAAAGGTGTGGACCGAACTCCAAGTGGCAGCTGCACAGATGTCCGCAGCAGACATTCCTGAAACAGGCAGTAGAGTCATACATACCATGGGTGGAGTGTCCCTTAACCGCCCCAGGCAAGGGCTTATTGTACCTACGGTAACAGTACACAATGCAATCTGCCAACCATTTCGACAAACACTGTTTAGAAACAACTGCCCCTTCTCTCTTAGGGCAAATGAAACAAACAACTGATCAGTCTTTCTAACCAGTTGGGTGCGATCTGTGTAATAACGGAGCACCCTATGAACATCCAAAGTGTGCAGCAAGGCCTCCCCCTGATCAGAATACTCAGGGAAATAAACGGGTAGCTGGATGGATTGGTTTAGTGTGAACTCATACACCACCTTAGGTAGAAACTTAGGATTAGTGCGTAAAGACACCCTGTCTTTGTGAAAAACCAAATAATGCTCTTTACACATCAGAGCATGAAGCTGGCAAATCCTCCAAACAGAAGTAACAGAAACCAAAAACAATGCTTTCCATGACACAAAGCACAGCTCACAACTCGCGGCCTGCTCAAAGGGAGGTGTGTGAGCTTTTCCAACATAAAAAGGTCCCATGGAAGTGACAGGGTCCCAAATGAGAGGTTTCAAATGCAGGATATCCCACAAGAAAGTGCGGGATACCTCCAGCTGGGCAACAGCTTTGCCTTCAATAGGTGCATGGTACGCAGAGATGGCAGAAAGGTGCACCTTTAAGAGAGAAGTACCACAGGCCTGAGTCTGAAAGGGAGAAGAGGTATTCCAGAATCATATTCACTGGACAGCTGAAGGGATCCAGGTGGCAACCAGTGGCCCACAGGGAGAAGTGCTTCTACTTTATGGCATAGGTGGCTCTAGGAGAAGGTTTTCTGGCAGCCATCAGGACATCAGCAACCCTGTAAGAAACCCCAAAGTGGGAAATAGCCAAGTCTGCAGGAGCCACGCATGGAGATGCAGAGACTTGAGGTCAGGATGGACCAGGGTTCCCTGTTCCTGGGAAAGCAAGCTGGGGCACGGAGGCAAGGGCACTGGAGGTTCCACTGCCAGCTGCTGTAGCAGGGGGAACCAAATCTCATGCGGCCAGTAGGGAGCAATGAGAATCATCCGCGCCCCCTCTGACTACAGCTTGAGGAGAACCCTCTGCTGGAGCAAGAAAGGAGGGAATGCTTACAGGAACCCCCCTTTCCAGGAGAGGGACAATGCGTCGCACCAGAAAACTCCAGGCCCTGGATCAAGCGAGCAATAAATGCAGGTTTCTCACCTGTAACAGGAGTTCTAGGAATGGTATATGTTGTTCATCCACACTGTCTGGCAGGTATCCTTGCCGCTTTAAATCTTGCCGGAAGGTCTTCAAGCTGGCTCCTCCCACCCACCCGGGTGGTAAAACTCTCGGCTCCGCCCCATGAAGCCAGATCTGGCCCGCTGGAAGCTCAGGTTGTGCGTCGAAGCCGGGGAGGTCCTGTGGGTCGTGAGGATGAACAACATATACCATTCCTAGAACCCTTTACAGGTGAGTAACCTTTATTTCTAGGACATGGATATGTTGTTCATCCACACGTCTGGCAGATTCCAGCAGTTCTCTCCGGGAGCAGGGAGGCAAGACGCACACCTCGATACTTACTTGGGAAAGAGAGACTGGAGGAACCGAGGCCCCAAAACCAGCATCCCGGCGTGACTCAAGGTCGATGTGGTAATGGGTGATGAAGGTGTGCTGACTTCCAGGTAGCAGCCCTGCAGATTTCCTGAATAGGGGCGTCCCTGGAGCAGCCACCGATGCAGCAGTATGGAGGGTAGAATGAGCTCTTATCCTCTGGGAGGCTCCATGCCCGCCAACTTACAGCAGAGATCTATGCAGGAGGTGACCCACCTGCCTATCGTCCGCTTGGCTGCAGGTCTGCCAGATGCGGCTTCAGTGTGGGTGACAAACAGCTGGCGAACCTCTCCCGAATTTCAGCTGTGGCTCCTTATAGTAAGCGGCCCTTCTAGGGTCAAAGTATGGAGCCTATAGTCGGCTCCTCGGTGTGACTGGGGTAGAACACCGGCAGAGTCAACACCTGGTTAAGTGAGACTCCGGCGCCACCTTGGAAGGAATTTGGGTGGGGCTGAGGACAGTTTTGTCCCTGTGGAAGACCAGGTAAGGAGACTCGATGGAAAGCCTGGAGCTCTCCCATCCTTCTGGCTGACGTGATAGCCACCAAGAAGGCGGTCTTCCACGACAGGTGAGAGGTTCACACCTGTGCATTGGTTGAATGGCTTGCCCATGAGCTTTGCCAATACCAGCAGTAGATCCATGGAGGTGGAGGTTCTCGCACCGGAGGGAAATGTGATCAAGGCCTTTGAAAAGCGCCAGACCACCTTCTCCTGCGCACCGACTGCTTCCCGGCCTTGATAGCAGAGATGGCTGCCAGGTGCACCTTAAGGTCACGCACCTAAGCCCTTGCTGGAGAAAGGGACCACAGGTAGTCAATATGCTCGCCAAGGAACAGGAGGAAGGGTCCAGGCCCTTTCCTGACACCAAATGGAAAACCTTTTCCATTTGGAAGGCGTAACATTTCTGGTCGACTCATGGGGACGCCTCAACTACATTGAGGACCTCGTCGGAAGACCCAAGGCCTGGAACTCTAGCCGCCAGGAACCAGGCCGTCAGGTGCAGGGATTGAAGGTCCGGATGGAATACCTTCCCCTGATTGACTGACAGCAGGTCCGGCGAGGTGAGCTGCCTCGGAAGCCTGGAGCTGAGGCTGAGGAGATTTGGGTACCAGAACTGGCAGGGCCAGTCTGGGGCTATCAGGATCACCTGCGCCTTGTCCCTCCTTGCTTTGAGCAGCACCTTGTGAATCAAGGGGAACGGGGGAAAGGTGTAGAAGAGGCCCGGGGTCCATGGCCTCGAAGGCATCCACCTGCAGAGAGCCCTGCTGAGGGCGGGCATGGAACAGCCTCAACCGCATTCTCCCTGAGGCAAACAGGTCCACCTGAGGTGTGCCCCAATGGAGAATAGATCTCGATTACCGCCGGCAGGAAAGACCACTCATGGGAGGCAGCCCCATCCGGCAGGGCATCGGCCAGGGTGTTGGAGGCTCCTGCCACATGAATAGCTAGGAGATCCGCCCCAGGCTGCGCATTAGTGACCAGATGCAGAGAGCTTCCTTGCATAGGAGCATGGAGCGTGTCCCGCCTCAGGCGGTTTAGATAGTACATGGTCGTGGTATTGTCCGTCTGGACCCGAACCACTTGACCCGCAAGAACGGAGCAAAGGCGTGAGAGCTAGGCGGACCGCTCTGAGCTCCAGCAGGTTGATGTGGCATCGACTCCTGCAGGGATCAGAGGTCAGGCGCCTGTGTTCCCCAGATGGGCACCTCAACCCATCAGAGAGGCATCGGTCGATAGAGAGACCGCTGGCTGCGGGCAGACAACGGATGCCCTCCTGCAGATGAACTGGAGCGGTCCACCACTGGAGCGTTCCACATCCCCTGGGTCACCGTCACTAGCTGGTCCAATGGATCACAGCATTGGGACCACTGGCTGGCCAGCCCCCACTGAAGGGGGCGCATGTTCCAGCGGGCCCAACGGACCACGCTGGTACAGGCTGCCATGAGACCCAGGAGGCGAGGAAGTCCCGGCAGGAAGCAATTGCCCAACCAGAAATGATTGGGCAAAGGAGGAAAGAACCTTGGCCCTGTCCGCGGGAGCCGTGCTCTGGCTCGAAGAGAGTCGAGCTCTGCCCGATGAAAGAATCACCTGCTTGGCTCGAGTTCCGACTTGGCCTGCCGTTGATGAGGAGGCCGACCTGAGAACAAACCTGGAGGGCGGTCTCTGGACGCTCCACCTCCTGTCTGGAGGGGCTGCTATCAGCCAATCGTCAGGTAAGGTAAGCCGGACCCTCGGCGCCACAGGAATGCTGTCACCACTGCCATGCATTTGGTGAAGACCTGGAGCTGGAGATAAGCCGAGGGGCATGGCTTGGAACTCGAAGGGAACCTTCGCTCAGCGAAGGAACCTTTGATGGGACGGACGAGATAGGGCGTGAAAGAACGCGTCCTGTAGGTCCACAGAGCAGAACCACATGCCGTTCCAAGGATGGGATTATCTGAGCCAGAGTGACCACCTGAAGGTTCGAGACCTTAGGAACTTGTTCAGGTCGTGTAGGTCGAGAATGGGCGCCAGCCCCGTCCGCTTCGAACCAGGAAGTACCTGGACACGAACCCCGGTTTGAGGGAGGTCTGCCACTCTCTTTATCACCTCCTTCTCGAGGAGGGAGGCGATGTCGGCTCGGCGAGCTGACAAGCGAGGCTTGACCCGAGGCCCCGAGTGCGACAGCTCTGAAGGTGGGGCCTGCTCGAACTCCAGAGGCAGGCCCTTTCCTACCACCTCCAACACCCACCTGTCTGTGGTAATAGCGGACCAGGCGGAAAGGAAGTACCGGAGCCGTCCCCACAGGGGACCTGGGGTGAGGTGACGAGGTTGGGGGCGACACCCCTCAACCCGTCACTGTGCAGGCTTGGAGGAGGGACTGGCCGAGGGACCGCCTGGGCCTTTACCTCCCTGCTTCCTGGAGGAGGAAGCCACAGGCTTGGGTTTGGGACGCCAAGCGCGAGCCTGCTGGCCCTGGTGTTGCTGGGCCGGGGACGCAGACGGACGAAAGGGCTTGGGTTGAGGTCTGCGGCCCTTGTCCCTCTGAGCGGATGATACTGAGTCCAAGGTGGCATTGGACTTTTCGATCCTCTGGAGGTGGCCTTCCACTCCAGGGCCGAAGAGGTCGGTCCCCAAGAAGGGGACATCCGCCAATTTGTGCTGGGTATCCGCTGTGAAGGTGGATATCCTCAGCCATGCCCGACGGCGCATAGCCACTGCAGCCGCTACTGACCTGGCGCATGAATCACCGATATCCAAAGCAGTCTGAAGTTGCTGCTTGGCCACTGCCCTGGTCCCGCACCTGCTTGACCGTGGTCTGCAGGTCAGCCGGGAGATGAGGGACCACCTCGTCCAGGGAGCCCAACAGGGCGTGAGAAAAATGTGCCATCAGTAGCCGCTGGCCGTGCCGACGGCCAAGGAGGATTAGCGTAGACTTTTCGCCCGCATAGTCCACTTTTGGACTCCTTGTCAGGAGGTTTGTCCACGCCCCAGCGCTTCCGCATGAGAAAACGCTGTCGGTAACTAACCCTCGGTCGAGGGATGTTCCAGAAACCGGACAGGGAACCGTAGGGACCGTGATACTTCCTGGCCAAAGGCGCAGGGCAGGAAGCAGGACGCTGCCAGAGCTCCAAGGCCGGGCCCACAATGGCCTCAGCCACAGGGAAGGCCTCCGTAGGGGAATCCCCTCGGTCCAATATCTCTGTGAGGGGATACTTGGCCCGCTTGGATACGGGCTCGAGCTGCATCCCGTGGATTCCGAGATGAGTCTGAGCAACCCCAGTAAAGACGGAGGGCTGTCGGCCCAGCGACTGACCTCCAGAGGACTCCAAGTCCACTCGCTTGGAGAAGAAGGAGGAATCATCATCGACTCGGAAGAGTCCCGCAAAGAGCTGCTCGGCCTGAGCTCACCTCCACCCGCCGAGGGCGATCGGAGCGAGGGTGACCGACGAGCCTATGGGCAGACCCTGAGCCGACCGAGAATTCTTGGTCGGAGCCCCAAACCTGCTGTGGAGGTTCCACCGAATCGGTGGAGCAGCTGGTTTTGGCCGAACAACCGCCTGACAACAGGCCTCGGTAAACGGGAGTTGTTTCGCCGCCCGTGACAGCCACTTAATAGCCGGAAGGCGACGGCGCCGGCTTATTCCCCGGTCAGAAGGAGTGCTGCCACATGAGGTCTTCAGATATTGACGAACTTATGCCGAAGCCTCATCCCGGAGGAGGAGGAGGAAGAGGACGAGTGGCGGCCGCCACCGCGGGTGCCGAGACCAAGACCGGCCTACGATGGTGGATCGGCTGGACCGCGAAGAAGTCCGAGACCGAGAACCTCGCGCTCTGAGGATGGTGCGGAGAGGGACGGTGGAACCGCCCTCCTCGGCTCGGAGGGAACACCCAAGGGCCCAGAACCGAGGCACTGGCAAGCCCATCGATCCTCAACCCCACCGGGGAAACCGGGAGAGGGGATTTTCGGCTTCGCCGGTCGACAACCCGTCCAACGGGTCGAGAAAGATCTCGACTGCATCGACGGGAGTCTCGGTCAACTGACCTGATGGGGACACCGTGAGACCAGTGTCCGAAGCTGAACGATCGACCAAAGTCGATGGCAGACAACTCGGGGAGAGGGACCTTTCCCGCTCCCAAGAGCGTCAACGAAGAGACTTACCCTTGTCTTTCTTCTTGGACCGAGAAAAAGAAGGTCCAGCAGACGTTGGTCCCTCTCCCCTAGTGGAGAGGGACAGACAAAGCTCCTTAAAAGAAGCTGTGTAAGAGGAACCCAGGGAAAGCGGAATAAAAGGCGCGGTCGAGGAAGATGCGGCCCGCGCCGCCTCCTCTTTGAGGGCGATCATCTGCTCTAGCTGATCCGCCGAGCCTACTGGCCATGGAAACTGGCCAACCGGGCCTTTTGACAACCGTGGAAAACGCTTTCGGGCGCCCAGTTGTAAACGGGCGTATGGTCTTCGAGGACGAGGCTGAGAAGGAAGAGCACAGGTCGCAAGCCTGCGGGTCGTGCTCGAGGCCTAAATAGTACACACACGGAGTGCGGATCCGTCCGAGACATCTTCTGCCCACAAGGGCACCGCCGAAAACCGGGAGTCGATTTGTCCATCGCAGCCACGAGGGATAGAAGACCGAAGTCTTTTAAGCAAAAAACTTTTAAATTCGGAAAACTGAAGAATTAGGAACCAGTCTTACATGCAGAGTGTTAAGGAGGGAACCTGAGCTTCCAAGCGGTAAGGAAGATCTGGCGTCATGGGGCGGAGCCGAGAGTTTTACCACCCGGGTGGGTGGGAGGAGCCAGCTTGAAGACCTTCCGGCAAGATTTAAAGTGGCAAGGATACCTGCCAGACAGTGTGGATGAACAACATATCCATGTCCCTAGAAAGCGGCAGTTTTGCGCTGAGTGGGGATGCAAAATGGTCCAACTCTGGATGGCCCCACCTGTTGGAGATCTCTGACCACAGAGGACAGGAGTTCACACTTGAGAGTCCTTGACCTGGACCGGCTTAGACTGTCAGCCAGGGCATTTTGGCCTCCTGGAACACGGACAGCTGAGAGTTCCAGGTCGTGCTTGACAGCCCAGTACCAGACTCTCACTACCTCCTGACAAGGGGGATAGGAATGAGTGCCCCCATTTGCTGATGTAGTATACCGCAGACATGTTGCCAGTCTGAACTAGTAGCAGGCCGAGCAGAATGTGGATCCGTAAGGCCTTCAGAGCGTAAAGAACTGCCCGCATCTCCAGTACATTGATGTAGAGATGTTGCTCTGACTTGGATAAAATCCCCTGGGTCTGACGGTCTGCTAAGTGAGCACCCCAAGCCAGACCCCGCGGCGTCCGTAGTGCGGGGGCGCACGCACCACTCGCAAGAGGTTCGTAGGGGTTTGCCACCACTGCAAGGTTCTCCTCACCGGGTCAGAAACCAGCAATGGCTGATACAGATCATCGATGCATTGGTCTCACTGGACCCCAAAGAGTCCATTGTGGAACCCTCATATGCAGACGGACTAGGGGAACTGTCGCTATAGCCGTCATGTATCCCAACAAGCAAAGGAACACTCTGGCTGGTACCCAACGACTTGAGGATACTAGCTGGGCTTGCGCCATCAAGCACTTTGCTCTGTCCTCCGGCAGGAAGATTCTGCCCTAGGGCAAGTACAGGACCGCCTCAATGTACTGGAGGCGTTGGCTCAGAGAGAGGCAAGACTTGGGCAGTTGACTGTGATCCCTAGGACCTGAAAAAAGCCAAAAGGTGCCTACCAGTGTATGCAGCAAGAGGTCCCTGGAAGGTGCTGTAAGCAGCCAATTGTCCAGGTAAGGGAACACGTAAAAACCCTGCCATTTCAGAGCCGCAGCCACCACAGCTAGGCACTTGGTAAAGACCCGAGGTGCTGAAAGGCCAAAGGGTAGGGCCCTGAATTGAAAGTGATCCACCTGGAAGCAGAAGCGGAGGTAGTGGCGGTGAACTGGGAAGACCTGGATATGGATATAGGCAACCTGCATATCCAGGAAACTGAGCCAGTCCCCCTGATAGAGAAGGGCAACAGTCCCCGTAGAGTAACCATCCTGAATCACTTGTACTCTATGTAGAGGTTCAGGCAACTGAGGTCCAGGATCGGCCTCAGGTCTTCTGTTTTCTTAGGGATGAGGAAGAAGTGGGAGTAGAACCCGTTTCCTCTTTGAGCTGGAGGATGGGCTCTATGGCCTTTTTGAGCAGGAAAGCCTGAATCTCTTCCCAGATGAGGGAGATGTGGGCCTGAGGGTAATGGGAGCGCGATGAGGGCTTTCCAGAGAAAGCTCCAGAAACTCGATGGTGTGACCCCATTCGATAATCTGCAGCACCCAATAATCTGAGGTCACTGTGCACCACCCATCTAGGTATAGGGAGAACCAACCCCTAACCACCTCCCCTGTGACTTCCGCTGGAAGTGGGGGTGTTGAGCAAGGGTCCAGGCAGTAGACCCAGGGTGGGCAGAGCGACTATGGGGGCTCTGGGGGACCTAGGGCCAGCCGCTCAAGCTGGTGGGGTGTTTGCCTTGGCTTGAAGAGTCCTTTCGACTGCTGACCCTTGGAAGGCTAGCAAGAGGATCGGTGAAAGGACTGATGTTGGGAAGACTGCGGTCGGGACCAGTAATGGGAATGTACCAACCTCAGCGCCTTGCCCAATTCCTGAAGGCAGGAGAGGATCTCCTGAGCATCTCCCCCAAACAGGACAGAACCCCGAAAGGGGGCATGCATTATTTTAGTCTGCACATCAGATGCAAAACCCGACACCCTGAGCCAAGAATGGCGATGAAGGCAAATTCTTGCTACCGCCCCACTCCCAGAGGCATCAACAGTGTCATGTGCTGCCCTTCAATACATGGTTGCCCACATCAGACCCTGATTTTAGGAGTTGGGCCAACTGCGTTTTAGTAGAGTCCTCAGGGAGGGTTTGAACCAGATCTCTCACCTAATCCCAGAGAGCGTTCTGGAACTGTACCATATGGGTTAAATAGTTAAGGGCACAAATATCCAGTGTAGCAGAGGAATACACCCGCATGCCCAGTTGGTGGAACTCCTTGCCAGGTGGGTTTTTTAGTACAGTCATAGGCTGCGTTTAGGACCACAGAGTCTGCCGTGGTGTGATCACCGAAGAAGGTTTGCCCACCAGGGTATGGTAAAGGTGGTCCACCTTCTTGACCAAAGCTAGTGTGGAAGAAGGATGGTTCCACGCCACCTTAGTAACGTCTTCATACGAATCAATCAAAGAAGGTCCCACCAAAGGAAGGGTCTCTCTTCTTCAGGAAGAATATAGCCGGGAGACGACACTCTGGGTCTAGCACCTCTGTCCCCCATCAGATGAGAGACTGGATATGGCATGTCACATCAAGAAAAGAGGGATCAGCAGGGGGAGACATAGAGGTCTCCTTAGGAGGCTTCTGACCACCAGAGGAGCCCCTCGAATCCTCAGACGACTCCGAAGAGGAAGAAGAGGAATCGTCCTCTGACTGATCGCTGTCATGGACTGGCCTCTGAGGACGACTGTCGTCCATGTGCTGTCAGAGCTTCCCGTATGACCCTCAGAAGACTCTGTGGTACGGGGGTTGCTAAGTCCTGCTCGGTCTGAGTCCAGAGGATGACGAGAAGGAGAAGGCTGTCTGGGTGCATTCTTGTTCTGCATGAAGGTCCACCAGGCTGTAATTAAGGCATTATAATCCACCGATGGAGGAGGATTATAGGGTGGATAAGGATATTGAGGAGGAGGGTATGGGTACGTTGGTGGAGGAGCTGGCATAGGAACACCAGGTGCTGGCTGGGGATCCATAGAAGGCCAACAGACGCTGGCTGTGGCGATGATGGCTGAGGAGTCTGTCGATTGAGGCATTGGTGTGGCTGGCGCAGGCCTAAGAGGCAAATGGTTTCAGTCTGGTGAAGTAGCAGACGTTGGCCCCAGAGGAGGGGCTGGCGCCCGTGGAGAACTCCCCTGAGGCAGGGGTAAGGGCGATGCCTGTGTGGAAGAGGCGAGCGCTTGCTCCAGGGGATGCCTGGAAGGGCTAGCACAAAAAAGGCAACGCCTTGACCCAGAGGTGGGGGTGGAGCGCGCGACAGGCAAAGACCCACTGCCAGAGGCTCCAACTGGGGAGGAGATTCCCAGAGGCAAAGGTGTTGCCTGTGTAGAAGAGGCGAAGTGCTTGCTTTAGGCGAGCCTGGAAGGGCTAGTAATGGACCCAGAGTCAAGGACCGACAAAAGCAATGCCTTGACCGGAAAAGCACGGCAAAGATCAGCCACCAGAGGCTCCAATCTTGGTCGAGGTCGCCTGGCTGAGGACCCGTGGGAGCCAAGGGCCTGAGCGTCAAGGGTTGGGAGGCAGGGGACTAAGTTCACTGCCCCAAAGAGCCACCACATGTAATGGAAATGAGGGAAGGTGGTTGCACCACCAGCAACCCAGAAGGAGTGAGGGCTGCTGAGGAAAAAGGCGAAGAAGACCCAGAGGAAGAAGCCGGCCTCTGCGGCGACCGCAAGCGAGAGGCAGATCGAGCATGGTCCCGGTGCTTATGCTTCCTGCTAGATGACTTCTCCTTCTGGGAAGAAGATGATGCCCCAGAAGACTGAGCTGGGGAAGTCAAAGAGCTTTTGGCCTGCAGCTCCTTCTCCACTGCGGCCAATTTCTGCTTTCGCAGGTAGCTTTCGAGGGTCTTCATGCGGCGTCTCCGTGTGGCCTGGTTGAAGTCCTGGCAGTGCTAGCAGGCCTCAGTGTCATGGTTGGGGCCTAAACAGAGCAGGTAGGAAGAGTGACCGTCTTTGTTGGGTATCTACTTGCTGCAGGCACACTTCGTCTGCCAGTCAGAAGATGAGGCTGGAGAAGAAGACAAACTTGATGGAGGAAACACTGAAAATCGACGTTAATAACCGTTAGAAAAAGAAAGAAATCGTGGGTAGACGTGACAAAATGGCGGTGGACTGAAGCATGAGTCCGTGGAGGCCCGATGTGCGCAGGTTGATGGCGGAAAAAAGAACTGAGGTAGGTCTGGGAGACTGCCCCCTTTATGGGATGTGCTGATGGTGGGGGCAGTCCCCCGTGATAGACTGCTAGTTAGAAGTTTTCCATGTGGTCCTGGTGCCTGGCAGCTTCAGTCCTACTGGTGTTGCCTACTGCAAGAGCCCCCTCGAAGTAAGATCTGGAGGAACAGTAAGGAAGCAATAAGGCATGTCCATGGTAAACAGCCTCTAGAGCCCAGGCATCTGTTGCGATCTCCCTCCATTTCTGTAGAAAGAGGGAGATTCGGTCTGCCACCAAAATGTCTTGAAGCAGTGAGGCCAGCGGTAAGGGAGGGAAGCCAGAAAGCATCGGGGGGCAGGAAGGGCTCCAGTGATGGTGCAACCTTTGGTAAGGTAGGCATGGGCACCAGGAAGCAGGTTAGTGGCCTGGGAGGTAGAGGGCTGAGGCCTCTGTGACCCATGGCTGGCATCTCTGGAATAATCTCTGCAAGTCAGGCACAGGGGCTACGAAAAGAATCACAATCTCTTCCCCTGGATTTAGGGTTCAACTTGTGCAGGGGCCAGAGAGTCATTCTTGAAGTCCATAGATCCGGCAAAGTGTTTTCCATATCACTTCCAAATACCCCGTTTCCTTCTGAATGCTGCATTCATTACTGAGCGTTGCACAGCAGAAGAAAACCCAGCCACTCTAAAGCAGGAGTGGCATCTAATGCAGATACTGGAGGCTGCAGCATCAGAAGTATCATATGCAGATCTTAGCAGATACTTTCCTACAACTTGGCCATTAGCAATTGTTTACTGTGCCAATATCTTATCTTGGCCATCAGGCAATTTTTCAGCAAGAGTGACCATAATCTTCCAAAGGCAGTTCTGAGATTCAATCATGGAAGCCTGATAGTATGTGATCCTCAGGCCAAAGGTAGTGGAGGCAAAAGTTCCACTACATCAAGCTTTCTTAATTCCTTCTCCGGGGGCAGGGAGCTCAAGTGCTTAGGCACTTTTAGATCTATCGTGAGCTGCCATTATTACCAGTGTCCGTTTCAGGCTGTGATGAATAATATGGTTTAGCAGTGGGGCAGGATATTGTTCATCTGCCTTTCTAGGAACAATAAGCAGTTGTTTAGGCCTATAAAAGTCTGTCAACTTTGCATCCTCCAGGGCTGAATGCACCAAAGGGATAATTACTGTAGGTGAGGCTGAGACTTCCAGGAACTCAAAAGAGCTTCCTTGGAAGAAAACGGCTCCTCAGCTTGCAATCCTAATTTGACATGTACCACTTTATGGAAGGACTGAAATGAAGCATCTTCGTGGGGTGGGGGGTCTGGGTGTATTCACGAAACTCCATTCTGAACAAGAGGATAGAATGGAGCTGAATCCAACCACATCTATAATCTCCTCTTCCTCTTCTTCTATGTATTCTGGATTATACTCTAGTTTGTCATCAACGTCCACTGTAACAAGCAGTGGGTCGACAACAGGAGGAGGAGGAAAGTACAGTTACGCAAGAACTTACCGTAACAGTAGATCTTCGAGAACAGCTCTTGCAGCAGGTTACACCATTAGGACTGATTCCCAAGCAATAATGGAAATCTCACACCATTGGGAGGAAGGAAGGAAGGTAGGTAGAAATCCTTAATGAAACCAAAGCCTAGGACAGAAGTCCTTGAAGGACTGCTAGACCAAAACCTGCTCTTCGCCTTGATGCAATATCCAGGCTACAATGCCTGATGAAAGTGTGCACGGAGCTCCAAGTAGCTGCAGCACAGATGGCCAAGGTAGACACATTCTTAAGGGCCGCAAAGGAGGTAGCCACTCCCCTTGTGGAATGAGCCCTAACACAACTGGTAAGGGTTTGTTGCGCTTCTGGTAACAGAACGTGATACACTGAATGAGCCACCTGGACAGCGACAGTTTGGAAATGGGAGCTCCCATCATCCTGTGAGCAAAGGAGACAAAAAGCTGGTCCGACTTTTGGTGGTGTTTGGTTCTGGTCAGATAGTATCGGAGACACCTATGCACATCTAGGGTGTGTAACAGGGACTCTCCTTGACTCGAATAGTTAGGAAAGTACACTGGTAGATCAATGTCCTGATTAAGGGTGAGAGCTGAGACCACCTTAGGCAGAAATTTGGGATTAGTCCGTAGGGATACCCTGTCTTGGTGAAAAAACAAATAAGGCTCTTTGCACATGAGTGCATGGAGTTCAGAAATTCTTCTGGCTGAGGTAACGGCAACTAAAAACAACGTCTTCCAAGTGAGAAGACGTAACTTGCAATCCGCGGCTGGTTCAAAGGGTGGCAGCGTGAGCTGCTCCAGGACAAAGGGTAGATCCCATGGCGGAATTGGATCCTTAATCGGAGGTCTAAGGTGGAGAATACCTCTCAGGAAGGCTCGTGCCGTGTCCAACTGGGATATGGTGCGTTGGCCTATAGGACAATGATAGGCTGATATGGCACAGAGGTGTACTTTGATCGAGGAGTAGGCCAAGTCTGTCTGAAAAAGAGGCAGGAGGTAGTCCAAGACAGACTTTTCTGGACAGTCTAGAGGCAAAAACCCCCACGCTTGAGCCCACAGGCAAAAACAGCGCCATTTCATGGCACAAGTAGCATGAGTGGCCGGTTTTCTCGCAGCCACCAGGACATCAGCTACCTCTTCCGAGACCCCATGTAACAAAATGGCTATGTCTCTAGGAGCCAAGCGTGCAGGCTCAACGAATGAAGGTCCAGATGGACCAAGGAGCCCTCCTCCTGAGACAAGCGAGAGTTGATTGGCAGAGGCACCGGAGGTTCCCGGGATAGCTGATGTAGTAGAGGGAACCAGATCTGCCTGGGCCAGAATGGCGCGATGAGTATCAGCGTCGCTTGCTCTCTGCGAAGTTTCAGAAGAACCCTCTGGATCAACAGAAAGGGGGGAAAGGCAGAGGAATCTTCCTGCCCAGGAGAGGGACAACGCGTCTCGCCAGAAAACACCAGGCCCTGGATCCAGCAAGCAAAAATTGGGCAGTTTTGCGTTGGATGGGGACGCGAAGAGGTCTAACTCTGGTGTACCCCATCTGTGAAACAGATCCTCTACTACCTCCTGGAGTAGTTTCCACTCTTGGACTCTGGCCTGAGAGCGGCTCAGGCCGTCTGCAATGACGTTGTCCACTCCTGGGACATGAACAGCAATGAGGTTTGCGCCGTGTTGCAAAGCCCAATCCTACACCCTCATGGCCTCCCTGCAAAGCGGGTAGGAATGGGTGTCTCCTTGTTTGTTGAGGTAATACATCACCGCGGAATCATCTGTTTGTAACAGAAGGGTACCCGGTGGAATCTCCAACTGGAAGGCCTGCAGGGTGTAAAGAACTGCTCTCATTTCCAGGATGTTTATGTAGAGATGAGTCTCTTGGGCTGTCCACAGGCCCTGAGACCAGACACCATCGTGGTGTGCTCCCCATCTGAGCCCTGAGGCGTCTGAGGAGAGTGTCACAACCGGAGACGGCACAATGAAGGGGACCCCTGCCGATAGATTCTTCGGATCTAGCCACCATTGCAAATCCCAGATTACGGTCTTCGTGATCCGGATTGGAAGCTGCAGATGGTCTTGCTTTTGATCCCATTGGACCCGTAACATCCACTGGGTGACCCGCATGTGGAGACTGGCAAGCGGGACTGTTGCAATGGCCGCAGCCATGTGTCCGAGCAGGCAAAGGACCAATCTGGCAGGAACGGTCTTCTTCGACGAAATGTCCCTGATGAGGGATCTGATGTGTTCCGTTCTGTCCTGGGGAAGAAAGGCTTTCCCTTAGACGGTGTCCAGAACTGCGCCTATGAACTGCAGAGTCTGTGACGGAACCAGGTGTGACTTCTCTTGATTGATCATGATGCCCAGCGTCTCGAACAGAGACTGAGTATAATGAACATCAAGGCCTTCCGAGAGGGCGCCATGAGAAGCCAGTCCAGGTAGGGGAACACATAGCCTCATCTCCTCAGAGTTGCCGCTACGACCGCCATACACTTCGTGAATACTCGAGGTGCCGATGACAGTCCGAAGGGGAGGGCTCAGAACTGATAATGGTGGCCCTGGAACTCGAAGTGCAGAAACTTCCGGTGCGCTTGAGCAATGGGTATTTGCAGATAGGCGTCCTGCATGTCCAAGGACGTTAGAAAGGCGCTCTGCTTGAGCATAGGAATCAGACCTGGAAGGGTCACCATGCGGAAGTGTTTGTACAGGACCGACTCGTTGAGGTCGCTGAGGTCCAGTATCGGACGGAGGTCCCCTGTTTTCTTGGGAACCAGAAAGAAGTGAGAATAATACCCTGCACCCCTCTGGTTCCGTGGTATGTGTTCTATCGCTTCTTTTCCTAGGAGCACGAGCACGGCATGCTGACCCGAGTAACAAGAAAGCAGGGGAGGTCTTGCCAGTGGGTGGTCGAGAAATTCTATAAAATGATCTTTCTTGACCAACTGGAAGACCCACCGGTTGGTGGTAATCGACTGCCACCCTAAAAAGTGGCGAGTGATGCGACCCCTGACCTTTTGTGCCCGTTGATCCAGAGGAGGGGCCGGGAAGGAGTCCTGCTGTGGCAGCACTGGTCCCTGCAGGCTGGGCCGGTTTAGTGTAGCACTGGGCTGTGCCTGGGGACGACTTAGCCTGGGCTTTCCGCTGAAAAGTGCCCCTTTGTTGCTGGCCGGAACGTGGCTGCTGCCTTTGTTGCAGGCTGCGAAAGCGGCTCTGGTTCCTACGAAAGGAACCGGGCCTGGATCTGTACATGGCCTGTAAAGACCTGACTGCCTTCCCAGCGTCCTGGAGTTTGGTGATCACCTTCTCAGAGGGTTCACCAAACAGTACATCGCCATTGTAGGGGACGTCAAGAATGTTCTTCTGTACATCCGGGGTGAAACCGGAGACATGAAGCCAAGAGTGTCGCCGGAGACAGACACCTGAAGCTGCAGCTCTGGCTGACGAGTCCGCAGAATCGTATGCGGCTCGTAGTACTTGGGTACCCACATCAGACCCTGTGCGGAAAAGGTTTAGGAGCACCGCCTTCTGATCGTCATCCGGAAGCTTATCGACCAGGTCCTGGCCCTGTTCCCATAGGGCATTCTGGAACTGTACCATGTGGGTTAGGTAGTTCAGGGACTTGATGGAGCATGTAGCAGTCTCCCCAGGGCATCCAATTGTTTGGATTCCTGGTCCGGTGGCTGTGTATTCATGTGTTGCGGTCTTTGAGACCTGTCATGTGAGGCCGTAATGACCAGGGAGTCTGCCAGAGGTTGTTGAGCCAAGTACTGGTCCTGTCTCGGGGCCTTGTACAGGCGGTCAGCTTTCTTCGGCATCACAGGAGTAGAGTGCGGATGCTTCCACGCAGCCTTGGTGAAGTCTGCAAAGGTGTCCACCAAGGGTGGCACTACCACAAGCTTTGGGTCTTTCTGCCGAAGAAAACGGGCAAGGCGCTGTCTTTCGGGGTCGAGGTCTTCAGCATCCCATCCCATGTTGTCCTGGATGTGCCTCATGATCTCAGAGAAAGAGGGATCATCTGGAGGAGACCTGGGTAGGTCATGTGGGTCAGGTGATGGAAAGCTAAGTGGAGAAGGAGATCTGGAGTAATCCGAAGTATCCGATCTGGAGTCCTCCCCTGACGGAGTATACTGCCGATGTCTGGGTCGCTTGGGGCTGGGAGACCCTGATGGGGATCTTGTGGGAGGCCTTCTCCGATCCTTGGATCTACCCCTGGGAGGTGGAGTCTGTGCCTTAGGGGTTGGTGGTCGTCCTGCTGGCCCCTGTGGTGGAGGAGGGGGCGTAGGAGGTGAAGGAGAAGGAGGAGGTAGTGGAGGAGGTTTTACAGGCACCACATCCTTTCGGATGGTGTCCCACCAGAAAGTAAAGAGGTCCTTTACTTCTTGCAGGTTCATGCCCGACGATTGGCCTGGCGCCGATGGTCTGTCGCCGGGGTCGGGTGTCGGGTCCGCGGGTGTCTCCGGGTTGGGCAAAGGTTCCCTCGGGAGCCCGGCATCCTCTGTGTCGCCCGCCTGGTCTTCAGGCAGCGTCATGTCCTCCTCTGTTGAGTCCCTGCGACCGATGTCCACCGGTGACTGGGGGGTGGTCTTCAGGTCCGGCGAACGCGTGGCTGGTGTCTGGGGCTCTGGTGAACACCTGGCTAGCTTTGTATACTTGACCGACGTCGGGTGCTTGGCCAACATCCGTTTTAGGGACGTCAGGTCCTTAGTCTTCCTGGGTGGTGGATCCGGACCTCTGGGATGCTGGGAGACCGACCTGGAGTTGGGGTCCCAACGTCGGGTCGATGAGGAAGACTTGTGGCATTCTGAAGACTTGGAGGAGGCCCGAGAGGGAGTAGAGGAAGCCGAGGGCCATGAAGTCTTGATGGGCTGGAGAGTCGAAGAGCCGCCTGAAGCCTGGACTTTGACCGGAGGGGGCTGAGAACGGGCCCTGGAGGGAGAGCAGTCAGATCTGGTGGAGCCTGAGCTATGGGAGTCCGAGGCTCGGTTCGGGGATCTGGACCTTACTTTCTCCCGGTGTTTATGGGCCTTTGAAGAAGAATCGCCCATGGAGGAAGGTTCTTGGTCCATCCTACTAAGTCTTTCTTCCAGCAGGTAAACCTGAAGTGCCTTCTAACGGCGGATCCTGGTGCGGCTGTTGAACCCTTGGCAGAAAGTGCAGGCCTTGGTGTCGTAGTCCGGGCCTAAGCACCGCACAGAGGAGGAATGAGGATCCTTAAAAGGGATCTGTTTTCCGCAGGCACACTTGGAAAGGTGATCCTCGATTGAAGGAGTTGGAGAGGAAATCAGTTTAGAGAAACTTTTGAAGTTCTAAGTCGTCATGCACTAGGTAGAGGCCGAGAGGCCGAAAATGGCAAGTCGACGGCGGGAAAAGAAATACAGGTTACTCACCTGTAACAGGAGTTCTAGGAATGGTATATGTTGTTCATCCACACTTATTGGCAGGTTCCTTGCCGCTTAAATCTTGCTGGAAGGTCTTCGTTGGCTCCTCCCACCCACCCGGTGGTAAAACTCGGCTCCGCCCCCATGACGCTAGATCTGCCCGCTGGAAGCTCAGGTTGTGCGTCAAGCCGGGAGGTTGAGGAAAGTGGATGAACATACATACATCATTCCTATAACTCCTGTTACAGGTGAGTAACCTGTATTTAGGGACATGGATAGGTTGTTCATCCACACTTATTGGCAGACTCCCAGCAGTTCTCCTCGGGAGGAGGGAGGCAAGGCACACACTTTCTACTTAGGAAATAAAGACTGAGAACCAAGGCCCCAAACCAGCATCCCGGGTGACTCAAGGTCCATGTGGTAATGGGTAATAAAGGTGTGTGCTGACTTCCAGGTAGCAGCCCTGCAGATTTCCTGGATAGGGACGCCCCTGAAGCAGCCACCGATGCAGTAGTATGACGGTAGAATGAGCTCTTATCCTCTGGGAGGCTCCATGCCCGCCAACTTATAGCAGCGATCTATGCAGGAGGTGACCCACCTGCCTATCGTCCGCTTGGCTGCAGGTCTGCCAGATGCGGGCTTCAGCGAGGGTGATGAAACAGCTGGCTAACCTCTCCCGACTTCCCTCAGCTGTGCGCCTTTATAATAAGCGAGCGACCTTCTAGGGTCCAGAGTATGGAGCCTATTCGGCCTCTGAGGTGTGATTGGGTAGAACACCGCAGAGTCAACACCTGGTTAAGGTGAAACTGGACACCACCTTCGGAATTTGGTGGGAAGCAGGGACAACCCTGTCCCTGTGGACCAGGTAAGAGACCTCGATGCAAAGCGCCTGGAGCTCTCCCATCCTTCTGGCTGACTGGATAGCCACCAAGAAGGCAGTCTTCCACGACAGATGAGAGAGTTCACACCTGTGCATTGGTTCGAATGGCTTGCCCATGAGCTTTGCCAGTACCAGCAGTAGATCCCACGGAGGTGGAGGATTTCGCATCGGAGGGGAAATGTGATCAAGGCCTTTGAAAAAGCGCCCGACCACCTTTTCCTGCGCCACCGACCGCTTCCCAGCCTGCGGCCGGTAAGCAGAGATGGCTGCCAGGTGCACCTTTAGGTCACGACCCAAGCCCTTGACTAGAAAGGGACCATAAATAGTCCAAAATGCTTGCCACAGAACAGGAGGAAGGGTCCAAGCTCTTGCTCCTGACACCAAATGGAGAATCTCTTCCATTTGAAGGCGTAGGCATTTTCTGGTCGACTTCACGGGACGCCTCAACAACATTGGACGACCTCGTTGGAAAGACCAAGGCCTGGAACCTAGCCGCTCCAGGAAACCAGGGCCATCAGGTGCAGGGATTGAAGGTCCGGATGGAACACCTTCCCTGATTGACTGAAAGCAGGTCCGGGTGAGCTGGAAGCTGCCTCGGTTTCCTAGAGCTGAGGCTGAGGAGATCTGGGTACTAGAACTGGCAGGGGCAGTCTGGGGCTATCAGGATTTACCTGTATCTTGGTCCCTCCTTGCTTTGAGAAGCACCTTGTGAATCAAGGGAAATGGGGGAGGCGAGAAGAGTGTCGGGGTCCACAGCCCTCAGAAGGCATCCCCTGCAGCGAGCCCTGCTGAGGGGGCGGGCATGAACAGCCTCAGCTTTTATTCCTCCTGAGGCAAACAGGTCCACCTGAGGTGTGCCCCGTGGAGAACAGATCTTGTACTTACCTCCGGAGGAGAGACCACTTGTGAGATGCAGCCCTATCCGGCTCAGGGCATCGCCAGGTGTTGGGAGGCCTGCCACATGAATGGCTAGGAGATCCGCCTCCAGGCTGCGTGATGAAGTGACCAACTGCGGAGAGCTCTTGCATAGAAGCATGGAGCGCTGGTCCTCGCCCCTGGCGGTTCAGGTAGTACATGGTCGTGGGTATTGTCCGCCTGGACTCGACCACGCCCGGAGAAACGGAGCAAAGGCGGTGAGAGCTAGGCGGACGCTTCGAGCTCCAGCAGGTTGATGCATCGGGACTCTGTGGGGATTCAGAGGCTGTGCACTGTGTTCCCCAGATGGGCACCCCAACCCATCAGAGAGGATGGTCAGGAGAGACCGCCGGCCGGGCGGACAAACGGATGCTCCTCCTGCAGATGGAATGGAACGGTCCACCACTGAGAGCTGCTCCCATCTCCTGGGTCACTATCACTAGCTGGTCGGAAGGATCGCAGCGGCAGACCACTGGCTGGCCAGTCCCTCACTGAAGGGGGCGTGTGTGCCATGCGCTCAACGGACCACGCTGGTACAGGCCGCCATGAGACTCCAGAGGCGAGGAAGTCCTCGGCAGGTGCCGATTGCCCAACCAGAAATGATTGGGCAAAGGAGGGTGAATCCTCGCCCTCGAACCGCCGAGCCGTGTTTGGCTCAAGAGAGTCGAGCTCTGCCTGGCGAACAGGATCACCTGCTTCTTGCTCGGGTTCTACTTCTGGCCTGTTGATGAGAAGGCCAACTGAGAGCAAACCTGAGGGCTGGTCTCTGACCGCCTCCACCTCCCCGCCTGGAGGAGGCTGCCACGTCACAATCGCTCCAGGTAAGGGCACATCCGACCGCGCCCAGGAATGCTATCACCACTGCCATGCATTTGTGAAGACCCTGGGAGCTGGAGATAAGTCCGTGAGGGCTTGCACTGAATTGAGGGATCCCTCCGTCGAAAGCGGAGGAATCTCCGGTGTGACGGACGGATAGGACGTGGAAAGAACGCGGCCCTGTGGGTCCAGAGAGAGCATAGCCGTGGTTCCAGAGATGGTATTATCTGCGCCAGTGACCATCCTGAAGGTCTGAGACCTCAGGAACTTGTTCAGGTCGTGTAGGTTGAGAATGGGGCGCCAGCCTCATCCGCTTCGAACCAGAAATACCCGGACACGAACCCCGGGTCTGAAGGGGGTCCCTCCACCGTGATCACCTCCTTTTGGAGGAGGAGCGATGTCGCTCGCGAGCCAGTGAGGCTGCGATCTCAAGGTCCCCAGGTGGCTGCTCGGGTGCCTGAGGTATTGCCTGGCCTTCACCACCTCCAGTACCCACCCGTCCGTGTAACAGCAGACCAGGCGTGAAAGGAAGTGTCTGAGCCATCCTCCATGGGGGAACCAGGGTGAGGTGACAGGGATGGGGCGACACCCCTCAGCCCATCACTGGGCAGGCTTGGAGGAGGGACCGCCGAGGGACCTCCTGGTCACCTCACTGCTTCTGTTGGAGGAAGTTGACGGTTTGGGCTTGGGATACCTGTCGAGCCTGCTGGCCCTAACGCTGTTGGGTCGAGGCAGTCAAGGCTAGAAGGACGCAAAGGGCTTAGGCTGTGGCTTTCGGCCTTTGTCCTTCTAAGCGGAAGAGACAGAGTCCAAGGTAGCATGGACTTCGATCCTCTCGCAGGTGACCTTCCACCCCAGGGCCGAAGAGGTCAGTCCTCAAAAGGGAACATCCGCCAACTTGTGCTGGGTATCCGAGGTAAAGGTGGATATCCTCAGCCAAGCCTGACGATGCATGGCCACTGCGGCCGCCACAGACTCAGCACGAGAGGCCTGATGTCTAACGAGTCTGGAGCTGCTGTTTAGCCATCGCTCTGGTCCCGCACCTGCCTGACCGTAGTCTGCAGATCTGCGGGAAGATGAGGACAACCTCATCCAGGAGCCCAACAGGCGTGAGAAAAATGTGCCACGAGGATTTGGACGAATGGCTCTGACGTAAGGCCGAGAGAGGACGCAGCATAGACTTTTCGCCCGGCATAATCCAATTTCTTGGATTCTTGTGGAGGTTTGTCCACATCCCTGGCGTTCCCAGCACGCCGGAAAACGCTGTCGGTAACCAACCCCTCGGCCGAGGGTGTTCCGAAAAACCGGACAGGGAACCGGTAGGGACCGCATACTTCCTGGCCAACGGCGCAGGGCAGGAAGCAGGACGCTGCCAAAGTTCCAAGGCCGGACCCACTATGACTTTGGCCACCGGAAAGGCCTCCGTAGGAGAATCCCCTCGGTCCAGAATCTCCGTGAGGGGATACCTGGCCCGTTTTGAAACGGGTTCGAGCTTCATCCTGGTGGACTCCGAGATGAGTCAAGCAACCCTAAGAAGGACGTATGGCTATCGTCTCATTGACTGCTCCTCTCGAGGACCCAAGTCGATGCGCTTGGAGAAGAGGAGAAACATCATCGGACCTCAGAAGAGTCCTCAAAGAGCTGCCTGGCCTGAGCCACCCTCCACCTGCCGAGAGGTTTATCGGGAGTGAGGGTGACAGACAGCCCATGGGGCAAACCCAAAGCCGACCGAGAATTTTTGGTCGAGCCCCAACTAATGGCTGTGGAGGCGGAGGTTCCACCAGAATCGGTGGGGTAGTTGGAATTGGTCGGAACAACCGCCTGAGAACAGGCTCCCACGACAACGAGGGGTTGTTTCGCTGTTCGGTGACAGCCACTTAATGGCCGGGAAGACGACTGGATCGGCTTATTCTCGTCCAAGCGAGCTGTTGCCACATAAGTTCCTCGCATCTCGACGCAACTTGCGCCAAGCCCTCATCAGAGGAAGAGCGGCGGCGCGCTGTCAGCGGTGTCGAGATCGAGACCGCTTATGACGGGCGGATCGGTGATCATGAGGATGTCCCGGTGACAGAGTCTCTCTTGACTAGGCCGAGGAAGGCGAGGAGAAGTGTTGGAAATCGGCACCCCTCGCCTCGGATGATCCCACCAAGGCCCGGAACCAGAGGCACAGACGAGCCGACAGGATCCTCAACTCACCGGGGAACCGGGAGAGGGATTCTCAGCTTTCCAGCCGATAACTCTCGCCTTAACGGGTCGAGAAAATCTCTAATCGGCCGACGGGAGTCTCAGTCAACTGGCCTGACGGGACACCGTGAAGCCAGTGGCTGAAGCTGAGGGGTCAACCAAGCCCACTGTCGACAAGGGAGGGGGATCTTTCCGCTCCCAAGAGCGCCGAGGAGACTTACTTTTTGCTCTTTTGGACCTGGAAAGGTCCCGAAGAAGTTGGACCTCACCTTGGTCGAGAGGGTCAGACAAAGCTCTTAAAAGAAGCAGAGTACGAGGCACCGAGAGAGAGCGGACAAATGCCGCAGCCGAGGTAGAAGCGGCCGCGCCGCCTCTTCTCGAGGGCGCATCATCTGCTCGAGCTGATCCGGCCGAGCCGGCCACGCGGACACCGCAATCGGGCCTCTTTAGATTTCACCGTGGAATTTTTTCTCGGGCGCCCAGTTGTAATCGGGCAGCATGGTCTTCAAGGACGGAGGCCAAAAAGGAAGAGCACAAGTTGCAGGCCTGCGGGTCGTGCCCAAGGCCCAGGCAGTAAACGCACGTGGAGTGCGGATCCGTCCTAGACATCTTCTGCCCGCAAGGGCACCTCCGAAAACCGGGAGTCGATTTGTCCATCGTAGCCACGAGGAGAAGAAGACCAAGTCTTTAGCAAAAACTTTAATTTCGAACTTTTCAAGAATTAGGAACCAGTCTTAATCGCAACGCTGCTAAGGAGGGAACCTGAGCTCCAAGCGTAAGGAAGATCAGGCCATGGGGGAGCCGAGTTTTACCACCCGGGTGGGTGGGAGGAGCCAGCTTGAAGACCTTCCGCAAGATTTAAAGCGGCAAGGAACCTGCCAATAAGTGTGGATGAGCAACATATCCATGTCCCTAGAACTGGGGATTCTGGGGGACCGCCCCCTTATGTACTATGCCTGACGTCGGGGGTGGTGCCCGCTGAATACTGCTAGCTAGAAAATTTTTGTGAGGTCCTGGCGCCTGCCGGCTTCAGTCCTAATGGTGTAACCTGCTGCAAGAGCTGTTTCTTGAAGTAAGATCTGAAGGAGGCGTCGATGACGAAGGGCCTGTCAGTGGCAGTCCATCTGAACCCGGCTGTGAAGCAGGGAAAGAACAAGGAAGCGCTGATGCAACATCCGAGAACAGAAGACTAGCCGGAGGCTTTGACAATGGAGACACTGTTTAGTAAAATGCCTGTTTATAAAGAGAGCCCGAGGGGATGTCAATGGCTTAGACAGGACAGTGCCCAGCGGTGAAATAAGCTGTGAATCCCCAACTGCGGGGGATGAGCTGACGCAGGACCCCCGACCGTGGTGTCTGTAAGACAGTTTTTTTGGGCCACGATCCATGGCCATAGCTGGGGCTCCATATTTTTCAAGTGATTTATCCCATCTAAGTGTTGAACGGGAACGATCAGGAAATACAGGTTACTCACCTGTAACAGGAGTTCTAGGAATGGTATATGTTGTTCATCCACACTCATTGGCAGGTATCCTTGCCGCTTTAAATCTTGCCGGAAGGTCTTCAAGCTTGCTCCTCCCACCCACCCGGGTGGTATAACTCTCGGCTCCGCCCCATGACGCCAGATCTGGCCCGCTGGAAGCTCAGGTTAAGCCGGAGTAGTCGGATAGTCGTGGATGAACAACATATACCATTCCTAGAACTCCTGTTACAGGTGAGTAACCTGTATTTCTAGGACATGGATATGTTGTTCATCCACACTCATTGGCAGACCTCTAGCAGTTCTCTGGGAGGAGGGAGGCAAGACGACACTCTCAATACTTACTTGGGAAAGAGAGACTGAGAACCGAGGCCCCAAAACCAGCATCCCAGGCGTGACTCAAGGTCGATGTGGTAATGGGTAATGAAGGTGTTTGTTGACTTCAGGTAGCAGCCCTGCAGATTTCCTGGATAGGGACGCCCCTGGAAGCAGCCACCGCTGCAGCAGTATGGCGGGTAGAATGAGCTCTTATCCTCTGGGAGGCCTCCATGCCTGCCAACTTATAGCAGAGATCTATGCAGGAAGTGACCCACCTGCTTATCGTCCGCTTGGCTGCAGGTCTGCCAGATGCGCTTCAGCGTAGGTGACAAACAGCTGGCCAACCTCTCCCCGAACTTCAGCCGTGCACACTTTGTAATAGGCGAGCGCCCTTCTAGGGTCCAAAGTATGGAGCCTATATTCGGCCTCCGAGGTGTGATTGGGGTAGAACACCGGCTGAGTCAACACCTGGTTAAGGTGAAACTCCGACACCACCTTCTGGAAGGAATTTCGGTGGGGGCAGGACAACCTTGTCCCTGTGGAAGACCAGGTAGGAGACTCGATGGAGCGCCTGAGCTCTCCCATCCTTCTGGCTGACGTGATAGCCACCAAGAAGGCGGTCTTCCACGACAGGTGAGAGAGAGCACACCTGCATAGGGTTCAATGGCTTGCCCATGAGCTTTGCCAGTACCAGCAGTAGATCCCACGGAGGTGGGGGTTCCCGTGACTGGAGGGGAAATGTGATCAAGGCCTTGAAAAAGCGCCAGACCACCTTCTCCTCGCCATCGACTGCTTCCCGGCCCGCGCCGGAAGCAGAGATGGCTGCCAGGTGCACCTTAGGGTCGCCGACCTAAGCCCTTGATTAGAAAGGGACCATAAATAGTCCAAGATGCTTGCCAAGGAACAGGAGGAAGGGTCCAAGCCCTTGTTCTGACACCAAATGGAAAACCTTTTCCATTTGAAGGCATAAGCATTTTCTGGTCGACTCTCAGGACGCCAACTCACATTGAGGACCTCGTCGGAAAGACCTAGGCCTGGAACTCTAGCCGGCCAGGAACCAGGCCGTCAGGTGCAGGGATTGAAGGTCCGGATGGAACACCTGCCCTGATTGACTGAGAGCAGGTCCGGGCGAGCTGGAAGCTGCCATGAGTCCTGGAGCTGAGACTGAGGAGATCTGGGTACCAGAACTGGCGAGGCCAGTCTGGGGCTATCAGAATCACCTGCGCCTGTCCCTCCTCGCTTTGAGAAGCACCTTGTGGATCAAGGGAAATGGGGAAAGGGCGTAAAAGAGGCCCGGTCCACTGTCTCGAAGGCATCCCCTGCAGCGAGCCCTGCTGAGGGGCGGGCATGGAACAGTCTCAGCTGCGCTCCCTGGAGGCGAACAGGTCCACCTGAGGTGTGCCCCAATGGGAGAACAGATGCTGTACTACCTCGGCAGGAGAGACCACTGTGGGATGCAGCCCCTATCCGGCCAGGGCATCGGCCAGGGTGTTGGAGGCTCCTGCCACATGAATGGCTAGGAGATCCGCCTCCCAGGCTGCGCACTTTGGACCAAATGCGGAGAGCTTCCTTGCATAGAAGCTAGGAGCTGGGCCTCCCTGGCGGTTTAGATAGAACATGGTCGTGGATAGTCCGCCTGGACTCCGACCACTTGACCCCGGAGGAACGGAGCAAAGGCGGTGAGAGCTAGGCGGACCGCTGGAGCTCCAGCAGGTTGATGTGGCATCGACTCTGGCTGGGACCAGAGGCCATGAGCCCGGTGTTCCCCAGATGGGCACCCCAACCCATCAGAGAGGCATCGGTCGATAGAGAGACCGCTGCTCGGGCGGACGAACGGGATGCCCTCCTGCAAATGATCTGGAACGGTCCACCACTGGAGCCGCCTCCACATCCCCTTGTGTCACCGGACAAGCTGGTCCACAGGATCGCAGCGTCCAGACCACTGGCTGGCCAGTCCTCATTGAAGGGGACGATGTTCCAGCGGGCCCAACGGACCACGCTGGTGCAGGCCGCCATGAGACCCAGGAGGCGCAGGAAGTCCCGGGCAGGGCGCAATTGCCCAACCAGAAATGATCGGGCAAAGGAGGAAAGAACCCCGGCCCTGTCCGCCGGGAGCCGCGCTCTGGCTCGAAGAGAGTCGAGCTGCGCCCCGATGAATAGAATCACCTGCTTTGGCTCGAGTTCCGACTTGGCCTCGTTGATAAGGAGGCCCAGTTGAGAGCAGACCTGGAGGGCCAGATCTCTGGACCACTCGCCTCCTTCCTGGAGGGAGCTGCTATCAGCCAGTCGCCCAGGTAAGGGTACACCCGACCCTCGGCGCCGAAGGAATGCTGTCACCACTGCCATGCATTTGGTGAAGACCCTGGGAGCTGGAGACAAGCCGAAGGGCATGGCTTGGAACTCGAAAAGGGATCCTTCCGCTCGGGAGCGAAGGAATCTCTGGTGAGACGGACGGATAGGGACGTGAAAAACGCTATTCCTGCAAGTCCAGAGAACAGAACCACGGCTGCTCCAAGGATGGTATTATCTGAGCCAGAGGACCATCCTGAAGGTTCGAGACCTTAGGAGCTTGTTTAGGCCGGTAGGTTGAGAATGGGGCGCCACCCCGTCCGCTTCGGAACCAGGAAGTACCTGGACACAAACCCTGGGTCTGAAGGAGGGTCCGCCACCTTCTTATCACCTCCTTCTGGAGGAGGAGAACGGTGTCGGCTCGACGAGCCGCCAGTGAGGCTGGGACCTCAAGCCTCCCGAGGGCCACGGCTCTGAAGGGTGGTGCCTGCTCAATTCCAGAGGCAGGCCTCTTCCCACCACTCAAGACCCACCTGTCCGTGGTAACAGCGGACCAGGCGGAATGGAAGTGCCTGAGCCGCCCCTTCAGGGGACCCAGGGTAAGGTGAGGAATGGGGCGACACCCTCAGCCCGTCACTGGGCAGGCTTGGAGGAGGGACCGGCCGAGGGACCTCCTGGGCCTTCCTCCTGCCTCCTGTTAGAGGAAGCCGGGCGGCTTGGGTTTGGGATGCCAAGGTCGAGCCTGCTGGCCCTGACGTTGCTGGGCGGGCGCCGGGGTACAGAAGGACGAAAGGGGCTTAGGCTGTGGTTTGCGGCCTTTGTCCTTCTGGAGCGGAAGAGACCGAGTCCAGGTAGCATTGGACTTCTCGATCCTCTGCAGGTGACCTTCCACCCCAGGGCCAAGAGGTCAGTCCCCAAAAGGGAACATCCACCAACTTGCTGGGTATCCGGTAAAGGTGGATATCCTCAGCCAAGCCCGTCGACGACAGCCACTGCGGCCGCCACCGATCTGGCACATGAGTCCCTATATCCAAAGCAGTCTGGAGCTGCTGTTTGGCCACTGCCCTGCCCTGGTCCCGCACCTGCTTAACCGTAGTCTGCAGATCGGCGGAAGATGAGGATGACTCTATCCAGGAGCCCAACAGGGCATGGAGAAAATGTGCCATGAGGATGGCTGAACTGGCCTGACGAAGGCCGAGAGGACGCAGCGGAGACTTTTCGTCCGACATAGTCCATTTCTTGGACTCCTTGTCAGGAGGTTTGTCCACATCCTGGCGCAGCCGGGCGCCGCTGAAAACGCTGTCGGTACCAACCCCTCAGCAGAGGGTGTTCAAAACTGACAAGGAACCGGGACCGTGATACTTCCTGGCCATCCTGGCCAAGGCGCAGGGCGGAAGCAGGGCGCTGCCAAAGCTCCAGTGCCGACCCACTATGGCCTCGCCACCGAAAGGCCTCCGTCGGAGAATCCCCCGTCCAGAATCTCCGTGAGGGGATACCTGGCCCGTTTGAAACGGGTTCGAGCTCCATCCCGTGGACTCGAGATGAGCCAAGCAGTCCTAGGAAGGAGACGGGCTATCGTCCATTGACTGACCTCCTGAAGACCCAAGTCCAGTCGCTTGAGAAAAGGAGGAATCATCTTCGGACTCGGAAGAGTCCTCGAAGAGCTGCCTCTGGCCTGAGCCACCCTTCACCTGCCGAGGTCGGTCGGGAGTGAGGGTAACTGACAGCCGATGGGTAGACCCTTAGCCGACCGAGAATCCTTGGTCGGAGCCCCAACTGGTGGCTGTGGAGGCGGAGGTTCCACCGAATCGTGGAGCAGCTGGTTTTGCCATAACAACCGCCTGGGTATAGGCCTCGGATAAGTCGAGGTTGTGTCGGGCCGCCTCCGTGACAGCTACTTAATGGCCGGGAAGGCGACGGGTCGGCTTACTCCCGCCAGGAGGAGCTGTTGCAACATAAGGTCCTCATACCGTCGGACGTATTTACGCCAGCCTCCCTCGTCCGAGGAGGAGGACGAGGCGCGGCGCCGCCACCACGGTGCCGAGACCGAGACCCCATGACGGTGGGATCGGCTGGACCAGAAGAGGTCCGAGACCGAGTCCGGAATTTCCGAGGTCGGTGCGGGAGGTGTCGGCCGAACCGGGCGCTTCGGCCTCGGATGGTCCATCCGAGGGCTCCGGAACCGAGGCACAGGCGAGCCCACGGATCTCAACTCCTCCTGGGAACGGGAGAGGGAATCTCGGCTGCTAAAGGCGACAGCCCGTCCAACGGGTCGAAAAATCTCGACTGCCGGTGGGAGTCTCGGTCAACTGACCTGGACGGGGGACACCGTGAGGCCAGTGGCCGAAGCCGAGCGGTCGAAGCGCGACGGTCGACTTACCGGGAGAGGGACCTTTCCCGCCCCAAGAGCGCCGACGGAGGGACTTCCCCTCGTCCTTCTTTTGGACCGAGAATAAGGTCCAGCAGACGAGGGCCTTCTCCCTTAGTGGAGAGGGACAGACAAAGCTCCTTAAAAGAAGCCGTGTAGGAAGAACCCAGAGAGAGCGGGATAAATGCCGCGGCCGAGGAAAATACGGCCCGCGCCGCCTCCTCTTCGAGGGCGATCATCCGCTCGAGCTGATCCGCCGAGCCCGCCGCCGCGGACACCGCCAACCGGGCCTCCTTGGACTTCACCGGAGGGAAACGCTTCTCGGGACGGCCCAGTTGCAATCGGGCAGCATGGTCTTAGAGGACGTAGGCCGAGAAAGATGAGCACAGGTCGCAAGCCTGCGGGTCGTGCTCAAGGCCTAAGCAGTAGACACACGTGGAGTGTGGATCCGTCCGAGACATCTTCTGCCGCATGGGCATCTCCAAATCCGGAGGTCGGTTGTCCACGCAGGCCGCGAGGATCGAAGACTGAAGTCTTTTCGCAAAATTTATTTTTAAATCCGCAAACGGAGAAATAGGAACCAGTCTCAAACGCAGAGCGTTAAGGAGGGAACCTGAGCTTCCAAGCGGTAAGGAAGATCTGGCGTCATGGGGCGGAGCCGAGAGTTATACCACCCGAGTGGGTGGGAGGAGCAAGCTTGAAGACCTTCCGGCAAGATTTAAAGCGGCAAGGATACCTGCCAATGAGTGTGGATGAACAACATATCCATGTCCCTAGAAAAGCCTCGTTTTCCTTTCGGTGCTCCTCTTTGCCAGCATGGTGGTGTTTATCTGCTGACAGCCACACTTTTTCTTTTCTCTTTTAAGAATCTGGACCAGCCATCGTTAACTGCAGAGATCAACGGTCCGACAACGAACTGGGAACAGGTGACAACAGTGAAGACACTTTCGCTGCAGCCCATATCTCCATTTCTTATACAAGCAGAAAGTTTTCTAAAGCTTTCCTGCAATGTCTCCTGGTTATCTAGTTAAAGCCCAAGCAGATTCTTCAGGTTTTAATGTTATGGTCTGTCCCAAGGCAAGGTATACAAATAGAGTGGTTGTCGTCTTTGTTAATCTTCATGGACCCACAAAGCAATAGCGGAACAACGGGCGTTTGCTGCATAAATGAAAGAAAGTATACAGCCACAGCAAAATACTTAAAACTGTTGACGGTGTTCTTCAGCAGTGGTGGCCCAACAAGCGGTTGACAGTGGAAGAAGGAAAGTACAGTTACGTAAGAACTTACCGTAACAGTAGATCTTCGAGAACAGCTCTTGCAGCAGGCTACACCATTAGAACTGAAGCCGGCAGGCGTCAGGACCCCACGGAAAAATTCTAGCTAGCTATCTTCAGCTGGGACCGCCCCCGACGTCGGTCCCGCCTCCGACGTCAGGCGTGGTACAAAAGGGGGCGGTCCCGCCAGATTCCCCAGTTCTCCCACCGGAGACTTCCGGACGCAGGCTGACATCAAATGGGAGACCGAGGATTCGCGTCAGAAGACAGAAAGATATAAATCCTGCTCAGGAAGACTGAGCCATGCCTCCTCAAGGGGAAGGTGGCGCTAAGGTACTTGCTGCATGAGCTGTTCTCGAAGATCTACTGTTACGGTAAGTTCTTACGTAACTGTACTATCTCTTACCGAGACACAGCTCTGCAGCAGGTTACACCATTAGGACTGATTCCCAAGCAGTAACGCTGCCAGAAATCTCGGGAGGAGGAAAATAGGAAGTACATTCCAGGTCCTGAAACTCCAGGACAGGAGACCCTGTAGCACCAGAAGGTCGAAACCAGCCCTTCGCCTAGAGGCTATGTCCAGGCTATAATGCCTGATAAAGGTATGCACAGAGCTCCAAGTGGCTGCAGCACAAATAGCAGAGGTGGAGACGCTTTGAGTGCTGCAAAGGATGTGGCCACACCCTAGTAGAATGACTCCGGACTGAGCCCGGAGGGCTTTGTTTTATATCATAACAGCAGGAAATACACTGGACAAGCCAGCGAGACAGAGACTGTTTGGATACTGATTAGCCTCATTCTCTCAGAGAAGGAAACAAAAAGCTGATCAGAACTACGAGAGGGCTTAGTTCTGTTGAGGTAACACTCAGGCTGCGGTGAACATCCAGGGTGTGGAGCAAAGCCTCCTCTAGTTGAATAACTCGGAAGTAGACCGGAAGGTCAATGTCCTGGTTTAGAGAGAGAAGAGACCACCTTAGGTAAAAACTTAGGATTCGTCCCTCAGGGATACTCTGTCCCGGTGGAAAACTAAATAAGGCTCTTGCACATAAGAGCGTGAAGCTCAGAAATTCTTCGCTGAAGTAACGGCAACTAAAAAATAACGCTTTCCACTACAGAAAACGTAGCTCGCAATCCGCGCAGGTTCAAAAGGAGGTAGCGTGAGCTGTCCCAGGACAAAGAGCAGATCCCATGGGGGCAGGGTCCCTAATGGGAGGCCCATGTGTAACACTCCCTCAAGAAATTCCCGAGAGGCGCCCAATTGAGCTACTGTACGGCGACCACCGGGAGGTGATAGGCGAAATGGCACAGAGGTACACCTTAATAGAGGAGTAGGCTAGGCCTGAATGAAAAAGGGAGAGGAGGTAATCCAAAACTACTCCCACAGGACAACCTAAAGGGAAAGATCACGAGCTCGTGACCATAAACAAAACAGCGCCATTTCATGGCGATGAATGCATATGCTTCCGGCTTTCTGGCTGCAGAAAGAACTTGCAACCTCTCAGTGAGACCCCGTGACGCAAGATGGCTATGTCTCTAGGAGCCAAGCATGCAGGTTCAGAGAGCGAGGTCCGATGGACTAATGAACCATTCTCCTGAGACAGGAGGTGGGAGCTGAGCTGCAACGAGCGGGGTTCCCAGATAGTTGCACCAACAAAGGAACCAGATCTGTCTGGGCCAGAACGGGCCACCAGGATCATGAGTGCGTGCTCCTGCGCAGTTTGAAAAGAACCTCTGGATCAACGGGAAGGGAGGAAAGCGAGAGGAATCTGTTCGCCAGGAGAGGGATACACGTCCGCCAGAAAACACCAGGCCCTGGATCTAGCGAGCAAAAATTGGGCAGTTTTGCGTTGGATGGGGATGCGAACAAGTCTAGTTCTGGAATTCCCCAATGAAGAAACAGATCCTCTGCTATCTCTTGAAGAACTTCCCACTCGTGGACTCGGGCCTGGGATTGACTCAGGCCGTCTGCAATTGTGTTGTCCACCCCGGGAAAATGCACAGTGATCAGATTTGCGCCGTGTCCGATTACCCAATCCCACACCCTCATGGCCTCCCTGCAAAGGGGGTAAGAGTGTGCGTCTCCTTGTTTGTTGAGGTAATACATCACCGCCGTGTTGTCTGTCTGAAGCAGGAGAGTACACGGTGGGATTACTGACTGAAAGGCCTGCAGGGCATAGAGAACCGCCCTCATCTCTAGGACACTGATATGGAGATGAGCTTCCAACGGGGTCCATGTACCCTGGGACTTTACCCCATCCAGGTGTGCCCACCACCCAGGACCTGAGGCGTCTGTGGTGAGGGTTACCTCCGGGGACTGCGCTACAAACGGGACCCCCTTGGAGAGCGACCCGGGGACTAGCCACCACTGCCAGTCTCGGATGACTGAGTTCATGATCCTGACCGGATGCTGCAAGTGGTCTTGCCTTTGGTCCCATTGTACCTTGAGTGTCCACTGGGTTACCCGCATGTGGAGCCTTGCGAAAGGGACAGTAGGAATGGCCACAACCATGTGTCCGAGCAAGCGAAGGACCGACCTGGCAGGTACGATTATGTTCGACGACAAATCCCTTATGAGGGATCTGATGCGCTCCGCTCTGTCGTCCGGAAGAAAAGCTCTTCCCTGAACAGTGTCCAGGACTGCGCCTATAAACTGCAGTTTCTGGCACGTACCAGGAGAGACTTTGTAATTTATGAGAATGCCCAGAGATTGGAACAAGTCCTGGGTGCTCTGAACAGAGTAACAATGCTCTCTGAGGCGCCATGAGAAGCCAGTCGTCGAGGTACGGGAACACATAGTGGCCC
The DNA here is from genome assembly GCA_016271365.2 of Neoceratodus forsteri. Classification (NCBI taxonomy): domain Eukaryota; kingdom Metazoa; phylum Chordata; order Ceratodontiformes; family Ceratodontidae; genus Neoceratodus; species Neoceratodus forsteri. The sequence goes on from CM057456.1 coordinate 1,394,206,687, forward strand.
TGTCTCCTCAGAGATGCTGCCACGACTGCCATGCACTTGGTAAAGACCCTTGGTGCGGATGACAGACCGAACGGAAGAGCTCGGAACTGAAAGTGGTGGTCGAGAAACTCGAAGCGCAGGAACCTCTGGTGCTGCGGAGTTATGGGGATATGCAGGTATGCGCCCTGCATGTTCTAGAGACGCTAAAGAAGCGCCTTTGTTTCAGCATGGGAATAAGGCCCGGAAGAGTCACCATGCGGAATCTTTTGTAGGCAATCGACACATTGAGGTCGCTGAGGTCCAGAATCGACGGAGGTCCCTGATTTCTTGGGAACCAGGAAGAAGTGGGAATAATATCCTCGCCCTCTGGTTCTCCGGACGACTTATCGCTGCTTTTCTTGGGAGCGAGTACCTTTTGCCAGATCAAATTTTTGTGCTGACCCGGATACCGGGAGAGCAAAGGAGGCCTCGAGGGTGGCTTTTCTGCGAATTCTATAAAGTGGCCTAGACTGACCAACTGCAGAACCCACCTGTCGGTGGTAATGGCCTGCCATCCCGGCAGGAAGTTCGCAATGCGATCCCCGACCATGATTTCCCGTTGATCCTGAGGGGCGGGGGCCGGAAAGGAGTCAGGCTGTGGCGGCAGATGGGCCCGCTGGCTGGGTCGGCCTAGGGGAACGCTGACCTCGGCGTGGCTGTTTTCCTGGGTTCTCGGAGACCGATCCCTCTGATGTGTAGCGGAGCGGGCTGCTGCCTCTGTGTCCACCCACAAACGGCTTTGGTTCCTACGAAAGAACCAAGCTTAGTCGTACATGGCTTGAACTGACTTACTGCCTTCCTGGCCTCTTGAAGTTTGCAATGATCTTCTCGGAAGGATTACCAAATAAACTCTCCTCGAATGGGCGTCCATAATGTTTTTCTGGACATCCGTAGAAGCCGAGACACGTAACCAGGAGTGTTCCGGAGGCATATGCCAGAAGCTGCTGCTCGGGCCGATGAGTCCACGGAGTCGCACGCTGCTCAAGCCCTTGGGTCCCCACGCCTGAACCCGGGACGGAGGAGCTGGAGCATCCTTCCTTCTGCTCACTCGGGCAGCTTTTCAGCCGCCTCCAGACCCTGTTTCCACAAAGCGCTCTGGAATTGAACCACATGGGTCAGGTAGTTCAGGATCTGACGGCGCAGGGTAGCGAAGCGCACGCGGCGCCTACCCAGTGTGTCCAGCTGTTTGGACTCTGGGTCCGTGGCAGGGTGCTCAAATGTTGCGCCTCTGTGACCGGTCATGTGAGGCTGTGATGACCAGAGAGTCGGCCTGAGGCTGCTGTGTCAGGTACTGGTCGTCCTTGGAGCCTTGTACAGGCGATCGGCTTTCTCGCACCCCGGGAGCGAACGTGGACGCCCAGCTGCCTTGGAGACGCCCACCAGTGTCCACAAAGGGTGGTACCACCACAGGCTTGGGGTCCTTCTGCCGAAGATATTTGGCAAGGCGTAACCTTTCGGGGTCTAGTTCTTCTGCATCCCATCCCATGTTCTCCTGGATATGTCGCATAATATCCATGAACGAGGGGTCATCCAGAGGAGATCTCGGTGTCTTACGTGGGTCCGGAGAAGGGATGGAGAGAGGAGATGGGGATCTAGAGGAAGAGTAGACTGATCCCGTGTCCTCCGTCGATGGCGAACGTCGGTGTCTCCTGGATCTCTTGGGGCTGGGTGATCCAGAAGAGGATTTGGACGGAGGTCTCCGTTTTTCTGATCTTCCCCTGGGAGAGGATCCAGGCTCCCGGGGAGGTAGCGCCTGGCGACCTCAGGGGCGGGCTGTACCGGAGGAGGAGGGGAGGAGGAGCTGGGGGCCATGTCCCTTTAATGGTGTCCCACCAGTAAGTGAAGAGATCCTTCACTTCCGCTATAAAAGTCCTGACGACGCCCAGGCGCCGTGGGCGGTCGCGGGTCCCGGTCGCCGCTCCACAGGGCCTCGGGTAAGGGCGAGGGGCCCTGGAGTTTCGGGCGAGGCCGGGGTCGCCCGTCTGGTCCTCGGGCTGCGTTAAGTCCTCCTCAGTCAACGTCTCCTGACCGACGTTGGTCGGAGGCGTGGGAGCCCTCTTCTCAGGCGGAACGGACGCCGGTCCCCCAACCGGTGTCCGCTGGGATGGTTTGGCCGACGACGGCTCCAGGGAGGAATGACGTACGGCCGACGACGGTCGGGCCGACGTCGGGTCCACAGGTCTCTTCAACGGTGTGAGCTCCAAAGTTTTGCGAGGAGGCACAGAAGACGACCGGACGTCGGGAGCCAAAGAGCGGGAACCCGACTTATGATGATGGTGGTGGCGCTCCCCAGACTTCGCCAAGGCCTTGGAAGAGGAGGACGACGACGGCCTGGCGGACTTGGCCTGAGAGAAGAAGGCGGCTTTCTTACCGCAGCCAGGGGAGGCTGAGAGCTGGCCCTGGAAGGAGAGCGGTCAGACCGAGAACCGGAGCTGCGGGACTCAAGCCCTGGACAGGGACCTGAAGGGGCCTTCTTTTCTCCGCGTGCTTGTGGGATTTGGACGAGGATTCCCCTTGGAGGACATGGTCTTCAGTTTTCCTCCACAAAAAGCCTGGAGGGCCTTCTGACGTCGGATCCTTGTTCGGCTGTTAAAGCCCTGGCAGAACGAACAGGCCGGTATCGTGGTCTGGGCCCAGGCACCCAACACAGGCCGTGGGGGTCCTTGAAGGATCTGTTTCCGATGCACACTTGGAGGGATGACCGAGGTCGGAGAGGACATCAGCCACAATCTTGCTTGAAGAAAAAGAATTTCCGGGGAAGCTCTGAACCACGCCATGGCATGAGACTGGAACCGAGAGGTCGAGACATGCAAGTCGACGGCGGAAAGAACTGGGTAATCTGGCGGGACTGCCCCCTTTTGTACCACGCCTGACGGAGGCTGGACCGACGTCGAGGGCGGTCCCCGCTGAAGATAGCTAGCTAGAATTTTTCCGTGAGGTCCTGACGCCTGCCGGCTTCAGTTCTAATGGTGTAACCTGCTGCAAGAGCTGTGTCTCGAAGTAAGATCTGAGGCATGCTGGGGACGCTAATGCTATATAGCCACCGACGTAACGCAATGATATGGGTAGCCCCAGCCTACATAAAGCTTCCGGGTGATCCTGGCACCTACAGGTTATAGTTCCATGATACGATTCAATGGATGGAGGGATCTCTGAAGAAGTCCACAAACAGCAATCTTTCTCAGACGATATGAACTGCAACTTCCACATAATTATAACTGCATAATCTGATTTACCTCTTGTGTAAAGTGTGTAGTACGATCCGGTAAGAGACTGTTTTTGTTTTTGAATTTTTATCAGTTTTCCTGTACCATGCCCTGCTCCAGATGGCAGTGGTGCTCGCACTGAGAGACACTGTTCGTCACGTTCTTGGGGCCAGCCACTCAGCAGAGCTACAGCTCTACTGTTCAGGGTGCCGAAGACCTGGGTTCGGGAACAAGCCAGAGTCACCGCTGGCCACCGGGGTGTGTGTGTGTGTGTGTGTGTGTGGGGGTGAGGTGAGCATTAGAGAACACTCTCCCTGACTGCACTGATCAAGGAAAATGCCACGCTATGGATGCTGTATACAGCGTCAGGCTAGCCCTGCCCCCACAGAAATGTTGAACAATCACATTTATAAATGCAGTTGTAAAAAAATCTGTTATGTTTAGAATGCTCAGTTTTTAAACTGAGCATACTGTGTGCCAAAAAAAAAGTGCAAGGTTTTTAGTTTGTTAAAAATCTGCACAAGTTAGGAAAACTGAAATCAACCTAGTTTTTTAGTTACTTGTAAGCAAAACAAACAAGGTCTTCATTTTTGCTAATTGAACAATTTTTGCACCTCTATAACTTTGCCCCAGTTGATTGCCACAAACATTTCAGGATGAGAAATCCTTGCACCAACTCTGTGCTTGCCAAACCTTAAGTAAATTGGTTGAACATACGGAGTTATTGAGGTGCAAAAAAAAAAAATCAGAATTTAACACAGAATTGTGATCAAAACCAACAGTAACCATCCAAATCCATTATATAACATAAAAGATGGGTAAGTCCACTATACTCTGAAATAAACTCATCGAGGGGGCTAACCAGATCATAAAGCTGCTCTCTCTTCAGGCCTTTAAATCTGGTTAGCCTCCTCAATGGGTTTATTTTCTTGTAATATATGGATAAGCCTCAATAATATTATACTAAGTTACAAAAAAAAACTCCCAATAATACATCACTACTTCTATCCTGGAAAGTGATAATACTATAGTTTGTGCTGATAATACTACAGTTCAAAGGTCATCTCCAACTGTAGTATTATCAAAGGATCCATATATTACAAACAATAACAGAAAGGTAAGTGATTTACAAGGCAGTAATACCATGTTGAAGTTTTGGGGACTTTAGGACCTCTCAAGCTTCGCTCTCGAGGTTTCATGTCCTCAAAAATCTCTTGATGGTATTATTGCCTTGTAATACACACTTATCTATCTATTATTCTATTTGTATGCTGCACTTACCCACCAGTTTAAATATAGAGGATATACAATGGCCTGTGTTCAAATATGCCATTTATTTCCATGAGTGAGGGGGCATGACCATAACTCACGAGTGGCAAAGCCAGTGAGTTTTTTTTTTTTAATTATAATTTTTATTCATTTTTCAGATACTGGGGGTGTACGGAGGGGGGGTGACAGTTAAAAATTCATCTTTATACAGAGATTAATTGAGATTAAAAATAAGTCCATACATCAGAGCTTTATATTTAAGCTTAACAGTGTGTCTGAAATTAATAGGCATGAAAAGAATAAATAGTAATAACAGATATAATTTATAGATTCTAAACCACAGACTACAAATTATAACTTATAAACTGTAAATCATAAAGGACCCATGTCTGACTTTCTGTAAGCCCCAGGACACAAAACTGATATAAGAAAAGCCAGGTGCAGATGGTCCTCCCCCACTAGGTTCGCCCCCCCCCCCATCTGATCCAGTCCCTTTAGGGGACAAAGGTGCAATTTTTCGACACAACATATAGTACCCATCTGGTCCATTTCCAGGTAAATAAATCAGATTTATCATTTAAATGATAGGAGATTTTCTGCGACCTATAGACCCGGGCCACTATCTCCCTCCATTCTGACATTGTAGGAACCCTGGGGGTAAGCCAGCAGCGAGTCAAGGCCTTCTTAGCCGCCATAAGAAAGATCCCCAACAGGTAACGTGTATGTACGTCCCTAAATCCAGGGGGACAAATATGAAGGATAAATAAATCAGCAGTAAGAGTAATTGGGAGGCCAAAAAGGCCGCCCAATTCGGATTGTAGTGAATCTAAAAAGGGCTTTATCAGAGGGCACTTCCATAATATAGGAGTATGATGTGCCCCGGGTTCACCACACTGACACCAGCAGGCCCCCGACCTTGTTGATGAATAATGGGCTGTTGTGACAGGAGTGCGAAAATACCTAGATAGTATTTGCCAGGAGAATAGTCTCCAGCTGTGGGAGCATGTAAGTTTAGCGACTGAAAGACAACCCTTATACCATTTTTGTGTAGGAATGTCAAAACCAAATTCCGTGATCCACTTAGCACATACAGTATACTCTCGGTATTCATTCCCAGGATATCCTCGAGTGCCCTATACAGAACAGAAATGATGTGGGGTGTTCTGCCAGCATCAATGTGTTGCTAAAAACAGGAAATCAGTGGGGGGAAATTTTCCGGGTTTCATATTTGAACTGGAAGGGAGTAATAAAAATGTTTTAGCTTTAAATATCGATAACCTTGGTGTCTTAAAACTGTAGGATTGGCATAACTCCTGAAAAGTTTTAAATTCTCCTCTGTTTGAAATTGAATAAGATTGGAGAGCCCCATGCGTTCCCATAATACAAATGTATGGTCATAAATGGTTGGGTGGAAATCCTCCAAGAGAGCTATGGGACACATAAATGGGAGGAATGGCGAGAGAGATAGATGTCTACGTATTGCATTTCAGGTTTTCATCTGATGTGTAGTCAGGGACTCAGCGATATCTGTTCGAGAGATTGTTCTAGCATCATATTTTTAACCAGAGTCTTGAAAGGCATGAGGCCCTCCTCAATCTCCCTCCACAAGACAGGGCTGGTTCTAGCAAGGCGGCACACAAGAAAGGAGCCACAAGTGAGTTCTGATTGTCCTGCCACCTCACAAATGGAAATTAATGGCATATTTCAACACAAGCCATTGTATGTTGTGTATACAATGTCTGTGTTCTAGAACTTCTGTATGATTATTAAGGGCAGATTCATTGTGGGACTGGCAGAATGGACTGTCAATCAAGTTAATGATGTAGGAAAGTGAAAAATAAACAGTGTTATTTACCCTTTGAGTGAATAACATCGTTTAACTTTCACTTGGGTCAGAGTCTTGGGAAAATAATGCATTTAAGTAGTAGAATCCCTACGTACATTGTATATATATTATCTGTCTATCTATATGTAAGTAATAAGCTATGATGGGGTGTGAATAAAAGAATTTTAATGCACGCTGCAGGGTGTGCTAAGGCACAAGGCTGAAAGCCGAGTGTCCTTATGCCCTGGGAAGTGCACTGAAATCCTTTAATGCACACCCTGTCGAAGTGTATCAGATTTACAAAATGTCTCACTGTGAAATTAAATAAAATTGTTTTTATTTAAATTAACTCACTGGGTTTCAAAATAAATAGATGTACATACGTAAATTAGGCTTCAAAATAAGTATGTATAGATATGAAGACTGAAGCCTCTGCTGCACAGAGAAATTACATAGTTCTTGTGGGCAGTGTTAGAATAGCAGTGCTTGGGAAGTTTTTTTATTTCCTATAAGGGTTCGGATTATAGTAGGGAGTTTCAGGACAATGAGGTAAAAATTCAGGACATGAGGTAAAGAAAATGACTGGCAAGGGATACCGATCCTCAACTAGTCAAGCTTTGTTCTTCTACAGGGTTACTGTCTGTGCTTTGTAGGACATGTTTTGACAAATTATTTAAACGTGTTTTATGATGTGTATAACAGTGCACCTTGAGTATGGTGGAATGAGGTGCCTCAATTTGTGAAAATGTAATCCAAGCGTTTACTGCTCCTGAACCTCAGCCTCAGAAATATTTAGTTATTGATTTCAGAAGTTTCTCCAGGAAAGGCATGCTGAGCTGGTAACAGCTCATTTCCAGATGTGCCCTAGGGGGAGTGGGTACATGAGGGTCATGAAGTACAGTTACGTAAGAACTTACCGTAACAGTAGATCTTCGAGAACAGCTCTTGCAGCAGGGTACACCATTAGGACTGAAGCCGGCAGGTGCCAGGACCCCACAGAAATTTTCTAGCTAGCAGTATTCAGCGGGGACCACCTCCGACGTCGGTCCCGCCCCCAACATTGGGCGTAGTACATAAGGAGGCAGTCCCCCCATAATCCTCAGTTCTCCAGCCAGAGACTCCCGGCCGCTGGATGACATCAGAAGGGGAGACCAAGGATCCGCCATCAGGTGGCAAAACAAGGCAAAAGTAAATGTCCCATCCTAGTAGATGGATGTTTGACTACGACCTACCTCCAGCGGGGATGGTGGGAGGGAAAGTACCTGCTGCAAGAGCTGTTCTCGAAGATCTACTGTTACGGTAAGTTCTTATGTAACTCTACTATCTTACTTCGAGAAACAGCTCTTGCAGCAGGTTACACCATTAGGACTGATTTCCAAGCAGTAATGGCAATCATGCACCATCAGGAGGAGGAAAAGTAGAATCCTCAAGATACCTCGAGCCTAGGACAGAAGTGCCTGCAGGACGGACTGCTAGACCGAACCCTGCTCTTTGCCTCGATGCAATGTCCAGGCTGTAATGCCTGATAAAGGTATGCACGGAGCTCCAAGTAGCTGCAGCGTAAATAGCTGAGGTGGAAACGTTCTTTAAAGCCGCAAAAGAGGTAGCCACTCCTCTGGTGGAATGACCCTTAACCATGCCCGGCAAGGGTTTATTGCGCGTCTGGTAACAGAACGTAATGCACTGGATAAGCCACCTAGACACCGACCGCTTTGAGACAGGAGCTCCCCTCATCCTGTGAGCAAAGGAGACGAAAAGTTGGTTCGACTTTCGGTGTTTGGTTCTGGTCAGGTAGTATCTGAGGCACCTATGCACATCAAGGATGTGCAGAAGGGCTTCTCCTCAATTAGAGTATTTCGGAAAATACACTGGTAGATCGATGTCCTGATTGAGGGTGACAGCTGAGACCACCTTAGGCAGAAATTTAGGATTAGTCCTTAGGGATACCCTGTTCTGGTGGAAAACCAAATAAGGCTCTTTGCACATAAGTGCGTGCATTTCAGAAATCCTTCTGGCAGAAGTAACTGCAACTAAAAACAACATTTTCCAAGAAAGGAAACGTAGCTCGCAATCCGCGGCTGGTTCAAAAGGTGGCAGCGTGAGCTGCTCCAGGACGAAGGGTAAGTCCCATGGAGGGACTAGATCCTCAATCAGGGGCCTAAGGTGAAGGACGCCCCTCAAAAAGGCACATGTCGTGTCCAGCTGGGCTACAGTGCGTTGGCCCACGGGGGTATGGTAGGCGGAAATGGCACAAAGGTGCACTTTAATCGAGGAGTAAGCCAGACCGGAGTGGAAAGGTTATAGCAGGTAGTCCAGTACCAGCTTCTCTGGACAGTCCAAAGGTGAAAACCCGAGCGCTTGAGCCCATAAGCAGAACCTGCGCCACTTCATGGCGCAGGTCGCATGGGTAGCCGGTTTTCTAGCGGCAGTAAGCACATCTGTCACTTCTTGCGAGACCCCGTAACGCATCATGGCTATGTCTCTAGGAGCCAAGCATGCAGGTTCAGGGAACGTAGATCCGGATGGACTAAGGAACCCACCTACTGAGACAGTAAATGGGAGCTGATTGGCAAAGGCACTGGAGGTTCCCGGGATAGCTGGTGCAAGAGAGGGAACCATATCTGTCTGGGCCAGAAGGGTGCGATCAGAATGAGCGTCGCTTGCTCCCTGAGGAGTTTTAAAAGAACTCTCTGGATCAACAGGAAAGGCATAAAGGAATCTACCCGCCCAGGAGAGGGACAACGCATCTCGCCAGAAAACACTAGGCCCTGGATCTAGCAAGCAAAAATTGGGCAGTTTTGCGTTGTATGGGGACGTGAAGAGGTCTTTCTCTGGAGTACCCCATCTGCGAAACAGATCTTCTGCCACCTCCTGGAGTAGTTCCCATTCGTGGACTCTGGCCCGAGTGTGGCTCAGGCTGTCTGCGATGATGTTGTCCACTCCTGGAACATGAACTGCAATTAGGTTTGTGCCGTGTTGCAAGACCCAATCCCACACTCTCATGGCCTCCCTGCAAAGCGGATAGGAGTGGGTGCCTCCTTGTTTGATGAGGTAATACATCACCGCAGAATTGTATGTTTGTAACAGAAGTGTACCCGGTGGAATCTCCGACTGGAAGGCCTGCAGGGCGTAAAGAACTGCCCTCATTTCCAGTATATTTATGTGAAGATGAGACTCCTGGGCTTTCCACAGGCCCTGAGACCGAACACCATCGAGGTGTGCTCCCCACCCGAGCCCTGAGGCGTCTGTGGAGAGTGTCACAGTCAGGGACGGCGCTGTGAAGGGGACTCCCAGCAAGAGGTTCCCTGAATGTAGCCACCATTGCCAATCTTCGTGATTCGGACTGGATGCTGCAGATGGTCTTGCCTTTGGTCCCACTGTACCCTTAACATCCACTGGGTTACCCACATGTGGAGACGGGCAAGCGGGACTGGTGCAATGGCTGTAGCCATGTGTCTGAGCAGGCAAAGGACCAGTCTGGCTAGGACAGTCTTCTTCGCTGACAACTCCCTGATGAGGAATCTGATGTGTTCCGCTCTGTCCGTGGGAAGGAAAGCTTTTCCTTGGACGGTGTCCAGAACTGCTCCGATGAATTGCAGCGTCTGGGACGGAACCAGGCGTGACTTCTCGTAATTGATGAGAATGCCCAAAGTCTCGAACAGAGACTGGGTGCAGTGAATGGCAGACATCAAGGCATCCCCCGTGATGGCACCATGAGAAGCCAGTCATCCAGGTAGGGGAACACGTAGTGGCCCAGTCTCCTCAGAGACGCGGCTACGACCGCCATGCACTTTGTGAATACCCGAGGTGCCGATGACAGCCCGAAGGGAAGAGCTCGGAACTGATAATGGCGGCCCTGAAACTCGAAGCGCAGGAACCTCCTGTGCGCCTGAGCGATAGGAATATGCAGATAGGCGTCCTGCATGTCCAGGGACGCAAGAAATGCGCCCTGCTTCAGCATGGGAATCAAGCCCGGGAGGGTCACCATGCGAAAGCGCTTGTAAGCGACCGAAAGACTGAGATCACTGAGGTCCAGTATTGGATGGAGGTCCCCTGTTTTCTTTGGAACTAGTGTAACCCCCTTGTTATCCAGGGTTACTAGAATCCCAGTAAGACCTAGTGGTAGGCAGGGAAAGCAGCTTATGAAACTCCCGTTATATGGGTTTCACACTGTCTCACTCTGTTCTCAGTCACAGCTGAGACTTGAGAGATGACATCACCTTAGAACTGTCGCAGCTGCATAAACCACATTGGAATCTGCAGCACAGGGAGTGAGTTAGAACTTTGGGAGTTTTCAAAGTCAGTTGTCTGTTTACCTCCAAGTAGGAAGGAGGTCTCCCGGTTACCTCCAAGCAGGAAGGAAGTGTTTTTCTGTTCACCTCCTTGGAAGAAATTTAGAGTCCAGTTTAAAGTGGTGGAGACCGCTGTCCAGGTCTCAGTGCCCTCTCCCTCGGGGGGGGGGTTCCTCTGTGGATTCCAGGGGCAATCCCCTAATTTTCCACTACAGAAGAAAGCTGCCTGTTTACAGTTTCTGTTCTGGTATACCAGTGAAGAAAGAAGTGGTACTTAGCCTGTGGGGCACCACCACAACGAAATGGTGAGTGTTGTGCCTATGTTGAGAGGGCAAACAATATGTTTTCTTCAGTTTGGAAAATATGAAGAAAAAGCTGGGATGTGAACTACTATTTGGGAGGCCTATTGTACTAGGACAAACAAATGGAGTAGTTTAAAGTTTACAGTCTGAATGGATTTCAAGTACTGTTGTAGAGGGGGTGCTTCAGGTCATCCACCGTTTAATCTACATTTCAAAGTTTAAGTTTCTGTTTGTCCAGAGAAATGGCCGGGTATGGGCTGTGGGAGCTGGAGGTGGGAACACCCCCCATCTTTAGTAACCAGGTCCACCTCTACGGATTTCTTCTGTGATTGCTACTTGCCTCATGCGCCTGGCCAGTGATGAGGTAGGTACCAGACGTGGCGCAATTGGTAAATCTCTCTAGGAGTCACAGACTCTAAGTGGTGTGGGGAGCCACAGGATGGGAAAATATACTCCTTGTTTGATGGGAGTCTCCTTGTTTGATGGGAGTCCGAAGGAAGTAAGAAATTAAATCTCTCTAAGAGTCGCAGACTCTAAGTGGTGTGGGGAGCCACAGTTTGGGAAATATACTCCTTGTTTGACGGGAGTCTCCTTGTTTGATGGGAGTTCGAAGGAAGTAAGAAAACAAATCTCTCTAGGAGTCGCAGACTCTAAGTGGCGTGGGGAGACACAACAAGTAAAGTTGTCTCATCCTTTAAATGGACCATTAGTTAAGTGTCAGGAGGCCGGGCCAGTCGGGCTGTGTATCCAAGCGGATGCAAGTCCAGGCTGAGTGCCTGGTGGGTCCAAACCAGACCACAGTAGAAATGGGTTCATTCTTCAAGTGGACCGCCTTGTAGTCTCTAATCTGCATATACAGTGAACGTAGCCCCTTGGAGGACCATCTATGCTTTGTTATGTTCAGCTAGTTTTGAATAAAGCCACACTGAAAAATCCCAATCCTGGTTCTGGACATTACAGTTATTGCTTCCTGTAGTTGGATTTACTTGGGTGCCCCTTTGCACAGTAGCCAAACCTAGGTCCCTTGTGCTAGGTAACCTCATCCTCCCCGAACCCAGGTCCCCACCAGGTATTGCTGCCAACGCCAACAGCATGCCACCTGTCGTTTTAGTAAAAAGGCAGGGGTGAGGGTTACAAAAAATGGAGAGCCGCGGCTTTGGATTTGTTCAGGAAGGAAGGTGCTTGGGCAAGTGGGCTAGCGTTTTTGTATCTGGCAGTGGGTAGCCCAAAAGTTGAAGCAATTTCTCTAGTGTGTTGCTGTGTGCTGTGAATCTTGTGCTGCTGTTTAAAAATGCCAACTGTTTACCAAGGAGCTGTAAAGCACAAAGAGTGTGCCCTTGTCCTGCATCAAAATTGTTTACAAGCGTTTTGTCAGCTTTTAAAGTAAATTCTGTGAAGAAAAGTTGTGGAAAATACTAGGGGTAGCAACAGAAAAATTATGCCCTGGACGTTTGAAATGCTTTTAAAGTGAATTCTGTGAAGGAAAGTATGGAAAACTAGGGGTAGCAACAGAGAAATTATGCCCTGGACGTTGGAAATGCTTTCTGTGCAAAGCTAGAGACTGCAGAGTTAATGGCAATGTTACATGGTTGAAATGGGCTACCGCCATGGAGTCACTTGAGAAAAAAAAAATGCATTCTACAGTTTAAATTTGCCTGCTTGACAATCGCCGTGAGGAAAGGGGCCCTCACGAGGAAGAGGAGGCTCATTTGCATGGCGTCAGGTGGTTGGTCAGTTTGCCACTGGTCCCGCCCCTCAGCCAGCTCTTCTGAGTCTGCCTCAGCATTCGAGAGGGAGACAGAGAGCAGTGCGTGTACTGGCAGTGGAGGAGCGTCGCGAGGATTCAAAGCGCTGTGAAACAGTTCAGAAAGTGACTTTTTAGTTTAAAATCAGGCTCAACCCGCAAATTGATGCGTGGAATTAGTGGATTTTGTGGATTAAAGCGTGACAACATGAGACAGCCATCGTTTGCATTCACGAGGCCTTCAAATCTGGCACTGAGGCGTTTGTCGCAGCAAGTTGCTACAAATAACAGTGAGCAAACAATTTAAAACTCTCAAACAGTGATTTTCAGTAATGCCATATAAAATGTGTGTGCAGCAGTAGTAGCTTTGCAAATAATGACTGTGTGATGTCCTGCCAGCAAGTGCAAGTCTGTAAAGCTATGGAATGTGTGCATGAGGTAGGAAATAGCCCTCAGCTTAAAGTTTGCAGCCAGCGAGAGACTTGGGTTGTAAAAGTGCAACACTAGTAGAAGCAGGCAATCCTGTGCTGAAACCTGAAGTTTTAAGGACTGTAAATTAAATGAATGTTGCCAGCATGTGAAAAGTCAAGGAAAATCCTGTAAAATGTGTGAAAAAGTCAGATCAGAGCAAGTTGTGCAGTTTGAGTAAAAGTTATCAGTAGCTGATGTAAATCGGGTGTGCAGTGGCTTGACCCAGAGTCTAAATGTTGATGCACAGGAATGCTACCGCTGCCATTACAGGGTGGGGTAGTAAAGTAAACACAGCAGCAGAGGAGCCATTTTAAAGCTACAGAGTGTGTTCATTAAAGTAGGATTTTCAGGTTACAGTGAACTTTTGTTTATTTTTCTGCAGTTATGGCCTCAGGACCAGCTGGTTACGGATCATGCCCGGGTTGCAGTAACAGCAGCAGTAAATAGACTGAGATATTGAAAAGTGTGGTGCTATGGAGGCAACCCTCCTGATGTGGCAATTCCTAATTATCCAGTGCATGCATGCCAGATATGTTGAGTGCTGGAAGGGATGTCTTTATGATTCCTCACTGTGCTGGATGTCTACAAAATATGAGCTTGTATAAAGCGCCTCATTCGTTTGGCTCCCACATGGACAAAAATTCAGGAATCTGCAGTTGGCAGCACATAGCATCAGGCGGAGCCTGTGGAGGATGGTCCCTCGGGGGAGTGTGGCACAAAGCTAGTGGGTGCAGAGTTAGAGACTGAAACTGAAATTGAAGTTTTGGATGCTGGATCTCAGAAAGAAAGTTCGGATAAAGCATCAATAGACCCCTGGGTGGGGGGCCTAGCCCAAGTCTCCGCAGGTCAAGATGAGATCACGGGAGGCCTTCGACTGGGAGGGTGGGCCTCGGCTCCTAGTGATGAATGGATAGTCTCGGGGTGAGCAGGCTGCTCACTCCTGGACTCGGATCCTCCTCAGTGAGAGGAGATGAGGGGAACCTATGTGGCCTTGTGAGAAGGAGCAGGGTACACAGCCTCAAGATCTTGCCTCGGAGGAATGTGTTGAAGAAGGTGGTGATGCCACTGCCCTGGCTTTACAAGAAGTAGTAGTCAGGGATCCGTTTTTAATTTTCTTTGAGGATGCGAAGCTGGCAGAACCAGGACTGGCCACCCCCAAGCCAGGCCAGCGGTCTCAGATTGACCAAAGCAAGTAAAGAGGAGAGACTGGTTCGTAGAAAGGCCAATGAAATCTATGGTATGACCTTTCCTACCTTTCCTCGGAGAGTTTGGGAGGAGATTGAGGACTGCAGGAAATCTTGGATCTGGGATAAAGCAATGAAACATGTGCATCCTGGGGCCAACCAGCATGTAAAAATAGACTGTTCCGAAAAAGTATACACAGTGGAAGAGAGGCAGGACACTGTTTACGGACAGAGTGAGAATAGTGGACGGAGAGGGACGTGAAGTCTCCCACTGTGTGAGTTATGTTCGCCCAGACGGGGTAATAATTCAAGCCCCTGACCCCCGGTACTATTGGCCTCAGTGCAAGGACCTCCCAGTAATTAAGCCCGTGCCTACAAAATGGAGAGCCGAGCAGTGGTAGTCAATACTGCCAAACTAGACTGTGAAGTGCCCTTATTGATCCGCCAATATGAATAACCAAGGACTCAGTGCTCCACATTCATCAGTCTACAGTGTACTGTCTTGTTCAGCAACCATCTACTGGCCCACCAGATGACTTCAGATCCAGACAGGACACCAGCCCAGCTGTTTCCTGTTCATCACCTGGTAATCGGATGACGTCGGACCAGCTGTTTTTCTTTTTGTTCCTGTTCTAAGGTTCCTTCTCCAGAGATGACATCAGCCCAGCTGTTTCCAGATGTGCACTCCTGTGGTTCCCGGAAGATGTCCGCCCAGCTGTATCAGAAAAATGCTGCCAGAGTGAGTCTTGGCAATGGACAAGAGTGGTACGCTTGGTATACTACAAATGGTTGGTAAGTCCGAAAAACACTTTTCTATCTTTATGACATTGCAGTACACACCCTACACTACAGACTTCAAAAATGTGTGAACTGTCCGCAAAGACTCTCCCCTTCGGGACTTTGGCCTTTTAGAACTGTGTTTCACGAGGCTCCGGCCCAGGAGAGACTCTTTATTGGACTAGCCTTCGGGCCTTATGGTCACTAGTTGGGACTTTTAGGGCACTCCATCCCCCCAAATGTGTATTGTAAATAACGTCATTATTGTACTCTAATGTAAATACTGTGTTTCTACCTTTTTCTAAAAAAATCTTTTTGGGATTGTTCAGTGTTTTTTGTATGGTAGAGGTTGTTGTTTAGGTAGACTGTGTATGCAGATTAGAGTGTTTTGTTTTTGTCTTTTTCTTACAGGTGTTCCTGGGAAGACAGAAGAGAAGACAAGAGGAGGAGGAGGGGCTCATCGGAGTTCCTCGTCAGTGCTTTATTGTGTAGAATTTAAAGTACTGTGTTGTTATTGCTATGGTTGTTACTGTGTTAACCCTTTTCCTTCCACAAGTGTGGTTGTGGGGGTAGGGAGGAAGTATTACTTGGTATTTTAATGGTTGTAGTTGCAGGTTGCCCAAGGTCGGGGAGGTCTCCGGGTTTTTTTTTTGTTTGGGAATATTATGTTAGAGGCAGATAGGTTTTCCCTTGAGGGTTAGGGGGGATGGACAGGCTGTGGCCCTGACCTGCAGTAGGGACAGCAGTGCTGATCTATCAGGGCTATGCTCTGGATGGTTCTACCACAGCCACTAGGTGTCCACAGTAAGTGGATAGTGTAGAGGCTGTTATGTCAGCTATAGGCCTCTAGGCCCTTAGTGTTGCCTGCCTGTACTTGCACATGGTAGGAGGGGCCTGATCATCCCCTCCACAGGTAGCACATAGGTGGGATAGGCCAGGCAGGTCATGCATAATGACTGGGGACAGTCATTTCCTGGTCAAGTAGCGAGTATAACCCCCTTGTTACCCGGGGTTACTAGAATCCCAGTAAGACCTAGTGGTAGGCAGGGAAGGCAGCTTGTGAAACTCCAGTTAAATGGGTTTCACACTGTCTCACTCTGTTCTCAGCTGTGACTTGAGAGATGACATCACCTTAGAACTGTCCCAGCTGCATAAGCCACATTGGAATCTGCAGCACAGGGAGTGAGTTAGAACTTTGGAGGTTTTCAAAGTCAGTTGTCTATTTACCTCCAAGCAGGAAGGAAGTGTTTTTCTGTTTACCTCCTTGGGAGAAATTTAGAGTCCAGTTTAAAGTGGTGGAGACCACTGTCCAGGTCTCAATGCCCCCTCCCTCCGGAAGTGGAAAAGAAAGTCCTCTGTGGATTCAGGGGCACTCCCCTAATTTTCCACTACAGAAGAAAGCTGCCTGTTACAGTTTCTGTTCTGGTATAACATTGAAAGAAGTGGTACTTCGCCTGTGGGGCACCTGCAACGAAAGGGTGAGTGTTGTGCTCTATTTGAAAGGGTAAACAATATGTTTCCTTCAGTTTGGAAAATATGAAGAAAAAGCTGGGATGTGAACTACTATTTGGGAGGCCTATTGTACTAGGACAAACAAATGGAGTAGTTTAAAGTCTGAATGGATTTCAAGTACTGTTGCAGAGGGGGTGCTTCAGGTCATCCACCGTTTAATCTACATTTCAAAGTTTAAGTTTCTGTTTGTCCTTAGAAATGGCCGGGTATGGGCTGTGGGAGCTGGAGGTGGGAACACCCCCCATCTTTAGTAACCAGGTCCACCTCTACGGATTTCTTCTGTGATTGCTACTTGCCTCATGCGCCTGGCCAGTGATGAGGTAGGTACCCAGACGTGGGTCGCAAATTGGTAAATCTCTCTAGGAGTCGCAGACTAAGTGGTGTGGGGAGCCACAGGATGGGAAAATATACTCCTTGTTTGATGAGAGTCTCCGTGTTTGATGGGAGTCCAAAGGAAGTAAGAAATTAAATCTCTCTAAGAGTCGTAGACTCTAAGTGGTGTGGGGAGCCACAAGTAAAGTTGGGTTCATCCTTTAAATGGACCGTCAGTTAAGTGGCCGGCAGGGGAGCCGGGCCAGTCGGGCTGTGTATCCAAAGCGCATGCAAGTCCGGGCTGAGTGCCTGGTGGGTCCAGAGCCAGATCACAGTAGAAATGGGTTCATTCTTCAAGTGGACCGCCTTGTAGTCTCTAATCTGCATATACAGTGAACGTAGCCCCTTTGGGGACCATCTATGCTTTGTTATGTTCAGCTAGTTTTGAATAAAGCCACACTGAAAAATCCCAATCCTGGTTCTGGACATTACAGTTATTGCTTCCTGCAGTTGGATTTACTTGGGTGCCCCTGTGCAGAGTAGCCAAACCTAGGTCCCTTGTGCCAGGTAACCTCATCCTCCCCGAACCCAGGTCCCCACCAGGTATTGCTGCCAACGCCAACAGCATGCCACCTGTCGTTTTAGTAAAAAGGCAGGGGTGAGGGGTTACACTAGAAAGAAGTGAGAATAGTACCCTAGTCCTCTCTGGTTCCTTGGTACGTGCTCTAAAGCTTCTTTTTCCAGAAGTGCGAGCACTTCCTGCTGTATGAGCAGGGCATACTGACCCGAATAACGGGAAAGCAGGGGGAGGTCTTGTAGGTGGGTTGTCTATGAACTCTATGTAATGGCCATTTTTGACCAACTGTAGAACCCACCTATCGGTGGTGATTGATTGCCACCCTGAAAGGTGGCGTGCGATGCGACCCCCGACTTTCTTTGCCCGTTGATCCTGAGGTGGGGCAGGGGCCGGGAAGGAGTCATGCTGTGGCAGTGTTTGGCCCTGCGGGCTGAGACGACTTTGAGTAGCGTTGGCCTCTGCCTGGGGACGACTTGGCCTGGGCCTTGCGTTAGAAAATGCCCCTCTGCTGCTGACCGGAACGTTGCTGCTGCCTTTGCAGCCGGCCGTGAAAACGGCTCTGGTTCCTGCGAAAAGGAACTAGGCCTAGATCCGTACATGGCTTGTACAGATCGGACTGCCTTCCCTGTGTCCTGGAGCTTGGTGATAACCTTCTCGGAGGCTTCATCAAACAGCACCTCGCCATTATATGGGATGTCTAGAATGTTTTTCTGTACGTCCAGGGTAAATCCGGAGACACGGAGCCAAAAGTGTCTCCGGACACAAACGCCTGAGGCTGCAGCTCTGGCCGAAGAGTCTGCAGAATCATATGAGGCTCTGAGCACTTGGGTCCCCACATCTGACCCAGTGCGGAGGAGGTTTAGGAGCTCCGCTTTCTGGTCGCCATTGGGAAGCTTTTCAACCAGGTCCTGGCCCTGTTCCCACTGGTACTGAACCATATGGGTAAGACAGTTCAGTGACCTGATGGCATAAGTAGCAGCCGCGTACGTGCGCCTCCCCAGGGCATCCAATTCCTTGGATTCCTGGTCCGGTGGCTGAATGCTCACATGCTGTGGTCTCTGAGACCGGTCATGTGAAGCAGTGATGACCAGGGAATCTGTCAGAGGTTGGTTCGCCAAATACTGGTCCTCCCTAGGGGCCTTGTACAGGCGGTCAGCCTTCTTGCACCGCGAGTGGAATCGGACGCTTTCACGCAGCCTTGGTGACGCCTGCAAGGTGTCCACCAAGGACGGCACTACCACAGGCTTCGGGTCTTTTTGTCGAAGGTAGCGGGCAAGGCGTTGTCGTTCGGGGTCAAGCTCCTCAGCATCCCTCCCCATGTTTTCCTGGATGTGCCTCATGATCTCGGCGAAGAAGGGATCATCCGGTGGAGACCTGGGGAGGTCGTGTGGGTCAGGAGAGGGGATGCTGAGTGGAGAAGGTGATCTGGAGTACTGTGAAGTATTCGACCTTGAGTCCTCCCCCGACGGAATGTACCGGCGTCGTCTGGGTCGTTTGGGGATAGGTGACTGAGGGGGATCTGGAGGGAGGCCTTCTCCTGTCGGTAGATCTGCCCCAAGGAGGTGGAGTCTGCTCCTTGGGGGATGGAGGTCGTCCTACTGGCCCCTCACGTGGAGGAGGGGGCATAGGCGGTGAAGGAGTAGGAGGAGAAGGAGTAGTAGTAGGAGGAGGACATGCAGGGACCACATCTTTCTTGATGGTATCCCACCAAAAGGTAAAGAGCTCCTTTACCTCCGCAAGGTTCATACCCGACGACGGCCTGGCTCCGGTGGCCTGTTGCCGGGGTCGGGTCCCCGGGGGTCTCCCGCTCCCGGGAGGGTTCCCGTGGAAGCCCAGCATCCTCTGTGTCGCCCGCCTGGTCTTCAGACTGTGTGTCGTCCTCCTCTGTAGAATCCCTACGACCGGCATCCGCCGGTGACAGGGGTGCGGTCTTCCACTCGGGGGTAGCTGACATCGGTCCCCTGGCCGACGTCTTCGGACCTGGCAAACGCCTGGCCAGCGACTGGTGTCTAGCCGGTGTCGTCAGCTCCTGTGAGCGCCGAGCTGATTTAGAGTGCTTGGCCGACATCGGGTCCGACGTCTGTTTGAGGGACGTCAGGCCCTTAGTTTTCCTGGGTGCCGGGTCAGGACCTCTGGGTGGTTGGGAGACCGACCTGCAGTCGGTGTCCCGGCGACGGGAGGATGAAGATTTGTGGCGCTCACCCGACTTTGAAAAGGCCTTGGAGGGTGTTGATGAAGCCGAGGGCCTCGAAGTCTTGAGAGGCTGGAGCAATGAAGAACCACTGGAAGACCTGACCTTGACCAGGGGAGGTTGCGACTGAGCCCTGGAGGGAGAGCGGTCCACTCTTGAGCCGAAGCTGTGGGAGTCCGAGGCCCGAGTAGGAGACCTAGACCTCGTCTTCTCCCGGTGCTTGTCCCGGTGTTTGTGGGATTTAGTTGAAGATTCTCCCCAGGAGGAAGGTTCCTGGTCCATACTTTTACGCTTTTCTTCCAAGAGAAATGCTTGAAGTGCCTTCTGACGGCGGATCCTGGTGTGGCTGTTAAAACCCTGGCAAAAGGTGCAGGCCTTGGTGTCGTGGTCCGGGCCTAGGCAACGCACGCAGGATGAACGGTGATCCTTGAAGGGGATCTGTTGGCACAGGTACACTTCGGAAGGTTACCCTCTACAGATGGAGTTGGAGAGGACATCAGTTGAGCAGAGCCAAAAAGGATCGAAATTATTCAGTAGTTCAGTAGTCGTCGTTCACTAGAAAGGAGACCGAGAGGCCGATGCTGGCGAGTCGATGGCGGGAAAAGAACTGAGGACTATGGGGGGGGGACTTTAGTCCTAATGGTGTAATCTGCTGCAAGAGCTGTTTCTCGAAGTAAGATCAGTATTTACATAGCAGGTAAAAACATGACTTCGCATCAAATAAGCATCAGGTGGAAGACTAGGTTTGCTGGCAAAAGCACCTAGCTTCACCGGAGCTCTTTTCTTCTAGGTTTGCTTGTAAGGACAGAGCAAGGAACATTATCAGAGCAAGGAAAAAGAATAAGGCTTCTTTTGGCTAGGCAGATTTACTGTGTGATATTTTCTTTTGTATTGTCAGGGTTTGTTATTGTCTTTTACTAAACAGTTTACTGCTTTATTGTTCTCCGATTCAAACTGCTGTTGCTGGGTATACGTTCTGCTGCATTATTTACAGTGTGTGCCTACAGGTTTGAAATTGTTACGTTTTATGCTTACAGATTACTGCTATAATCTTCTCTGATTCAAATTGTTTTTTGCAAGGTATATCTTCTATTACAGTTTTATTTTTCTCTGTAGCAAAGTGTTTTTGCAGGGTATTTATTTAAAAGTTTCACCAAGAAGGCATACTGAGTGGAGTACTGCTCGATTCCGGATACGTCCTGGGGGTTGGGGAGTAGAGAATAATACAATAAATATCAGATGAAATAAAGACAAAAACTGATGCGGTTACAGAAGAATGAGCAACAAGCATGGGAAAAACAGCATACCCATGAACTGTACATAGTATACTTACATAGTAAAACAAAGAATACAATTGCCAGGCCCAACATAGTGCAGGGAGCTGATGGAAGCCTAGTGGGCTAATGACAATTCGAATACTAGCTTGACAGTGGACTGCGATTACCAGGCAGGAGGCCAAGGTGACTGCGAAGCAGGAGGTACGAATTACGGTTTGGGGAGGGGGACATAGGCGAGGTAATAGTGGCAGGTGCTTGTGGAGGAGAAATGAGACTTGAGGAGGGAGCCGAGTTGTGGAGTGGTGTCAGTGTGCCTAATGGCTGCTGGCAAGCAGTAACTGAAGGCAGCTTGGCCTTTGGTTGTAGTCATATGTGGGACATGGAGAAGCCGGGCATCAGTATTCCTGAGTGAGTACTCAGGTTGAGGTTGAACTGAGAGGACCGACTCGAGGTAGTGGGGAAGGGAGAGTGTGTCCAGTATTTCGCTGTGGTCCTGGTGCAGTGGGAGGTTTAGGGACCTACAGAAGGTACAGTGGTGGGTCGTGGGAGAGCAGTCCAGGGCAAAGCGATAGAAAGAATGAAAGAGTGGGTCTAGTCTAGCTAGGGTGGACTTAGGAGTGGCACTGTAGACTACATCTCCGTAGTCAAACATGGGGAGGATCATTTTCTGTACGATTTCCTTGTGGGTTGACAGAAGAATGCAGCCCCTGTTATGATATAAGGCACCCAGTTTGGGATGCAGTTTCTTATGGATCATGTCAATGTGCAAGGAGAAGTCGAGGTGCAGGTCGAGCCAGACCCCTGAGGTATCTGAAGGAGGTGCACACCTCCAAGTGAGTCCCATCGATGGTATGGAAAGTGTTTGTGTGTGTGTGTGTGTGTGGGGGCGCGGGAGAGTCTCTGCCTCGAGCCAAAGGTTAGGGATACCGTTTTCTTGGTATTTAGAAAAAGTTGGTTTGAACGGAACCATTGCTGCATAGCACTGAAATCCAGATGGAGCCTGAAGGCTGCTTCTGCGGGGGAAGGACCTGTTGCATACAGTACAGTGTCATCAGCGTACATATGAATGGATGTATGTGGGCAGGCTGATGGCAGGTCGTTGAGAAAAACAGAGAACAGTATCGGACCGAGGACTGAGCCTTGTGGATCCCCTGCAGAGACAGGGAGGGGGTACAGAAGTGTCAGGGCCAGTTCTTTCTGATTGGGACCTGCCAGCCATGAAAGAGTGGAACCAACTGGTGGCAGCTCCTGAGAGTCCGGCATGTAAGAGTTTGGATAATAGGAGGGTGTGGGAGATGGTGATGAAGGCCTTTGCTAGGTCAATAAAAATCACTGTGGTAGTGTGCCCCTTATCCATGCCTGCGAGGATGGTGTCAGTGAACCTTAGCAGTGAGGCGATGGTGGAGTGGGACTTCCTAAAGCCAGACTGGTAGGGTGAGAAGAAAGAAGTGAAGTCGAGCCAGAAGGAGATTTGGAAGAGGACAATGTGCTCCTGTAGTTTGGCCAGGGGTGGTGAGATAGGACATTAGAGAGGATGCACAGCTAGCGTAAAAGGAATTAAAAACTGAGGCCACTTCACCAGGTTCTGTGACGATGGAACCTGACATATTGAGGGCCGGGGTGGGGTATTGGGTGGGTGGAGAGACGAGGGATTTGATTATTTTCCAGAACTTAGCTGGGTGATTTAGATTTGAGTGGAAGGCGGCTTTAAATTAGTTGGCTTTGGCCTGTCGGAGGACCCTCGTGCAGGAATTGCGAAGGGTGCGGAAGAGTTGGAGTGCCGCTGGGATGCCGGTAGCCTTGTAGGATTTCCATGCCTGGTCCCTGGTGCGGAGTTGATCTATGATTTTGGCGGTGACCCAGGGCAGGTGGGCCCCCCTTGCCCTAGTCCTTCTGAGAGGTGTGCAGCAGTCCCAGATGGTGAGAAATCCGACCCTGAAAAACTCTAGGGCCGAATTGATGGTGGGTGCTCGTGGGATGAAGGACCAGTTAATGATTGACAGGGCTGTTAAGCATGCAGCAGGGTCGAGGGATTAATATGACCTGGTGAGCAGCGTGTGTAGGGGAGGTGCTTTGGGCCTGAAGATTTTCCTTACCACGTAGGTTATGTGGTGATCGCTTAGAGAGTCCAGAAGAAGTCCGGTCTCTAGTATCCGATGGGGATGTGAAGTGAGGGCCCAGTCCAGTAGAGAGTGATTCTTGAGATTTGTGGTTTAGGCGTGTTGGTTCTGATATGTGTTGGGCGAGGTTTAGAGCATTCACTAGGCTACGTAGCTCAGAGCTTGCAGTGGACAGCCAGTTAAAATTGAAATCCCCAAGGATATGTAGTTCGCCCCCCTCTGCGAATGCCTTTAGGTTGCTCAGGTGGTCCAGCACAATAGGCAGAGGGGTGTCAGGGGCGCAGTAGGACCCTGTTATATATAGTGGGATTGAGTAAGGGAGTGAGAGTTTGATTAGCAGGGAGTCAATGGGCATCATGTGTGTGGAGAGTGGGACAGGGGTGTAGTGTAGCTTAGAGGAGACAAACATGGCAATGCCTCCACCCCTCTTACTACCTGGGCGGTCATGCCGGATGAGGGAGTAGCCTGGGATAGATACTTCTGAGTCCAGGTTGTGGGGCTTCAGCAAAGTCTCGGATATAATCAGAATGTCAGGATGCAGCACCAGGACACTAGCTTGTAGAGCTGTGATTCTGTTTAAGATGCTGCAGATGTTTAGGTGCATTATTGTGAGTCCCCTAGGTAGTTTGAGAGAATGGGAGGGGATGGGGCTGGCTGGACCAGGATTTAGCTCTACATCCCTGGCCAGTAGGAGCAGTAGCGTAAGCAGCTGTTTACTTCTGAGCATGGCCCAAACGGGCTTATGGCGGGCAGGAGGTTGCTGGGAGGTTAGCTGCAGTGTGCTTGTTGAGGTTATATTTATTGCTGTTAGACCAGCATGAAATGAAGGCAGCAGGATGAAAAAAAAAAAAGCTCTGAAAAAACAACTGTTCAGGGTTCTTAGCTGCGGCTGCCAACGGGAGGTGGAAGCGTGGTGAGGAGGAGGATCTGCACTGGAGTATATAGTAGGGGGTTTGACTGTGGAAGAGGGTTGTTGGAAGGTAAGAGGGAGGCTAGGGGTGTTAGCAGGCATATTATTGACAGATATCCAGGCAGCATATTGTTTGCAGGGTAACTGGCAGATGGGGATGCGTTTAGGGTGGCCACTAGTGGTAAGATCTAATAACCTGCTGATGGGAAAGTGGGCCGATTGGTCATTTTTTGCATGTGACACAGCCTGTATAACTCTCTGCTCACCTAGGGTGGTGGCGGGGTCCTCACACATACACACAGTTGAAATGAGATGGCAGTGGAGAAATAAGTTGGCTCCCTGTGCGGCTCTGAGGCATACCTGAATCACCAGGGACAAATTCGGCAGGGGTCCGTCTTAGGGGATGATAGGATGTGTGATGCCCCTCACGACCACAGAGTCTGCAGAGAGAGGAAAAGTGGAGCTAGGTTAAATAACAGGTAGGCAGGAGGAGGAGCAAGGAGTTAATTTGGATTGGCTAGCGAATTTAGTTAGAAGCTATCATTTTATATTTAACAGATTATTCAGTTGTCTAAAATAATCAGTTTCTGCAGGGTAATTGGTGGCTAGCCGGATTAATTTTTTTTTTATTTTTATAACCAACACCCAAGGTTAAAATCAGTTACAGCGTGGTAGTTATTTAATACTTATAGCAAACGCCCGCAATTCAGGCTAGCCCAACAGCAGTGTTAAAACTTCGTTTCTACAGATTAGGCATCACAGCACTAGTGCAACTAATCACTGTGAGGCCACACTAGGCTCCCAGAATTAGGCAAGATAACCCTAAAGCATCACAGGGCAGAGTACATTTGAATCAAAATTAAGGCTCCTAGTAAATGGTATTTAAAGTGCTGTACATAGTAGAAAGAGGCTTGAGCACAGACTGGGCAGTTAACATTTAAATCAATTAAAGCTCCTAGTTAAAATACCGTAAATAATAGAAGGAGGCTTGGACAAAAAAAACTATCTCCTTTACTCTGCCAACTGTTCTTAAAGGACACTTTAAAAATGGTGCCAAGATCTCAGTCTATTGTCCTCACACACACACGCAGTTGAAATCAGATGGCAGTGGAGAAATAAGCTGGCTCCCTGTGCGGCTCTGCTGCGTACCTGAATCACCGGGGACAAATTCGGCGGGGGGTCCGTCTTGGGGGAGGGCAGGATGCACGATGGCCCTCACGACCACAGAGTCTGAATCACCGGGGCCAAATTCGGTGGGGGTCCCTCTTGGGGGAGGGCAGGATGCACGATGGTCCTCACGACCACCGAGTCTGAATCACCGGGGACAAATTCGGTGGGGGTCAGTCTTGGGGGAGGGCAGGATGCACGATGGTCCTCATGACCACTGAGTCTGCTGTATATCTTCTGTGAAATTATTACAGGTGGTGCTTTACAGGTTTTACATTGTTATCTATCATTAGGCTAAGCTTTCAGGGCTACTGCATTTGTTGTTGGTTGATTGTTTCTGCTCTTACCTCGTTTCTTTCGTCCATGGTTCTTCTTTTTCGGCAGGGCAAGAGCCCAGCCACCCACCCACCCCATCCCCAAACTACACTCCTTTTATAGAGTAGCACAGTCATGACACTTCCTGTTGCAAAGCAGGAAGGGCAGGATCAGAGGGGTATCCACACAGTGACCGAACTTACAGGGGCACAAGTAATTTAACTTGTTATAACAAGCTATACAAAAACAAACAAAACAAAAAAAATCAAACTTTTGCTTTCAGTTTTCTCTTAGTTACTCAAACCAGGTTATAAACCCAGCAACTCATCTGGAATGGATATTATTAACTGCAGGTACTGTGGGACACTTTTCAAAAGGGCAGTTACACAGGATTTAGGACGCTGTCCTACATGCTGGACCACTGGAGATTTAAGGGCTCAGCTCCAGGCAGCATGGGCAGAGAGTGCGCGCCTCAAATCGCATATTCAGGAGGAAATGTATTATAAGAACTCTCCGCCATTTCCCCAACATCCAACTGAAGCACCTCGACCGCAGAGGGTAGTTGGTCCAGGAGGTTGGCAGGTGGTTAGGAGGGGCAAATTGGGTGCCCTATCACTCAATGCTCTCCAACGTATCACCTCCACAAAATATATAAAAACTACGAACAGGTACCTGCCTCCATCTCCGAAATCAAAAAGGGGCAGAGGACACTGCAGCACAGGAGCTAGCGCAACAAAACTCGCCCAAAACAGGAACCAAAGCAAAAAGGAAACCCAAAACACTTCTGATCATAGGAGACTCCATGATTCAGAGAGTTGATACTTACCTCCAGCAAGGGGTAATGGTCAGATGTCTCCCAGGTACATTGGCGTGGAGAGACACTGACCGCATTGCTAAAATTGTGCAGGAAGCAGAAGAAAACATTGATGTCCTAGTACACATAGAGACTAATGATCTCGCCAGCCGGTCAGTCGTGAAGACCAAGCAACACTTGACCAGGCTGGGAGAAAAACTCATCCATTTCGTCTGGCATCTCCTTCTCTGAGATCCTGCCAGTCTGGGAGAGAAGGGCAGATGGACAGAAGGTCAGAGAAGGTGAGATAGGGGAGCTAAACGTGTGGCTCAAGGGCTGGTGCCAGGAAAAAGGATACAAATTTGTAGGTAACTGGCAACAGTTTGGGGAGCAAAAGTTCTTTAAATTCGATGGACTGCATCTGACTAAGGAGGGAGTCAGTGCATCGGGGCAGATGTTTGATGTCTTTGCAGAATATTTAAACTAGCAAATGGGGAGAGGGGTGCAGCACCCAATACACTGAATGGGAAGAACACCCCTTCCCCTCAGCTAGTGATCAAATAGGAGTTCAGCAAGTTTATAGTTCATTTGCATCACCAAGTAAGAAAAAAGGTTAGTCTCCCCATATGACGTGCAGTGGAAATGCTGGACCTCGCCCAACAACTAACACACCGAAATCTGGCCAATGGAAAATCATGTACACAAATGCCCCCAGTCTTTGAAACAAGATCCCAGACCTGCAGGCAACAATGACAGAGGCTAAACTGGACATAGTAGCCACTAGTGAGACATGGTTCACCAGCTACTGCACTTGGGAGACTGCAGTACCCGGCTATGTACTATTCAGAAGAGACAAAGGTGCACAAAAGGGGGGGGGAGGGGAAGAGTGGCCCTTTATGTCAATAAAATATCAAAGCTACATAAACTCAGAATACACAGAAGGAGCCAGAAGAACTGTGAGTCACCCTGGAAATAGGAAATGGGACAGCCATATGAACTGGGGTTGTCTACAGGCCTCCAGACCAGGGGAGGACATGGACACATTACTGTTAGAAGATATACAAAACATGACAGCTAAAGGGGAGGTTCTGTTAATGGGAGACTTCAACATGCCAGATACAGACTGGTCAATACCAGCAGGAACATCCGCCAGAACTCAACAGAGGGCAGGACAGGGGTAAATGGAAAAATAGACAAGGGCAAAAAGAGCAGGCATGGGATGAAAAAAGATAAAGCCAACATTAAATGGAGGGCAATGAGTACCAATGCCCGTAGTCTGGGAAACGAGCTTCCTGAGCTAGTAGCCTTGATGGAAGATGAACACTTGGATATTGTGGCAGTCACAGAAACATGGTACACGGGGAACCATGACTGGGATGTCAACATACCGGGGTACACAGTCTACAGAATGGACATGGAGGGGAAAAGAGGAGGTGGAGTAGCTCTATACATAAGGGAAGGGATCAAAGCTACAGAACTAAAAAACAAAGGGGGAGGACAAGAGGCACTCTGGGTCACCTTGGAGACAGGGAATGGCACCACAATCCGCACAGGGGTTGTATACAGACCCCCATCTCAAGGGGAGGAAATGGACAAGAAAATGATAGAGGACATTCTCAAAACGGCTGAAAGAGGAGAGATACTGTTAATGGTGGACCTGAATATGCCAGATGTTAACTGGATGACATGTACTGCAGCCACATCTAAGAGTAGGGTCATTCTTGATGCCCTGCAGGGGGCAGGCCTTAGACAGCTAGTGTTGGAACCCACTCGGGAGGAAGCAATACTAGACCTGGTACTCTCAAATGGAGAAAGGATCACAAATTTAGAAGTCGGTGGACATCTGGGAACAAGCGACCACTGCACAGTGTGCTTCACAATAAGCACAACCATGGAGACAAGCCATACAAAAACAAGCATACTGGACTTTAGAAGGGCTGACTTTTGCAAAATGGGTGAATACCTGAGGAATACACTGGCAAATGGGCAAAAAGGAGGGGTGGAAGAACAATGGAGAAAAATCAAAACTGCCATCACAGAGGCAACAAGCCTTTGTGTGAAGCAGATAAAGAAAACAAAGCGGAGTAAAAAACCACTATGGATCTCAAAAGAGGTGGCAGGGAAGGTTAAGGAGAAAAAGGCTGCATTCAGAAAGTATAAGGCACCACAGGAGCACGACAGGGAACTGTATCAATTAAAGCAGAAAGAAGTGGGGAAGGCAGTCAGAATAGCAAAAGCCCAAACTGAGGAAAAAATAGCCAAGTCAGTTAAGAAGGGGGATAAAACCTTTTATAGGTACATTAGGGAAAATAGAAAGGTTAAGGGAGGAATAGTGAAGATTAATAAGGGAGAGGGGAGGTGCGCAGAGGGAGACAGTAAAAAGGCAGAGATACCGAATGAATACTTTTGCTCAGTATTCACAAAAGAAGATGAGGAGGAGTTACCTAAACCAGACAATGAAGCACTCTGGGTAGGGGGGTTGACACCAGCCCATTTACAGAAGAAAGAGTCCTGAAAGAACTCCTAAAACTCAAGATGGACAAAGCAATGGCGCCTGATGGGATTCACCCCAGAATCCTAAAAGAACTAAGGGAGGACCTAGTGACACCACTAACCACACTTTTTAACAAATCATGGGAGGATGGGGTGGTACCTGAGGACTGGAGGAGGGCAGATGTGATTCCGCTTCACAAATGTGGGAGCACGGCAGAAGCAGGAAACTATAGACCTGTAAGTTTGACCTCAGTGGTAGGGAAAATGATGGAATCACTTCTGAAAGAAAGAATTGTTGAGTACCTAGAGGCCAGCGGGGCACAGGACCCAAAGCAGCATGGATTTACAGCAGGAAGGTCATGTCAGATGAATCTAATAGATTTCTTTGACTGGGTGACCAAAGTAATAGACCAGAGAGGGGCTGTGGATATGGCCTACCTAGACTTTAGCAAGGCATTTGACACAGTCCCGCACAAAAGATTAATAATCAAGTTAGCCAGCTTGGGAGTGGGTCCCAGGATGGTAGCCTGGGTTGCAAACTGGCTGCACAACACGACACAGAAGGTAATAGTGAGTGGCACACATTCCGAAGAAAGGGGGGTCACTAGTGGAGTACCTCAGGGCTCAGTACTGGGTCCAGTCCTCTTTAACATCTTTATAGGTGATACTGCAGAGGGTCTGGAGGGAAAGGTGTGCCTCTTTGCAGATGATACAAAGATCTATAACAGAGTTGATACACAAGGGGGGGTAGAAAGGATGAGAAGGGACTTGGCAAGGTTGGAGGAATGGTCAGACATATGGCAACTTAGATTCAATGCAAAGAAGTGCAAAGCAATGCACCTGGAAACAAAACCCAGGAGAAGAGTACACAATAGCGGGGAAGTACTAACAACAACAAAAATGGAGCAGGACTTGGGGTAGTCATATTGGATGATCTAAAGGTGGGTAAGCAATGTGAGAAGTCAGTGAGGAGAGCCAGGGGATACTGGGATGCATAGGAAGGGGCATCACAAGTGAAAAAAGGAAGTGGTTATCCTCTGTACAGACAGTTGGTGAGACCCCATCTGGAGTACTGTGTGCAGTTTGGAGACCTCATCTCACAGGACATAGACAGGATGGAAGCAGTCCAGAGGAGGGCAACTAAAATGGTTCAGGGTCTGCATCAGAAATCATATGAAGAGACAGAAAGCTTAATATGTATACCCTTGATGAAAGGAGGGACAGGGGGACATGATAGAAACGTTCAAGTACCTCAAGGGAATCAACAAAGTCCAGGAGGGTAGCATCTTTCAGAAAAAGAGATGTGTAAGAACAAGGGGACACAATTTAAAGATAGAGGGGGGGACGGCTCAGGGGTAATGTGAGGAAATCTTTTTTCACGGAGAGAGTGGTGGATGCGTGGAACTGCCTTCCTGGGGAGGTTGTTGGGGCTAAAACAGTGGGAGAATTCCAACATGCATGGGACAGACACAAGACAATTGTTGTGGGGGGGGGTGGCAGGAAGTAGGCTGTTGGTTAACTAGAATCTGCAGCTTATCCAGTAGGTAGGGAAATGGGCAGACTGGGTGGGCCAAGTGGTCCTTATCTGCCGTCAAAGTCTATGTTTCTATGTAACTAGACACATGGTGAATTCTCTGCAGGGGGAGGGCCTCAAACAACTGGTACAACAACCCACAAGAGACAGGGCTATCCTAGATCTAGTACTGACTAACAGGGAAAGGATCACAGATCTCCAGGTAGAGATTCCCCTTGGGGCGAGTGACCATCACATGGTTTGGTTCAATTTGGCCACTAGAACTAAATCATCCCATTCCAAGGCAAAAATATGGGACTTCAGATGAGCTGACTTTGATAAGATGGCCAAAAGAGTTAAGCGAGCCCTGGCAAGACGAAATACAGGTGAGGGGGTACTGGAAGCAACATCCCATTGTGTTAAAGAGAGAAAAGCAAGAGCAAAAGAAGGATGAAACCACTTTAGTTCTCAAAAACAGTAGCAGAAAAGGTCAGAGCCAAAAGGCTGGCCTTCAGGAAATATAAGGGAACGCAGCGGGACGAAGATAGGGAGGCATACCATACTTCCCTAAGGGAAGCAGGGAAGGCAGTAAGGCAGGCAAAGGCCCAAACCGAGGAAATACTAGCACGAACAGTAAAAGAAGGGGACAAGACTTTCTATATATACATTAGTGAAAGAAGAAAGTCCAGAGGGGCTATTGCTAAGATCAAAGGGGATAAAGGGGAGTGTGTGGAGGAGGACCAAGAAAAAACATCTATCCTAAATAGATACTTCTGCTCAGTATTTACTGAGGAGAAGGCAAGGCAGGGCCCACAGCTCAGCATGATGGTCACAGGGAAGGAGGTGTTCACTAGTACCTTCACAAAAGAAAGGGTCCTACAAGAGCTCGCTAAGCTCAGGGTGGAAAAGGCAAAGGGACCTGATGGCATACATCCCAGGGTACTAAAGGAGCTAAGGGTGGAACTAGCAGACCCATTAGCAGAACAGTTTAGTGAGTCTCTGAGCACAGGAGAGGTCCCAGAAGATTGGAGAAGGGTTCATATGTGATCCTGCTCTAAAAGAGTGGTAGCAGGGAGGAGGAAGGGAACTGCAGACCAGTCAGTCTTACCTCAGCAGTGGGCAAGATTATGGAGGCACTCCTTAAGGAAAGGATAGTGCAACACCTAGAATCCAAAGGAGCACAGGATCCAAGACAACATGAGTTTACAACAGGAAGGTCCTGTCACACTAATCTCATAGATTTCTTTGACTGGGTAACCAGAGTGATGGACCAAGGGGGTTGCAAATCTTTCAATACTGTTCCACATAGAAGATTGATTAATAAGCTGGGTAGGCTCGGGGTGGGTCAGAAGTTGGTCAACTGGGTGGCAAACTGGTTGGCGGGCAGAAAACAGAGAGTGGTGGTAAATGGTATAGTGTCAGAAAAGATGCAAGTCACAAGTGGGGTACCTCAGGGATCAGTCCTGGGGCCAGTCCTCTTCAATATCTTCATCAGTGACACTGCAGATGAACTGGAGGGTAAGGTTTATCTGTTTGCAGAGGACACCAAGATCTGCAACAGAGTAGATGATCCAGATGGGGTGGGCAGAATGAGAAGAGATCTGGATAAACTGGCAAAATGGTCAGAAGAGTGGCAACTGGGGTTTAATGCAAAGAAGTGCAAGATCATGCACATAGAGAAGAGAAACCCTGAAGCCACCTATAGGTTGGGAGGGGAGTTGCTGGCAATCACAAGGGAAGAAAAAGACTTGGGCATCATCATCACAGATGACCTGAAATCATCCAAACAGACCACTAAAGCAGTAGGTAAGGCTAAAGGGATGTTGGGTTATTTTAGCAGGGGTATCACAAGTCGTAAGAGGGAGTTAATAATCCCTCTTCACAAGACACTGGTTAGGCACCATCTGGAGTATTGCGTGCAGTACTGAAAGCTGCACCTGCACGAGGACATTAACAAAATGGAGGCAGTCCAGAGAACGGCAATCAAAATGGTGCAGGGACTGCATCAGAAAACATGAGGACAGATTAACGGAGCTCAATATGTATACCCTAGAGCAAAGGAGGAAGAGAAGTGATACGATTGGAACATTCAAACATCTTAAGGGCATTAACAAAGTGAAAAAGTCTAGCATGTTTCAAAATAAGAAAAATAGCAGGACAAGAGGACACAGCATGAGATTAGAGGGAGGCTGATTAAGGGGTAATGTGAAGAAATTATTTTTCCCAGAAAGGGTGGTGGATGCATGGAACAGCCTACTTCAGGAAGTGGTGGATATGAATACAACACAGGGCTTCGGATAGGCATAAGGGAGCAATACAGATGAGTATGAATAGATAGGCCATTGACAGAGTAAAGGCCAATGGCACATTCATAAGGTAGAAAAAATGGGCAGACTGAATGGGCCTTGCGGTCCTTATCTGCCGTCAGCTTCTATGTTTGTACGTTTCCATCATATGACAAGCAACAATGGAGGCACTGAAGCAAAATATGTATACTGGCATGAATATAGCAGGATAACAGAAAAGAGAAGAGTAGGGGTTTAATCACAAGTTAAGTTTGCTGAACAGGAGGCTGCAGAGTCTTATACAAAGTACTGGATTTTTTTTTTGTAAATCCGACTTACCATAATTTTGTCATAAATTTTGTCCTTGACAGTAACTGCAACATTTTCTAATTCCTCTTCTGTGACATCGTCGACAGAACGCACAGCCGAGTGCATATAAGGTCTTCTATGTCCTTCCTTCAAACAAACACACACACACAAAAGGATTATTTAAGGGTAATAAGCTTTTCTCTGGGCTGGACTAGTAGCACAACAGGTTTGTTAGGCTGATACACTATTTAGGGAGCATAACGATTATGAAAAATCCAAAATGCACTTTTCACAGACCAAACAGCAGCATTTGAAACACTCTGATGTTCGAGAAAGATGTAGCAGCAGTCCTGAAAACCCTTTATGAAGCACTAAATTAATAAAACATGTTGTTCTGAGGAACAGACATTCTGTTAACACATATAGGTGACATTGTTGTGGTGACAGCAGTATGACTTGACAGGTCCAATCAACTTAGCAAGTAAAATACTTATTTGCACTTTTTATGTGGACATATTATTGATAGACAACATGGCGTCAGGATGACAGTTTAATGCATTTGCTCTCCATAAGACTGACAAGTACAATATGCTTGCGTTGTTTTGGTAATGTCAACTACTGTATTTAACTGGCAAATCAACACAGTCGTTTGATGCCTGTGAAAAAGGCTAGCAGGTGAAAATCAAAGGGGTGCTTCATAAAGAGGTTAGCCATTCGGATTGACTGAGCAAATATCCAGGCTGCATGGGTTGGGGCCTAACACGTGGAGTTCAATGACACAAAAACATCACTATGTACCAATAAAAAAAGAGTAATTTCAAGTATAATAATCAGAATAGCAATCAGTCAGATGCTTTCTCTACCAGACGGCTGCAGACGATACAACCTGCTGAAATCAAAGCAATCTCTAAAACCAGCATTTCCTTTCTTTAAAGAGTTAGTGTACTGCCTAAAACCAGTATTAGTTTTCAAAAGCAGTCAAAAATTATCTTTTATATCTGAGGTGGTACTTCTTTTCAGTTTGGTTAAATAGAAGATTGTTTACCTGATGTTAGTAAGTGTGATGTGTGGGACAGCACTCTGCCAGGCAGCCGACATATCTATCTCTATCCCCAACCTCCACTACGTTATCAGCATTGTGATCTCACAGATCAGTCACCTGTGATGTCACTGTCAGTGATATCACAATGCTGATGATATAGTTTGTTTTTTTGGGGGGAGATAAAAGTCAGCTGCCAAGCTAAGAGCTGTTCCACACATCCAGCGCAATATGTAAGCAATAATACCCGTCAGGGTGGGCAGTATTAGGCTATACCGGACCACCCAGGGAAGTAATGAGGCCTGACGCTACAGACGGAGGGCCTTATAGCCCCTGGAAGGTTCGCTAAAGCCCATACCGCCCACCCTGGAGGGCATTATTGCACTTAGAAAATGGGTCACTGTATTAATATGAAAAAAAATTATGTTAAAATGTTAACATTCTCAGGTTTTTAATTTATTCTGTAACAAAATAGTTCTTCCATCTGTATTAGAATGCTGCATTTGTTTTTGGAGCTAGGATTTCTGTCCTACTAGAGTCTCTGTAGTTGTGACTTTGGAGCTGGTTATTATGTTTACTCCCTCCCACACACACACAGGGCTTAAAATTATTAAAACGTTTCTGTTGTAGTGGCTCGGGGGAAGGAACAGTTTAAAATTATGCTTTTTAACTGTTGTCTTGGCTGAACAGAATGGTCAGTGTGGTTCGCTGTCAGGCTCGTACTTTGATTATAGAGGTAACCCACCCCCACCCCCAGCAAAACCCCTCCATCTATGTTGCGGTTCAGGTCTGTGACATCCTTGAAATTTATACACAATTTTCTTAATTAATGTGAGCTTTGTTTTGCCTGCAGATGGGAGTTCTGAGGGTTAATTTAGTATGGAAGATGTACTTCAGTAGCACGATCGCTGTGATACACAGGGTGGCTGATTCTAGAGAAGGCTGTTTAACCACTTAAGATATGACTGTTACAAGGAAAAAAAACGTTTTATGTGTAATATTTTTTTTCCCTCTTGGATGTGGCAACTGAATACGGAATATGTAATTCAGCTGCACGATTGCCATGGTAGACAGGGTGGCTGGTTTATGTGAATTTTTTTTGGGTTACATTTTGGAATGTGGCAACTGCTGGGGTGGGGGAGGGGCCATCACTTGCTAAGCAAGAAAGCAACATGGCAGTACTTGCCTTTTTGAACATTCTACTCGCCCAGTACTATCTAGAATGATATGAGGCAATGGAGACTGGGACAAGTTATTTCCGGTCTCTGTTGTCTCATACCGGACCGGCAGATTGGCACTTGCAGTCAGTCAGCAAGGAGAATAGACTTTGCCCATTTTCTAATATCACATAGAACATTTCCTAATGAGCAAATGGAAAAAGGAAAAATACTTCAGAAATAAAAACTTAGAACTGACTACTTCTTACAATTTGTATTATTGTCTGCCTGTTTTGGCTCCTATACCTTAGCTACTTTAAATATGATAGGAAACCATATTAAAAATGTTGTGCATTCAAATGATTCCTTGTTTCATACTTACCATACTCAATCCTCTGATATGCTTTGACTGTTTTCTTATATTACGAAATATTACAACTCTACCAGTGGGATTCAGTTCACTATCCGCACTCTGGCAGTTGCTGTGCGTAGCTCACTTCACAGGACATCTTCAAGCTAAGCTCCACCTACCACCCACAATGTCATCAGTCAGCTCTGCCCCATCTGATGTCAGATCTTGTTCTCCACGAGAAGGGACACATCTCCTTTGCAGCTTCTGCAGTGCTATCTTCTGGTTACTGTTCCACCACCAATTTGAAGACGGCTCAAAAGAAACATGGTTTTAAGTGGTGCATTGGGTGCCAGCAGAAAATGTCGGTCATGAATCTGCACAACACATACCTCTACTGCCTAGGGGCTAACCACAGTGTAGGTGGGGGTCCATGCTGCCAGGCAATGCATCCATCAATGAATGAATGGA
Organism: Neoceratodus forsteri; assembly: GCA_016271365.2. Taxonomy (NCBI): domain Eukaryota; kingdom Metazoa; phylum Chordata; order Ceratodontiformes; family Ceratodontidae; genus Neoceratodus; species Neoceratodus forsteri. Next base: position 1,394,242,565 of record CM057456.1, read on the forward strand.
AAGCATACTCCATCCATGGTAGGCCTCAGGAATGTTGGCAGGCCTTGGCGACTGCCAAGTCAGCAACCCAGCTGACAGCCATGGAGGAAGTGTCAGTGGCGGGCTCCTCACTGGCCTTGGCCCCCATGGATCCGGCCATTGGTACTCCATTTGGGGACTACCCAGAGTTCTGAAATACCTACCTGGCACTCCAGACCTTCGGGGAAAGCACTGCTCATCAAAGGAAGCAAAAGAAGAGCTGCCAGTCCTGGAATAGGAAATGCTCCCAGTCTGGTGGATCTTTCGATTCTATGACTGGCCTACTTTGGTCAAACATCCACTGGTCGATGCTACTACAAAGCCCCCACTGGAGTATTTAACCTCGACTCCATCTGAAGAGCCAATCGAACTTAAAACTCTGGTTGTGGCAGGCCCTCCCCCAGACAAGGAGGATGCTCCACTGGTGCCCTCAGTCGAGCTGGCTCAGATGCTACCTCCACCAGTGGTCCCTCCTCAGGTGACTCCTACGACATCCATCGTAGAGATGCTGCCTAATCATGTGGTTTACCCGGTGCCACTAACAGAACTCCATCAACCTTAAAAGGAACAACGGTCAAGATAAGAGTCATCGTTCACAGTCCCGTTCAGGTTGACGCCATCCTTGACATCTTTATCCTCTTCAGAGAACCATCGATGGTGTTCATTCAGAAAGCTGTATGAGAACCTTCTATTGCAGCAGTGAGCACTTGCTGCCCCAAAGTGATGTAGGCCTATGAATCCTACCTACCACCCCATTGATTCCCTCTTGGGATCCAGTGCTCCCTGAGCCTCAACCGGAGGTTCCACTGCAGCTGCGAAAAGGGTGTCTACGAAGGAGTCCAGACTGGGGCCCAGGTTTTCTGGGCACCTGTCAGTGGTGGTCACCAAGGATACTAGGGTCATCCACACACCACGGGTCACAAGAAGTTCAAGGCGCCTGTGGACACGCTAGTGTAGGAAGTGAAATACCTCAGATCCTGAAGTGCAGTGCCGCTTGACTTTGATAATCTACAGTGCTGGTTACTGGCCTCCAAAATGGTTTTAAGTAGGAAAAAGACTCAAGTTATGTTATTTAAAATGAGGGGTTCAACAAAGATACATGACCAAGGTCTGAATATTGTTACCGTAGATAAACATAGATTGGAAGAAGTGGTATCATATAAATATTTGGGGGTACATTTAGATAAACTTGCTTTTGAGGGGCATATAGCCAGCACTGTGGATAAAGTGAATGTCAGATTGGGGGCTCTCTGTAGAAAAGCCTTTTTTCTACCTAAAGAGGAGATAAATAAAATAGAACAGCAACTACTTTTACCAGTACTAGAATATGATAGTACCATTTATCAACATGCTACAAAAACTTCCCCAGACAAGCTAGATAAAGTTTTACAAGACAGCTAGATTTGTCCTAAAATGTCACTTTCACACACATCACTATAGTCTACTGCAACAGTTAAACTGGGATTCTCTTGAAATGCGAAGAAAAAAATGATTGGGTCAAAAAGCATATGTGGAATTTGGAGGTGGGAATGCAGATGGAACAAAATATGCACAGAAACCAAATAACTATAGTCTGAGGGATTTATAAAATAGATGCTTAAGGATCCCCTTTGTCAATAATGTGTATAGTAAGAAGCAAAGAAGGTACTATCTCCCAAAAATAGGGAATGAATTAAACCCAGAGGTTAGAAATGCAAGAAATTTAGGATACTTTAGATTATGTGGAAAGCCACTTAGCACTGCCTAGGACAGTAAAAGGTTTTATTGGGTACTTGGTGGAAATGGATGGGCATATAAAAACGGGACGGCCTATTTTTTATTCTGTAACTAGTTTATGTATATAGACCTCATGTATTGTCCCTTTCTAAATTATGTGGATATCTTATTCACCCTTGCATTTTTAGATTGTCTAGTGAAGGAAATACTGTCTCATGACGTACCACAGAAACAATCTTCTGCTTTTGAAGTCATACCCAACAAAAGATCCACTGCCTTTGTAATGCATTAATTTCTTTGTTAAATGTGCTTTACAAGTATCTAATATTGTTCTGATTGTAAGTCTTTTTTGTCCTTTCTGAAACATATGTTAAGATTAAGATTCTGTACACTTTATCCTATGGAACCATTTTCTTACACAGGACAATTTTGTAAAAAAGGGCCTCACAGTCCTAAAAGTTTATTTCCTGTTAAAAATAAAGGCTTTTATGTATCTACCTATCTAGCCTCTCCTAGGTGCCCTGGCCTCCCAGGGTTTTGTGTCTTGATACTTACTGCTTCTGAAAGCAGACAGAGGAGTGAGGTGGCTCCCCATTCCGGGCATGCATGATGTGAACAAGTTCATTCCCAGGCAAAAGTTCCATATGATCACTCTGAACCAGATCATACCATCCCTGCCAGTGCTTGGTTTTGCTTCCTAGACCTCCAGAATGTATTGTTTGATATACAAGTCCATCCACCAAACCGACAGTACCTCAGGATCCGTATGGAGGGAGTACTCTACCAGTTCAAGATCATGCTGCTTGTGCACTCAGGGTCTTTACCAAGTGCTTGTCGGTTGTGGCAGTCTACCTCAGAGGCGCTAGGGTGTACCTGGATCTGGACGACTGCTTCATCGCAGGTGTCTCCAGGAAGCGAAGCAGTCCAGGGATCTGGCCCTCTAGACTTTTCAGGATCTTGGATTCCTTGTCCACCCTGCCATGTCCGAGCCGATTCTACACAGGCGTTCAAGTTCAGGGAAGCGGAGCTGGACTCCCTCTGAGCCAGGGCTCGCTTATCCGCAGACAGGTCACTGGACCTTACATCCCTCTGCTCAGTCATTTCATAGTGCGTGATCGTGCCTGGCCTGTGAATTCCCCCGGCTGTTGGGGTACACGGTGGCACTTACCAGCAGGGTCCACTGGGCCCGCTGGTGTATGTGCTCTCTCTACTGGGAGCTCAGGTGCGAGTTGTCTTAGCGCCATCGTCACCCGAACCAGCCAGTCCTGGTGACGCAGCTGATGCTGAATGCCACTGAGTGGTGGCTGTGTTCCCAGAATCTTGGGAAAGGAATTCCCCTTGTGTGCGAAGAGCTGACCATCACCATGACGACATATGCGCCTCTGGTAAGTTGGGGAGCTCACCTGTCCGACTATAGAGCCTACTGTTTTTCTGTTCGCCCAGCAAAACTCACTGTTTCATCAACCTGCTGGAGCTCAATGCAGTGCAACTGGCACGGACAGAGTTCACTCAGTTGATTTGTGGTCACGTCTTGCAGGTCCAGACTGACAACACTAAAGTACAGTTATGTAAGAACTTACCGTAACAGTAGATCTTTGAGGCGCGCTCTTGCAGCAGGCAACACCAGTAGGACTGAAGTCACAAGGACCACACAGAAAACTTCAAGTTAGCAGTCTATCACGGGGGACTACTCCTGCTGACGTCAGCACGCTGATGTCTGCCCATCATATAAAGGGGGCGGTCCCCGACACCTACCTCAGTTCTCCCAGAGAACCCAAACAGGTGGTAAAAAGAAGAACTGTTGCGGTTCCACAGAGCTGATGAAAAGGCATAAGCAGAAGATGTACAAAAGGAGAAGAAACTAACGGGGAAGGAGGGAGGGAAAGCAGCGCCTGCTGGAAGAGCTCTTCTCGAAGATCTACTGTTATGGTAAGTTCTTACGTAACTGTACTATCTTACTTTGAGGGGGCTCTTGCAGCAGGCAACACCGGTAGGACAGAGTCCCAAGCAGTACCAGAACTGACCAGAAAGGCAGCTGGGAGGAGGCAGTGGGCATCAGCAGAAGGCTCAGAAAAGGAGGCCCTGAAGGGCTGCAAGGCCAAAATTTGCCCTGTGTCTAGAAGCGATGTCCAGACTGTAGAGTCTGATGAAAGTGTGGACAGAGCTCCAGGTGGATGCCGCGCAGATATCCACAGCAGACACATTTTTAAAGGAAGCTGTGGAGGCAGCCATACCTCTGGGTGGAGTGGCCTTTAACAGCTCCAGGCAAGGGCTTGTTGTACTTGCAGTAGCAATAAAGTACATTTACGTAAGAACTTGCCGTAACAGTAGATCTTCAAGAGAGGCTCTGCAGTAGGTAATTACATATAGGACTGACGCCGCCGCCAGCGCAGACCCATGGAAAAATTTCTAGCAGCAGTCTCTGGTGAGGGACCGCCCCTATCGCCAGGTGACCGCCGCCATGAGACGCCGGTATAAAGGGGCGGTCCCGGACACCCGCCTTCCAGTTCTTTCCCGCCACAGGCCCGGACGAGAGAGAAGCAGATAGTTCCCTCAATGGAAAAGGAGCTGAAGAAGCCTAGGGGGATGGAGGGCGGGAAGGTATTACCTACTGCAACAGCCTCTCTTGAAGATCTACTGTTACGGTAAGTTCTTACGTAACTGTACTGTCTTACTTCGAGAGGGTTCTTGCAGTAGGTAATTTCATATAGGACAGAACCCAAGCAGTCTGGAACAAATGAAAGGCACCGGGAGGAGGAACTACTCCAAGAAGTAGCAAAAACCTTGCAAACCTCAAGACAGGTGGCCTTGCAAGACAGCTAACCCGAAGCCTACTCTACAGCGAGAGGCAATGTCCAAACTGTCATGTTTCGTAAAGGTATGGACGGAAGTCCAGGTGGCAGCAGCACAGATATCTGCCACAGACACATTCTTGAAACAAGCCGCAGAGGCTGCTACACCCAGAGTGGAGTGACCTCTGACTTGACCCGGAAGGGTCTTGTTGTACTTGTCATAACAGAAAGTGATGCAATGAGCCAACCACTTTGACAGGCATTGCTTAGAAACAGCACTGCCTTCCCTTTTGTGAGCAAAGGAGACGAACAGCTGATCAGTTTTTCTGAGATCCTTAGTCCTGTCGGTGTAGTATCTCAGAATCCGGTGAACATCCATAGTATGGAGTAAATATTCCCCCTGATTAGAATACTGCGTAAAAAAGGCAGGTAGCTCTATGGACTGAGTTAAGGTAGACTCCGCTACCACTTTAGGTAGAAACTTAGGGTTCGTGCGAACAGCTACTCGTTCTTTGTGAAAAATCAAATAAGGGATTTTACACATGAGGGTCTGGAGCTCGGAAATTCTTCGAGCGGAGGTAATGGCCACCAAGAATAGCGTCTTCCACGATAGAAACTTCAGGTCTGCAGAGGTTGCAGGCTCGAAGGAAGGAAGGGTAAGTTTCTCGAGAACAAAGTTCAGATCCCAAGGGGGAGCAGGGGTCCAGACAGGGGGCCTGAGATGAAGGACTCCTCTAAGAAAAGTCTTGGATACCTCTAATTGGGCAAAGGCTTTATCAGCGAAAGGAACATGGTAAGCTGAAATAGCTGCCATGTGTACTTTCAAGGAGGAATGACTGAGACCCAGGTTGAAGAGGTGACGTAAATATTCAAGCAGAACGGCCACGGGACAGGAGAAAGGCTCCACATTCCTGGCGGCAGCCCAAAAAGAAAATCTCTTCCATTTCATGGCGTAAGTGGACCTAGTGGAGGGTTTTCTAGCCTCCACTAGAATCTCGGCCACCTTTGGAGAGACACCAAAGCGAGACTGGGCTAGGTCTGCAGGAGCCATGCATGAAGTTGCAGGGACTTGAGTCCCGGATGGACCAAGGTCCCCTGATCCTGGGTCAGCAGTCCTCGAGATAAAGGAAGAGGAGGAACCTCTGAGTATTGTTGTAGAAGAAAGAACCAGATTTGCCTGGGCCAGAAAGGAGCGATCAGAATCATTCTCGCTCCTTCTGTTGATAGTTTCTGCAGTACACGAGGGACCAGAGGAATTGGGGGAAAAGCATAGACGAATCTGCCCTTCCAGTTTAGAGACAGAGCGTCGCTCCAGAAAGCGCCTCGCTCTGGAGCGAGCGAGCAAAAAGGTGGGAAGTTTTTGCGTTTTGGGAAGAGGTGAACAGGTCTACCTGTGGAGTCCCCCAAAGCTGGAAGATGTCATCTAGAACCTTTTGGTCCAACTCCCACTCGTGTGGCAGAGCAGAGGAGCGACTTAGCTTGTCTGCCAGGATATTGTCGACTATTGGAACATGGATCGCCGTGAGGTGAAGATTGTGAAGCGTTGCTCAGTCCCAAACCCTCACTGCTTCCCTGCACAGCGGGTAGGATCGAGTCCCTCCCTGCTTGTTGATGTACCACACCACGCACATGTTGTCCGTCTGGACAGCTAGGTGACCGGGAAGGATGTATTGGTGAAGGGCTTGGAGAGCATATAGTACTGCTCATAGCTCGAGCACACTGATGTGGAGAGCTAGCTCCAATCTGGACCATAAACCCTGGGTTCGGTGAGGACCCAGATGGGCTCCCCAACCTTCGCCTGATGCGTCCGTGGTCAGAGTCTGGGAGGGAGGAGGATGACAGAAGGGGACCCCCCGAAACAGGTTCTCTCGAACCATCCACCATTGCAAGTCTCCTGTCATCGGCGAGGAGATCAGCACCAGATGATCTAGGTCGTCTACGAGTTGATCCCACTGAGAGCAGAGAGTCCACTGAGAAATCCTCGTGGAGCCGCGCGCGTGGAACTGTCAGGATGGCGGCCGCCATGAGCCCCAAGAGACGGAGAACCGACCTCGCCGGAACCTTCCTGCGTTCTGATAGCAGGGAAATCTGTGACTGGAGGGAGGCCGCCCTGTCCGGAGGAAGGAAGGCCTTGCTCACTGTCATGTCAAGGATAGCCCCGATGAACTGAAGTCTCTGGGAGGGGTCCAGATGAGACCTGGAATGGTCGATGGTAATACCCAGGCGAATGAAAACCTGCTGGGTGAGGGAGAGAAAATGCAGGAGCTCCTCCCTGGACGAGGCCGCCAGGAGCCAGTCGTCCAGGTAGGGAAACACCTGGACTCCCATAGTACGCAGATGGGCTGCTACCATCGCCAGGCATTTGGTAAAAACTCGGGGAGCCGAGGAAAGACCAAACGGTAGTGCCCGGAATTGTAATGGTCCCCTGGAAAGCAAACCAAGGTACTTATGATGCGAGGGACGAATGAGATGTGCAGATATATCCTGCATATCCAGCACACAAAGCCATTGACCTAAGAAGAAGGGGCAGAAGGGTTTGAAGGGAAAGCATCCTGAACTTTTTGTATTCCACGTAGAAGTTCAGGGAGCTGAGATTGAGAATGGGTCTGAGATCTCCCGTCTTCTTTGGGACCAGGAAGAAATGGGAATAGTAACCCGTCCCCTGAAGGTGAGGAGGAACGGGTTCTATGGCCTGCTTCTCGAGAAGGGCAGATATTTCTTCCCTGAAAAAAGGAAGATAGTCCCATGCGTAAGAGGACTTCAGAGGGGGGCGGCGTGGAGGTTTCTGTAGAAACTCTATGGAGTGCCCCTCTCCAATAATCTGAAGCACCCATGAATCCGTTGTTATCCTCTCCCAGCCCGGAAGGTGGAGGGAGAATCTCCCTCCTACTGGTTCCTCCGGGGAGTCCGGAGGCGGTGGGAGAGGGGAGGAGTCAGGTGGTGTGGGGCAGCGCTGCAGCTGGGGCACCTGCTGCTTTGGCCGGCAGGGGGCCTGCAGCTGGAGGCCCGGCGTAATGGCCCGTTCCTTGGGGTTTCACTTGAGGCCGGCCGCGCTCAAAAAAGGACGGCGCTGGGGGGATGGGGACGGTACATGGAACGACAGATTTCAGAGCTGTCCCTTCTTCCTGAAAATCGGTGATGATGTCCTTGACATCACCGCCGAAAAGCACTGAACCCCTGAAAGGTGCCTCCTGGATTGCTGACTGCACCTCCGGGACCAAACCTGACTTACGGCGAACACGGAGCTCCGCCCGGCAGTGTCCACTGCATTGTAGGTCGTCCTCAGGATGTGACGACTGGCCGAACGAGCAGAACGGACTAGGTCAGCTAACTCCTGCTTGACTTGGGAGTCAGGTAAGAAGTCAATCTTAGATTCCGCCTGGGTAAAGACAGCCTTCTGGTAATCCCCCATATGAGCTACATAATTCAGGGCCCGAATTCCCAGTGTGGAAGAAGCGTATATTTTTCTTCCGTACTGGTCCAGAAGGCGAGATTCCTTATCCGGGGGAGACTAGCTTAAATGTTTGGGGTGTGCTGACCGGCCGTGGGTGGTGCTAATCACGACCGAGTCTGCACAGGGGTGAGAATCCAAAAAATCTACACCCTCCGGAGCCTGGTATAGCCTGTTGGACTTCCTAGGAAGCGGGGCTAAAGCCGACAGTCGTTTCCAAATAGTGGAAACAAGGTGGGCGTGAGGCTCGATCCAGGGTGGCACTAAAGTAGGAGCCGTAAGGGGCAGGTCCAGATGTTCGGCGAGTTTGACCCGCTGAGGATCTGGTTCCAGAGAACGCCACTGATGTACTTCCTGGATCTTCCTGAGCAACTCCGTGAAGGAAGGAGACTTCGGAGCAGTCCTCGGCCGGGGCTTGGACAGAGAGCGAGGCTCGTCGTCTCTCTCAGAGCATCCGTCGGAGGAATCCGATGAATCCGAGAGCGAGGAAGAAGAAGAATTAGAAGCAGAGTAAGACTCCCTGACCAGTCTAGGGGGAGGAAATACAGGTTACTCACCTGTAACAGGAGTTCTAGGAATGGTATATGTTGTTCATCCACACTTATTGGCAGGTATCCTTGCCGCTTTAAATCTTGCCGGAAGGTCTTCAGTTGGCTCCTCCCACCCTCGGGTGGTAAAACCTCGGCCCGCCCATGATGCTAGATCTGGCCCGCTGGAAGCTCTGTGCGGCGCCGTCGAGGTCGTAGGTGGATGAACAACATACCATTCCTATAACTCCTGTTACAGGTGAGTAACCTGTATTTCTAGGGACATGGATATGTTGTTCATCCACACTTATTGGCAGACTCTAGCAGTTCTCCGGAGGAGGAGGCAAGGCACACCCCCTACTTAGGGAATAAAGACTGAGAACTGAGGCCCCAAAACCAGCATCCCGGCGTGACTCAAGGTCGATGTGGTAATGGGTAATAAAGGTGTGGCTGACTTCAGGTAGCAGCCCTGCAGATTTCTGGATAGGGTCGCCCTGGAAGCAGCCACCGATGCAGCAGTATGACGGGTAGAATGAGCTCTTACCTCTGGGAGGCTCCATGCCAGCCAACTTACAGCAGAGATCTATGCAGGAGGTGACCCACCTGCTTATCGTCCGCTTGGCTGCAGGTCTGCCAGGTGCGGCTTCAGCGTAGGTGACAAACAGTTGACAACCTCCCCAATTTCAGCCGCAGCCCTTATAATAAGCGCCTTCTAGGGTCCAGTATGGAGCCTGTATTCGGCCTCTGAGGTGTGACTGGGGTAGAACACCGGCAGAGTCAACACCTGGTTAAGGTGAAACTCTGACACCACCTTCGGAAGGAATTTCGGTGAGTGCGAACAACCTTGTCCCTGTGGAAGACCAGGTAAGGAGACTCAATGCAAAGCGCCTGGAGTTCTCCCATCCTTCTGGCTGACGGATAGCCACCAAGAAGGTTGTTCTTCCACGACAGGTGAGAAAGTTCACACCTGTGCATTGGTTCTGAATGGCTGCACATGAGCTTTGCCAGTACCAGCAGTAAATCCCACGGAGGTGGAGGTTCTCGCACCGGAGGGAAATGTGATCAAGGCCTTGAAAAGCGCCAGACCATGTTCTCCCATACACCGATTGCCCTCGCCTGCGCCTGGAAGCAGAGATGGCTGCCAGGTGCACCTTTAGGGTCGCGACCTAAGCCCTTGACTAGAAAGGGACCATAAATAGTCCAAAATGCTTGCCAAAGAACAGGAGGAAGGGTCCAAGCCTTGTTCTCGACACCAAATGGAAAATCTCTTCCATTTGAAGGCATAGCATTTCTGGTCGACTTTATGGGACGCCAACAACATTGAGGACCTCGCGGAAAGACCCAAGGCCTGGAACCTAGCCGCCAGGAACCAGGTGCCAGTGCAGGGACTGAAGGTCCGGATGGAACACCTCCCTGAATGACTGAGAGCAGGTCCGGGTGAGCTGGAAGCTGCCTCGGGAGCCTGGAGCTAAGGCTGAGGAGATCTGGGTACCAGAACTGGCGGGGCCAGTCTGGGGCTATCAGAATCACCTGCGCCTTGTCCATCCTTGCCTTGAGAAGCACCTTGTGAATCAAGGGAAATGGGGGAAAGGCGTAAAAGAGGCCCGGGGTCCACAGCCTCAAGAAGGCATCCCCCTGCAGCGAGCCCTGCTGAGGGGGGCGGGCATGAAACAGCCTCAGCTTCACGTTCTCCCTGGAGGCAAACAGGTCCACCTGAGGTGTGCCCCAGTGGGAGAACCGATCTGTACTACCCGCAGGAGAGACCACTCGTGGAGATGCAGCCCTATCCGCTCAGGGCATCGCCAGGGTGTTGGAGGCTCCTGCCACATGAATGGCTAGGAGATCCTTCCAGGCTGCGCACGAGAACCAAATGCGGAGAGCTCTTGCATAGAAGCATGGAACGCGTCCCGCCCCTGGCGGTTTAGGGTAGTACATGGTCGTGTATTGTCCGCCTGACTCGGACCACTTGACCCCGGAGAGAAACTGAGCAAAGGCGGTGAGAGCTAGGCAGACCGCCGAGCTCCAGCAGGTTGATGTGGCATCGGGACTCCCGCAGGGACCAGAGGCCGTGCACTCTGTGTTCCCCCAGATGGGCACCCCAACCCATCAGAGAGGCATCGGTCGATAGAGAGACCGCCGGCTCGGGGTGGACAAACGGGATGCCCTCCTGTAAATGAGATGGAACGGTCCACCACTGGAAAGCGTTCCACATCTCCTGGGTCACCATCACTAGCTGGTCCAATGGATCGCAGCGTTGTGACCACTGGCTGGCCAGTCCCCACTGAAGGGGGCGCATGTGCCAGCGTGCCCAACGGACCACGCTGGTACAAGCCGCCATGAGACCCAGGAAGTCCCGGGCAGGGCGCGATTGCCCAACCAGAAATGATTGGGCAAAGGAGGTAAGAACCTCGGCCCTGTCCGGCTGAGCCATGCTCTGGCTCAAGAGAGTCGAGCTCTGCCCCGATAAACAGAATCACCTGCTCGCCTCGAGTCCGACTTGGCCTCGTTGATGAGAAGGCCGACTTGAGAGCAAACCTGGAGGGCCAGATCTCTGACCGCCCACCTCCTGTCTGAGGGGCTGCTATCAGCCAATCGTCCAGGTAAGGTACACCTGGACCCTCGGGCCAAGAGGAAAGCTGTCACCACTGCAATGCATTTGGTGAAGACCCTGGGAGCTGGAGACAGGCCAAGGGCATGGTCGAATCAAGAGGGATCCCTCCGCTCGAAAGCGAAGGAATCTCCGATGTGACGGACGGATAGGGACGTGAAAGAACGCGTCCTGCAGGTCCAGAGAGCAGAACCACATGCCGTGTTCCAGAGATGGTATTATCTGCACCAGAGTGACCATCCTGAAGGTTCAAGACCTTAGGAACTTGTTCAGGTCGTGTAGGTCGAGAATGGGGCGCCAGCCCCCCGTCCGTTTCGGAACCAGGAAGTACCTGGACACGAACCCTGGGTCTGGGGGGGGGTCCTCTACCTCCCTGATCACCTCCTCTTGGAGGAGGAGAGCGATGTCGGCTCGACGAGCCGCCAGTGAGGCTGCGGACCCCGAGGCCCCCCGAGGTGCGACGGCTCTGAAGGGCGGGGCTGCTCGAATTCCAGAGGCAGGCCTTTTCCCACCACCTCCAGTACCCACCTGTCCGTGGTAATAGCGGACCAGGCGGAAAGGAAGTGTCAGAGCCGCCCCCATGGGGGACCAGGGTGAGGTGACGGGATGGGGGCGACACCCTCAGCCCGTCACTCGGCAGGTTTGGAGGAGGACCGCCGAGGGACCTCCTGGGCCTTTACCCCTGCTTCCTGTTGGAGGAAGCTGATGGTTGGCTCAGATGCTGCTCGAGCCTGCTGGCCCTGATGTTGCTGGGTCAAGGCCATGCCGCAGAAGGACTCAAGGGGCTAAGGCTGTGGCTTACTACCTTTGTCCTTCTGAGCGAAGAGACCGAGTCCAAGGCAGCATTGGACTCTTTGATCTCTCTGCAGGTGACCTTCCACCCCAGGGCCGAATAGGTCAGTCCCAAAAGGAACATCCGCCAACTTGTGCTGGGTATCCGAGGTAAAGGTGATATCCTCAGCCAAGCCCGACGACATGGGCCATCACGGGCCGCCACAGACCTGGCATGAGTCCCCAATGTCTCAAAGCAGTCTGAGCTGCTGTTTGGCCACTGCTCCTGGTCCCGCACCTGCCTGACCGTAGTCTGCAGATCCGCTGGAAGATGAGGGACGACCTCATCCAGGGAGCCCAACAGGGCATGAGAAAATGCGCCATGAGGACGCCCCACCTGGCCTGGACGTAAGGCCGAAAGGACAGCATAGACTTTTCGCCCGCATAATCCAATTCTTGATTCCTTGTCGGAGGTTTGTCCACATCCTGATGCCCGGCGCTACCGGAAAACGCTATCGGTAACCAACCCCTCAGCAGAGGAGTGTTCTGAAAACCGACAGGGAACCTGGGACCTGATACTCCTGGCCATCCTGGGCCGAGGCGAGGGCAGGAAGCAGGGCGCCGCCAAAGCTCCAAGGCCGACCCACTATGGCCTCGCCACCGGAAAAGCCTCCAGGGGAATCCTCGTCCAGAATCTCCGTGAGGGATACCTGGCCCGCTAGAAACGGGTTCGAGTCATCCCGTGGACTCCGGATGAGCCGGGCAATCCTAGGAAGGATGGCGGCCATTCGCCCACTGACTGTCCTCCTGAGGACTCCAAGTCCATTTCGCTTGAGAAAAGGAGGAATCATCCTCGACTCTGAAGAGTCCTCAAAGAGCTGCCTCGGCCTGAGCCACCCTCCACCTGCCGAGGTCTATCGGGGTGACGGTGACAGACAGCGATGGGCAAACCCCGAGCCGACCGAGAACTTTTGGTCGGAGCCCCAACTAACGGCTGTGGAGGGCGGAGGTTCCACCGGAATCGGTAAGAGCTGGATTTGGCCGAACAACCGCCTGGGAACAGGCTCCTCGGCAATGAGGGGTTGTTCGCCGCCCGTGACAGCGCCACTTAATGGCCGGGAAGACGACTGGGTCGGCTATTCTCGGTCAGAAGGAGTTGCTGCCACATGAGTTCCTTCATACCGACGCAATTTGCGCCAAGCCTCCTCGTCCGAGGAAGAGCGGCAGCCGCTGCCGAGACCGCCTATGACGGCAGGATTGGCTGGACCGCCAAGATGTCCGAGATCGAGAATCTCGGCTAGGCCGAGGACCGCGGGAGGTGTCGGAATCGCACCCCTCGGTTCGGACGATTCCACCGGCCCGAACCGGAGGCACAGACGAGCCGACGGATCCTCAACCCACCGGGGAACCGGGAGAGGAGGTTCTCCGCTTCTCCAGCCGGATAACTCCGCCTAACGGTCGAGAAAAATCTCGACCCGCCGACGGAGTCTCGGTCCACTGGCCTGACGGGGACACCTGGAAGCCAGTGGCCGGGCTGAGGGGTCGCATCAAGCCGACTGTCGGCCAAAACAAGGGAGGGGATCTTTCCGCCTCCCAAGAGCCGCCGACGGTGAGACTTACTTTTGCTCCTTTTGGACCGAAAAAGGTCCAGAGTAGTTGGACCCCTCACCTTTCGTCGAGAGGGTCAGACAGAGCTCCTTAAAGGAAGCCGAATACGAGGCACCGAGAGAGAGAGCGGGACAAATGCCGCAGCCGAGGTAGAAGCAGCCCGCGCCGCCTCCTCTTAGAGGGCGATCATCTGCTCGAGCTGATCCGGCGAGCCCGCCGCCGGACGCCGCCAACCGGGCCTCTTTAGATTTAACCGGAGGAAATCTTTTCTCGGGACGCCCCAGCTGTAAACAGGCAGCACGGTCTTCGAGGACGTAGGCCGAAAAAGAAGAGCACAGGTCGCAAGCCTGCGGGTCGGCTCAAGGCCCAAGCAGTAGACGACACGGAGTGCGGATCCGCCCGACATCTTCTGCCCGCACAGGGCATCTCCGGAAACCGAGTCGATGGTCCATCGCAGCCGTGAGGGAGAGAAGACCAAGTCTTTTAGCAAAAAAAACCTTTGATTTCGAAATTTCGAAGAATTAGGAACCAGTCTTATATGCAGAGCGTTGAGGGAACCTGAGCTTCCAAGCGGTAAGGAAGATCTGGCGTCATGGGGCGGAGCCGAGAGTTTTACCACCCGGGTTGGTGGGAGGAGCCAGCTTGAAGACCTTCTGGCAAGATTTAAAGCGGCAAGGATACTGCCAGTAAGTGTGGATGAACAACATATCCATGTCCCTAGAACGGGTTCCTTAGGGGGGATCCCTTGACGCGTGTCCTGCCCCTCTCTGGATCCAGAGGGAAGAGCTCTGGAATCTGGAGGCGGAGAGGAGTGTGCGCCCGCATCCGGGGGCCGGGGTGGCACTGCCACCTGAAGCGGCTCTCACTTCCTTGGTGAGCTGAGCCTTGGCTCAGCCCATCAGGAAGCCAGAGTCTCCTGCAGATCCACCGGCAGCCTGGGAGGTGGTGGAGGAGGAGGAGGAGGGGGATAACTATATGGATTACATCCGTAGCTTAGTATCCGTAATCCGCTGAGGGAAACCAGTGCCGGTATTGCGGGCGTTTGGTACTGCAGCGCCGGGCGGAGCCGGGCGCCTGGTACTGCAGCGCTGGATACTGCAGACCCGGTAAGATGGCGCCGGATAGGACGGCGGTACCGGTACCGGAGGAGCTGCCGGAGCAGACGGCCAGCAGGGAAGCCCCATGGGCGGTCAACACTGAGAGGCCCGTGGGGGTCGGGCCCGATGGAGGGGAATATCCTCGCCGCGCCGGTGGGGTCGGGTCGGAACCGGACATCAGAGCCGGTTCTGTAGGAGGAGGGTCTGATGTGGAGGAATAACCCAGCATCGCCGGGGACGAAGGGAGAAAAGTCCCGGTCAGGCTGGGGCACTGCTCTCCCGACAGCAGCGAAGGCTGCGGGAACCTGGGACTACAGAAGATAAAGGTTCTGTCGAGTTCCGGCGCACGCCGGAGGAGCCAACGGCGACTTAGGGGCTGGATCTCCGGAGGAGCCGAGGCCCGCTTAGGGGGTCACCTGCCGGAGGCGGGCCGGGGTGGAAGCGCCCAGTCCGAGGAGGATGCGACGCGCGCCGCCCAAGGGTCGGGCATCTTATCGGTTTCTCCCGTGGACGTCAGAGGAGCCGACGTCCGACTTATGGGAGGTGCCCGCACCATTAGGCCGCAAGCCTGTGGTGGTACTGGGGGCAGAGGCCTCCTTTAGCCCGGAGGCACCCGCAGGGCCCGAGTGCGAGCCCGACGGGCGGGCCGATGCCTCCTCCAAAACCTTGGAGGCTGCCATCGGACGATCCCCCGGAAGGGATGTTACCTGAACCGTGACTCCGGCCGAGTCGCGGACGAGGAGGCCTTTCCTGTGCCTTTCTTTGTCCCGCTTCTTGTGGTGTCCTTCAGAGAGGTAGACCTGCCTGAGCTTCTTCAATTTTTTCCATTGAAGACATCTTCTTTTGAGCAGATGGGCTTCCAGGGACTGTTGCACTGTCTGGGTAGCCGCGCTGGAAGTGCAGGCAATGTGGGCACTTGTCGACCGCGTGGTCGGGACTAGACAAAAAGGCAGAGAGTGTGGCCGTCTGGTGTGGCAGTTAACATGCCCGCAGTCGCACTTATTCTTGGAAGGGACGACTACACTGACGTTAACTGACGATACGATTATGAAAATACTGAAAGTTTTGGTAAACCGACGAAAGAACAGGGCTTTGCTAAGCACGAACTTTACAGCGAGAGCTGCACGAGCTAACAGCGGAAAGAACTGGAAGGCGGGCGTCCGGGACCGCCTTTATACCGACGATAACGCCGGGTCACCTGACGTGGGGCTGTCCTCGCCAGGGACTGCTAGCTAGAAATTTTTCCGTGGGGTCCTGCCACTGGCCAGCGTCAGTCCTATATGTAATTAGCTACTGCAAGAGCCCTCTCGAATTAAGATCTGCAATTAGCCAACCACTTAGAAAAACACTGTATTGAAACAGGCACTCTCTCTTGGGAGCAAATGATACAAACAACTGGTCAGTTTTCCAAACAGACAGTGCGATGGTATGATACTGCAGCACCGTTCAAAGTATGGAGTAAGGCCTCCCCTGATTAGAAAACTCAGGGAAATAAACTGGCAGGTGGATGGACTGATTTAAAGTAAACTCAGACACCACCTAAGGTAAAAACTTAGGGTTAGTACGCAAAGGCACCCTGTCTTTGTGAAAAACAAAATAAGGCACTTTAAACATCAGAGCCTGAAGCTCAGAAATCCTCCAAGCAGAAGTAATGGCAACGAAAATGAGTGCTTTCCATGACAGAAAGCACAGCTCACAACTCGCAGCCGGTTCAAAGGGAGGCAGAGTGAGCTTTTCCAGCACGAAAATAACTTCTGGTCCCATGGAGGGACAGGGTCCCAAATTGGAAGCTTCAAATGCAGGATACCCTCTAAGAATGTGTGGGACACCTCTAGCTGGGCAACACATTTGTCTTCAATAGGTGCATGGTACATAGAGATGGCAGAAAGGTACACCTTAGGGGAGGAGTACCCCAAGCCTGAGTCCGAAAGGGAGAGCAGGTACTCCAAAATCAAGTCACGAACAGGTGAAGGTATCCAGGTGACAAGCAGTGGCCCATAGGGAGAATTACTTCCACTAGTAGGCATAGGTGGGCTCTAGTGTAAGACTTTTTAGCAGCCACCAGGACATCAGCAACCCTAGAAGAAACCCCAAAGTGGGCAATAGTTAGGTATGCAGGAGCTATGCATGCAGATGCAGAGATCGGAGGTCTGGGTGGCCCAGGATGCCCAGTTCCTGGGAGAGCAAGCTGGTGTACAGGGGCAAGGGTACTGGAGGTTCCACTGCCAGCTGCTGCAGCAGGGAGGAACCAAATCTGACACGGCCAGTAGGGGGCTATGAGGATCATCTCTGCCCCTCCGACTGAAACTAGAGTAACACCCTCTGTAGGAGCGGAAAGCAAGGGAAAGTGTACATGAACCTCCTCTTCCAAGAGAGGGACAACACGTCTCACCAAAAAACTCCAAGTCCTGGATCAAGAGAGCAGAAAAGCGGCAGTTTTGCGTTGAGAGGGGACGCAAAAAATTCTAACTCTGGACAGCCCCACTTGTCGGAAGAGATCTTCGACCACTGAGGGCAGGTTCCCACTTGTGAGCCCTCGACCTGGATTGACCAAGACTGTCGGCCAGGACGTCTTGGGCACCTGGAACCTGAATGGCTGAGAGCTCCAGGCCATGATCGATGGCCCAGTACCAGACCCTCACTGCTTCCCGACAAAGGGGGTATGAGTGAGTGCCCCCTGCTTGTTTATGTAGTACACTACCGGCATGTTGTCTGTCTACATCAGCAGCAGAAGAATGTGGGTCTGGAAGGCCTGTAGGGTTTAAAGAACTGCTCGCATCTCCAGCACACTGATGTGGAGACTCTGCTCCACCTCGGACCAGGTCCCCTGTGTCTGGCAGTCGGCCAGATGGGCACCCCAGCTGAGACCTGAGGCATCTGTCATGAGAGTCTGCTATGGGGCCACAGTCCGGAAGAGGATTCCGCAAAGGAGAAGGTCCCCCTCACTGGGATGGAGACCATGACCGGCTGATCCAGGTCATCCGTGCGTTGGTCCCATTGGACTAGAAGGGTCCACTGGGGAATCCTCATATGTAGTTGGGGACACTGGGTCAGAACATTGCGGCCAAGAACTGCACAGTAAAAATGCCATCTTTGTTTCTGCCGGGATCGATCAGGGCAAGATGAATGTGTCGGGCCTGGAATACTGTTCCACGGCCCTTGTAAAAAAAATAAAAAAAAGTCCTGATCACCAAAATCTAATGAGACCAGGATTAGAACCCTGGTCTCCACTGCCACCTGGCCCAGTTGCTCTATGCCTCAGCCCTCCACACCACGGGAGCAGCTCAGCCAGCCTCCTGGATTTTGGTGCCCTTGCCCACTGTTAGCACCACGGACAGTGACATGGGGAGCACTTACTGCAAGCGCTGTAAATCCCCTCTCATGGTCCATAGTAGCACCATCCAGACTAGCACTCAGTTGACTGGCACTATTCTGTTAGCACTATTCTAGGGGGTTATTGTAGGCAGGCCTGAGAGACCATAACTATGGCCGCCGCCATGTGCCCCAGCAAGCGTAGGAACCCTGGCAGGGATCCATCAGCTGGAGGAGATGAGACGGGCCTGCTCCATTAGGCCCTCCGCTCTGTCCTCCGGCAGGAGTCCAGAACCACCCCAGTATACAGAAGGCGCTGGCATGGGGAGATACAAGACTTTGGCAGATCGACTGTGATCCCCAGAGCCTGGAAGAGTCGAAAGGTGCAGTCCAGGGTCTGAAACAGGAGCTCCCTGGAGGGGGCTGCTAGCAGCCAGTCATTCAGGTAGGGGAACACACAGAAGCCCTGTCTCCTCAGAGCTGCGGCCACCACCACCACTGGACACTTGGTAAAAACCTGGGGTGCCTAAGAAAGGCCAAAAGGGAGGGCCCGGAACTGAAAAATCATCCTCCTGGAAGCAGAAGTGGAGGAAAAGGCAGTGGGCCTCAAAACCTGGATATGGGAAAAGGCATCCTGCATGTCCGGGGAGCAGAGCCAGTCCCCCTGGTGAAGGAGGGGCAGCAACCCTTGGAGGGTAACCATCCTGAAGCGCTTGTACTCTAAGTACAGGTTCAGGTGGTCAAGGTCCAGGATCGGCCTCAGATCCTGTTTTCTTGGGAGACGAGGAAGAAATATGAGTAAAACCCCTTTCCTCTTTGGGCCGGAGGGACGAGCTAAATGGTCCTCTTGTGAAGGAGAGCCTGACTCTCTTCCTGAATGTGGCAGAGGTGGGATGACGGGTAATGGGAAGGCAAGGGAGAGTGGTCCGGAGGAAACTCCAGGAATTCCAGGGTGTATCCATGCTCTATGAGCTGGAGCACCCATTGGTCTGTGGTTACTGCTTGCCACCTGTCAAGGTAAAGGGAGAACCAAACCCCAACTGCCTCCCCCAAGGTCTCTGCTGGGGGGGGGGCGGGTAAGGAGTTAGGCAGTGGACCCAGGGGTGGGCAAAGCAACTGTGGGCTCTTAAGGGGCCCTAGGAACAGTGGCGGGGGGGGGTCAGAGCCTTGCGCTTGAGGGAGACCATCACCTACTGGCCCTTGGTGGACTGGTGAGAGGACCGACGAAAGGACCGACGCTGGGCAGTCTGAGGCTGACAGCAGTAGAGGGAATGAACCAACCTAACAGTCTTACTGGAGCCCTGGAGGCAGGAGATGATGACTTGGGCATCACCACCAAAAAGGACGGAGCCTCTGAAGGGGGCATCCAAGCTGCTCGCTTGAACATAAGGGCCAAAGCCAGACACCCTAAGCCACAAATGACGAAAAAGACAGATCCCGGTCACTGACCCCCACCTAGAGGCATCTACAGTATCATATGCCGCCCGCAAGACATGAGTGCCTACATCTATGAGTGCCCACATCTGAGCCAGACTTTAAAAGTTGGGCCAGGTGAGTTTTAGTAGGATACTCAGGAAGAGTGGCTGTACCAGATCCCTCACCTGGTCCCAGAGGGCGTTCTGGTACTGCACCATATGGGCCAAATAGTTCACAGCTCGAATGGCCAGGGTTGCTGAGGCATATATATTCGCTTGCCCTGCTGATCAAGCTGTCTAGACTCCATGTTAGGAGGGTGGACACTAAGGTGTCTGGGTCTCAGTGCGGTCATGGGCTGTAATCATGACCACGGAATCTGCTGTTGGGTGCTTCTCAAAAGAGGGTTTACCTACTGGCAGGTGGTACAGGCTGTCAGCCTTCTTAGGCAAGGGTGGAGTGGTAGATGGATGGTTCCACGCTGCCTTGGTGACGTCCTCGTAAGATTCAATAAAGGAGGCACCACCAAGGGGAGGGTATCCTTCTTCCTCAGATAAAGGGCTAAGAGGCGACACTCCAGGTCCAGCTCCTCTGTTTCCTATCCCATAAGGGACTGAATATGACGCATAACATCATGACAAGAGGGGGTTTGGAAGCTTCCTTAGACTGGTCCTGCCCCTCGGAAGAGTCCCCGGGGCCCTTGGAGAACTCTGAAGAAGAAGAGTCATCCAACGGTTCACTGTCAGGGACCAGCGCCGGGGGATGGTCCTCCAAAGCAGACCAGAGCCAGCGTTCTGGCACCCTCCATAAGACCCAGTCTTATGGGGCAGCACCTGCCCGATCTGGGCCCTGAGGCGGGATCCTGGGGAGGACAAGGGAGAGAGGGTCTTCTGGGTGTCTTGTTCTGAATGAAGGACCACTAAGCAGAGCAGAGCACGTTATAATCCACCAGTGGGGGGATTGTAGACCGAGTGTAAGGATACTGTGGTGAGGGTTATGGGTATGACGACGGGGGAGCTGTCGTAGGATACTCCAGTGTAGGTCCACCCAGCACTGGCTACGGATCCAGAGGAGGCCCAGCAGGCGTCAGTTGTGGTGCTGGCTGAGGCGATGACGATTGCAGAGCAGGCAATGGCCTGAGTGGCAAAGGCTGGCAACAGTCCAGGGAGGAAGCCGACGTTGGCCCCAAGGGAGAGGGCAGTGCCTGTGGGGCAGAGGGCCCCAGAGGCAAGGACAGAGGCGACACCTGAATAGAGGAAGAGGTGAGTGCTAGAGATATACAGGTTACTCACCTGTAACAGGAGTTCTAGGAATGGTATATGTTGTTCATCCACACTTATTGGCAGGTATCCTTGCCGCTTTAAATCTTGCCGGAAGGTCTTCAAGCTGGCTCCTCCCACCCACCCGGGTGGTATAACTCTTGGCTCCGCCCCATGACGCCAGATCTGGCCCGCTGGAAGCTCAGGCTGTGCGTCGAAGCCGGGGAGGTGGTGTCAGGATGAACAATATATACCATTCCTAGAACTCCTGTTACAGGTGAGTAACCTGTATTTCTAGGGACATGGATATGTTGTTCATCCACACTTATTGGCAGACTCCTAGCAGTTCTCCGGAGGAGGGAGGCAATACGACACCCCCAATACTTACTTGGAAAGAGAGACTGGAGAACCGAGGCCCCAAAACCAGCATCCCGGCGTGACTCAAGGTCGATGTGGTAATGGGTAATGAAGGTGTGTGCTGACTTCCAGGTAGCAGCCCTGCAGATTTCCTGGATAGGGACGTCCCTGGAAGCAGCCACCGATGCAGCGGTATGGCGGGTAGAATGAGCTCTTATCCCTCTGGGAGGCTCCATGCCCGCCAACCTATAGCAGAGATCTATGCAGGAGGTGACACACCTGCCTATCGTCCGCTTGGCTGCAGGTCTGCCAGATGCGTCAGGGGTGACAAACAGCGCGAACCTCTCCTCGAATTTCAGCTGCGGCTTTTGTAATAGGCGAGCTCTTCTAGGTCCAAAGTATGAGCCTATATTCGGCCTCCAGGTGTGATTGGGGTAGAACACCGCAGAGTCAACACCTGGTTAAGGTGAAACTCCGACACCACCTGGAAGGAATTTCGGTGGGAGCAGGACAATCCTTGTCCCTGTGGAAGACCAGATAAGGAGACTTCGATGGAAGCGCCTGGAGCTCTCCCATCCTTCTGGCTGGCGTGATAGCCACCAGAAGGCGGTCTTCCGACAGGTGAGAGAGAGCACACCTGTGCATAGGTCGAATGCTTGCCCATGAGCTTTGCCAGTACCAGCAGTAGATCCCACGGAGGTGGAGGTTCGCACCGAGGGGAAATGTGATCAAGGCCTTTGAAAAGCGCCTAGACCACTCTCTCCTGCGCCAATTAACTGCTTCCCGGCCCGCACTGGTAAGCAGAGATGGCTGCCAGGTGCACCCCTTAGGGTCGCGACCTAAGCCCTTGATTAGAAAGGGACCATAAATAGTCCAAGATGCTTCTAAGGAACAGGAGGGAAGGGTCCAAGCCCTTGCCCTGACACCAAATGGAAAACCTTTTCCATTTGAAGGCATAGCATTTCTGGTCGACTCTCACGGGACGCCTCAACAACACTGAGGACCTCGGTCGGAAAGACCCAAGGCCTGGAACTCTAACCGCCAGGAACCAGCCGTCAGGTGCAGGGATTGAAGGTCCGGATGGAACACCTTCCTGATTGACTGAGAGCAGGTCCGGGCGAGCTGGAAGCTGCCATGAGTCCTGGAGCTGAGACTGAGGAGATCTGGGTACCAGAACTGGCGAGGCCAGTCTGGGGCTATCAGAATCACCTGTGCCTTGTCCCTCCGCTTGGAGAAGCACCTTGTGGATCAAGGGAAATGGGGAAAGGCGAGAAGAGGCCCAGGGTCCACTGCCTCGAGAAGGCATCCCTGCAGCGAGCCCTGCTGAGGCGGCGGCATGGAACAGTCTCCAGCTTCGCATTCTCCTGGAGCAAACAGGTCCACCTGAGGTGTGCCCCAATGGGAGAACAGATGCTGTACTACCTCCGGCAGGAGAGACCACTCGGGATGCAGCCCCTATCCGGCTCAGGGCATCGGCCAGGGTGTTGGAGGCTCCTGCCACATGAATGGCTAGAAGATCCGCCTCCAGGCTGCGCACGAGTGACCAAATGCGGAGAGCTTCCTTGCATAGAAGCATGGAGCGCATCCCGCCCTGGCGGTTTAGATAGTACATGGTCGTGGTGTTGTCCGTCTGGACTCGGACCACTTGACCCCGGAGGAACGGAGCAAAGGCGGTGAGAGCTAGGCGGACCGCTCGGAGCTCCAGCAGGTTGATGTGGCATCGGGACTCCCGAGGGGACCAGAGGCCGTGGGCCCGGTGTTCCCCAGATGGGCACCCCAACCCATCAGAGAGGCATCGGTCGATAGAGACGATCGGCTGGGGCGGATGAGCAGGATGCCCTCCTGCAAATGACCTGGAGCGATCCACCACTGGAAGCGTTCCCACATCCCTGTGTCACCGACACAAGCTGGTCCAAAGGATCGCAGCTGTGACCACTGGCTGGCCAGTCCCCACTGAAGGGACGCATGTTCCAGCGGGCCCAACGGACCACGCTGGTGCAGGCCGCCATGAGACCCAGGAGGTGCAGGAAGTCCCGGCAGGCCAATTGCCCAACCAGAAATGATTGGGCAAGGGAGGAAAGAACCTCGGCCCTGTCCGCCGGGGCAGCTCTGGCTCGAAGGAGTCGAGCTGCGCCCGATGAACAGAATCACCTGCTCGGCTCGAGTTCCGACTGGCCTCGTTGATAAGGAGGCCTAGTTGAGAAGCAGACCTGGAGGCCAGATCTCTGGACCACTCCACCTCCTGCCTGGAGGAGCTGCTATCAGCCAGTCGTCCAGGTAAGGTACACCGGACCCCCGGCGCCCGCCAGGAATGCTGTCACTACTGCCATGCATTTGGTGAAGACCCTGGGAGCTGGAGACAAGCCGAAGGGCATGGCTTGGAATTGAAAAGGATCCTTCCGCTCAGGCGAAGGAATCTCTGGTGAGACGAGACGGATAGGGACGTGAAAAAAGCGTCCTGCAAATCCAGAGAGCAGAACCACACGCCGCTCCAAGGATGGTATTATCTGAGCCAGAGTGACCATCCTGAAGGTTCGAGACCCAAGGAACTTGTGTAGGCCCAGAATGGGGCGCCAGCCCCGTCCGTTGGAACCAGGAAGTACCTGGACACAAACCCTGGGTCTGAAGGAGGGTCCTCCACCTCTCTTATCACCTCCTTCTGGAGGAGGGCATGTCGGCTCGATGAGCCGCCAGCGAGGCTGGGACCCGCCCCGAGCGGCACGGCTCTGAAGGCGGTGCCTGCTCGAATTCTAGAGGCAGCCTCTTCCCATCACCTCAAAACCCACCTGTCCGTGGTAACAGCGGACCAGGCGAACGGAAGTGCGGGCCGTCCCCAGGGGGACCCAGGGAGTAGGTGGCGGGATGGGGCGATACCCCTCAGCCCGTCACTGGGCAGGCTTGGAGGAGGGACCAGCCGAGGGACCTCCTGGGCCTTTTCCTCCCTGTCTCCTGTTAGAGGCTTCCTGGGGTGGAAGGTCACCTGCAGAGGATGAGAAGTCCTTCCACCTGGCGGCCACAGCAGCGTCAGGGCCAGCCCGAGGCCGAGGCACTGAAACGAAAGGGCTAGGCTGTGGTTTGCGGCCTTGTCCTTCTGAGCGGAAGAGACAGAGTCAAGGTAGCATTGGACTTCGATCCTCTGCAGGTGACCTTCCACCCCAGGGTCAAGAGGTCAGTCCCAAAAGGAACATCCGCCAACTTGTGTTGGGTATCCAAGTAAAGGTGGATATCCTCAGCCAAGCCCGGCCGACGCACAGTCAGCTGCGCCGCACACCGACCTGGCACATGAGTCCCCAATATCCAAAGCAGTCTGGAGCTGCTGTTTGGCCACTGCCCTGCCCTGGTCCCGCACCTGCTTGACCGTAGTCTGCAGATCTGCGGGGAGATGAGGAATGACCTCATCCAGGGAGCCCAACAGGGCATGAGAAAAATGTGCCACGAGGACGGCCGAACTGGCCTGACGAAGGCCGAGAGAGGACGCAGCATAGACTTTTCGCCCGACATAATCCAATTTCTTGGATTCCTTGTCGGGATGTTTGTCCACATCCCTGGCGTTGCCGGCGCGCCGGAAAATGCTGTCGGTAACCAACCCCTCAGCAGAGGGGTGCTCCGAAAAACCGGACAGGGAACCGGTAGGGACCGCATACTTCCTGGCCATCCTGGCCGAAGGCGCAGGACAGGAAGCAGGGCGCTGCCAAAGCTCCAGGGCCGGACCCACTATGGCCTCGGCTACCTGAAAGGCCTCCGTTGGAGAATCCCCTCAGTCCAGAATCTCCGTGAGGGGATACCTGGCCCGTTTGGAAACGGGTTCGAGCTTCATCCCAGTGGACTCCGAGATGAGCCGAAGCAGTCCTAGGAAGGACGGACGGGCTATCGTCCATTGACTGTCCTCCTGGGGACTCAAGTCCAGTCGCTTGGAGAAAAGGAGAATTATCCTCGGACTCGGACGAGTCCTCGAAGAAACTGCCTCTGGCCTGAGCCACCCTCTACCTGCAGGTCGGTCGGGAGTGAGGGTAACCGACAACCGATGGGGTAGACCCTTAGCCGACCGAGAATCCCTGGTGGAACCCCAAATAGTGGCTGTGGGCGGAGGTTCCACCAATCGGTGGAGCAGCTGGTTTCAGCCGGACTAACCCGGCCTGGTACAGGCTCCTCAGGTGGTCGAGGGTTGTGTCGGCCGCTCGGTGACAACCCTTAATAGCCGAGGCGACTGCGTCGGCTTACTCCCGGTCAGGAGGAACTGTTGCCACATGAGGTCCTCGTACCCGTCGGCGTAACTTCGCGAAGCCTCCCTCGTCGAGGAGGAGGGGCCGAGGGCCAGCCCAGCGACGCCGCTTACCGTGGTGCCGAGACCGAGACCGCCTATGACGGCGGGATCGGCTGGACCGCGAAGAAGTCGAGACCGAGACCGAGAGCCTCGGCTCTTCCGAGGTCGGTGCGGGGAAGTGTCGGCAGGAACCGGCACTCCCCTCGACTCGGAGGGTTCATCCGAGGCTCCGGAACCGGAGGCACAGGCAAGCCGGGATCCTCAACCCCGGAGGAGCAGGAGAGGATCTCGGCTTCTATGGTGAGCCGTCCAGCAGGTCGAGAAAAATCTCGGCAAATGCGACAGGAGTCTCAGTCAACTGACCTGGCGGGGGCACCGTGAGGCCAGTGGCGAAGCCCTGGCGGTCGACCGAAAGTTGACCGTCGACGACTGGGACAGGGACCTTCCGCTCCCAAGAGCGTCGACGGAGGGATTTACTTTGTCCTCTTTTGGACCGAGAAAAGGTCCAGCAGGCGTTGGTCCTTCTCCTTAGTGGAGAGAGACAGACAAAGCTCCTTAAATGAAGCTGTGTAGGAAGAACCCAGAGGCGGGATAAATGCGCAGCCGAGGAAGATCGGCCAGCTGCGCCTCCTCTTGAGGCGATCATCTGCTCGAGCTGATCCGCCGAGCCCGCCCCGCTGACACCGCCGACCGGGCCTCCTTAGACTTCACCGGAGGGAAACGCTCGGACGCCCAGCGTAATCGGGCAGCACGGCCTCGGCACGCGAGGGCCGAGAAGGAAGAGCACAGGTCCAGTCCTGCGGGTCGTGCTCAAGGCCTAAACAGTAGACACACGTGGAGTGTGGATCCGTCTGAGACATCTTCTGCCAGGGCATCTCCGAAAACAGGGTGGATTTGTCCATCGCAGCCGCGAGGGATCGAGACGAAGTCTTTAGCAAAACTTTCAAATTGCAAAACAGAAGAAATAGGAACCTAGTCACAAACTAGAGCGTTAAGGAGGGAACCTGAGCTTCCAGGCGGTAAGGAAGATCTGGCGTCATGGGGCGGAGCCGAGTGTTATACCACCCGGGTGGGTGGGAGGAGCCAGCTTGAAGACCTTCCGGCAAGATTTAAAGCGGCAAGGATACCTGCCAATAAGTGTGGATGAACAACATATCCATGTCCCTAGAAATCACACTTGTTGCGGAAGGCTGCCTTTTTGGTCACTATCACCTCGGCCAGAAGAGTAAGTGAGCTCCAGGAACTTTTGGCAGAGTCCTCATTCCTGGAATCCACAAGGAAAAGATCCTCCTTTGCCCCCATGCAATGTTCCTGCTCAAGATAATCTCAGCATCCTCCCAGTCTACCTAAACAACCCTAGTTCAGATGCAGTGTGTAGGCTCCATGCCTGGGACCTACAGTGGGCACTCCCCTATAAAAAGCGTACGCAAGGGATTTGCAGCAATGCTCAACATCTGAGAAGTCAGTTGGCAGGTGGATCACATCTTGCATTTCTTTGCACTACAGACTGGCTGACAGGTAAGCTCCCAAGTGGTTTAAGACTCATTCCACCTGGCATATTGCTGCCTCTGTGGCTCCTGCCAGGTACATCCCAATCAAGATCTGCAGAGCTGCTATCTGGTCAAAAGCTGCAATTTAATCTCCCACTATATTATCGATGTGCTCAGTCACTGATTTTGATGCACAAGTGTGAGATGTCACACATGTCACGGAAGACTGCCTTGTTGGGTTCAGTATTGGGTCCAGTCCTTTTTAATGTCTTCATCAGTGACATTGCAGAGGGGCTGGAAGGAAAAGTATGCCTTTTTGCAGATGACACAAAAATCTGCAACAGGGTTGATACACAAGGAGGCATGGAAAGGATGCAAAGGGACTTGGCAAGGTTGGAGGAATGGTCAGAAGTATGGCAGCTAGGATTCAATGCAAAGAAGTGCAAAATAATGCACCTGGGAAACAAGAACCAGGGAAGAATACACAATGGGTGGGGAGGTAGTAACAACAACAAAAAGGAAAGGGACCTGGGGGTAATCATATCAGATGACCTTAAGGTTAGCAAGCAATGTGAGAAGGCAGTAGGGAGGGCTGGGGGTATACTGGGATGTATAGGGAGAGGCATCAGCAGCAGAAAACAGGAAGTTGTTATCCCTCTGTACAGACAGTTGGTGAGACCCCATCTGGAGTACTGTGTCCAGTTCTGGAGACCCCATCTCCGCAAGGACACAGACAGGATAGAAGCAGTCCAGAGGAGGGCAACTAAAATGGTGCAGGGTCTGCAAGAGAAGCCGTATGAGGAGAGACTAAAGGAGCTTAATATGTATACCCTTGAGGAAAGAAGGGAGAGGGGGGACATGATAGAAACTTTTAAGTACCTCAGTGGAATCAACAAAGTCCAAGAGGGTAGCATTTTTCAGAAAGAGACTTGCAAGAACAAGGGGACACAATTTAAAGATAGAAGGAGGCGGTTCAGGGGCAATGTGAGGAAGTATTATTTCACAGAGAGGGTAGTGGATGCATGGAACAGCCTTCCTGAGGAGGTTGTGGGGTCTAAAACTGTGGGAGAATTCAAGAATGCATGGGACAGACATAAGGCAATTATTGTGGGGGGTAGGAAGAAATAGGCTGTTGGTTAACTAGGATCTGCGGCCTATCCTGTAGGTAGGGAAATGGGCAGACTAGATGGGCCTAGCGGTCCTTATCTGCCATCAAAGTCTATGTTTCTATGTTGGTGGCCAGTACATCAGCCAGAAGCGTGAATGAGACCCATGTGCTCTTGTTGGAGTCTCCCTATCTGATTTTCAAGGGCATGGTCATCCTTTGCCCCAGTGCAAAATTCCCCCCAAAAGTTGTGTCTGAGTTCCACCTTAACCAAGTTATTAACCTCTGTTTATTTCACCAGCTCAACCCCGGATGCCAATCGCAGGCTTCATATGCTGGACCTGTGGAGGGTGCTATCCTATTTTAAGGAGTACACAGCAGGAGTTCACAGCGATGCTCACCAGCTGTTTGTGACATACGCTAAAGCCACGTCTGGCAGAATGGCAGTTAAGCATGCAACTTCCACGTGGATCACATCCTGCATTGACCTCTGCTATTGGTTAGCTGGTAGGGAGTCACTCAAGAGCCTTAAGGTTTATTTCACCAGAAATACCACTGCCTCGCTGGCTGCTTCCAGGGATATCCCCACTGAGGAGCTGCAAACTCGGCTAAAGCACACACCTTTATTTCTCACTTCAGCATCAATGTGTTCAGTTGTCGTGATGCTGCGTTCAGGGCCTCAGTCCTCTGGTTTCTGTTCACCAAGTAGGAGTGCGCACCTTGCTTCTCCCCCAACCCCACTGAGGACTGCAATGAATCTAGCGTATGGATAGCAAACTGATTCCCAGTCGATAGAAATATGACTTATTCACCTGTAACTGTAATTCACATTCACACAAGGCACCAGACCTCCCCTGGCAAGTGAAGCATAGATAGTGGCTTCCAGCATACAATAGCTGATGTCAGATGTGGCAGAGGACGATACCACAGGTGATGGAAGGAGCACAGTTTGAAGATGTCTGGTAAACTAAACTATACCCAGCAACTGCCATCTGTGGATGGGAACTGAAAGACATTAAAATTACATACTTACCGTTAATTGTTGATCTTCCAGAATACCTTCACCACTGATTACCAGTTATGGGTCTGGAGCCGGAGGCACCAAAACCCTGAGGGAGCAAAATTTTTGCTAGGAGGGAGCCAGCCACAGCTACTAAGCATCCCCACGTGGTGTTGTGTACTAGCCAATAAACGCTGCTGGCTCACTCACTTAGTTCTGTTTGCCATGAGAGAAATAAAGTGGGGAAAAAAGAAAGAGATAAGAAGTTTCCAAGCCCAAAGGGATAGGGAAAGGATACAGGACTTTAAATAAACAACAAAATAAAACCAGACTAGTAACCTTGGAGAGAGAAACGCACACTAGGTAGCACAAGGGATAGTTGGGTATGGAGCCAGAGTCTGATACCACAAGCCAGACAGGAGAGGGATAGTGATATTAATGGGAGCAGCCCTGATGCATGTGGCCCTGGCAGAAGGGCAAGAGGGGATGCCCAGAATCATGACCCCCTCATAACTGAGATGGTACAATGTGCCAAAATAGGAATTGAACACATGGCATGGGGGGGGGGGGATAAAACACATACCATGCTCCAATACAAAGGACTAACCAGGACAGACAGATAAAATATTTCCCTCTTTTCTCCATCAGGAAGGAAAAAAATGGGACCTGAGGGAGTCATATGACTAGACAGCCCAAAGGAGTCAAGATATGTTCCTCTCCCTAGGCACCCTTAAGGGTACTGAGGTAACAGCAGTCAGAGGAGAAAATGACCTGCTTCTCCTGCAACCACAGTGATGTACCCTGTGTAAGAGCTAGTGTACTTGATCAAACAGGGTGCATTGCACCTCTCAGAGACAATGCTACTGCCAAGTGAAGTTAGACTGGACAATCCCCAGAGGCACACACTACATTTAGCAACTAATAGGGATGTACCCCGAGAAAGGGATATGCCCTGGGCAAGGAGACAGAGGACATGAAGTAAGCTGCCTTCCTCTTGTTTTTTTTCATTCTGTGTTGTTCTTTTGGTTGGCGTAAGGGCCCTAAAGGGACCCTTAAACCATTTTTTTTTTGGGTGGGAGTGGGGATCCAGCAGCGAGTCCCCAACCCCCTTTTTTATTTATAGATAATCACTCCCTGGGTGAGTGCAAGTGGGCAGCTGCCCTAGCACTAGTGGTGCCAGCCAACACTGACAGGGTGAGCTGCCCAAAGACCCTAGCTCTGCTAATGCAGGGAGATGGTAGGCAGGTGTGGTAATCAAATGTTAAGATTTTCTGGAAGATCAACAATTGTGGTAAGTATGTAATATTCATATCTTCCAAGAATCAATCTTCACCATTGATTCCCAGTTACGGGTCAGAGGACCACGTTCTCCTTTCTCCTGAGGGAAGAGCTAGCACACCCTGAAGGTCACACATAACCTCAGCCCTCTGCATGGGGAAGAACACCTGAGGGCAGGAGCTCCCTACAGGTCTGGCGAGACCTGAAACCGGATCGGGGCAGATGGGAGCTCCTGTGGCAAAACAGGAGCTCGCATCAGTTCCTCCTGACCTAAGGAGCAGGAGGGCTACACATGAGTTCCCACCTGACCCTAAGGGAGAAGAAATTAGCCCCCTGGTATTGCGATTAAGCACATTATGCCACGCTACAAGTACCAGTCTAGAGAGGTGAAACCATGCCATTTGGCTGTTGCAGACTGCGGGTCCTGCCAACCTGAAGGTCACCTTGTTGGCATTCTATGATGCCCTCGACTGGTGCCGAGCTACCTCCAGGCCCAATGTCAATGTCCTGTCTGACTCACTCTGAGGCAGTGTACCCAATAGCTGACTTATCTGTAACCACAGATGACAGCTGAAGGTTGCCATATGTGCCTGGTATGCAGAGATGCACATGAGGGTGTGTGCCAAGATGAAAGCCTTCCTGCTGAGGACCATCTGTCTGAACGGAATGTGCTTCTAGAGGCTGGCCACATGTGAGGCATCGAGGCTTTGACAGGTCTGCAGTATCTGAAGCCCTGCAGAGGGCTACAGTACCTTACCTGTGGACCTTGTGGGTGCACAGTACAGCATGAGGTTTTATGTTACCCTCAGGATATGGAATGTGCTAGTAGCAGTACTGCGACCTGTAAAATGGTGAAGACTCAGCTCCTAGATCATCTCTGAAAGGAACTGTTGGTATTGAGTACTCGGTATCAGAGGAGAGATGGAACTAAAAATTATTTTCCTCAGAAGTGGGAGAGGAGATGGATTCAGGTGGCTGTAGCGCAGGAACCTCAGGCCTAAAATCAGCATGATCAGCTCTGAGGTAGAACTGCTGGTACACACCAGCTGCTGATTTGAAATGGTCCCAGAAAACCAGAAATACCTGGGAAAGAAGGGAGAGGGGGCAGAGGAGGGAGGTCATGGATGACCAGGCCAGGTCCTCTGCCACAACTGTGAAAATGCTCAGGGGACCTCACTCGGAAGGAAGGCCTGGCTAACTCACTCATCTGTGAATGACCAACATCTGTGGACCAGTCCAGATGGTGCCCTTGGGGTAACACCTGGGTGGGGAGAATGGAGCAGTATGCATCCCACGGGATGGCCCTGATCTCAACCAGTGACAGGACTGGACGGTTCCGGAGAGAAGTTGGGTCCTGGACCAGCGCTGAAACCCCCAACAGTTTCCACCACTTCTGAACAAGTGGTGAGCTGCAGGCCCAATGCCCTGCCTCATCTCCTCACCAATACTAACCCTGCCCTCTTCCCCCCAGCCAAGCCCAGACTCTAGGCCAGGTACTCAGAAGAGTCTGCCTCGGACCCAGCACTGCGAATGGCACCAGTCCCGTCCTTAGTACTGAGAACAGCACCAAGACCAGACACAGAAGCAAACCCCGACCGGCACTGCAAATGGCACCAGAAGGGGTCCTGGCACCAACCTGAGGGGCAACTCCAGAAGAACTTCCTGGCCCAAAGACAGATTTGGAACCAGGCCAAGGAAGGCCTCTATCCTCGAGGGCCCCATCCGCAGACACAAGGTTGGCGCCATCCTCCTCTTCCAGGTCATCCGACCACTCAGGCAAGAAACAAAAATAACTTCGAAGCCTAAGGAGGGACCAGCTCTAGAACCCTTCCCTCCTCCAGCACTGCTGGAACAGCAGAGACCTTACCTTGGTGTCCCTGGCATGATGCCTGCCTCCAAAGGTGGGCAGATAACAGTGTCACCTCCATGCTTGCTTCTCAAGAGTGCGGTAGTCCATGGAAAAGCAGGCATTGCACCTATCCATATCATGGTCAGTGTCAAGGCAGGCCCTGCAGTCATCGTGCCGAGCCTGAATGGCAATGTGGCCCCCACAGAAGCATTGACATATAGGGGGGCCATCGTGATTCTTCTTCTGTTTGGCCTTCTTGCCCTTATACTCCTCAGGACCAGACAGCAACATTGAAAAATAAACAAAAAACAGAGTAGAGTTCAGCAGCAAACTGCAATGAGGAGAAATGTCAAAATAATGAATGGTCCCCAGACAGAACAGCATTGAACTAAAGCAGTCACGAATCGCGAGGAAACAAAAAAAAAAAAAACAAAAGAGGATGGAGTTTTGGTGACAAAGCTCCCACGGTGTACACTCGACAGTGTAAAAAACAGAACTGAGGAAGGGAGGGGGCTGGCATCGGTTACTGACCAGCCCACGAGCACATCACCATATCTGCCTTGTGGGTGGTGTCGGCACCAGCGTTGGTCTTCTAGGTTACAATGGACTTTGCTATCACTAGATCCTAGTGCCTCTGGTATGCACTCATAAGTGGGAATGAATGGTGAAAATCGATTCTTGGAGAGTTATGTCGACACCGAAGACTTATCTATTCAGATTTGCTTTTTCAGAATTCTGATTTTAATGAATTTTGTTGTTTTTATGTTTTATTCTGTGAGACGTGTTATCCTGCTGTGTTTTATCTTTTGTACATGTGCTTAGATAATCTGATTTGCACTTTTAAAGAAATAAAGATGAGCCGAGTTGAAGATCTCAAAGAGCTCCCAGAATGGGTAACACATTGTTTAAATCACACCGAGAAAACTGGAACCAATGGAGGGACAGCTCCTCCTGACTGCTTCGAGAATATGAATCATGCACATGATGAACCCCAATGATGTTCCCACTGTTGGCTCCCTCATCAGACACTGATCAGACGCTGGAACCCTCAGTGTGCTCAACACTTGACCCTGTCCACTCCCAGTTGTAAAGTCCAAAAACTGTGGATGATGATCTCGGTGGCCTATTATCCTGGGCCCAGCCATGAGAATGAACCATACACTACCAACAGCCATTGAGTGGATACCTTTCTAGAAGTAATTCCTTTACCATGATGTCTCTAGACTGGATGTAGAATCTGTCGCCAATTAAGAACCCCCCATAGAATGGGAGGCATAGAGAAACTGGTATTTGCAAGGCCAGATTCTACCAATCGGAAAACCACATTTTTCTTGGCCACTCCGAGGCTATTCCAGGTCACATAATGTCTTGGAACCCGCAGGGTAAAGGTGGAACTGGCAGAAACAGATACATACTGTCGACAGCCCACTCCTGTGAGCAAACTATCGCCACTCACGAGCACCAAAAACTGACTGAAAAACCTCAGCACCACAGCACTCTCCTTTTACACAAAAAAACTAGAAGAGGGCAACTGGACCTTCTGTACAGCAGGTCAAAAGGTTTACCCCTCAGTTACCCTGCCAGGGAAACCGATATCAGGGACAATCACCTGCTCTCCACCCACTGAAGGAACTAGTTGCTTCTGTGAGTATGTTTGTACTGGTGCTCATGGACACAGTGACAGCGTCAGCTGACCTCACCTTCGCCATCTGTGACTGAACCTAGTCCTGACAAGAGTGCCAAGGCTAGATGCATTGCTCGTAAATCTAAAAACACTGACTAAATGAAAACTACACTCTCATATTTTGTAAATTTTGATTCCTTGTCAACAGACAACTCTCTTCCAGTAGCTGATGGGAATATACGTGTTTGCTTTAATTTATTTTCACTGTTATATAGAAACATAGAAGTTGTTGGCAGATAAGGACCTCTTGGCCCACCTAGTCTGCCCTATTTTCCCTACAGACTGTGCCACCGTAGATCCTGCTCAATCTCCCGTCATTTCTCCCCCTTGCCTTAATTCTAAGATCCCCTTGTGTCTATCCCATGCATGCTTGAATCCTGTTACCATTTCAGCACCCATCACCTCAGCTTGGAGGCTGTTTTAGGCATCCACTACCCTTTCCACGAAGAAGTATTTCCTCACATCTCATCTGAGTCTTCCTGCTCCAACTTCATAGCGTGACCCCTTGACCTCCAACATCTTTTTCTATGTAAAATGCTACCCTCATGTACCTTATTAATACCTGTGAGGTATTTGAATGTTTCTGTCATGTCTCCCCTTTACCTCCTTTCCTCTAGAGAGTACTTATTTAATACCGCGAGTCTCTCCTCATAAGGCTTTTGATGCAGGCCCTGCACCATTTTGGTTGCCCTCTTCTGTACCGCCTCCACCCTATCTATGCCCTTCTGAAGATGGGGCCTCCAGAACTGGACACAGTACTCAAGGTGAGGCCTCACCATCAGTCTGTACAGGGGTAGCACTACCTCCCTTTTTCTGTCAGTGATACCCCTCACTATGTACTGGAGCACACTGCTAGCTTTCCCCACTGCCTTATCGAACCGCTTTGCTACTTTCAGGTAATCAGAAATAATTACCCCCCAGGTCCCTGTCCTGTTTTGTGGTTGCTAAAACCTCCCTGCCCAACTGGTACGTTTCCCCCAGGTTTCTGTGCCCCAAGTGCATGATTTTGCACTTTTTTGCATTAAAACCCAGTTGCCAAACCCTTGACCAGTCTTCCAACTTTTTAAGATCGTCCCTCATTTTTTCCATCTCCCCAGGTATGTCCACTCTGTTGAAGATGTTTTGTGTCATCTGCGAACAAACATACTTTCCCTTCCAGCCCTCCTGCAATGTCGTTAATAAAGACATTGAAGGAGACCAGGCCTAGTACTGACCTCTGGTCACCTTGCCTTCTTCAGAGTGAACACCATTAACCACCACACCCTCTGATTCCTGTTGCTTACCAACTTCTTACCCATTTTACTACTTTTGGACCCACTCCTAGGCTGTCCAGCTTGCTCACTACTCTTCTGCATGGAATGGTGTCAAAGGCTTACTGAAATCCAGGTAGGCCACGTCCACCACTCTGCCCTGATCCACTTCCCTGGTCACCCAGTCAAGGACCTCAATCAGGTCTGTCTGGCAAGATCTCCTGCCCATGAAACCATGCTGCCTCAGATCCTGTAAACCACTGATCACAAGGTATTGCCCAATCCTTTCCTTCAGTAGTGTTTCCATTACTTTACTCACCATTGAAGTCAGGCTGACAGGTCTGTAATTTCCTGCCTCCTCCCTGTTACCACTTTTGTGAAGTGGGACTACATCTGCTCTCCTCCAGACCCCCAGAACTTACACCGTATCTAATGATACGTTGAACAGGGCTGTCAGAGGTGCAGCGAGCACCTCCTTGAGTTCCCTCAGTATCCTAGAGTGTACCTCATCAGGCCCCATTACCTTGTCCACTTTTAGCTGTGCTAGTTCCTTGAGGACTCACTCCTCTGTAAAAGGACTAGTGTCCACTCCTTCCTTTAATGCTCTCGTCCCTTATCTGTCGCCCATCACCTACCCTTTCCTCCATAAATACTGAACAAAAGTATTTGTTCAATATGCCTGCTTTTTTTTTTTTGTTCCTTACACACAAACCCCACCTTCCCCCCTTTTAGATTTAATATCCCTCCTTTGGTCTTCCTCTTTTTGCTTCTATACCTAAAGAATGTTTTATTCCCCTTTTTTAGTGACTTGGCAATATTCTCCTCTGTATGCACCTTTGCGCTCCTAACTGCTTTCCCTGCCTCCTTTTGTTTCTCCTAATATCTCTCCCTAACCTCCTCCTTCTGTCATCTTGTATTTTTTAAATGTGTTTTTGCCCTTATTTTCTCTGCTACTTCTTTAGAGAACCACATCAGTCTCTTTTTCTCTTGCCCTTGTTAATCTGCCTGACACAGAGGTTTGTTGCCTTCTCAATGCCCTCCTTTATTTTTGCCCACTATTCCTCTACTCCATCCAGTTTCTCTATTCCTGCTAGGGTGTCCCTGATGCATTCTCCCATTTTCTTAAATTCGGCCCTGCTGAAGTCCAGGACCCTTGTTTTGTGTGGTTTGATTCTGGCTCAGTTCTTATACTGACCTGCACCGTACAATGATCACTGGTCCCCAGGTGGCAACCCACCATGACGTTAGCAGCACTGTCCCCGTTTGTCAGTACCAGGTCCAGTACTACCCCCATGAGTGGGTTCCTTAACTAGTTGCCTGAGGAACGTCCCCTACAAGGAGTCCATGATATTCCTACTTTTAACTGTTGCTGAAGCTGGGAGGCTCCAATCCATGTCTGGTAGACTGAAGTCACCAACCGTCAATACCTCCCCCTTGCTTGCCATCCTTCGGACTGCTTTGAACATATCCTTATCCACCTCATCTCCTGTGCTGGAGGTTTGTAGATCACTCCTGTGTAAATAGTGCCCCCCTCCCCTTTCATGTCTCCAGGGTGACCCCACAGTACCTCTGCTCCTCCCTGCTCCCCCTGTATTTCCATAGCTTTTATGTTTTCCCCTCACATCAAAAGCCACTCCTCCACCCTTTTTACCTACCTTGTCCCTTCTGAATAGAGTATAACCTGGTGTGGCTACATCCCAGTCCTGGTTTTCACTGCACCAGGACTCGGTAATTGCGACTATGTCCAGGTCAGCTTCTGCTATGGTGGCCTCTAGGTCTAATATTATTACCCAGACTTTGAGCATTTGCGTGCATGACTCTCCAGATTGTACTGCCCTCCTCTCCCATTTTACCCATTTGCCCTTCCTTGTTTCGGCCACTATTCGTCTTACTCTCTCCCTTTCCTTCTACTGTCTGGATTCTTAGGTTGACAGGTTCCTTTTGGGATTTCTCTCTCTCCGGTTTCCCACTACTGACCTTGTTAGCCCATGGGGGGGGACAGATTAGGTCTTCCTGCCTCATTCCAACCCCTCCTTGGCTAGTTTAAAGGCTTGCTAATGTAGCATTTTAACTGTCCACTGAGGATCACGCGCCCCCGATAGATGCAGGTCATTGCCTCTGTACAGGCCTTTATTCCTCCAGGTGGTGCACCAGTGCCAAATGAATCTGAATCCCTCCTCTTTGCACCATTCCTTCAACCATGCATTGAAAGTCCTGGTGTGGAGAATCCTGCCCTCTCCCCATCATAGATGGGCAGCACCGCCGAGAAGGTTACAGATTGTGCTAATTGCCCAACACCCCTCCACAATTCCCTGAACTCCTCCAGAATTATTTCTGGCTCATCCCTAGCAAGGTCTTCAGTCCCCAGATGGACAATGACATCCAGCTCTCCCTCCCTCCCTGCTGCCCCAGCAATCCCTTGGATCCTCTCTCCATCCCTTCATGCCATGGCACCTAGAAGGCACCTAACCTCCCTCTCCTTCTCCCTACCTGCCTCCAACTGTATCCCCTTCACTATGGAGTCCCTCACCAGAATTCGCTTCCTCCTCCTCTGGGGTTCTCCATCACCCCTCTTGGGGTCTCCACTATGGAGGACCCCAACATCCACCCTGGTAACTACTTTGGGCGCCTCTGTGGGACATTCCCGCCCAGCCAGTGCGGGACAGGAGTTACGTCGCAGTACCGGCTGGGGGATGTGTCTACACTCCACCACCCTTACCCTCCCCAACCCCGCTGTTGTCCAGCTGCTCCTCCTACTTGGCATCCTTTGAGGTGGCTGTGGTGGACTAGGTGGTCCCTGAGTGGGGGAGTAGGTCCTCTAAACCCAAGCCAGCTCGGCCTTGGGCCTGGCAACCTCCTCCCTCAGCCCAGAGGGTGCACAGAGATGGGGCAGCAACGTAGCCTCCAGAAAGTCTGCCTGAAGACTGCCAACCCACAGCCACTGCCCTGCACCACTCCCATCATCCTATACTTCCTACTCTCGCTGTAATTTTAGCCTTTTGAATTCCTTTTATTCCTTTACCCTATGTAGGGAGTTTCATCTATCCCTAGGTTCCTGTGTCCCCTTCACTCTAACCCACATTGAACAGTTTCCAGTAGGCCACCCACCTGTTACCCAACAAGAATATCCATCAAATCCCCACACTCCCCCTTCCTCAACAATTCTTTCTAAGCTGGCCTGGTGGTGCTGACGGTTGAGGCACTGGACGCTGCACCTCGCACTACGCCAGGGGTCGGCAAGGGATTGAACGTCCGGAGGACTGCTCTCCCTTCTCTGGGTAGGGATTTGGGGTTGTGCCGCTCCAGGGCAGCTCCTGGTGGTGGCTAGAGGCAGCATGGAACTTGCAGCACAAAGTGGAAGCTGTGGGGCGGAGTGTCAGCAGGCACCGGTGCTTAACGCTATGGACACCATTGCATGCCCGCGCTCCGCAAGGGTACACAATAAGAAAATCCCTCTGTGGCACCGTAGAGATGAAGGGGGCTCCAGGGGCAGGCCCACATCCCATCACCGGCCCAGTGCACCAAGGGACTCCCAGGGCTGACCGAAACCACGTGGGTCCCTCTAATCTCAAGGTCACCATGGGCGGGCCCTCCGCCAGGGAGGGGTGATCAGGGGCTGGACTTGCCTGGGTGTTCGGGGGGCAGCTGGTGACAGGGTTCACGTAAGGAGTAGAGGCCTTGCCGAGTGAGTACCCTGGAAGGATGCCCAGGCCGCAGGGTGTATCAACAGAATTCACAAAAACAAAACAAAAAATGTCTTTCTAGCAAGCCCCCTTGCCCAACTCACTGTCACTCAAAAGAGAATTTCTAGCTTGTCTCCTTACCCACAGTTACATCAAATTTCCAACACATACTCACTCCCACTACTTCCCAGAATTACTTACCAGCCAGTCTGCACCCTCACACATATACAACACTTTCCAGAAAGTCCCCTTACCTTCCACACACTGTTTTTATTCCATCCGCACACTTACAGCTTCACAACAGAAGTTCCAGCAAGTCCCTCTCCCCATTCACTACTTTCTAGGGTTACTTACCAACAAGCCTTCGCACTTTCAATTACACAACAAAAACTATTCAGCAGGCCCCTCATCCCATGAACATAGCATTACCTAGACTCCGGCATCTTGCAAGTTCTTTCCCCCACAACTGCTTTATCTCCCCGTAACATACATTCTTTACCCGGTATCCGATCTGATGGACAGGGTCCCTGGCTGTCGGCTGTCTCTTTGGCGGACTCTGGGCAGATTCCACTTGCCGTGTCCTTAGTGAGAGGGCCGCAAGCAGAGGGCAGCTTGGTGTCCTCTTCCTTTTGAAGCAGCAAGAAATGGGCTAGGTGCCCTGGACTGGTTCCTGAGGGGGCAAGAACTGGGGACTGTTCATGTTAGTCCCCTGTAACTATCCTGGGGTTTCCATTTTACAGCTGTTGAAATCTCATTATCCACGAGAGCTGCATTAGCATATGAGAACACAATGTCAAATCACCCGTTTATACCATGTATTTCTATGCTGAAAGTACAAATAAATAAATAAATAAATAAATAAATAAAAAAAACACCTCTGGAAACACACAAATTGAAAGCAATTTAATGGGAAACCCCCTGTATTACAACTTGGATAGCTTACATTGCTACATGAAGGTAAATGTGGTATTTCATTTCATTTATTTATTGTGCTTTTAGGTGCCAGTCCTCCGTGGGCTCAGCCCCTGACCCCCGACCACCCCTGTGACTAGTTTTGTTGAAATCTAATTAAGCAGACAGGCATACTGTAGAGTTCCAAGGGTGCTTTCACATCATGTTCTCATATGCTAATGAGCTCTCTGGGACAGTGAGATTTCAACAACCATAAAATGGAAACCCCCCAGGATAGCTACAGGGACTAATATAAACAACGAAACTAAACTAAGGCAATCACATGCATCTCTCACAGCTACGGGGGGGGGGTTGTTTGTTACCACAGAAACAAATAAAATTCACAAGATCGGAGGGTGGAGTTTTCCTTTACAAAAGTCCTGAGGGCTCTCATTTCCTTGACCGGAATCTGGACTAGACAAGTCCCCACTTTCAATCACAGGAGTGTGGTGTGCTGATTTATGGAACACATACAAACAGAACAGAGAAAGAAAGAAGTGCCTCAGCTGGGACTTAAACCCAGACTGCCAAGAACAGCATTCCCGTTGCGCTACCAGTAATGGAAAGTGGGCCGTCCTGGAGGACCTTACTCTTTCTCTAATACACAACCTGGTGCTGCACAGAATTACACTTTCAATCACAAGAGTGAGGTGCGTACATTTATGGAACACATACAAGCAGAACAGAGAAAAAGTGCCGTAGCTGGGACTTGAACCCCAGGCTGCCCGAATACCATTTCGGTTGCTCTACCAGCTGCACCACCAAGGCATCTGTAAACTGGGTATTCCCAGAGCACATTACTCTTTCTCCAATGCACAACCTGGTGCTGCATAGATAATTACATTTTCAATCACAGGAGTGCGGTGTGCACATCTATGGAACACATACAGACAGAACGGAGCAAGAACTTGCCCCAAGCCCAATCGACCGGTCAGGGTCACTCCAAGAAGGCAGTGAGGAATTCCCTTCAAATACACTTGATTTTATTCCACCATGGGTGCGACCGCAACATCAGGCTAGACACTGTACTGGTACTTGGAAGTCCTCTTGATGCCGGAACCCATACTGGCAACATCATGTTTTGGAGAGCTCTCATAAGAAATTTGGTCCTCAGTATCAAAGTTTTAATGCTGTGGACATCAGAGTCAGAGGTGGAGCAATCTGCTTGCAGTCTTCTGGATTGGGTTCTCCTACCACCTGGTCATATGATGCGAGCACCCTGTGACTGCCCAACTGACACATCGCTCTAAAGTGCTGCAATCACTACGATGGTGATGGTGGGGGGATGTCTCTCTAGCGACTATCCAGTCGTATGTCTCCAAGATGTCCAATGTCCTAGTCTCTAAATGCTGCATCAACTACATCAATGAATGCTGTGAGGAGCTTGGAAATGAAAATGTCACTCCTGAATGGCAAAATGTCAGCATTTCTGAAGTGACAGGCAGAAAACAGACTGAGGACAGATTACCTTTAAACTGATGGATGCAAGAGCCCCCAGACTGAACTGCTTAGACGGTCTCTTCTCATTGAGGGGGCTTTGGGACAATTGCCTCTGTCTGTATCAGGAGATTGGAGGCTGGCCTACTGAACACTGATCCTCATCTGTGTCCTCTGCTGGGAAAGACTCTGCAGCCTTCCACCAAGGAAAGGTTTGGAAGAGAGATATATCTGATATCTGCGTACCTCACTGTGACAGCCTGCCTTTCCTGCCCACAGCCCCTTAACAGCAGCAAGCGAGGTCTCTGCTATTGCTACCTGAACACCAGGAGGAAAAAATGAAAATCTCAGTTTCTGTGATTACAGATGATCCGAAAAGGCCAAAATTCACATCAGCTGCCTAGAAGCCCAACTCCCACCCCTTGAAACTGAGATGGGTTCTGGTTGCTCGCTAGGCACTGACAAGAGTCCTTACTAGTCCTGGATAACTACCCAAACACCATCCAGTTGTGAGCCAAAATGCAATTCCCCAAGGAGGGACATACTGTGCCATTCATTCTTGGTTCAGTGACGCAGCCACAGCCCTTAAGGCTCAAAAAAACAATCTTCACAAACTGTCTGCAGCTACATTCTCCAAGTGGAGCGGGTGCTGGAGCTAAGCCGCAAAGTCATTCATCTCCTCCAGCTGTGGTGGAATGAACCCACTTAAGTAATGACCCAGGAAAAACAAAAGAGACACCTCCGGGTTCTGTGTCAAGGATTCAGCCATCCTCAGACCGATCTGTTTGCCTCCATCCACAATACTCTGGTTCAATGATTCTTCAGCCACTCCTGGCGTCTGCAGGTGGAAGTAGTGGACATCCTCTCACTAGAGTGGAATTAGGCAGTACGTACACCATCCCTCCTGTGCCTCTCCTCGGGCATTCGTACAGGACACTCTTGAGGAAACTTTCTTCTAGTAGCTCTGGGGTGGCCCAGAAGACTGTGGTTCTCGGTCTTGGCGAACCAAGCTCAGCACACGCTTTTTGTCTTCCAGCGGGGGTGGGGGGTGGGAGGGAGGATGGCGACAATCCATTCTGCATCTAGATGTGGGAGCAACACAGCTCACAGCCTGGCTCCTGAAGGAGGAGACTCTTGAAACTAGTTTCCTCTAAGAAGGTGGCAGACACCCTGATGGCTGTCAGGAAAAATTCCACATCGGCAGTTTCTGCTTGCATATGGACCACCTTTTTTTTTTTTTTTTTTTAATATACTTATCCTGAATATCCTTTAAAATATCATCCAGGCCAGAACCAAATAACAAGCCTCCCTTAAAGTCTAAGTTAAACAGCTCTGTCTTTGAAGCCTGATCAGCAACCCAGTGTTGAAGCCACACACTCGTCGTATAGCAGACACAATGTAGTAAGCGGAGTGAGTCAACAAGCATTAAGTTCTCCACCATGGCATCCCCCTAAGAAGGTAGAGGCCATGGAAACCAACTGCAAAATACTCACCCCCCTCCAAATCCAGAGGAACGAAGCTGCCCAGGGTCGTAATCCACAAGTTTAAGGCTCTGGCAACAATAAAGGCATCAGAGGAGGTGTGGAGGTTTGCGCCGTTGGAGGTGAAGGCACTTTTGCACGAAGCATCGACTCGTTTGTCATGCACATCCGCTATGGCCAAAGACCCTTCAACAGAAATCGCAGAGAGTCTGACAGAATTATGAACTGCCTTATCTGCCAGAAGATGGGTTTTCCACTTGTGGGCATTTTCATCCAAAAAGTGGGAAAAAACCCACCATATCTTAAGTTTTCATCAGATAGTTCCATTGGTCCCGCACCTGCCCATACCTGTTCAATGATGTGGCCACCAAAAATAAGGTTTGGAGCGAAGGATGACGAGAACAGGTCAGGACTGACATCTACTGCCTCCAAGCACCTCCTTGAGGTGCAATGAACTACACCCCTCAGTTATCGGATAGGACACAGATTTGGCATCAAACAGGGGAGCAACAAGAATCCTCTTTGGCTCCGTGCACTCCCGTTTCTCCTCCTCCTCCTCAGATGGATCGTCTCCCGCCTCCTCAAGTAACTTCTTTAGGTCAGGAATTTCCAAGATCCTCATCCTGACCCTCTGTATGGCAAGGGTCAGGGTCTGCCTGCAAATCTGAAAAAGCAGCCCTGTCATGCTGCAGAACACCTGGATGTGCCTGTGTGGGCCCGATTTGAGGTCAGCGTGTCTGATGGGATGTCCTGCGGAACACTGGGGATCAACAGCTCTCCTCAGAGCAACACAGATTTACACAATTCTGCTTGCCACTGTCAACTGGTACCCCAGGTGCACCCCCCCCCCAGCTCGGAGTGATTTTGGGGGGTACTCAAGGGACATATTAACGCAAAACACAAACAGGGGAAGAAACCCACTGCGGAGGGTCGCATTACCCCCTTGCAGGTCTTACATCTTTGAATGGTTAGAAGTCTCCAATATGTCATGGTGCCAAGAAAAAATAGCCCTGCAGAAGTTCAAGGATAAAGGGTGATGCTGCCATAGTAAAGACATAATAGAGAACTGTTGCCACGATCCCCAGCACCAAGGTGGGTTAGAGTGCCAGTGAGGCCGATTCATGTTCTGGTCAGCCATGTCCACTATCAGGCAAGACCTGCTGAAATTAACTTAACATAATAAGCGCTCTTTTCATTTATTTGTTTTTTACCATCTAGTCCTTGCCAATATAATCTGATCACCATAAGAAGAAGACACAAATTTCAAAATATATATATATATATATATATATAAAATTAATTAATAGGACTAATAATGCCTGTCAAAAAATAATACAAAAGTTTCCACATATGTCAGACTAGTCCCATAGAGAATATAGGCTGATGCCTAATATCAAATGTTGTAATGAAATCAAGTGCAGAGTATTAAAGCACATTTATAAAAAGTACGGCTGGCAATCTCAAAACTGCTTAATTTTTATCTCACTCACTCTATTGTTGCTTGCTCTCCACATGCTGAGAGGAATGTTTGGCATAGGCTCAGAAGCACTGAAGTGGTTGGAGTAAAAACACCACATACCCAGAGACTGCTGTTTACTTAGTGTAAGATGCTCCTGCCTCCGTTCTTCCTCGCACCAATAAGGCTGGCACCTGTCCATTCCAGAGATTGGAGGGCACATTCTCCCACAGAACTGAGCAAAAGGCACATCCGAAAACAACCATGTGCTTAACAATTTAAAGTCAGCACCAACCAAAACACTCTTCAGTGAGAAGCAATGAGGAAGTGCTGGTGAAGAGAGAGATGCTGCATCTTGCACTGAAAAGTGCAGA
This sequence comes from Neoceratodus forsteri, assembly GCA_016271365.2. Classification (NCBI taxonomy): domain Eukaryota; kingdom Metazoa; phylum Chordata; order Ceratodontiformes; family Ceratodontidae; genus Neoceratodus; species Neoceratodus forsteri. The sequence continues at coordinate 1,394,286,796 of CM057456.1, forward strand.
CGTGCATGCGCACTTCCACCTGGCATGCTTGGGGGCCCGTGAATAGTGCGCCAAGGCAAAGGAGCGTCCAACAGCCACAAGGGTGTACGCCCAGCTGAAAAACGCGATGACCAAAAGAAAGGAAAGACAGCAGCTCAATGGAGCCAAAAAACACCGTAAAGAAATGGAACAGCAAACAAAAACAATGCGGAGGAATCGACCAAAGACTCTGTTCCCCTTAAAGAAATAGCTCTCTCCAGTAGCAACTCCCCCTTTCTAAATGAAATCTGCTGAGGAGAGTTAAAGGAAAACAATCAGAGAAAGTCAAACTAGGAGACTGAGGAGGAAGGAGAAGGCAGAAGACGCCCAAAGATTAGAGCGCTTCAGGGAATCCTAGTTAAATAAAGAAAGAAAAAACAGGTGAGGCACCATAGCTTCTTTCTTTTTTTTTTTAATAAAACGGAGACCTCCCAAAAGCTACAACACCCTAAAAACAATGTAGCAGACATGGCCCCCAGACCAAGCACAGGCAGTGAAAAAAGGGGACAGCAGGTCAGCCAATTTAAAATCTGCATGAAATGGGCATGATTTTAATTTAGGAGTGCTATCTGTCACCAGGTCGTCTCAATGTGCTGGGCAGAACTGCTGCCCTAAGGCTTAAAAGTGGAGTTTTCCTTCAGAGCAGCTTGAGAGATGTTTCCCCTTGGATGGCACAGTTATGACTGCAGAGTTGCTCCTGTCCGGAATCCTCATGCGCCCAACATTCTAAGACTTTGGGCTGTGCCATTTCCCCTAGTAGTGGTGCACAATACCCAGTTGTAATGACTACCCATTGACAATGTGGAGCACTACAGAAACAGTCATACCTTTAAATCGACAGCCGATCTAAAAGGTATCACTTATAAGCTTATGTTGTGTAACTCACATACACAATAGCTTGACTCAAAATATATCCTTCATCTCTATTTATTCGGTGGCAGGACTATCATAAACCAGTCATGTTTTCGACACTCGTCAGTTATGGTCCTACCCCCTTAATCATGAAGATAAATTAAATGATTCGAGTCACACCACTGTCTAACCCCTATTTATTAATTAAACCCGGAAGGTGGTCCACGTCAAACTCAACTGGAGTCAGTATAAAAGGAAGACAATAAGCTCTGTCATACACTACAGACTATGGAATCTCAAACCACTGCCTACTGCTCTGATGTCAGCTGCAGGGGATTCTGGGATTTGTAGTTACAGAAGATATCAGCCAAGAACTAAGCAAAATTAGTGTGCTACAATCTACTATACTGCAGTAAACGGTAAGGAAACCAAAATGTTTTTGCACACAAAGTGCACATTGGGACAAGCCCCACAACTGAATCCGAGGGCCCTTTGTGCCGACTGTTCCCCTTCAAATTTCTGCTTGGTAACCTCCTATCTTAGTATGCGATTGCAGTACTGATTTGACATGCAAATAGCACACAAAATGATTTGAAACAATAAAATCAAATTTTCATTAACAAAACAAGATATTTTGGGTGATGTGAAGGCTTTATTAGTCAATTACATTTTTGACTGGTGGCCAGTATCTACCAGAAGCAAGTGTCAATTTAGGGGGCACTGGTTATCATTTCACACACTGCATAAACGCTGCATCATTGTTTAATCAAAAACTAACAAAATGACTTTTTTTTTTTTTTTAATTCTCTGGGATAGTACAGCGAGCTTAAGAAACCGTCAGGGTGGCCTCCTTAACAGCAGAATCCCAGAGAGCTGCATACTGCAAAAAATGCTTTACCGGCTGGCCCTGTAGTACTACCACTCGCTACGCTGGTGACCTGGGTTCCAGAGGATTGAGCATCCTACAACAGCCTTCCTCTTTTTTTTTGGGGGGGGGGGGCTACAGCTTGACACCCAGCAGAGGTGTTGTGTCAGCACAGTTTGAAGCTTCAGCACAGAGGGCAGTTTTAGACAGACGCAGACATGTATCGCTGCACATCGCAGCTCCATGGGGAGAAAATGGGAGACCGAAGCACCACCCGCTCAACCAGGATGACACTGGACCCTCTCAGGCCCAACACCACCAATCAGACACCACAGCAAGTAAATCCTATTTGGGGTATGGGCATGCCCCAGGGATCCCATCATGAGCAGTCAGTCGTGAGGAAAAGCTGAGGGTTAAATCCTGGGGAAGGTGGGTGATCAGACTTGAGGGGTCCAGCTGAATGAGGACCGAGCAGGTGCAGAGAGGATAAAAAGCTTGGTAGGAAAATAAAATAAATAAATGCATTACCTCTCGGAAACTTTTCCTCCCTGTAGATTTTCTCCTCATCATGTGCAACTGTTCGGAAAGTTTGACAGCAGACAAGGCAAAGTTCTCCAAAGCAAACTTTTCAGGAGGGCGGGCACTCCTGCTAGGGTTCATGCGGCGCTCAACAGGACCTTCAGAAAATGATCTCCTGGGAGTTTTCTTCTGTTTCTGTGGACGGAACAGAATTTGCAAGGCTCAATTAGCAAGAAAACCAAGACATTCCTTGAAACAGAAGTTGTACAATTAAAAAATCCATGAATAGGCTACTTACTGGAGAGGTTGCATTGGATTGTTTCATTGGGAAGAGTTCAGGCATTGAATTCAATTCTGCTAATAATTTGGCAAGCTGCAATGGGAAACAAAGAAAAACAATGGTCTTTGTAACAAATACCCAACCAATCCATGAATGCAATTACTTATTTTAATTAGAACTATGGGGAAAATCGCCCACAAGAGTCTTTAAAAATATATGAAATTAAGATTACCTCACAAATCCACTGCAGCCGAAATTTAGGAATGGACACAAACTGAGATTTTGGAAAGAATATGTAACAAATTCCTAAGTAAACTACTGGATGTCACACCAGGTACTCAGCGGCACCTATGAGCTGAAAACAGAACTCTAGCCCTCAGAGCACAGGTTGTGCTCAACATTTTTAATTATTGGACTAAAGTTCTTAATATGGTGTTGGATATATAGTCCAGGCAATGGCTAACTGCAGTCATGTTACCCACAGTTTCTTCTATGGCTTTTCCATGGATGAAATCGGTTAGAAACTACTTGCAGTCCACTGGTTTGGGTTTATAGGGGAAAGTCAGGATGAGCTTAATAAAGAAATAGGAACCATAAGCAACATAAATGAAGACTGAAAACTTTTATGTTTCTATGTAATTATTTTAAAGAGGACATAGTACAGTTATCTGAAATAATCAAAAGTGTCAAATGACTACCTGTCTTACTAAAAAAAAAAACCAAGAAAAATCTCATCACTGGAAAGGGTAACTTTCCATTTTAAATTATCCACAGCTATGAGGCGCCATAACTTAAGGTTCAAAGTTTCTGACTCACAAATTTTAGCAGGGAGCTATAATAAAATTCCAACTGAACCATGAACTTGCAGTTGTTCTTATGAAGAATTAGACAATATAAAGCAGCGATTATTCTGCTTCCCATGTTACACTGCACCTAGGAACCTCTTCTTGGCTCCTATTTTGGAGAATAGGTACTTTATGTCAATTTTTTTTGTGTTTCTCCTGTCCTCTACTGAAGAGCACCAAACTGTGAATGCTGCAGCTCTTTTTGCTCATAAGGCTGAAGATATCACATCTAAGTACTCAAAGTAAGATAAAATGAAATCAAGTGCCGACTGTTTATGATCTGTGGATTACTTAATCTGTTGAAACCAAAAAGAAGTGGTTTAATCAGTCTCAGTACGTGTACTTATATCAGGGTTTTAAATAACTGATTAGCAGTTTTTTTCTTGGGACAATGCTGTACAGATATTATTTATGTAGGTTTTCTAGAAGTGTTATGTTTGTTAAACACAATGAGGCAAGTGCTATGCATTTTCACAATGTTTTAGCACTTTTATGAGCAAAACACTAATCAATTTTTGGAGTTAAATAAAACCCTGTATATGGATATGTATTTTAATGTTCTCTATGTATCTTGATTTTTAATTGTTTCATTAAGTTTCTCATTGCCTGCTTTGGTACAATGAATGTTATATATCAATAAATATTTGAAAAATGACAAAATTCTGAAACACTCATGTTTCTTTTATTTCCTTACCCTGCAGAAGTGAAGCAGGGCTGCCTGGTTGCAGTTCTAAGAACTTTGCCATAAAACAGAAGAAATTATTTCGGATTTAGGTGAAAGGGGGAAAAGGAAATTGTTTAACCAGGAAAGGCACACTAAGCTGGAGCTTGTTTCCAGGTGCAACTTGGGAGCACAAGTAAGTTAATTGACTTGCTCAGGGTCACACAGTATGCAGTTGGGGATTGATGGGATTCAAACCCAGGTCTCCAGGGTTGCAGCTCAGTGCCCTTAACCACTACGCTATACTGCCTCCGTTATATATTTTTCTTTTTAGTTCCAACATTGTTACTGGGTTAGTCATAACTGCTTGGTAATTACAGCATGTCACCCAGCTAGGAAGCCTGACTCTCTCACAAAGCTGTGTCATCACCATGGAACCCTGACTGTCTCAGCATTCCGTGACACAGTCCTCAGTTTACTATACTGCCATGCAGTATTGAGAAGAAGGTATCAAATAAATTCAATAATGTATTCTCAAAACAGGAAAAAGGATCAGTAGTAGTAAGTTTTAGTTATCAAGCATGCCCATTCCCTGGAGCTCATAGTGCCTCACAACAATAATGATAACATTAAAATCAATACATAAATCACGTAAAATAGCATGTTAAGAGCCTTGAAACAGCAGCGCTAATAAAACAGATCCTACCACTGGTTCAAGTTAACAGTCACGGCCTTCAATTACGGTGCTTTGCACAGAATCCTCGATCTGCTGTTCACATCAGTAATTTAAATACTATGTTCTTATTTGGAAGTGAACGGGTTGCTCCTGTCTTTCATAAGAATATTTCATAAACTGATCTCTACGGCATGTGAAAATCTAAATTAAACAACTATGGTATAACCAAACCATGCCCCAAAAGGTTCTCTTATGTACCAGTAACAGTAGCTCTTCGACTCAGTCTCCTCCATAGAGTCGTAACTTTGGACTCAACCTCAGGACTATTCAAACTTTTGCCTAGCTGGGGCCACCCACATTGACATATGCTGGCACCATCTATATAAATGTGGGCAGCCACGTCTCTCCTCAGTTTCTTGCCGTTGACCAGCTTGGAGATGTTATATGAACCAGAAGTGGAGACCAGAACCCTCCAGGGACATAGGACAGGTGATAGTTCTGGAAAGACAAAGACCATTAAGGGGCACAGAAAAGGAGAAGACCCAGCGTACAGTAATAGGCATGCTTTTCATAGCATGCCTCTTGAAGTACAGAAGGGCATAGGAAGGTGAGCTGCGGCTCTATGGAGGAGATTTTTCCGAAGATCTTCTGTTACTGGGAAGTAACAACAGTGTCTTTGAGGACAACTCTCTCTACAGAGAGACACCCTTTTGAATAATTTCCAAGCAGTACATAAAATCAAGTGGAGAAAGACCCATCAGCAGGGACTTACAGTACCCTAAGACAGCAGGCCTTGGAGAAAGGCTAGGCCAAATGCAGCCCATCTACATGACACCATGTCCAGACAATGATGTTTAGTAAAAGTGTGGACAGAACTTCATGTGGCAGCAGAGCATATGTTACTTGCCAAATACAAAAACAAGATACAGAAGTGGCCATGCTACAGCTAACATAACCATGAATAGTACCAGGGAGCTCCCAGGGCCGTGACCAGGGGGGTGCAAGAGCTGCGGTTGCAGTATGGCCCGCACTGCCTCAGAGGTCAGCATTAAGAAAACCTTTTATCACAAACAAACTTGCAACTTTCTCTTTGGAAATTGCTTATCCATTTGAAATTGGGTCAGTCAACTATGGTGTCGGCAGATTCCAACTCCAGATTCACATGGTGGGGGGCAGTACAGAACAAAGAAGCAACCTGGGCCCATTACTCAAGACAGCTAACCTTGGTGCCAGTGTCCCTAGGAGGAGCAGGGATAAATTACATTGTTCAGATCCTTGATCATGGTGCCAGCAAGGCGGATGGGAGGCAGCATGGACAAACCATGGATACTCAGCAGGACTGATGCAAAAACACTTGCGCTATAAAATTTTTATATGCAATAAGAACAGATTACTCACCTGTAACAGTAGTTCTAGGAGTGGTATATGTTGTTCATCTACACTGTCTGGCATTGTCCCTTTCCCCTTTAAATCTTGCCGGAAGTCTTCAAGCTGGCTCCTCCCACCCACCCGGGTGGTAAATACCTCAGCTCCGCCCCATGACGCCAGATCTAGCCCGCTGGAAGCCAGGTTGTGCGCCTAAAGCCGGGGAGGTCGGGTGGGTGCGTGTGGATGAACAACATATACCACTCCTAGAACTACTGTTACAGGTGAGTAACCTGTTCTTCTAGGAGCGTGGATATGTTGTTCATCCACACTGTCTGGCAGACTCCAAGCAGTTCTCCGGGAGGAGGGAGGCAAAGCGCACACCCCCTACTTAGGGAATACAGACTGGAGAACCGAGGCCCCAAAACCAGCATCCCGTGACTCTAGGTCAATGTGGTAATGGGTAATAAAGGGGTTCGCTGACTTCCAGGTAGCAGCCCGACAGATTTCCTGGATAGGGATGTCCTGAAGCAGCCACGAGCAGCCGTATGACGGGTAGAATGAGCCCTTAGCCTTTGGGAGGCTCCTTACCCGCCAACCTCGTAGCACAGACCTATGCATGATGTGATCCATCTTGCAATAGTCCGCTTGGCTGCAGGTCTGCCAGAAGCGGCTTCAGCGTAGGTGACAAACAGCTGGCGAACCTCTCCCTGAATTTCCGCCGTCCTCTCCTTATAATAGGAGAGAGCACGTCTGAGGTCCAGAGTATGGAGCCTATACTCGGCGACCGAGGTGTAATTAGGGTAATATACCGGCAGGGTCAACACCTGGTTAAGGTGAAACCCTGACACCACCTTCGGAAGGAATTTCCGGTGGGGGCGCAGGACAACTTTGTCCCTGTGAAAGACCAGATAAGGGGAGTCCACCGAAAGCGCCTGGAGCTCCCCTGTCCTTCTGGCTGACGTGATAGCCACCAGGAAGGCAGTCTTCCACAAGTGCAAGAGCTCACACTTGTGCATGGGTTCGAATGGCTTGCCCATGAGCTTTGCCAAAACCAGCAAAAGATCCCACGGAGGTGGAGGTTCACGCACCGGAGGGGATATGTGATCCAGGCCTTTGAAAAAGCACCTGATCACTGTCTCCTGAGCCAACGTCGGCTGACCGGCCCCCGCCCGGTAGGCAGAGATGGCTGCAAGGTGCACCCTAAGGGTCGATGACCGAAGACCCCCTTTGGAGAGAGACCAAAGGTAGTCCAGAATGTTAGCCACCGAGCAGGATAAGGGGTCCAGACCTTTACCCTGACACCAAATGGAAAATCTCTTCCATTTAAAGGCATAACATTTCCTGGTCGATTCTTTTCGAGATGCCTCCACCACGGTGTAGACATCCTCAGAAAGACCCAAAGCCTGGAACTCTAGCCGCTCAGGAACCAGGCTGTGAGGTGCAGGGATTGAAGGTCCGGATGAAGGACCTTCCCCTGGTTCAGAAAAATCAGGTCTGGGCGTGTACTGAGCCGCTCCAGGTTCCTGCAGCTGAGGCTGAGGAGATCTGGATACCAGAACTGGCGTGGCCAATCTGGGGCTACCAGGATCACCTTCGCCTTGTCCTTCCTCACCTTGAGTAACACCTTGTGGATCAAGGGAAATGGAGGAAAGGCGTAAAAGAGGCCTGGGGTCCACGGCCTCGAGAAGGCATCCCCCTGCAGCGAGCCCTGCTGAGGGGGGCGGGCATGGAACAGCCTCAGCTTGGTGTTCTCCCTGGAGGCAAACAGGTCCACCAACGGTTTGCCCCAACGAGAGAACAGGTAGTAAGCTACCTCTGGATGGAGAGACCACTCGTGGGATGTCTGGCCTAAGCGGCTGAGAGCATCCGCCAGTTGGTTCGCAACTCCTGCCACATGGATGGCTAGGAGATCTGCCTCCAGTCGGCTGATGAGGGTCCAGATCCGGAGCGCCTCCTTGCATAGCAGACGGGAGTGCGTGCTGCCCTGTTTGTTGAGGTAGTACATGGTCGTGGTATTGTCCGTCTGGACTTGAACCACTTGACCCCGGAGCTGAGGAGCGAAAGCTGACAGAGCCAGTCTGACTGCCCTGAGCTCCAACAGGTTGATGTGGCATCGGGACTCCTCTGGGGTCTAGAGCCCATGAGCTCTGTGGTCCCCCATGTGGGCTCCCCAGCCCATGAGAGAGGCATCGGTCGTAAGGATGACCGTCGGCTTGGGGCGGACGAACGGGATCCCTTCCTGCAGATGACTCGGGACAGTCCACCATTGGAGAGCGTCCCACATCCTCTGGGTGACCGTGACGCTGAGACCACTGGGCGGCGAGTTCCCACTGGAGGGGGCGCATGTGCAGTCTGGCCCAGCGGACCACCGACGTGCACGCCGCCATGTAGCCCAGGAGGCGCAGAAAGACCCGGGCAGGGCGTGAGTGCCCAACCAAAAATGATTGGGCAAAGGAGGAGCGAACCTCCGCCCTGTCCGCCGGGAGCCGAGCTCTGGCTCGACGAGAGTCGAGCTCTGCCCCGATGAAGCCCATCACCTGGGAAGGTACGAGTTCCGATTTGGCCTCGTTGATCAGAAGGCTCAAGTGTGAGCAGGTTCGGAGGGTCAGGTCCCTGGACCTCTCCACCTCCTGAAGGGAGGATCCCGCCAGGAGCCAATCGTCCAGGTAGGGGTAAATACGAACCCCCTGACGCCGAAGATGGGCTGCCACCACTGCAGTGCATTTGGTGAAAACCCTTGGGGCCGATGACAGGCCAAACGGCATGGCTCTGAACTCGTACAGGGTCCCTTCGACCCTGAAGCGGAGGAACCGCTGATGAGACGGACGGATAGGGATGTGGAAAAAAGCGTCCTGAAGATCCAGTGTGCAGAACCACATGTTTCGCTCCAGGGATGGTATGATCTGATTTAGAGTTACCATCCGAAAGGTGCGAGACCTGAGATACCGATTCAGGTCGTGCAGATCTAGAATGGGGCGCCAACCCCCCGTCCGTTTTGGCACCAGGAAATACCTGGAGACAAAGTCTGGGTCTGAAGGAGGATCCGTCACTCGGGCCACCACCTCTTTGAGGAGGAGTAGCGCAATGTCGTCTCGGAGGACAGACTGGGCGACTGAGATCCGCTCCCCTCGTGGGGCACAGGCTTGGCTGGGCGGGTACTGCTCGAATTCTAAGGGCAGACCCTGCCTGACCACTTCTAGGACCCATCTGTCCGTGGTGATACCGGACCAGGCGGAAACGAGTGGCGGAGCCACCCCTCGGAGGACCCAGAGTTGAAGTGACGGGTACAGGGGACGACACCCCCGCCCGCCACTGGCAGGCTTAGAGGAGGAGGAGGCACCTGGACCAGTGCCTCGGCCTCCTTTGCGTGGCTGCTGGGGACTTTGCTTGGGCCTAGGGCGCCAAGCCTGAGCCTGCTGCTGTTGTTGACCCCCCTGGAAGGGTGGTTGTCTGACCGCAGGGGAAGACTGACGAAAAGGCTTCTTCCTGCGCTTCTGCTGGTTCTTATTTGAAGAACCCTTAGCAGATGTAGCATCTAAGGTGGCATTAGATTGCTCGACACGCTGGTGACCTGCCACTCCTGGCCCGAAGAGGTCGGTGCAAGGAAGGGCACATCAGCCAGCTTGTGCTGAGTATCCACGGGAAAGGCGGATAACCTCAGCCAAGCCCTGCGGCGAGTGGATACCGCTGCAGCTAGTGAACGGGCACAGGAATCACCCACGTCCAGAGCAGTCTGGAGTTGTTGTTTAGCAACAGCTCTGCCCTGGTCCCTGACCTGCTTGACCGTGGTCTGCATGTCAGCTGGGAGGTAGGGAAGAACTTCGTCCAGCGACCCCAAGAGGGCGTAAGAGAAGTGTGCCATAATCACCGCTGAGCTTGCCTGACAAAGGCCCAAAGATGATGCAGCATAGACCTTTCGGGCCGAGTGGTCCATGAGTTTGGACTCTTTGTCTGGAGGGCGGTCAGTATCGGCTGAGCTGCCCGTCCGCCTGAATACTGAGGCAGTCACAAGGCTTTCCGCCGAGGGTGCTCAGTAAACCCTGCCAAAGACCCTGTGGGCACCGCGTACTTGCGTGCCATGCGGGCAGATGGAGCTGGGCAGGAGGCTGGACGCTGCCAGAGTTCCAAAGCCGGACCCATAATGGCTTCGGCGACTGGAAAAGCCTCCGTAGGGGTATCCCCCCTCTTAAGGATAACCGTAAGGGAATATTCCGCCTTTTTCTGGATAGGCTGTAGGGCCATCCCCGTCGATTCAGAAATGAGCCGGAGGATGCCCTGGAAGGAGGAAGGCCCTTCTTCCAAGCCTGACGCCAAGCTCATCGAAAGAGTGAAGGCCAGTGTTATCGGAATTGGAGGAGTCCCGATATAAAGGCTGCCACCTAAGTCCCTTGATCACGCAGGCGATCAGGGGTAACCGTAATTGACAGTCTGTGGGGGAGACCCGAAGACTGCCGAGCCTCTTTGGAGGGAATCCCTCCGAGGGGCAACTTAGGTGGAGGTTCCACCAAAATAGGTGGGGAACCTGAAACCGGTTGCGGCGGAAGACGCACAGAGCCTCAAGAGACCGCACCGGAGCAATCGTGTCTGAGGCGGCCAAGAGGCTGAGGCCAGGAAATAGCCGGGACCCCAAGGGGGCTGGCTTCTGACCTGCTAGCAGGAATTGCTGCCACATGAGATCCTTGCAGCGTCGACGAATTTTTCGTCGAAGCCTCTCCTCGCCCGAGGAGGAAGAGGAACGGTGGCGACGCCTCTTGCGGGAGTGCTTGTGTCCTTTTTTAGGTCGATCGACCGAAGAGGACTTACTCCCTGATCGAGACCGACTGGCGTCGGCTTTGTCGATCGGGAGAGACTGGGCTCGGTGAAAACCGAGGCTCCGGTTCTTTTCCCTCGATCGGGAGGCCCGCAGGGCGGGTCTCCTCGTCGGGAAGGAGAGAATCTGTGTTCTCTCCAAGGAATCATCGACAGGAGTCGGTGATAACGCTCGATCGGGTCGAGGATAATCTCGGCGGATCAGCGAGACTCCTTAGCTTCTCGCCCGGTACAGGCAGGAGGTCTGAAAACCCAGCGGCCGAGGAGGCAATTTCGACCGCAGTCGAAACTTCGGACCGCTCCTGATCCCAGGAGCGTCTTCTTCGACTCGAAGAAGATTTAGGATCCTTTTTCTTCGAACGGGAAGAGTGCGAGCCCGAGGGCGCCTCACCCTTGGTAGGGAGAGACTGGCACAAATCCCGAAAGGATCCTGAAAAGGAAGAGCCCAGGTTGAGCGGCATGAAGAAACCTCGGTTAGCCGAGGCTTGAGCGGCTTCTTCCTCGAAAGCCGCCATGCGCTCGAGCTGCTCGGCGGATCCCGCAGCCGCGGAAACCACCCACCTGGCCTCCTTGGATTTTACTGGTGGGTTGCGGAGCTCCGGTCTACCCAGCTTCAGGCGCGCCTGACGATCTTCCAGGACGTTGGGTTGGAAGGAAGCGCAAATGGAGCACTGCGAGGTATCGTGAATCGAACCGAGGCAGTAAACGCACGAGAGGTGGGGATCGGTGCGCGACATTTTCTGTCCGCAAGGACACCAGCGAAACCCGGGGGATGACTTGTCATCCATGTCCGAATCAGAGCCGTAAACTCTAACGAGTTTTAGAGCGAGAAGATGCGGTGAAAACCGTCTAAACGAATCCAGGGCCTCAACACTGCAGAAAGCACGAGGGAACCTGAATCTTCCAGCGGAAAGGAAGATCTGGCGTCATGGGGCGGAACCGAGGTATTTACCACCCGGGTGGGTGGGAGGAGCCAGCTTGAAGACTTCCGGCAAGATTTAAAGGGGAAAGGGACAATGCCAGACAGTGTGGATGAAGAACATATCCACGCTCCTAGAATGGTTATTTTACATTTACTGGTGGGGAGGTAGGGCACACAACATATTTTGCAGGGGGCCCTTACAGCTGTTGGTACGGCCTGGGAGCTTCTTATGTTTCTGGTAACAAAACAAAATGCAGGATGCCAACCATTTGGAAAGGCATTACATCAAAACGGAGTGCCTACCATTCGGGGGCAAACGAAACAACAAATTGTGAGGGCTTTTTTTTTTTTTTAATTTTTGTTATAAATGTTTACTGAATTTTATCACAGATATAGTGCTGTTGATGGGGAGGGAGTGTTCAGCAGAGGAACAGACATCCTACACTCACAGTTCACCAGAATGTGCACCCCAGCCTCTACCTGAGGAATCCGTGGTTGGGACCTCCGAAAGGGATGGGCTGGGCTGGATAAACAGGGACCCCATAAGCAGATGTGAGTGATCGCGTCACTCGCAAAGGACCCCGCACAAAGGGTTTGTAGTCCATATTGGTTAGTGTGACCTTAAAATCCCTGGGCCCCTCAAGCATGAAGCATCCACTGAGGTATGCGCATAAGAAGGTGGGCCAAGGGGATGGGCACAATGGCAATTAAGTTAACCCATTTGGATTTTCAAGTACACCACTATGTAACAGTGCTCTCTGGTTAATATCTGTTAAGGTATCTTTATTTTCGTTCAGTCTTTTTGACTGCTACAATTTTTTAATTCTCAGCATCAATCTAAGAAAAGGGGCTTCAAATTTTTAAAATAAAAAATTCTAGACGGTCTTTCACAATGACATCAGAGAAATACAAAATCGACTTCTTAGATATTATGATTAAAACGATGGGCGGCAAACTTGAGCCCTGACTTTTCAGAAAATAGACTAAGAACACCACCATTTTGAGGGCGGACAGCTTCCACCAACGTAGTAGTCAAGGGAGGGGCAGCTGCAGAATAAGGGGTGCTAGCTGCACGTTCAAGCAGACTTGATAGACCACTAGGCCTTTATCTGCTGGCAAATTTCATATGTTCGCATGAATGCATTCCATATTCTCAACTATTGAAAATAAGAAGAAACAGTAGCCTCGAAGAGGACTTTAATAGCGATTTCAGTGAACAGATTACTAGATTTGCAAATAGGCGATATACCAAGGGAACTCTCAAAAGGGCCCCAGGGAGGGGGTTAAGGCAGTCGATAAGACGTAACACTCTGCCAAACCTAAACCACTGACAAACAAGAAGAAAATTATTTTTGCTACCATGTTTTGTGACACTGTGCCCACAATTTGTAAAGCGATTCAGGAACACTGGAGAGTGCTCTGGGAACATCCCAAAACTGCCAACACCTTCAGGGAGGGAGTTTTAGTGATGGCTAGAAAAGCACTCAATTTGAGAATTAAATTAGTGCATACAGCCCCAAAGGAAGTCCCCAGGCAAGTGGGCCAATTACTGTTGTGCCCCCTCACATCAAGCATGGTGCCATGCAGCTGCTGCTCTGTCTGTGGGAATACTTCCAAAAGAGAGACTTCCAGACATCTCCACACAGGGGAGATTTTTTTTTCATACAGAGACACACCATCTGCAACAGAGAGTACAGTATATGTCACACAGTGTCCCTGTGACTGACTGTATGTTGGTAAAACTATGCACCGGTGAAATAAGCACATACTGGAACATGACAGGAGATGAGAGATGCAGTATGGCAAGACATTTTAAGGCCAGATGCCACACAGTTACAGGGGTCGAAATTAAGTTTTGCAGTCACCAGCCAGCAAGGCCAGCGACTGGGAAACTCTACTAGCCCCACAGACTTTTCCACTGGCCCACCTGTTTTATTTACTGAAATGTTACCTTCTCCAGTCCACAGGGCTAGTTAGAAGAAATTCTTACTAACCTGATACAAAATGTACCAGCATTTAGGTAGTGGGCCGGTGTCAGTTTCGACCAGAGTTCCTAACAGCAAGTTTTTCCTCACCAAAGGAGGAAGTGGTTTATTTATTTGGATTTTATTAAGCAGGTATGCTCACCGAATCTAAGTGTCCCATTTTCTGGAGCAACTTGGAATTACATTCAACAGTCATAATTAAATCCATATAATAGTCATAGATATTATTATACAGACAGCAGTCGTAAACAATGAAGTACAAATAGAGTTAGCATGCGATTTAAAACCTTTGTGAAGTTTAGACAAATTCACAGGTTTGTACATTACACTGATTTTAATAATGCAGTGTTGTATAGCTAGTGTTATTTTCTCCCCTGAGCATCGAATGTCCCCCTTCATGCCAAACACCCATCCCAGTCACCAAACTCTGCCAGGACTTAACCTGCCAGTGTGTTCCTCCACAGCTTACCCTGCTCAATCGGATCCAGTTCCATGGCAGTGCCTGGTCATTGAATGCGGGGCCTGTGGGTGGCCGGAAGTCACAGTCATCCTGCCAACCATGAATTTTCCTTAATGTTCTTTCCCTCTCAACTGGAGCAGCATGCAGTGGCAGCAATTACGTCACCATGCACACTCCGATGTGTAGCTTGCCAGACCCTTGCCGCTCCATCCCCTACTTAGCGGTCCCTACACCTACCCCCCAGCCACCGCTAATGCCAGGCTCCGCATCACACCTTCCCTGGAGGAGGAGAGCAGTTTGCCTGCTGCTCAATTCTCTTCCCCCCAGCCGACCCTCCAACAGCCTTAGTTCACTCCCGAACTTGGCTCCTCAGCGTGGCAAGTGGTAACGCTACAGCTGCGCTGGCAGGCCAGCAACAATACAATGTTAAGAGAGTACAACAAGGTATCAGTAGCAAACAAGCAGTCTGGGCAGGACACAGGTTAGGCCAATAACCAAAGAGATGGGTCTCAGTGGAGGCAACTATACTAGCTGCTTACAAGAAGTAGAATCCTGACGGAGGATTTAAAGGTCTTGTGATTGGTGCATGCCTGAATGTCAGGCGGGAGGTCATTCCACAGCGTAGGAGCCTTGGAGGCAAAGGATCTTTTGCCAGCATTTGCTGCAGTTCTTGGGACAGTAAGGAGCAACTGGGAGGAAGACGAGTAGCCTGCTGTGAGGTTTAAGCATCATGATGGAGGCAAGGCTCAGGACGGAGTGGAGTGTAATATTTTACGTGTCAGACAGAGCACAGGATAGTGGAACCAGTTAAACATGGATAGTACCTTTCTTGCAATGGTGCTCCCTCTCACCAGCATCGACAGCAAACAGAGACAAACAGTGATACAGGGCCTTGAGTTTAGAGGGCTCAGTATCTGAGTGAGGAGAGGACAGTGGCAACATACAGGATGACAGGCAGAACGCTGCGGCCAGGCCGTTGTCTGGATCATCTCAATCCAGTCATATCACACCTGTGCTGCACGAACTGCACTGGCTGCCAGTTCAATGGCGGATCACCTTCAAGGTCAGCTTGCTGACCCATAAAGCACTACACGGACAGTTACCAAGCTACCTGCAAGATCTCCTGCACTGTTACTGCCCCACCCGACTGCTCCACTTGACCTACGAGGGACTGCTGGAGATTCCCAGGGTACGATTAAAAACATCTGGATCGAGGGCATTTTCATTTGCAGCCCCAACCCTGTGGAATTCTCTGCCTCATCGGATACGGGAGTGCCTGACAGTGGAGAGCTTAAAGACTTATTTATTTCAGTTTGCTCTTGGTGCTGCTTTGTAATGGATCATCATTACTGAATCATGGATTACTGAACTACTGAATTGTATTGTAATATTTTATGGTTTTAATTGTTGTTTACTGTGCAGCGCTCTGATACTTGCTGAAGAGTGCTATATAAATAAAGTTTATTATTATTACTATTATAAAAGACTGTTGGCTATGGATGCTCTATCATCAGAAGTGAGCTATGGCTTGAGCCGCTATTGTAGCCCTAAATTTTGGTTTAGCAATTTGGTTACCTGGTCAACATGAGGCTTAAAACAAGAGTACCTGATCCATTAAAACACCCAAGTACTTAACACAGTGTTACTCAAACCATGGCTCCCGAGCCACAAGCTGCTTTTCAATGCATCACCTGCAGCTCTTTTAGCACCTGCAGCTCTTCAACGTTGAAAACCATGGTTACATATTACCCTGATCCAGATGAACCATTGTAGGGGAGTGAACAAATGTTAACGAATGGCGACCTGTAAAAAACGAAAATATGAAGATGAATACCGCTGCTTCCATGAAGAATCGGAAAAGGATTTTTTCTTTGTGGAGGGTGGCGGAGGTAAAAGTATCTGCCTGTTAATCAATGGAACAATCCATTCCTCCTGGAAGGGAATGAAATGGAAGAAATGTTTTTCAGGAATGCCTAATTCAACTGACCTGCTTATGGAATTTGTAGAGTTGAAGAGCTCTGATGAACTTCAAAGAGAATTTCAGCAAAACAACAAAGATTTCTTCTGGAAATTAATGAGCCACCTTCCTCATATCGCAAAATTAGCCAGGTGCTTTACTTCTACATTCCCATCAATCTACAGATGCGAAGCATCCTTCTCAACACTGGCTTGGATTAAAAGTAACAGGCGAAATTGACTCAGTCTTCAACACACACAAAAGAATACTTTCAAACTGCGGTGACCACCACAGAACCCGACTTCTCAGCGCTTGTTTTGAAGGAGTGCCATGTATCTAACGGACAGCCATTCTAATAAAACTGTGTGTTAGTAATACCTTGCCAGAAGCTAACTTAAAGTACTTCCCCAGTCAGACTGTGCAAAAGTTAACTAATATTTGTAGTAAATGAAATAAATATTCATTAAATGAAATGCTTTTCTTTTACAGAGGGCTGTGGGTTCAGTTCCCACATCTGGCACTTGGGTTAATATCCCAGTACTGACACTGTAGTGCAGCATGAGAGGGGTGCTGCACTTCTGAGGTCCCGTCTTTCGGACGAGACGTCAAACTGAGGTCCCATCTGCCTGGATTGGTGGTAGTTCAGGTGGATGTTAAAGATCCCATGGCACTTATCGAAAAGAGTAGGGGAATTTCCTCGGTGTCCTGGCCAAATTTCCCTCATTCACTAAAAATACCACCAACAGCTTAATTTGGTTCAAGGTCAGTTGGCATTCATCTGTATCCCCTTCCCCGGATTGTGCTTGAAAATAGGCAGGATTTGTCTAGTGCACTTACCCGGTCAACAAAAATTAAATAAAATAAATAATATATAAATAAAATATCTTAGCAGGAGTCAGTGTCTGTTGAGTTTAAGCAAACAGACACTTTATTAGAAGTAGAAGGGGCCTTATTTAGGGTTTAAAAAAAAAGAAAGTCAGTGTGTGTTCTGTATCAGTTTACTTTGCTAAACCAGTAGGAGGAGAGAGAGCTTAATTGGGGGTGTGGCTTAGACAATATAAAAGCAGGTGACTCAAATTACAACTTCCTGTTGCTAGCCTTGCTTGTAGAGCAGAAAGCAGCTAACTAAAAGAAGCTCCATTTTCTTATTAATTTAACACTTATATCTTAGCAGGAGTCAGTGTCTGTTGAGTTTAAGCAAACAGATACTTTATTAGAAGTAGAAGGGGCCTTATTTAGGTTTAAAAAAAAAAAAAGAAAGAAAGTCAATGTGTGTTCTGTGCTGGGAAGGGTTCTGTATCAGTTTACTTTGCTAAACCAGTCGGAGGAGAGAACTTAATTGGGGGTGTGGCTTAGACACTATAAAAGCAGGTGACTCAAATTACAAATTCCTGTTGCTAGCCTTTTTTCTTACTAATTGCCCTGCATCCCACCCCTCCACCCTAAGCCAGTTCTACTTTTATAGCCACTGGATTTGACTGTCAACAGGAACTTCCTGTTTGGCAGTAGGAAGGGAAGGATCATAGAGAAACACTGGTTTTGTCAACCCTAAAGGAAAAAGTAGCTCACTCTCCCCAGCTGCTGGTGGTCTGACACTGAGCAAGGAAGAAGGAGGCTACTGAAGAATATAGGAAGTTACTGTCCCAGAACAGGAAGGGTGAGAGTTGTAAGGAGGAGAGGAGAGGTGGCATACAGAGAAACAGGAGAGGGACACAAAATAAGACATGATAGGAGTGGTGCAGTGCAATGGCTGTGGGGCGGCAGTGTTCGGGAGACATTCTGGAGGCTGCGATGCTGTCCTGTTTGCAGGCACCTCTGGTCTGAGGGAGGAGGTTGCCCGCTCCAGGCTGACCTGGCTAGATTCATGAACCCTCTCTCCCCCAGAGACCACCAGGGCCAATGCCACTACCTCAGAGGTTGCCAAGAAAGAGGAGAGGCTGGACCAAGGTGGGCTCAGGGAGGGAGAGGGTGGTGGAACAGAGTTGCATCCCTCCAGCTGTACCTCTCCACAATTCATTCGCTCTTCTGGTGGATAGTGGTTCCTCTACGGAGGCACCTGCAGTGGAGACCAAGGAAGATGCTGGTAACCTTCACAAAGGAGACCCACAGGAGGGTGGCATGAGACCCCACAGGGGAAGGAAACAACTCCTGGTGGGGGACTCAATCATTAGGGGGGTAGAAATGGGGGAGGAAGGGGAGAGGGAGGTAAGGTGCCTGCCTGGCGCCACGGCTTGGAGGGACAGGAAGCGAATCCTCAGGAGTGTGGGAACAGCCACACGAGGGAGGGAGCTGGAGGTTATTGTCCACCTAGGGACAAATGATCTGGCTAGGAATGGGATCAGAGCAGTGCAAGAGGAGTTTGTAGAGTTGGGGAGGGGCCTTAGACAAGTAGAGCATACAGTAACCTTCTCGGAGGTGCTGCCTGTCTATGGCAAGGGTGATGCTAGGGTACTCCTCACCAGGGAATTCAATGAA
Organism: Neoceratodus forsteri; assembly: GCA_016271365.2. Classification (NCBI taxonomy): domain Eukaryota; kingdom Metazoa; phylum Chordata; order Ceratodontiformes; family Ceratodontidae; genus Neoceratodus; species Neoceratodus forsteri. Next base: position 1,394,305,488 of record CM057456.1, read on the forward strand.
TGGTTGAAAAACTGGTGTGGAGCTCAGGGTTTTGGCTTCATTGGGGACTGGGGAGCCACCTGGCGGAATGCAGACCTATACTGGCGCAATGGTCTGCATCTGTCCAGCGAGGAACCAGGATCCTGGGTGAGAGGTTTAAATGTTTCATTGGCAAGCATTTAAACTCAAAGGGGAGGCACTGAAAGGAGCAGGAAATCCCAGCCCCCCACAAACAACAGTAATTAGTGAGGTAAACAACAAGGTAGAAGTCTCAGGGAGCAGGCCAGAAGTAAATGTAAAAAAAGGCAAAGGCAGTAAGGACAGGAATGGGGCTAAAAGGGGTAAGGCCATCAAAAAGTGGAGGGTGATGAGTACCAATGCCCGTAGTCTGTGTAACAAGCTCCCTGAACTAGTGGCCTTGATGGAAGAGGGTTGCCTGGATATTGTGGCAGTTACAGAAACATGGTACACAGAGAACCATGACTGGGATGTCAACATACCAGGATACACAATCTACAGGAGGGCCAGGGAGGGTAAGAGAGGAGGAGGAGTAGCTCTTTATGTAAAGGAAGGGATCAAAGCAACATAACTAAAGAGTAAACAGGGAGCAGATGAGACACTCTGGGTCACCCTGGAGACAGGAAATGGCACCACAATCCGCATGGGGGGTTGTATACAGACCCCCATCTCAGGGGGAGGGAATGGACAAGGAAATCATAGAAGGCTTCCTTAGAATGGCAGAAAAAGGGGAGATATTGTTGATGGGGGACCTGAATATGCCAGATGTTAACTGGAGCACCTTTGCTGCAGGCACATCCAAGAGCAGGGTCATTCTTGATGCCCTACAGGGGGCATGCCTCAGACAGCTAGTACTGGAACCCACTCGGGAGGGAGCAATCTTTAGACCTGGTACTCTCAAATGGGGACAGAGAAGGAATCTCAGATTTAGAAGTGGGTAGCCATCTGGGAACAAGCGACCACCAAACAGTGTGGTTCACGATAAACACAGCCATACAATCAAGCCATACAAAAGCAAACGTATTGGACTTTAGGAGGGCTGACTTTGGGAAAAAGAGAGTGCCTCAGAAAAGCACTAGCAAACAGGCAAGAAGGAGGGGTGGAGGAACAATGGAGAGTAATCAAAACAGCCATCACAGAGGCAACAAGCCTTTGTGTAAAGCAAATCAACAAAACACAACGAAGGAAAAAAACGCTACGGTTCTCAAAAGAGGTGGCAGGGAAGGTTAAGGAGAAAAAGGATAGCATTCAGGAAATATAAGGAAACACAGAAGGAGCAGGACAGAGAACTTTATCAGTTAAAGCAGAAAGAGGCTGGGAAGGCAGTCAGAATAGCAAAGGCCCAAACCGAGGAAAGGATAGCCAACTCTGTTAAGAAGGGGGATAAGACCTTTTATAGGTACATTAGGGAGCAAAGAAAGACCAAAGGAGGGATACTGAGGCTTAATAAAGAGGAGGGAATGTGGGTAGATGGTGACAATGAAAAAGCAGGGATACTGAACGAATATTTCTGCTCAGTATTCACAAAAGAAAAGGAGGGGGAGGTACCTAAACCAAACCAAACAGGAGAAACACTCTGAAGACGAGGGTCGATACCAGTCCATTTACAGAAGAAAGGGTTCTGAAAGAACTAATAAAATTGAAGGTGGACAAAGCAATGGGGCCTGATGGGATTCACCCAAGAATTCTAAAAGAACTAAGGGTAATACTAATGACACCGCTGACTACTCTCTTTAACAAATCATGGGAGGATGGGGTGGTACCCGAGGACTGGAGGAGGGCGGATGTGATTCCTCTTCACAAAAGTGGGAGCAGGACAGAGGCAGGAAACTACAGACCAGTTAGTTTGACCTCAGTGGTAGGTAAAATGATGGAATCACTTCTGAAGGAAAGAACTGTTGAGTACCTAGAGGCCAGTGGGGCACAGGACCCAAGGCAGCATGGATTCACGATGGGAAGGTCGTGTCAGACGAATCTAATAGATTTCTTTGACTGGGTGACCAAAGTAGTAGATCAGGGAGGGGCTGTGGACATGGCTTACCTAGATTTTAGCAAGGCATTTGATACAGTCCCACACAAAAGATTAATACACAAGTTAGCCAGCCTTGGAGTGGGTCCCAAGGTGGTAGCCTGGATAAAAAATTGGCTAGACAACAGGACGCAAAGGGTAGTAGTAAATGGAGTCCACAGTGAAGAAAGGAGGGTTACCAGCGGGGTACCGCAGGGTTCAGTACTGGGACCGGTCCTTTTTAATGTCTTTATAAGTGACATTGCAGAGGAACTGGAAGGAAAAGTATGTCTCTTTGCAGATGACACTAAGATCTGCAACAGGGTTGATACACCAGATGGAGTGGAAAGGATGAGAAGGGACTTGGCAAGGTTGGAGGAATGGTCAAATGTATGGCAGCTCAGATTCAATGCAAAGAAGTGCAAGGTAATGCACCTGGGAAACAAAAACCCAGGGCAAGAGTACACAATGGGGGGTGAGATACTGACAACAGTAAAAATGGAAAGGGACCTGGGGGTAATTATATCAGATGACCTAAAGGTGGGCAAGCAATGTGAGAAGGCAGTAAGGAAGGCTGGGGGGATATTGGGATGCATAGGGAGAGGCATCAATAGTAGAAAACAGGAAGTTGTTATCCCTCTGTACAGACAGTTGATGAGACCCCATCTGGAGTACTGTGTGCAGTTCTGGAGACCCCATCTCCGCAAAGACATAGACAGAGTGGAGGCTGTCCAGAGGAGGGCAACAAAAATGGTGCAGGGTCTGCACCACAAGACATACGAAGAAAGACTAAAGGAGCTTAATATGTATACCCTTGAGGAAAGGAGGGAGAGAGGGGACATGATAGAAACTTTCAAGTACCTCAAGGGAATCAACAAAGTCCAAGAGGGTGGCATCTTTCAGAAAAAGATGTGCAAGAACAAGGGGACACAATCTGAAGATGGGGGGCGGCTCAGAGGTAATGTGAGGAAGTATTTTTTCACAGAGAGGGTTGTGGATGCATGGAACAGCCTCCCTGAGGAGGTTGTGGAGTCAAGAACAGTGAGGGAATTCAAGAATGCATGGGACACACATAAGGCAGTCCTAGTTGGGGGTAGGATGAAGTAAGCTGTTGGTTAATTAGGAGCTGCAGCTTATCTGTTAGGTAGGAAAATGGGCAGACTAGGTGGGCCAAGCGGTCCTTATCTGCTGTCAAATTCTATGTTTCTATGTTTCTATAAACACTGAAGTGTGCTTGCCAACATTTAGTATGATGTGTATGTTGTGGCTGCTTGGTTAACGCTGACTGATCATGTGGCTCCTAAGTCAGTCAGGACTGAGTTTCACCGACTTAACAGAATCAGTCTCAATGATCACCCTGAAATAAGGATATATTTTTAGAAGTTCCTTCCAGCCCAGGTGGCAAGGGCCAAAGAGGACAGACATAGGTTTTTATTTTGGCATTTAATAGGAGTTTATTGGCCTTGAGCCAGGATTTCAATAGATGGAAGTCTGCACTGAGGCCGCCTAACTCAACTGACTCAGAGCAGAGTCTTGGCACAGCCACAGTGTTTCAGCAGATCATTAATATACAGGGAGAACAACAGTGGGCCCTGGAAAGAACCCTGGGGAACCCCAACTGTGATAGCTGTCAAAGTGGATTAGCTACCTACCGATGTAACCAGTTGCTTACTGCCCGATAACTGCTGAACCAGAACAGGACGCTTGATAAAGACCTAGCCCCTTGAGTTTATGCAGAATCATCTAATGACTGACCAAGTCAAACACCTTAGGTCAACAAAGACAGCACCAGTAGCTTGACCAGCCTCCCGGGCATCAAGAAGATCTGTCATGAGCCGAACCAGGACTGTGTGTTCATTCCATGGTTCTCCCTGAAGCTGCACTGGGCATCAGTAAGCAGAGAGAGATTTCAGTGTAAGCCTAGAGCTGGTTATAGACCAATCTTTCTAAAATTTTGGAGAGGATGCAAAAAATGGAAATGGTCGGTACTGCTCTACAGGTTCCTCAACACCCCCTTTATGGAAAGAAACTACGTGGGACACTCTCCATATATTAGGTAGGTTACTCTGCAGGAGGGACACATTAAATAGCGGCACAATGGAAGCAGCTAGAATGGGGCACCAAGTTTAACAGCCTGGAATCAAGCTTGTCATGGACAATAGCCCCCTCTGCTTTTATCTTTAGCAACTGGGCTACCACTTCCTATCTAGTGAATAGTTTGAAGTGGAATTCAGGTCGAGATTGTGGCAGGGTAGCAAGGCCAGGTGGGGTGGGGTAGGGTTCAAGAAGAGCCACTGAGGGATACATTAAACTGTGAAAGATCTGTAAAGAATCTGTTGCATGCATTGGCTTCAAGGACAGGGACACTGGTTGATTTGGCCTCATAACAGGATGTCACTGGGGGGGATACACACTTTACCTTTGAGAAGGCTGTTAATTTGAGACCAGAACTGTTTGGGGTTTTGCAGGTTTGTGGACTGCAGCTTCTTTAAGTATGCTGCCCTAGCCTTCTTGAGACTGGACTTACAAAGGTTTCTTAGAGACCTATAATTATGCCAGTCAGGACATGAGCCAGTGGCACTAAAGGTGCCCCAGGCTTTGTCCCTTGAGTCATGAGCTTTTAAAAAATCTGATGTAAGCCACTTTGAGCATAGTCTCTTGACACTGCTCTGAGTCATAGGAGTATGCCTGTTAATTATGTTAAGGAGGGAGTTAACGAGGAAGTCTAAAGCAGTACTGGGATTACTGAAACAATATTAAGGAAAAAAAACGGTCATTACGTGCTGGTGCAGTCCGAGTTATCTTTCATGTAATTCCACAAAGATCTTCTAAAATGGTAGTGAAAAGAGGCATTATGAACAGACACAATGGGAAGGAGTTCCAAAGCCTAGGTGCACACATAGCAAAGACCTGATCTCCCACAGCAGAACAAGTTGTTGATACAGCAACAATTTCTTCTCTCTTCTCTGTTTCTCCTTTCACAACTAGAATTTGATCCAGTTAGTCTGTCTTGTAATGGCACTTTGGAGCGAAGGTACAACCTCCCTGGAATTCCCAAATATTGAACAGGGAAATAGCTACCTGAAGTGTTTGAATGTGCTTGGACTGTCACCTGTTCCTTTAATATATACTTCAGAAAATGATATTAAGTCTTTGTCTGTATGGTGTACCCCTCAGATTTAGTTGGGTGGCCCTATAATTGAACTGAAAGACTTTTTTGAATGGATAGAGTATAGAGCATATTTAGGTATATGGATTAAAAGTAATTGTATGTGCATAGGTATAACTTCTGATATCCATTTATTTATACATTTTCTATATATGTTAAGGTTTTAAAATACGGAAAAACCATGCATGATTTAGACTGATTAGAGATTTTGAGCAGAAACATTAAATTTAATTAAATTATTCTGAGGGATCCTGTTGCAAGAATATATAGACATTAACTAACAAATAAAAATAAGGGAGAAATGTAAACTGTATTTGTATGTACCTTAGGATGTATGCACTTTCTGAATCTATTGTCTATTTTTGAAGGAAATGGGCCACCAATCTCTGTTTACGCTGCGTTCCTATGTATATAAAGACTGAGCCTATCCATTAGGATAAGTATTGTTTTTAAGTCACATTAACAGCATCTTACTGTATAGCACTTTAATAGTCAACAACATAGAATTAGTCTCTGTGCCTTTAAATTTGTGCTGACTTGAGATTGGCTATGTATCACTTTTAAACCACAATGTCTGCCTTGACCAGTATCCCTTGAGAAAGCCTAGTGGCAAAACCTGGTCGGGAGTTCTGCTCGCCTTTTTTTGCACGGCTATAGCCACGTTTGTATGCTACTGCATGTAATTTTTATGTGTTTGCACTATTAAATTATAATCACAGCTGAAGCCTGGTGCCCACGTCTTTGTCTATATATTGCCTTTTTACACTGGAGCACAGGCTTTAGAGAGTGGAGTGGTCTTTTTGTGCTGCTCCATTTAAATCCCGACTCCGCTCAGAAATTCTTGCCCACTCCTGCTTCAACTGCGATTAGTCCCCATCTGCAATGCGGACGCAAGGCACCCACCACTTTCCCTCACTTCCCCTTTGATCTGGAGTCTGCCCCTTATCGCTTGTCCCTGCAAAAATTGTAACCAGACTTATTTATTGAACACTGTTCTTTTAGTACTGCAACTATTGTGGATTACTGCTTGCTGTCTGACTCGGGCTGGACCTCTCCGCCCTTGAATTTGTAACCTGTCCTCCTTTTAACATTGGAATATTGCTCTGTTCTTGTTTTTTCTTGTACCTCGTTATGTAATTTCATTTTTGACGTGGAGTCTTTGCAAAGGAGTTGTTGACTCAATTCTTTCAATAAATAAAAATAAAACCTGAGAACAAGTACAGTAGGTTAAGGGCAGAAAGGTCAGAGAACTGGTTATAAAATGCACTCACTATTGTACTAGGGTTATTACAATTAATCCTATCAATGAGCATCTCACTGGTTTGATGATTTAGAGAGCCGCCAATTACACTTTTAATACTATGCCACAACTCCAAGAGTCTTTAGCAGAGGCCACTAAGGAGGATCTCTACAGAATTGACTCTTGGCTGAGCGAATGGTTTTCCTACAAACATTTCTAAGATGCATGTACTCAGTAAGGTCAGACAGTGCTCAAGTGGATTTGAATCTGTCCCAACACTTATTCCTAGATTTTATAAGAGCCACAGGTCACTGTAAAGGCCCCTAACTCCCTTTTAATGAATGGAGCATGCTCATCCTGCAGTGAAGGAAAGATAATTATGAAGGCTAGACTGGGCAACCAAGGCGTTTGCAGCAGACAAAACAGAACACTAGTCAGTAAGAGCAAGGTCACTGTGGAAGTAGCCAGGCCCAAACTTGGATAGGTTCAGGACTGGGTTCCTCCTCGGTTCCCAGTTTACTTGAGAGATTTGCTGATGAGGATGACGAGGATAGGGATAAAGATCATGGGGAACCTCTTGAACCAGAAGTTTCTCCTGATCCCCACCATCCTGACTCCCCTGAGAAGGAAGTTGAGGATTTTACATCCCATTTTCTTTTACGAAGCAAGTGGCACATATCCTGGACCTTTCCACCCAAGAATACAGAGAGGAGGAAGAGGAACCAGACTATATGGAAATTATGGTTGTGGCAGCAACAAAAAGGCTGTTGTTATCCATCCACAAGTCTCTGAAGAGACAGGCTTCCAAGATTTTACAAACCCCCACTTCCATTTCCCCAGTGGACAAGAAGATGGACAGGAAGTACTAGGTAGACAAGTCTGGAGCAGAATTCCTATTTGGGCATCCCAGCCACGAAGGGGTGGTGCAGGCTGCTGCATGCGATAAAGCAGGGATTCCACTGGCATCACATCCACCAGAAAAGGATTCCACAAAGATGGACTCCATGGCCAAGAAATCATATTTGGGTGCTTCCCTAGCTGTTAGATAAGCAACCTACATGACCAGTGTGTCCAGATACCAGAAGAGTCTCTGGAACACCGTTTTGGAAATAGCTAAAGCTAGCCCTGGACCCATGGCCTCAGACTTGTCTGAAGCTGCAAAAAGGGGCACAGAAGCTTCCAAATGCCAGTTTCGGATGGCAGTGGATGCAAATGACATTGCTGCTAGGCAAATAGTGACCTCAGTGTCTCTCATGAGATTTGCCTGGTTAAGGGCCACTAATTTGTCACAGGACACACAGACAAAGGCACTGGACTTCCCCTGTGGGCCTACATCTCTCTTCGGTGAGCAAACAGATGCTTACATGAAGAAGATGGAGGAGTATAAAGTGGCCTACAAGAGTGCAGCTGCTAAAGAGAAGGCAGCAACACCACAGAAGTACCAGGGAAAAGGGGCTAGGGTAAAACTCACTACAGGCCCTTCTTCCAGGGTCAGGCATCACCAGCCTACCAGCCACACAGAGGGTACTTCAGAGGCAAAAGGAGCAACAGCTGAGCTGGCCCCAGCACTCAGCAAAGCACACAGGCAAAGCAGATCCCCTGAGAGGTCTGCCTGGGTCGTCTCCCCACTCCCAGTAATTACCTGCTGAAACATAGGTAGAAATAGCTGCCAAATGTACCTTGAGGGATGAAGGCCTGAGGCCCAAAGCCTGTAAGTGTACCAAGCAGTCCAAAAGTATGGGCAGATCTGCCTGTAGGGGATTGAGATGCTTAGGAGCGCACCAGAGAGAGAATCTTTTGCATTTGGAAGCATACGTCTTTCTGGTGGTAGGATTCCTTGAAACCTTCAAGACCCTGAGGACCTCCTCTGAAAACTGAAAATCAGAGTATTTTAGCTCTTCAAGAACCAAGCCTTGAGGCACAGTGACTTGAGGTTCAGAAAGGTTACTCTGCCCTGAGACATGGTCAGTAGATTGTGCCTCAGAGGGAGGCAGATGGGCTGTTTGGTGGAGAGGGCCAGGAGCAAGGAGTATCAGGTTTGTCTTGCCCAGTCTTGGGTCACTAGTATCATGGTTGCAGGATGGCTCCTCAATTTCAGAAGAACTCGTAGCAGTAGAGGAAATGGAGGGAAGGCATACAGGAACCTCCCCGACCAGTCCAGGACCTCAATGTTCATGGGGACTATGACCACTGCTGGAGGCCTGCAACAAAATAGAGGGAACGGGAAATTTTCTTTGCGGGCGAACATATCTATTTCTGGTGTGCCCCATCTCTGGAAGATTGTGGCTAACATCTGCTTGTCCACGGACCATTCATGATGACCCTGGCTTATCCTGTTGAGGGAATCCACCAGAACATTGTCCTTTCCTGGAAGATGAATCGCTGACAGTTGCACTTCCAGTGAGTAAGCCAGATGCCAGGGCTTCACAGCTTCTGTTTACAGCTTTGAGGATCTTGTGCCTCCCCGTTGGTTGATGCAATACACAGTAGTGATGTTGCCTGTCCTGCCTTGAACAGACTGTCCCTTTATCGGGGAAGCAAACAACTGGAAAGCAAGAAAGACTGCCCTTAGTTCCAGCAGGTTTATATGCTCTCTGGACTCCTGAGGAGATTACATTCCACTCACTGTTAGGTCACCCAGGTGGGCTCCCTAATCCAGATGGGAGACATCTGTTGTCAGGACAACTGTTGGCGCCTGTAGTTGAAAAGGCACCCCTTTTCTGAGGTTGCCCCATTCTTTCCAGCAGTCCAAGCCTTTTCGCAGAGTTTTTAACAGGTACCAGCTGAGTCAGCGGACGTCGCTTCCAGGACTAATGGGCTCTTAAGTGATACTGGATCTCCTTCATTTGAAATCTGGCCCCTAATACCATGGCTGTGGTAGAGGCCATATGCCCCAGAAGTTGAAGAAAGTGTCTTGCTGACCCAGGACGAAGGAGCTTGCCAGAACCAGAGGGCTTTTCATTGTTTCCTGAGGCAGAAATGCCTTGCCCCAGAGGGCATCTAGCTCTGCTCCTATGAACTCCAATACCTGCATTGGTTCGGTCTGGGATTTTTGTACATTTGTAAGAAATCCCAATGTTTCCAAGGTGCTCCAAGTTAACCAGAGAGAGTCCTTGACTTGATGTGATTTTCCAGCAACTAGCCAATCGTCTAGATAAGGGAAAACCATCACTCCTCCTTTTCTGAGATGTGCTGCCACCACAGCCAAGCACTTTGTGAACACCCTGGGAGCAGATGAGAGACTGAGGGGAAGGGCTGTGAATTGATAGTGTCCAGAAGGCAACCTGAACCTCAGGTATTTTCTGTGACTGGGCCTGATTGGGATGTGAAAATACATATCCTTCAGGTCCAGGGATCCCAGCCAGTCTCCCTGCTGCACGGATGGTATCACTGTGGACAGGGTGATCGTCTTGAACTTGTCCTTTTTCAGGTGTTTGTTCAAGAATCTGAGGTCCAAAATGAGTCGCCTCTCCCAATTTGTCTTGTACGTAAGAAAGTACCTCAAGGAAAGGTCTTTTCCCCACTGGGAAAGGTCAACTCTTTCTGTGGCATTTGCCGCAGCAACTGTTTGACCTCAATTTCCAGCAGAATCCTTTCTGCTAGGGTAGGAGGCTGTAAGTTTCTGTGAACCTGAAGCCTGAGGAATTTTCTGAACTGCAGGGTGAGACCGCAGCTCACCACTTCCAGGACCCACTTGTCTGTGGTGATGTTTTTCCATTCCCGGAAGAAGAAAACCAACCTTCATCCCACTGGCAATGGGTGGGTGACTTGGACAAACACGTCAGGGGCTCTTTCTGGGCTAAGTCCTAGGAGCTGGAGCCTGGTCAGCTTGTTTGGAAGCTCTTTTGCCCCGCCCCTAAAGTAACCTGTCTAAGAGTAATCATAGGGCATAAGCATGGGAAAGAAAGCAAGGGGGTGATAATCCCTACCTCCCCTTCCTTGAGGCCTGTAGGAAGTAGAGGACTTCTTTTCAGAATCATTTTTGTAGGTGGTTTTGTACTCTTTCACCATTTTCATGTATGCCTCTGTCTCGCCACCAAATAGGGAATTGTTCTCACATGGAAAATCCATGGCTTTTGCCTGGGTGTGCTAGTTGTACTAAGCCAGGCAAATCTCCTTAGGGAGATAGCATGGACCATCACCCTAGAGGCAGTGTCACTGGCATCCACTCCCATATGGAACTGGTATTTGGTAGCATCAAGGGCAGTCTTAGCCATGCCTGCCAAATCTTGTGATGGGTCCCCATGGGCCTTCATCACTCATGGCCAACACAGAGTTCCAGAGGGCTTTCAGGTACTGAGCAGCGTAAGCCATATAAACAGCCTGCAACAACAGCAAGGAGGCAGAGGTGTACACATTCCTCCCCATACCATCCAGTGTCCTGGAATCTTTATCCATGGGCTTGGGGGGGGGGAGGGGGGAGAGGAACCTTGGCATTCCTGGAATCTTTATCCCTGGGCTGGGGGGAGAGAGAAGAACCTTGGCATTGTCGCAGGCAGCTGCGTGGACCACACCTTCATGATCTGGGTGTGCGTAGAGGTACTCAGCATCACGTTTGTCCAGCTGGTGGTACTTCTCGATTTTCTTATCAATCCCCAGGATAGAAGTTGGGGTTTGAAGCAGCTTACAGGTTGCTTTCTTAAGGTACTTTTGGACTGGTAAGAGCAACCTCTTGGTTGGAGCCAACCCCCATCAAGAATTTAGCCTCCTCCTCCTGCTCTACAGATTTCTTGGTGGAGAGGTTAAGGGTGTTTACCATTTGCCTCACAAAGGCACAGTGGGAGCAGAAATCCTCCGGATCCCGGAGAGGGGAACCAAACTCCTAGTCAGGAGAATCATCAGATTCAGTTGGTTCCCCTTCCATCTCCTCTTCCTCATAATAAAACTCAGCCCCCTGTTCCCCTGGAACCGGGAGGGGGACAGGAACCTGAAGAGGAACCAGCATATACCCATTAGGGTACCTGTGGTATGAAAAGCCTGAAAAAACTGCCAAGGCTTATTCAGGAGGGCATTTTGTCCACAGACTGTTCCTGTGCTTCTTCAGCAGGAGGGACAGCAACATTTTTTTTCCTTTTAGGAAGAACCAATTCAAGAACCTGCTCTGATGGTCTTTTGTGCTTGGCATGTTCAGAATTCCCCTTTTCAGGAATCCTGCAGTCAAAGGAGTCTTTAGAGGGCCTATCCCTAGACTTATTATGGGACAAAGGGCCCTCTTCCGAGTGCTTTGGTGACGCAGAGACGGACTGAGAAGCCATAATATCTTGTAGTTTTTTTAGCCCTCTTTTTAAGTTTTTTGGGGCAAAGCTTGCTGCAAAGTTCACAATTAGAAAAAAATATGACTGGGACCTAAACACCTTAGACCTTGTGGCTGTCTGCCTTTGCCAAGAGATGAAAACACTTCAAACAATTTTTAAAACCTGTAGGTACCGTTCTCTTTTTTGGTGTACCTGACATGCCAAATTGAGCAGAACAAGCGATTTCCAAGAGAGAAGTGAATATATGCTGTTCACTTCCAAAAACAATGGGCCGTTAAATAAAATGTTTTTTTTTTTTTTTGTTAGTGTTTCCCCACTGGTACAAGAAAGGCTAGAAAAATATCTTGGTTCCATTTAGCAGTGGAACCAAGACAATAACTGTATAAAAGTAGCCAAAAATGTAGAAAATACAATATAATGTAAAATTGGGAGAAAAAGTGAATAAAAGTGTGGTTTGATGAAAACCGCCAAAATGGAATGAGGAGTTTCTCTTGTTCATGAGAACTGCTGAGGTACTGCAGAAACTCACAAAAAATACAAAAATAACTAATGCTACACTAACTTAAACAGAGAGTCAGAGAAATGAAAAGTACAGTTATGTAGGAACTTACCGTAACAGTAGATCTTCGAGAGAGGTTCCTTTAGTAGGGCATTACATATAGGACTGGTGCCACCTTGCGTCAGACCGCACGGCAGACTTTCCTAGCATTCCCTGACAGGGGATCACCCAACCAATGTTCACGTGACCGACATCAGTGTGGCCATATATAGTGGGCGGTCCCCACGCGCACCCTCCAGTTCTCCCGCCAGAGCCAGGACGAGGTCTGACAGCAGGAGCAAACATGATTTGGAGTCCTTGTATAAGAAATAAAATGAGGGGAAGGATGGAGGGAAAAATATGACCTACTGAAGGAACCTCTCTCGAAGATCTACTGTTACGGTACGTTCCTACGTAACTGTACTATCTTACTTCAAGAGGGTACCTTCAGTAGGTCATTACACATAGGACTGAGTCCCAAGCAGTCCCTCCAAAGAGAGAGGCTGAGAGAAACAAGGGAGGATGAGAAAATAACTACAGCAGAAACTGGGAACAAGAATGGACCCAGCCTAGGACAGAAGGCCCTGTAAGACAGCTAAGACGAAGCCTGCCCTCCACCTAGAAGCAATGTCCAGACTGTAGTGCTTAGTAACCGTGTAGACAGAACTCCAAGTGGATGCAGCAGCAATGTCCAGACTGTAGTGCTTAGTAACCGTGTAGACAGAACTCCAAGTGGATGCAGCGCAGATATCAGCCGCAGAGACGTTCCACAAAAAAGCAGCGAAAGCAGCCATGCCCCTAGTAGAATGACCTCTGCTGGGATCCGGTAGAGGTTTTTCGTACTTTTAGTAACAATACCAAATACAGTTGCCTAACCATTTGGAAAGGCACTGCTTCGAAACCGCTTTGCCCTTTGACTTGGGGGCAAAGGAAACAAAAAGCTGATCGCAGCTATGGAAATCCTTGTTTCGGTGAGTGTAGCGCCGAAGGATCCAATGGACGTCCATGGTGTGCAGGAATGCCTCACCTCTGTACAAAAGGGATGAAAGTAAACTGGACGCTCTACTGATTGGTTCAGTGTGGCTTCTGACATCATCTTGGGTAAAAACTTACGATTTGTCCTGAGGACCACCCGGTCCTTGTGGAAAATAAGATAAGGCTCTTACAAACCAGAGCATGAAGCTCCGAAATATTTCGAGCCAACGTAATGGCAACTAGAAATAATGTCTTCCAGGAAAGGAAGCGCAAATCACAGCTCATCGCCGGTTCAAATAGGAGAAGAGTGAGCTTCTCCAACACAAAGTTCAAATCCCAAGGTGGGGTTGGGCTGTGGATGGGGGAGGGGGGGGGTTCAGATGGAGGATCCCTTTTAGAAAGGTTTTTGAGACCTCCAGCTGAGCCACGGGTTTACCATCCCCCAGCTCGTGGTACACTGAAATTGCCGAAAGGTGGACCTTCAAGGAAGAATGACAAACCTGTGTCTGACAAATGAAGGAGGTATTCCAGGACTTGTGGGGCAGAACAAGAAAAGGGATTCCACTTCTTGAAAGTCACCCAGATGGAAAAACGTTTCCACTTCATGGCATAAGTGGAACGAGTGGAGGGTTTTCTAGACTCTAAAAGAACCTGAGCTACTCGAGAGGAAACCCCAAAGCAAGAAATCGCTATGTCTGCAGGAGTCACGTGTGAAGATGCAGGGTCCTGAGCCCCGGATGAACAAGGTGACCTTGATCCTGAGTCTAGAGGTCATGGGTCACTGGAAGTGGAACCAGCGATTCCCTCGATAGCTGTTGTAGCAGCGGGAACCAGATTTGTCTCGGCCAGAGAGAGGCGATAAGAATCATCCTCACCTTCTCTGCCTGAAGCAAAGCTTGAGAAGAACCCTCTGGAGAATGGGAAACTGAGGGAAGGCGTACAAAAATTTCCCTGTCCAGGAGAGAGACAGCACGTCATGCCAGAAAGCACCATGCCCTGGAACGCGTGAGCAAAAACTGGGAAGTTTTGCGTTGTATGGGGAGGCGAAGCGGTCGCGTTCCGGATGCCCCATCTTAGGAAGAGAGATTCTACCACTTCCTGATTTAATTCCCACACGTGACATAGGGTCAGAGACCTGCTGAGACTGTCTGCCAGGACATCTGAACGCCTGAACATGCACGGCCACTAGGGCCAGATCGTGCTGGACCGCCCAGTTCCACACCCACATCTCCTCCCTGCACGGGGGTACGAGCAAGTTCCTCCTTGTTTGTTGAGGTACCAAACTATCGACATATTGTCCATTTGGACCAGCAGTGATCCCTTGGGAAGTAGGGTCTGGAAGGTCTGTAAGGCGTACAAGACCGCCCTCATCTCCAGAACGCTTATATGTAATGATGCTTCCCAGCTGGACCACAGTCCTTGAGCTTGGTGCTCCCCTAGATGTGCTCCCTATCCCATGTTCGATGCATCTGTAGTTAGGGATGCCAAAGGAGCTGGGCTCCTGAAAGGGAGACCTAAGGACAGGTTGCAGGGGTCTCTCCACCAAAGCAATTCTTTCTGAACTGGTGAGGACACCAGTACTGGATGATCCAGGTGTTGGTCCCACTGCACCCGCAAGGACCACTGAGTAACTCTCATGTGGAGCCTCGCCAAGGGAACAGTAGTGATGGAGGTTGCCTTCAGGCCAAGAAGGTGGAGGATCTCCCAGGCCGGGATGGTCCTGGACGAAGCCACCCACAAAGCTTGATAGATCAGGGTCTCCACCCTGTCTGGAGAAAGGAAGGCTCTGCACTGGACCGTATCCAAAACCGCCCCAAATGAATTGTAGTCTCTGGGACCGGGTCATGGATGACTTGGGAATATTGACTGTAATCCCTAATCTGCCAAAGAGGTCCAGGGTAAAGGAGAGAGCCTCCAGTAAAGAGTCCCTGGATGTGGCCTAAATCAGCCAATCATCCAAGTAAAGGAAAACCGCAATACCCTGGCGGCGTAAAGAGGCCGCCACCACCGCTAGGCACTTGGTAAACACCCAGGTGCCAATGACAGACCAAAAGTGAGTGCTCGAAACTGGAAGTGCTCCTCTTGGACTTGGAACCGCAGGAAACGGCAGTGGCTGGGGAAGATCAGGATGTGCATGTATGCATCCTGCATGTCCAGAGCGTACCACCAATGATTCTCCAGAAGGAGTGGAAGACGACTCTGGAGTGTCAGAGTCCAGAACTTTTTGTACTCGACGAAGAGATCGAGACTGCTTAAGTAGAGAATGGGTCTCAAGTCTCATCTTTTTTGGAACAGGAGAAAAATGAGAATAAAACCCCCATCCCCTTTGCCGGAGTGGAATGCGCTCTATTACTTCCTTGAACAAAAGGCTTTAAATTTCTTCCCGAACGAGAAGAGCCTGATCCCTGGAGTAGGAAGACCTTTTTAGTGGAGATTCTGGAGGAATTTCCAGAAACTCTATAGTGTGTCCGACAGACACCAGTTGCAGGACCCATGCGTCTGAGGTTACTGCCTGCCATTCTTGCGCATGGCAGGCGAACCTCCCCCCACCTGCTCCGTGTCGTGAGACGGAGGAGGTAGTAGGGACAGGGAGTCAGGAAGTGGCAGAACGTTCAGGGAGAGGGCCTCCTGAATGTCTATGGTTTTTGGAAGTAGGAGGAGTGGTGGAACCCGTGGCCTTGCGTTTGCCCTGGCGTCAAGCTTTGGCCTGCTTCCTCTGCCTCCAGGTCCTTTACTAAAAGGGCTGCTGCTGCTGCTGTTGAGTACCTGATCGATACATGGACCTCACTAATCTGAGGGCGAGGTCTCGGTGCTGGAGATCAGTAACAATGTCTTTGGTGTCCCCACCAAAAAGTACTGAGCCTCGGAAGGGGGCATCCTGAATCACAGACTGTACCTCGTTAGCGAGGCCAGATATACAAAGCCAGGAATGCCATCTTAAGGTGACAGCAGTTGCCAAGGTGCGAGCTGCAGAATCAACGGAGTCTATGTAGCCTGCAAAGCATGCCTACAGGAGAAGCGAGAGAAAGGCGAAGATCCTTGGCAAGCTCCTCTTTGAGGCTCGTGGGTTCCATCGTCTGGATTCGGGCCTCTAACCTGGCTAAGGTAGCCTTTTGGTGTGACACCATGCGGGACACATAGTTGAGGGATCTGACTGCACATTTGCCTGAAGCATAAACTTTCCTGCCGAACTGGTCCATCTGCCTCGACAATTTGTCTGGAGGAGAGGTGCTCATGTGCTTGGGAACAGCGAAGCGATCATGAGCATCTGAAATAACGACGGAGTCCGCCTTGGGATGCGTCTTGAGAAAAGGAGCTTCCTTTGGCGCCCGATATATCATGTCCACCCGTCTGGGGACAGCTGGGGAGAGAATGAGGCATCTGCCAGACCGTAGAAGTGAGGGTCCTGGTAAGGTCCGATCTATGGAGGAATGGGGACTGGAGACAAAGACTCTAGGCCCACGTGTTCAGCTAGTCTCTGTCTCTTGGGGTCCTGTTCCTCGGATTCCCAGTTGAAGAAATCTTTCATGGACCTCAGGAGATCCGAGAAGGCAGGGTCCTCCAGAAATGACTTGGGGGGGGGGGGGACCTTGCCCTTCGGACCCTCTGGTTACTACAAGGCATCCTCCGACTCGTTGGCATCCTCATCATCCGTCCCCTCATCAGGAAGGTTACAAACGTCCGGACGTGCCGTCCCCGAGATGTGTACCACGAACGGAGAACTCCTCCTCGGGGACGCAAACCTTGGAAAGCGTGGAAGTGGGAGTCTCCTCTCCCGGTCTGACACCAACTCCTGCCACCAAGACTGGATTAAGGTCTTGAAGTCTGGCATAGCCAGAGGAGGTTGAGGCTGAGGGGGAGGTGGAGGACGACACTGGGAATGATACCCTGGTAACCCTGAAAATGGTGGTAGGGGTTGTAACCAGGGTAGTACTGTCCAAAGGAACTCCACTCTGGAGGAGGACCAGCCGGGTAATGGTCCCCAGGATACCCTAAGGGGTAATGAGGGACAGTCAGTGGCCTAGAGTAAATCCCCGTCGTAAGGATCTGACAGAGAAGGGACCCATGTCGGACCCGCCGTAGTGTAAAATCGGCAGGGGGTCCGGCGTCAGGGGTACAAATGTTGAGACCGGCACTGCCCAAACCGGTGTTGGAGGGGCTGGCATTGGGGCCGGATGGGGACCCGACGTCAGGACCAAGGCTGGCGCCGGAGCTGACCACTGGGCCCTGGCTGAGGGAGAGCCACCGGAGGTTCCGGCGTTGAGAGTGGTATAGTTGGATCAGATTGTTGGATCAGGCCCGGGACATTCGTTGGGTCTGAGGGGATCCCACCTGAAGGGGGAGGAGGGGCCTCCACTGTAAGGCCAGACATCTGAGGAGAAGCCTCCTTCCCCGTGGCCCTGTTAGGAGAGCGCGGGACTGACCCCGAGGAATGGTCAACGACGTCGAGGGGTCCTGCACTCTCTTCGCCTGAGGTACCCGCCTAGGAAGGGGGGGAGGGGCATTCTCCCCCAGGTTCTGCCGGATGTCGGGTGAGGCGCCATTAGGCCCCGACGGGAGAACCACGCCTGAGCGGCAGTTGGAGATGGGCGACTTACCAGACGGAGCAGGGTGGGCAGGGAGGAGCCCCCAGCCTATCGGCTGGTGCCAGGAAGGTCCCCGGAGGCTGGGGAGCCGTCTTACCGGCGGCCGGGTGGTCCCTGGAGGAGCCAAGGGCCGACTTAGCGGGCATCAGAGAAGCAGATGGTCGAATGACCCGCCAAAGATTTTTCAGACTTACTGTCCGAAGTCTTCTTAGGTGACAGCTGTGAGGCGGCCTTGCTCGTCGAGGGCTGCGAGGCCTCAGGTTGGTCCGTGGAGTGCTCCCGAGATTTCTCCCTGTGGTGTTTCTTGGAGGAAGAAGATTTTTCGAATGAAGACTCTGATGCAGTCCATTTGCTTCTCTAATGAGGCGAGGCGGACTTTTAGAAGGTGGGCCTCCAAAGCCTGTTGTCTCTGCTTTTTGGTGGCCTGGTTAAATGTTTGGCACTCCAAGCAGGATGGTCTGTGCCCCAGACATATAACACACTTTAGATGACCATCCTTATGAGGAATCTGCGTGCCACAGGACGAGCACTTCTTCTTAGGAGAAGACATAAGACAGAATTAAGCAAAATAATGTCGAAGGAAATCCGATGCCAGTACTAACACGATGATCGCTAATGGAAGTCTGCTATGCGACTGACATGAGGCGGACGACAGGAAAGAACTGGAGGGCGGGCGTGGGGACCGACCACTATATACAGCAACGCTGACGTCGGTCACGTGACCTCAGGTGGGCTGTCCGCCATCAGGGATTGCTAGAAAAGTCTGCTGTGTAGCCCAACACCAGTCCTATATGTAATGACCTACTGAAGGAACCCTCTCGAAGTAAGATCAAACAATATTTGTTTTTTGATTGGAAATAAATGTTTTCAAGCAAAGTCACTAAACAGAGCTCTTCGAGGCATCTTACTAGTTCAGGCGGAGAAATTAATCTTTCATTAGATTGTAGAACACAGCACCACTTCAAGGCAGAGATTTGAACTCGCATTCTGAGTTCTATAATTTACATACATTCCACTCTCCAGGGCAGTTCAACCCGTCAGGCTGACTCCATTTGTTAAGCATAGTGACGGATTCCTGGGGTTAGAAACTATGTTACTAATATGGCACTGTGTTAAACAAAACTTACCATTTCCTTGTTTTCTTTAATATTCATCGACCTTCTTAGCAAAGCCCTCGAGTTCTCTTTTTTACCCTCATCCTCTTCGTCTGACTCCTCATCCGACTCCAAAGTGTCCCTCTTCGTTTTACCGGGGTTCTTTTTTTCCTGCAACATGCTGGATTTCTTAACCGTCTCTTCCACCACCGCAGAATTGGAATCCTGTCTCTTCTTTGCTGGTGGCTTCCTTGCTGACTTCTTTGCTGGGAATTTCAATGCTACACGAAGACCAAAACCCTTTTTCTTCAACGAGTCCTCTTTCTCACTATCGGAAGCACCAGAATTCCCATCCTCATTACTTCTGTCAGATTCCATAGACTAAAGAAGAACACAAACAACTGTTAATGCGCTGCCAACATGAGAGCTGCTTCTGAAAAAAAAAAAAAAAAAAAAAAATTTATAACTACCTGATGGGCTTGGGCTGGCCTGACAATACAGGCCCTCCAATACTGAAGAAACTGTTTGCTTAACTATCCATTAGGGAACTCATTTTTGAACCAATTAGGTAGTGGTCCGCAATGTGGGTTACCCTCCTTAATAAACGCAATGGCTTAACCCCCACCATACAAAATCCATGCACCGACTGCAAAGTGCCCTTATACCCCTTATTATTAACAACTATTTTGTAAGTGGAACAAGACATCCCAGAGTTGTGTAATTATTATATTTAGTAACATACTTCCTGGAGTAGTAAAGCCCTTAGCGTCCCCTAAGGCTGCCAGCACACCAGTTAGTATGTTACTACAGCATAATTACTGCTTAGTGATGATAGTAATCCCAAACCAGTGTGCAGATTATACATGAATGCGACATCCTACATGCGTAAAATGGAAATGGCTCTCTCAGGCTTGTGGCTACCCTGCATGGGATTGAGTTTACCACAAATTACAAAAAAAAAAAAAAAAAAGAATATGGGCAGCCTTAACCTTTTGCTTGTTTGTTTTTAATAAAACACCCTTGGAATGCGATACCTGTATAAACCACTCGAGTTTATCTCTCATGTTGAAATGAGGTATCACATAACCTGGGTGTGTAAAACTCATTACACAGTGCTGCCAATACATTATTCCATATATAACCCCATGTTGTGTTGTGGGTTACTGTTTAAATACCATACTGTTTACATTTGTTTTTATTGGTGTTTAACCTTGTTGTAGTTTAAAATTGTCTTTCATTACACAGTAAACAACCTAGATTAATGTTCTCAGTGTTCCAATTCCTGATTCTCAGTGGAAATAACATGTTCTGAGTCAAAAATAAAATGTTTTTGTAACAACTGTTTTTGGGGGGCGGGGGGACACCAGATTTTATTTACCAGTTTATTTGCCATAGTCACCACTGGTGTGGCCTAGCTAAAAATAAGCAGTTTATCATCTCAAGTAATGGGCCAGGACTTGCACGGCTCCGTCACTCATGAATTATGGTCTTGCCCGCTCACACTTGAGACAATACACACATACCTGACGACTCAGTGTTTCATTTCTTCTGTTAGTCCCTTTCTCAGCCAAGATAAATACATTTTTTGCAGAGTGATTTTGTAAAAATAATGCATTGTTTATTACAGAATTTTCTACCCAAAATAACTGGCTTTGAGGAGGGTCCCGGGGACACCAGTTCTACAGTCTTACGATTACAGCAATCAGACCAGAACACAAAGGACTCCGATTACAATCCCGTATTATTAGAGGCAGCAGGTTGTTGGGTTCTGCAAGGGCTAGAAAACTAAGAGGCAGTGAGAAGTAGGAATAGCAGTCGCACTTGTTTGAATCTACTCTGAGAAGGTGCTTGCTTTCTTTAAAATAGGCACTTCATTTGACCCACTGTGGACTACAGACAGAAACGCAGAATTTGTTGGCAGAAGAGGACCTGTAGGCTTATCTAATATGCCTCATTTTCCCTGCCCAATTCTACACCCTGGACCCTAAATGGTCACGGGTGTACTTCCCTTCCCCTTCCCTATACCTATTGTGCCCATGTGTTTCTTCGAAGCATGCTTGAAGCACCTCACTGTCCTTACCCCATCACCTAGTCTGGCAGGCTGTTCCAGGTACCCACTGCCCTTTCTGTGAACAAGTATTTTCTCACATCCCTCTTAAAATCATTCTCCGACCCCAACTTCATAGCATGCCCCTGGGTTCTAGTACTCTTCCTCCACTGAAAGAGACTTCCCTCTTGCACATTGTTCACCCCCATGAGGTACTTACAGGTCTCAATAATGTCCCCTCTCGCTTGTCTCTCCTCCAGAGAGTACATGCAAAGTTGCTGCAGCTTCTCCTTATACGGTTTCTCATATACCCACTCACCATTCTGGCAGCCCTCTGCTGGACCACCTCCACCCTGTCCATGTTCTTGCAGAGGCATGTCCTTCAGAACCAGACACAGTACCCTAGGTGGGGTTTCACTAGTGAATGATACAGTGGCAATACTACCTCCTTTCTCCTGCTGGAAATCCCCCGTCCTACACAACCCAGCATCCAGCTAGCTTTGCTTACTGCCTTGTTGCACTGTCTTGACACCTTGAAATCTGAAATGATAATCCCAAGATCTCTCTGTTGCTTGGTGACTGTAAGTACCCCAGATCTTACACACAGTCCCGAGGTTTCCCTTCCCAGGTGCATGACTTTGCACTTTTTGGCACTGAAACCGCATTGCCACACCCTAGACTGCTTTTCAAGTTTCTCCAGATCTCTCTTCATTTTCTCCACCCCTTCCTTGGTGTCCATTCTATTGCAGATTTTTGCATCATCCGCAGAGAGACACACCTTCGTCTCCAGTTCCTCTGCAATGTCACCTATTAAGACATTACATTATAGACATTATATGCAAACAAACATTACATGCAAATGCACATCACCCAATGTCTACGCAGTGGGAGCAAAGGGGCCCACTTTACAGCACATAGCACTGTATGGATACAAAGACCAATCCCGTGGCACGGCAGCAGCACAATGCACTGCCTATTGGGAGACTGTGGATCACAGAATACCACTCTGGGCAGGAGGGGACAACACCTGACCATATTTAGCAGTGGTGGTGCTGGATTAATTATTAAGTACAAGCTGGGCACAGTCTCTTGCTAACAAACGACTTAGCAGGGCTTTCGTATGTAGTGCAATGACACAGCATATTTCTTGGCAGAGCTGCTGGTCAGGAGGCCCTGCAGTGGGGCCAGCCTGGATTGGTCACCTGGAAGTTAAAAATTCTCTCACAGAGCCCTTTTTTTCACCACTGGTCCCAGCTGGCTGCTCTTACTACTAGCAGTTTAGATGTTCCCACCCCACTATGCTGTTCACGGGAGATTTGAGGCAGACTGTTTTTGACTGAGATAGTGGCAATGCTATACTCTACTATACTATCTGAAGTTGATGGTTAACTGTGTGGATGGCTGTTTGTGTTTGTCTCTGTCAGTAGTTAGTTGTTGTGGTTTTTCATGTGTTTCTACTTGGAGGAACTGGACCATTCTTGGACACAACATCTATGAACATTTCCTGGACTAAGAAACTACAAATCACCACCACCAGGTATAGGCATTCTCATCATAAATCAACTTTTTTTGGAAGACATCAAAAAGCAAAAGTGAGGTCAGTAAATCTTTTATACAAGTTGCTGGGTTGTGGAGTGCTGCATTGAATCCACATTTCCATCTGACTTTCTTAAAGGATGTGTGCTTGTCTTTGAGGTCTATTCACAACTGTTTTGGAGAACAAAGGGAAGATTCTAACAAAGGATTTTTTACATCCTGCACATGCCCTAGGCTAATGTTCATCACCTTCAGGAATTTAGCACTTTCTGGGTCTTTGATCTACAGTAACAATCAGTTTTCTGGTCCACAGTAGCTCACCATGAGTCACTCAGGAACACTCACCCTTGCTACAGTGAACATTTGCAGTCTCCTCTACCTCTCACACTAACCATTCAAGCTCGATACCAGCAACCTGGCACCATGGCAAATCCTCCCTACCCTCACTTGTGGTACCCTCCTACAAAGGACTGGGTGCAAATGACAGCTCACGCCGCTTGAAAGTTGACAAATCGACACCTGCTCCTAGCCATTACCCTACGCTGGGACCCTAAACTACTACACTGTACTCTAACAAGAAACAGAGGCGTTACATGTCATACTATGAGCTGCGGCAGATGTCCCTTAAACTCCTGCTCCTCCTCCTTCTGATGTCAGGAAGTGTCCATCCAAATCCTGGCCCTGTTTCTACCAGGGTAACAAATCTAGCAAAAATGGCTGGGGGTCTCACCATCGCCACCTTAAATATCTGTAGCCTCCTTCCAAAACTGGCATCCCTTCAAGTCTTTGCCAGTCAACACAATCCCGACATACTAGCTATTGTTGAAACCTGGCTGACACCAAGCACTCCGGACCATGCCATCTCACTACAAGGCTACAATATTTTCAGACTGGACAGGACTAATAAAAAAGGGGTGCTATTTACATTAAGGACAACCTCTCTAGCCACCCTGTCTGCTTTTTCACCACAAACTCCTCTGTGCAACGTCTCCCTGTCAAGCTACTACTTGGTGCCCAAAATAAAGTGCTTACTGTGGCTGCTGTCTATATCCCTCCTAAAAATCCAGGGTCCAGCCTCCAGACTGTTCTTGAATTTGTAAGATCGCAACCATCTAACACCGAGCTCCTTCTCCTTGGTGACTAATATAAATTGGCTCGCATCAGACATTGGGTCCCTCAAGGATGCTATCCTAGCATCTAACCTAACGCAGATGGTGAGCTCCCCCACTAGAAAAAACTACAAAACTGGAACTTGCACTCTCATTGACTGGATCCTTGCTAGCCACCCAGCCCACATAAAAAACACAGTTGTTCTCCCGGACTTCCTCAGTGACCACTCCCCTGTGATCTGTACCTGGACAAATAAGTTCCAAAACCACCTCAAGCAGAGTGCTACCCCATGGAAACCTTACTAAGCTCAAGACCTGTCTTTTACAGTAAGACTGGTCCCCAATATACAATACTCTAGATGTTGACGAGCCCTAGATTATTTTATCACAACTTTCAACACTGCCTGACACCTCGCACCAGTAAAAGCGTAAAATCAAAGCGCTCTCAAATCCCTGGCTCACGGCCAAACTACTGGCCCAACTCAAAGCTCGGGACCACCTCTGGGCCATCGCCAGAGCCACAGGCTCCTTGACAGATATCCAGAAGTATAAACAGGCACGAAACCAATGTACCAAATAAATCCGACTAATGAAGAGCACCTATTTCAAAAATGCCCTCGCAAACTCCTGGGGTGATGGGAGATCATTCTGGGACAACATCAGAAATATCACGGGTAAGCAGTCCAAATCCTCCCCCACTATAATGACTGTCGATGGAACCACTACCATAGACCCAAGGGTCATGGCAAAGGCCTTAAATAAAACTTTCACTGACCTCGGTGGGGTCCTCCCGCCGGAGTTCTTCTCTGACACGGACTCGCCAAAACCAACATCTCCTACTGCCTCACGTGACCAACCGCTTTTCCACTTCAAAACAGTTAAGGCACATGAAGTCTACAAATATATAACAAAGGCTATCTCTAAATCCAGAGCAAGCAGTGATACTATTGATCTTAAAATTCTGTCCCTTACCCTGGAAGAGGTGGTGCACCCACTCACCAAAATTTTCAATCTCTCCCTCTGCCTCAGTCAATTTCCCAGCAAATGGAAGTCTGCTATAGTCACACCAGTGTTCAAAAGTGGCGACAAGTCCCTACCAGGAAACTATTGGCCTATATCTATACTTCACCCCTCTCCAAGGCGCTCGAATGCATTGTGGCAGACCAACTCTCAGACTACCTGCATAAGTATAACATACTCCGCTTGCAGCAACATGGATTTAGGAAAGGACACAGTACGTCGACCGCCCTACTGGAATTCTCAGGAGAAATTCACACTGCCTTGGACAAAGGATATCAAACCGGAGCTGTTTTCACTGACCTAACAAAGGCGTTTGATACTGTTCACCATGGCTTAGTTATCACACAACTACACAGTCTTGGGCTCTCGGAAGGACCAGGTGCCTGGGTTAAAAATTACCTGGCCCAACGCTCTCAATCAGTAAAAATCTCAGAAGTTCTCTCAAACTCAAAACTGGTCCTCTCAGGTGTTCCACAGGGGTCAATCCTAGGCCCCCTCCTTTTCAGCCTTTCCCTAAACTCTCTCCCCAAATCCTGCCCAGAACAAATAATCCTTTATGCTGACGATGCTGTGATTCTCTCCTCTCATAAGGACCCAAAACCCTTACTCCAGAGCCTGCAACTTGCTTTCTCCAATGTTGAAAAGTGGTTCCTAGATCACAAGCTAGTCCTAAATCACAAAAAAACAAAATCCATGCTTTTCTCCAGTCCACAAAACAGAAAAAGACAAATTCTACTTACTATCAAAACATACCCAGGAAATACCCTTGAACAAGTGTCAACATTTAAATACCTTGGAATCACGTTTGAGCAAGGTCTTACCTTTGCAACCCACATTGATAACACAGCAAAAACGGTGAACCAGCGCATTGGTATCCTGTTCCGAAACCAGCAATTCCTTACCCAAGCTGCGCGGAGGATTGCTATCCAAAGCTCTGTCATCTCAATCATAGACTATGGCTTAATTATCTATGGTTCTGCCACTACCACCGCACTAAGGCGCATCACAACCACCCTAAACAAGGCCTGTCGGCTGCTCACTGGAGCGCAAAGACGTACTCGTACATGTGAGCTCTACACTGAAACAGGATGGTTGCAACTCTCAAATCGCATAAGGTACCTCTCACATGCTTGATGGCAAAATCCATCTGGCTGTGACTACTGTATCCAAGACCTACTTTGCCCTAATACCAGCATCCGCCCCACTGAAGATCGGAACACCAGCCTCTCCAGGTCCCCAGATGCCGGACCACATAGGGCCAAAAATCTTTTGCCTATCGTGCCCCCAGCTGGTACAATGCCCTGAGCTCGCTCATTACATCCTCCACGTCACTAGGAGCTTTCAAATCTATGCTTTACTCTCACCTCTCAGCCTCTAGCTCCTGTGACTGCCTTGACTAATGATTCTTCTCTCATGGCCGGTTTTCATCCTCCTCCTCTGTTCCTTTCTTGACAAAGGCATCAGAGTACCTCTAACTACTCTAAGTCTGCTCCCCTCCCCATATTTTCTCCTACCCTTCCCACCTTGACCATTCCTCCAATATTTTTTTTTTCCCTGTGATGTACTGTATTATACTGGCTTATTGAAACCTTTATAATTTGCTGACCATTCTATGTAACATGTTTTGTTTGTTGTACATTGATGATGTGGAACGTTTGTAAAAGAGCTATTGGCTCAAAGGTAATAATTCCTAGAACAATAAACTAAATTACCAAAGATTCATATAGTACTCTCACCATAATTACAGAATGATCTTCCATGTCTACATGAAACTGTAGCAGATGAAATAGAGTGGTACGAGGGAGAACCGTGGCCACCCCCTTCGTTTGCCAGAGCCATAAGACGACGCTATAATTGTAGGGAAGCTGTATTTCTCCAGTTTAGCATGCTCTGTCACTGTTAAGTACAGTGCATCTCTTGAAAAAAATGACTTCTAGCCGGCCCACCGGCACAGCGGTTAGAATTCCACTTGTGGTGCCGGCGACTCGGGTTTAGGAACGGACCTGGGTCGTCAGAGGGCCGGCTGGGGGGAAAAGGATAGAGCGCCCCATGGGCGTCTCTCCTTCTCAGGGGGAGGGTGGGGTAGTGTCTGGCACAATGAGGACTCCTGGCGGAGGCTGGGAGTCACTCACACTACCGGCATTCAGCATCAGGGAGGCGAGGCAGACGCTGACGTCATTGCACGTCCTCGCCTCCGAGAAAACCAGGAAAAAGAGGGTGGGCGGGTCCGCTGTCTATGTGAAGCCCTCCCTGGGGCTTCAATTAGCTGCCATCGCCGCATCCCCAACCAGATACCAGTTCCACGGCACGGATGAAGGGGACCGATGCCACGGCCCCACTCTCCGAGGGGTAAGCCGGGGATAATTGGGGATGGCGGCAGTAGATGGCAGTGGAAGCCCCAGGGGCCGTAATCAGGGCTGATGGTGACAGCGGACCAGCCAAGATAAAGAAGAAGAAAAAAAAAAAAAAGACTTCTGGGAGGTCACATAATTCTTGTGCAGCAAACTGGATTGGGCATTCTGTTGCTATTGCTAAATGAAAGAAGTTTTATGAGTGCTACAGCCATCCCACTGGGGGTGGGAGGGGGCACGTTAAATTTAGTCTGGTGTACAAAACAGTAGGCGGACTTGCACTGTAGTCATGACCCATTTAGAACTACTGAATCTGGAACCTAATATCGCAGCAAATAACTTCCGATCTGCGATTTGGAAAGCTGTGTGAAATGTCCTGTTTGGCTTATTTGCTAGAATTCAATACAAATGCACATACTGCCGAGATATATAGATATTGCACCAGTATATTAGGGTCGAGTACAAACTTCTATGTTAAAACCCAAAATGTTTAACCTTAACTTTGGAACCACTCAATGGATTTGCATGAAATTTTGGCAGTAATAATCAATCTCCAGGGGTCTCTTGATGTGCAGAATTTCGTGCAAATCCGTTGTGTGGTTTGTGAGATGGAACCTCAGAAAAATCCTAAATTTACAATTTTTTCCACATTTCTTTGTTCACCTGTATCTCAGAAATACCTTTATATTGTGGGCTGAAATTTTCAGGGTAGAAAGCCTTGGGTTACAGATACAGATGTGCCTTTTTAAGGTTTGGTGAAAAAATATTAATTTGTTCTAAAGTGATTACATTTTTTTATTTCCCATTACTTCCTAAGGGAACATTTATATGTATAATGAAAGTAAACGTATTTTTCGCACACTGCCATCCTGTTATGCATACTTTGCACCTTGATAACTCTGCGTGACATTTAGCATGCATAATCTCTGGGTGTAGGTCTCCTGATCTGCCAAATTTCGTGCTAACTGGATTTGTGATTTTTGAGATACATAGCGTCGAAACATCCTAAATTTACCAGTTTTTTTAACATTTATTTGTCCACCTGCATCACAGAAACGGCTTCAGGTAGGGATCTGAAATTTTCGGGGTAGAAAGACTTTGCCTCACAGATGTGCCTTTTGAACGTTTGGTGCAAAAAATATTAATATGTTCAAAAATTAAACTTTTAATTTCCCATTATTTTCTATGGGAAAATGTATATGTCCAGCGTGAAAGTTGTAATTTGCACAAGTTACATAACTTGCATTACAGTGTGTTGTATTTTGCACAAATGACGTAATTAGCGCAAAATACAACAGTATCTTGCGCAAGTTATGTAATTTGCGCAAAATATATCTTAAACACAAATTTTTCAACTTTAATAACTTTGAACTGTTTCACAGAGTTGCACGAAATTTGGCACGCATAATCTCTAGGAGAAGGTCTCCTGACGTGCCAAATTTTGTGTAATTCGTTTTTTGAGATACTAGGATTACTAGGAGTTTAAGGATATACAGGGGCTCAAGGCCCATTGTGAATCTCCCCCACACAAGTGGGCCAACTATACCAACAACTGGTTATTGTAAGAGAATCTATTCTAGGGTATTTTTAAAGGTGGATAGGCTTGTACATTCGTACAGAGCATCAAAAAATCCTAAATTTACCATTTATTTTACATTTCTTTGTCCACCTATATCTCAGAAACAGATTTAGCTAGTGGTCTGAAATTTTCAGGGTAGAAAGCCTTTGCCTCACAGATATTGCCTTTTGAAGGTTTGGTGAAAAAATATTAATCCTTTCAAAAGTTACTAACCTCTTAATTTCCCATTATTTCCTATGGGAAAATTTATATGTCAGGCAGGAAAGTTGTAATTTGTACACTGTCAGGCACAAAAGTTGTAATTTGCACAAGTTACATAACTTGCGCAAGATACTGTTGTATTTTGCGCAAATATACATAATTTGCGCAAAATACCACAGTGTCTTGCGAAAGTTATGTAATTTGCGCAAATGGGAGTGCAGGATCCGAATGGCCTTATGCTCCCACCATAACATAAGGATGATGTTACACTTAATCGCTGATCGCAGCACATTTCTGTTGTTGTGCTTGTGTTGTGCCTTTCGGTGCTGCAGACGGCAGCCGTTCGTATATCCAAGAATGCATTGGGGTACTTTACAGAAACAAGAGGACTTACTTGGTATCACTTACAGCTCCTTCGAAGCTATCTGCAAATTTAAGCTGCGAGTGATTATTCCAATTATTATGCAGCGAGCAGAAAGAAGCAATACTTCAACTCATGGAGCCGTCGGTTTTCAATAGGATGAATTTGATGACCCGGATGTAAGGCTGAAGAGAGCAAGAGAGAGAGACTCCTAGGTGGGGAGAGCGCGAATCTTCTGCAGCATCAGCAGCAATTAACACAGTGACCAACACAGAAACTATCAGGTCAGCCTTTAACAAATTTGAAAAACTTTTATTTAAAGAGATCGATATTACTTATGATATCTCCACTCTAGAGGAGTACACTGAAAGGGGCCTCGCACCGAGGGGATTATGTATCCAAATATCTCCCTCGAGCGGCACTGACGAATTTCCATTCAAAAAAGAGTGGATTCGGGTTGCCTGTGAATGTTCAAATATCTTCCTGGAACTATTGATTACATTTGACAAACTAAAGTATGAAAATTTGATGAAAGAACTATGTGAGGCCAGAACCCTCGTAGCTACATTCACTGATAATCCTGAATATAAGGAGTTTGAAACTAAATTAAAGAGTAAGGTCCAAAAATATGAATTGAAAATCATTGACCAAAAAAACACTAAACTCCTCAGAGACAAAATAGACTACGAGAAAGGCCTTATAACTGCCTGGGCTAGGACTTATTCCACCAGCAGGGGACGTTCCAGGGTACTCTTTCAAATCAAACAACAAGAATAAAAAGCGAGGTAGTGGTAACAGGAATAATTCACAGAGAAACTGAGCTGAAACAAGGCCTTTTTTAGATAAGGACCAATGCACCATTATAGGGAATCAACACCAGGAACAAGGAAGACCACGTGGGGCGGCCGAAGAGCCATCAAAAACAGAAACAGCACTGAGGACAAGAAACATGAAGATTAACTACAAATCATAAATCTTTCCCAACATATCCTCACTCCAACTGAAGTCTCAGTACTTCAAAAGGACTTAACTTTGTCCCTACCCCACCTATTAACGAGTTTAAAATATTTGAGGATCTACATAAATTCTTCCAGAAAATAAGACTAAGAACTTTTTTTCAGCAGAATTAGAACTCTGCTACCATCGAGGGCATATTGATAAAAGATTCAAGAAACACAGAGGACCTAGATTTGTTAATTACTGCCATTCAGAATGAGGCCGCACAGCCTGTTGGAACTGAGAATATTTATGAACATATGGACATGGATTTAAGGTCAGAAAATGTTGATCGAAATTTAGAAATAGTAGTAGGGTTACTTTTACCAGAACAAGTGGAGCATGACCTTATGACCTCCCAGGTCCAACCAGCAGGTAACTCGATTCTGAATGCTAACCGATATATTTCCAATTTAAGGAAGGGAAAGTTTACAGGCACCTCTGCCTTTTGTCCCAACATGTATAATCCTACCACACAGGTCTTTGAACGGACAGTATGCAAACCGGTTCAGGAAATCCTTGAGAAACATGTTAATCCTAGATACTTTAACTCGACCAGAAATTAGAGAAATGCCTTAGAGGGACACTCTAAAAATAAGTCGATTGTGGTAAAACCTGCAGACAAGGGGGGGCAATATTGTATTGATGGATACCGCATACTACTGTATTATTATTTACACTTTGTTGACCGATGTTAGTAACTATGACAAACTGCCCAATGACCCCACCCAGGAATTCAAAAAGGAATTGTTTCAACTACTCAAGTACACTGTAGATAGTGGATTAATTTCAGAAAAAGAATAGGACTTCATCTGGCAGGATAATCCCACTACCCCAAGCTTTTATATTTTACCCAAAATTCATAAAGATTTGGTTGAATCCACCAGGTAGGCCAACAGTGTCAGGGTGTAACTCTCTCACACAGAACCTAGGAACATTTATTGACTTATTTTCTTCAGTTTCAAGTTTCTAAACGACCCTCACACATTTAGGACAGTAAAGACGTACTTAATGTGGTCAGAGACAGAATGGAAAACAAATTATAAATGGTTCAGAAACATAGAACATAGGATTTGACGGCAGATAAGGACCGCTTGGCCCACCCAGTCTGCCCATTTCCCTACCTGATGGATAAGCTGCAGATCCTAGTTAACCAGCAGCCTACTTCTTCCTACCCCCACCCCCTAGAATTGCCTTATGACTGTCCCATGCATGCTTGAATTCCACCACTGTTTTTGACTCCACAACCTCCTCCGGAGAGGCCGTTCCATACATCCACAACCCTCTCTGTGAAAAAATACTTCCTTAAATTACCTCTAGAGCCGCCTCTTCTATCTTCAAATTGTGCCCCTTGTTCTTGCACACCTTTTTGAAAGATGCTACCTCTTGGACTTTGTTGATTCCTTGAGGTACTTGAACGTTTCTATCATGTCCCCTCTCCCTCCTTTCCTCGAGGCTATACATATTAAGCTCCTTAAGTCTCTCTTCATATGTCTTCCGGTGCAGACCCTGCACCATTTTAGTTGCCCTCCTCTGGACAGCTTCCATCCTGTTTATGTCTTTATGGAGATTGGGTCTCCAGAACTGCACGCAGTACTCCAGATGTGGTCTCACCAGCTGTCTGTACAGAGGATAATAACTTGTTTTCTACTGGTGATGCCTCTCCTATGCATCCCAGTATCCCCCAGCCCTCCTTGCTGCCCTCTCACATTGCTTGCTCACCTTTAGGTCATCTGATATGACTACCCCCAGGTCCCTTTCCATTTTTGTTGTTGTTAGTATCTCACCCCCCATTGTGTACTCTTCCCCTGGGTTTTTGTTTCCCAGGTGCATTACCTTGCACTTCTTAGCATTGAATCAAAGCTGCCATACATGTGACCATTCCTCTAACCTTGCCAAGTCCCTTCTCATCCTTTCCACCCCACCTATGCATCAACTCTGTTGCAGATCTTTGTGTCATCTGCAAAGAGACATACTTTTCCTTCAGTCCCTCTGCAATGTCGCTTATAAAGACATTGAAGAGGACCGGTCCTAATACTGAACCCTGCGGTACCCCACTACTAACCCCCCTTTTTTCAGAGCGGACTCCATTTACTATTACTCTCTGTGTCCTATTCTCCAGCCAATTCTTTATCCAGGCTGGCTAACTTGTATATTAATCTTTTGTGTGGGTCTGTGTCAAATGCCTTGCTAAAGTCTAGGTAGGCCATGTCCACAGCCTCTCCTGATCAACTACTTTGGTCACCAGTCAAAGAAATCTATCAGATTTGTCTGGCATGACCTTCCTGCTGTGAATCCATGCTGCCTTGGGTCCTGTGCCCTCTGGCCTCTAGATACTCAACAATTCTTTCCTTCAGAAGTGATTCCATCATTTTCCTACCACTGAGGTTAAACTAACAGGTCTGTAGTTTCCTGCTTCTGCCTTGCTCCACTTTTTGTGAAGGGAATCACATCTGCCCTCCTCCAGTCCTCAGGTACCACCCCATCCTCCCATGATTTGTTAAAGAGGGTAGTCAGTGGTGTCACTAGTTCTACCCTTAGTTCTTTTAGAATTCTGGGATGAATCCCATCAGGCCCCATTGCTTTGTCCACCTTCAGTTTTAAGAGCTCTTTCAGAACCCTTTCTTCTGTAAATGGGCTGGTATCAACTTCTGTATCCAGAGTGTTTCTACTGTTTGTTTTAGGTACCTCCCCCTCTTTCTTTGTAAATACTGAGCAAAATATTTGTTTAGTATCTCTGCCTTTTCACAGTCACCCTCTGCCCACCCTCCCTCCCTTTATTAAGCCTCACTATCCCTCCTTGGTCTTCCTTGCCTCTGATGTACCTATAAAAGGTTTTATCCCCTTCTTAACTGAGTTGGCTATCTTTTCCTCGGTTTGGGCCTTTGCTGTTCTGACTGCCTTTCCAGCTTCTTTTTGCTTTAACTGATACAGTTCTCTGTCCTGTTCCTTCTGTGATTCTTTGTACTTCCTGAGTGCTTTCTTTTCTCTTGAACCTTCACTGCCACTTCCTTTGAGAACCATAGTGGTTTCTTACCTCGTTTCATTTTGTTTATTTGCTTTACACAAGGCTTGTTACCTCTGTGATGGCAGTTTTATTATTCCCCATTGTTCTTCCACCCTCCTTCCTGCCCATTTGCTAGTGCATTCCTTAGGCACTCACCCATTTTGGCAAAGTCAGCCCTCCTAAAATCCAGTACCTTTGTCTTTGTATGGCTTGGATTCTATTGCTGTGTTTATTGTGAACCATACAGTTCGATGGTCACTAGTTCCCCAGGCACTGCCACTTCTACATCTGTGATCCTCTCTTCATCTCCATTTGAGAGAACCAGGTCTAAGATTGCTCCCTCTCGAGTGGGCTCCAATTACTAGTTGTCTAAGGCATGCCCCCTGTAGGGCATCTAGAATAACCCCACTCTTAGAAGTGGCTGCTGCAACTGCACTCCAGTTAACATCTGGCATATTCAGATCCCCCATCAGCAGTATCTCCCCTTTTTCTGCCATCCTAAGTATACTTTCTATCATTTCCTTGTCCATTTCCTCCCCCTGATAAGGAGGTCTGTATACAAACCCTGTGCAGATTGTGGTGCCATTGCCGGTCTCCAAATTTACCCACAGTGCTTCTTCTCCTCCATGTTTACCCTTTTGTTCTGTTGCTTTGATTCCTTCCCTTATGTAAAGAGCTACTCCTCCTCCTCCACTTTTACCCTCCCTGTCCCTCCTGTAGATAAGTGTATCCTGGTATGTTTACGTCCCAGTCATGGTTTTGTGTGTACCATGTTTCTGTGACTGCCACGATATCCAGATGTTCCTCCTCCATCAAGGCCACTAATTCAGGAAGCTTGTTACTCAAGACTACGGGCATTGGTACTCATTGCTCTCCATTTTTTGATGGCTTTACCTTCTGTTGCAGCATCCCTCACTGACCTTTCTACCTCGGCCTTTTTCTCATTTAGTACCGTTTTGTAGGGAGAGGCTGGGATTTTCCTGCTGCTTATCAGTGCCTCCCCTTGACTAGTTTAAACGCTTGCCAATGAAGCATTTAAACCGATTGCTCAAAAGACTTGTTCACTTTCTGGACAGATGCAGACCATCCTGCCAGTATAGGCTGGTGTCCCTCCAAGTGGAACCCCAGTCCCCAATGAAGCCAAACCCCTGTGCTCCACACCATTTTTTCAACCATTTGTTAAACTGCATGGTGCAAAGTACCCTCGCCTCACCCATGCCACTGACAGGCAGCACCTCTGAGAAGGATACTATGTGTACTACTTGTCTTAAGCCCCTCCCCAACTCTACAAACTCCTTCTGCACTGCTCTAATCTCATGATGAGCTAAGTCATTTGTCCCTAGGTGGACAATGCGTCCAGCTCAACTCCGTGCAACTGTTCTCGTGATCCTAAGGATGCGCTTCCTGTCCCTCCAAGCCATGGCACCAGGCAGGCACCTTACTTCAGTTTTCCCTGCTCCCCCCAGTTCTATCCCCCTAATAATTGAGTCCCCCACAAGGAGCTGCCTTCTTTTCCTGTGGTGCCCTCTGCCTCCTTCCTGAGGGCCTCCCTTGTGACAGTTGTCTGCACCCTCCTTAGTCTCCTCTGCGGGTGCATCCATAGGGGAACTATGCTCCCCAGAATGGTGTATGGATTGTGGAGTGGAACAACTGACTGGGTGTGCCTCTGTTCCACCACCCTTACCCTCCCTGAGCCCACTGTGGTCCAACTGCTGTGCTTTCTTCGCAACCTCTGAGGTAGTGGTGGTGGCTCTGGTGCTCCCTGGATGGGGGAGGTTCCCTTGCCACTGTCCAGTGCGGCCTGAAGACGGGCAACTTCCTCCCTCAGGGCAGATAGTTGTCTGCAAACAGGGCAGCATCTCAGCCTCCAGAAAGACTCCCGGAAGACTGCTGCCCCACAGCCATTACATTGTACTACTCCCCCACATAACTGTCTACCTTGTTTAGTTTTTTTTTTTGTGTGTGTGTGATTGGTGCGTTATATAGAAATATATGTATTTATATAATGTGTATGCTTATATTGTCAGCGAAGTGTGCTAGACAGGATATGACAGTGATATGTACCTTGCCCTCTTGAGGAAATGATGTCAGAACCCCAGGTATAAATGAACTATTTCCAGGGGTGGGTGGGAAGAGGTTGGGCCTAAACTGTGCCCTGACGAAACAATCAGCTAAACGCTCTGACCTACCGATGCGATGAGTGCCTTCCTGTCAGCAAGATGCCATACACAACAATTTGTAATACTGCTTCAAACCAATTTGACAGAGAAAATACCCTGCTAATCAAACAGAGAAAAATCCAAACATCCAAGTCAGACACAGGTAAACCTCCCCAGCCCCAAAGAGCCTGGTGACTTGTGCTCTGAAAACAGTCAGCCCCAAAACACGCTAGCTGTGCAGAAGGGTAGACACAGAAAACAGTATTCAGCCTATGTGGGTTTAAACTCTTCCTGCACTGAAAACCTTAACACTTGTAACAAAAGTAAAGCAAACTCCACCTCCCTCTGTTGATTGAAATACTGCCTTTTCTGATAATTCTAAGTTCCTTATTTCACCCTTCAGTTAGAAGTATCCTCCACCTGAAGAGTATTAACTTTCCTAAGGAATCTGCTTCAAACCAAAGACAACTGTAAATTGTAAGGTTCACCTCCCTCTGTTGTGAGCACTACTCGCTTTCTTGCAAATCTTAAGTCCAGTGTTGCAGCTTGCAGCCAGAGGTAGCTTCACCTGAAGACTAGATGCTGACTCTCTTTATACATCTATCCAACACCACGTGGGACTGGAAGCAGTAGAATTTTGGATGGGTGAACTTTCAACGACAGAAAATATCCCACATGAATTTATCCTAGAGGCCACTGAATTCGTACTTAAACACAGTTACTTCGAATTCCAGGGTGAACACTTTCTACAAAAGTGTGGCACTGCTATGGGTGCATCGATGGCACCAAGCTATACCTATCTGTTTCTAGGCTTTTGGGAGAAAAAAGTGGCATTTTCTGACACTAACCCCTTTGTTAAGAACATAGCACATTGGCATAGTTTTATTGACAATGTTCTTTGCATATGGCAGTGTTCTGATGAGAACACTTCAGACTTTATGGACTGGCTGAACAACAATACATACAACTTGAGATTCACACAGACTACTGACCACACTAGCATTTCCTTTCTGGACCTCTCCCTTACTCTACATAACAATCAAACGGAGACAAAATGCTCTAGAAAAACTACAGCTACCACCTCCCTTTTGTTAGCCAGCAGTGCCCACCCCCGCAGTCTCAAAAATTCTATTCCATTTGGGCAGATTTTAAGACTTCGGAGAAACTGCAGTTCTGACATAGAATTTAACACACAAACTGATTAACTGTTTTGAGATTTGAAGCCAGAGGCTACAATAGGAAACTTTTACAACCAAAGAAGAAGTACTTGAAATGAACAGAGAAAATCTTCTGAAAAATGAAGAGGGACACGGAACTGCAGGAGAAAATGCCATGTACTTTTGTCACAGAATTTAATCATATTGCAGGCCAGACAGGCAGCATCATACATAGAAACTGGTCCATCCTTCTGGGTGACAATGTAGTAAAGTACATCTGTGGGTAATACGCCCAGAATTACCTTTAACAGAGGTGAAAACCTAAGGGACTGATTAGTTCACAGCAGGATCTCCAAACCTGCTAGAACTACTATCAACTGGCTACCACAATACCCTTGTGGCTATTACAGATGCAATCGATGCAACATCTGTAAATTTGGTACACCAGCCAAGGAGTTTATACACCCCATGCACCCTGATATTAAGGTGGACGTCAGGGAACTTGTTACTTGCGATACCTCTTATGTAGTATATGCACTGTGGTACACTTGCAATTTGATCTACTTAGGCAAGACTGTTAGATCTCAAACAGAGGTTACAAGAACACATTCACTCCATCACAAGTGGCAAACAGGATACCCCTGTTGGAGTACACTTTGCAGACACACACAGGTCTAGACCTGATGACCTAAAATTTGTGGGACTTGAACATGTGCCACCTATGAAAAATGGAGGGGACAGACCGAACCTGCTATTACAAAGAGAAAGCCTGTGGATATACACCCTACGCAGTGTTTAGCCCCAAGGTTGCAATGGTAAAGGGGATCCGAAACCTTTTTTGAAAAATAAATAATGTTATGTTGTATTTGAAAATGTGCTGGTCTTACGTTTAAACTGCTTGCTTGCCACATACTTTAATATGTCATTTAATTCCTGTACTATTTGCACAACATTTAATTTTATTATTTAAAATTCTCTCTTTTTTCTAGGTCTGTTTCCATTTCATCTGTCTGCCTTTCAGCTAACTGATCCTCACTTACAGGGGGGTCCTGTAACCATGTTGTCTTGCAAGTTACCTTAATGTCTGTTGCCCTGTCAAGCTGGAGGTTTGGTCCATTTCATTTCTGCCACTCTGGTTAACAATCCTGTTGATGTTAACTAATCTAGTAATTTACATGTGGATACACAGCGCTTCAATATAGCGCCTCCGCCAAGTGGTTATAGTTAAGCACTACTCTGATTTAAGCGTTTAAGGTAAATTATCTTTTTATTTCCTACACGTGATACTTTTATTTAATGAACAGATTTATTTGATTGGACCCACTATATAGGGTCATCTTGTACCTATTAACCTTTACCCCCTGATGAAGGCTCAGTATTGAGTCGAAGTGCTAGGGTTAGTAAGCTTCTTTTCTGTATGCCTGAGGTCCTAATGTGCATTTGCACTAAATAAAGTAACTGATTATTTACATCTTTTGACTAGACCTGGATTTTATCCCTTCAATGTGCCTTTCGAGTGCTGGTTCCTCAGACTGTGGCTACTTGTGGGCTGGCTGCCCTAACCTTACAGTACCACCTGGTTCTTATCACCGATGCAAGCACATTTCTGTTGTTGTAAGGATAATGTTATACTGTCTCAATGGAGGGATGGTAGAGCAGGGTCCAAAGGACCCTGCGCTCCCACTGTAAAATAAGGATACTGATGTACTATCTCAATGGAGGGATGGGAGCGCAGGGTCCAAAGAACCCTGCATTCATACCGTAAAATAAAGATACTATTATACTATCTGAAAAAGTGAGGAAATTCATTGCAAAAAACTTTGTTAATGCACCATTAGGGTCGAAGTACAAAAAGTGGGGAAATGTGATTTTAGGGTTCCCAAGCATAAGACCCTGCCCCCACCCTCGGCTTCCAACCCGAACACTCCACCCTCAGCTTCCAACCCTAAGGCCCACCTCCACCCTGCATGCAGGAACAGGTGTGAGGGGTATGCCTTGAGGTTGCGAACCTTAATGCTCACCCCATTGTTTTATTCTGTACCTATGTCAGGTTATTAACTGTTGAAATAGGGTGAGCATTAGGCACATCCCTCACACCTGTTCCTGCATGCAGGGTGGAGGTGGGCCTTAGGGTTGGAAGCTGAAGGTGAGGATGGGGTGCTCGGGTTGGAAGCCGAGGTTGGGGGCAGGGTCTTATGCATGGGAACCCTAAGATCACATTTCGCTACTTTTTACGCTTCAACCCGAATGGTGCATTAACAAAGTTTTTTGCAATATATATAAAGAAAGGCACATATGGATATATTTATAATGTATATTATGGTGCACAGTAGTGCCACTATAGTTATGGTTCAATGGTCACTTCTGTGTTAAACCCAAACTAACTATTGTTCGATCGACTCACGTGAAATTTGGCATGCACCATCAGGGACCAAAGATGTCTTGATATGGCAAGTTTCATACCGGTCGAATGTGTGGGTACGGAGATGCAGAGTGTCAAAAAATGTGAAAACTGCCATTTTTATGCAAATTCTTTGTCACGCAGTTTCTCGAAAACAGCTTGGGGGTTTGGCCTGAAATTGTTAGGGTACATTGGGCTTGCGTCTCAGATATGTTTTTTGAAGGTTTGGTGAAAATTTATCAATCCGTTCAAAAGTTATTTAATTTTAAAATTTACCATTATTCCCTATGGGAAAAGTTAGATGTCTCGTGCGAAAGACTATTTCTTGATCCGAAAAGTGTCATCGTCTTTTGCAAAAGGGGAATGCGCTTTCAATCAATCAAATCTTTATTTATCCAGGCGGGCACCATTGAGCAATGCTCATTCATAAGATGGACCTGATCATAACAAAAATCATATTACAATAATACAGTAAAACAAGGTGCAGTGTCAAACAGAGAACTAAAATATACATATGTACAGAACAGAGTCATTCATACACATAATCAAGATATCTACATTAATATTGAGCAGAGTGACTTTTTCAATGGATAGGCTTTAAAAGTGGATGTAGCTGGCAAGTTCACTGGACTGTACCCGATTAGGAAGAAATTACAGGGACAGTGAGGTTAAACCAGAATACATCAGGGAGGGGAGTGGCACCTGGCCAATGCCAAGGCAGCAACTGATGGATTCAGGGAGAGTTTTAAGGGGACTAAGACAGTGGAGAGACGGAGAGGGAAAGTGAGGCAGGAGGCCAGGCAAGAGGGACGGAAGGTTGGATAGGAAGAGAGATAGGAAGGGAGGTGAACTAGCGATGTGGGAAACTATTGCAGGATCCGTGTTGATGCCGACTTGTTTTCTGTTAGCAACAAAAACATATAAAAAAATATAGCCAGTTGGTAAACACCAACAGTTGTGTTTACCTATTCGGGGCACAAGGAATCGGATTCTGGGGGTCACTTTTTAACATAAATCTGCAGAAATATATTTTACCTTAGGAATTATTTTGTCGCAAATTGCGGGCTGTCTCTTTCACTAAAGAAGAATACGGTGCCACAAATTGCGAAGGAGGATTCTCTTCGATCACGAAAGAGAATTATTTTTCTGCAATTTGTGACAAAGGATTTTTTTTTTGGTGCTGCCCTTGTGTCCCCTGGTAGTAACAGTAAAGATCCATGATAGTTGGGACTGTCATAGCCCCATCCATTTGGCGCAGCTACCAGTTTTGTTTACATAAACCCTTCCGTTTCCTCCCTGTGTGTGCTGTCCGCCCCCACCTTCTGTTCCCTGTCCCGGCAGCCGGACGTCAATTAAACCCTCCCACTGTGTACTGTCCACCCCCACCCTCAATTTGCTGCCCGGCACCCAGCATCTACTGAAATCCTCCCACTGACTGCTGTCCACCTCCACCCTTTGTTTCCCTTCGGGTACCCGGCATCTACTGAAACCCTCCCACTGACTGCTGTCCACCTCCACCCTTCGTTTCCCTTCGGGTACCCGGCATCTACTGAAACCCACCCACTATGTGCTGTCCACCTCCACCCTTTGTTTCCCTATGGATGCCCAGCATCTACTGAAATCCTCCCACTGATGCTGTCCACCTCCACCCTTTGTTTCCCTTCGGGTACCCGGCATCTACTGAAACCCTCCCACTGACTGCTGTCCACCTCCACCCTTTATTTCCCTTCGGGTACCCGGCATCTACTGAAACCCTCCCACTGACTGCTGTCCACCTCCACCCTTCGTTTCCCTTCGAATACCCGGCATCTACTGAAACCCTCCCACTGACTGCTGTCCACCTCCACCCTTTGTTTCCCTTCGGTTACCCAGCATCTACAGAAACCCTCCCACTGACTGCTGTCCACCTCCACCCTTTGTTTCCCTTCGGGTACCCAGCATCTACTGAAACCCTCCCACTGTGTGCTGTCCACCCCACCCTCTGTTCCCCGATCCCAGTACAGTCTCTGTAAGCATGCCTGTGTTGTGTGAAATAAATTAATTCTGTAGAGTATAAGTAACATAAAGAAAAATAATTTTATTGCATTGCCGTTCCCTTTCATGTCCCTGGTGTCTAGTGCCCCCCCCCAAAAAAATGCCTTCAGTCCCTGTTAAAAAAAAAAAAGTCCCTTGATGTATTTTGTCTGTAAAGAAAAATAAAAAAATGGCGCTCCACCCTACCCTAACTCCCACTCAGCACCCACCACCCCACACTCCCCAGTACACCACCACATACCCTTACTCACCTGATCCAGTTCCAGGTTCAAGTTCCACTCTCTGAAGACGCATCTTGCTGCTGGAGCTAGCGACTGCAATATGAAAAACTAAGATAAATGTGGTTCTATGCATTTCAATGGTGGCTGCAACTTTTATGCATAACTTCGCCATTTTTTGAGTTTATGACCCCAAAGGTTCAACATAGCATTCTGGGGACCCCACCTCATGAAAAATACAACTACCATTACGAACGTCCCACTGTAAAGGTGATTTCTTGGTTGGTTGGCGAAAGCACCTTTCCTGTGGGATTTGTGTAACAGTCATATTGTTCATGAGGTGGGGTGATAAGAAGGTTATGTTGAAAATTTGGGGTAAAAATTATAAAAAAATAGCAGTGTTATGACCATTTGTTGCAATTTCACTACGCACACTTGTAACTTTGTAAACTTTCAATATAGCCCCATAGAAGTCCGTGGAGTCACCCCCACGGTCTCCTGACTACCGCATCACAAAATGTGAGCACGTAGGGGCAGGATTGTGAAGTGGAAGTGATTGGACTCTCAGCTCCACGGAGCCTAAATATGACCTCTTCCCTCCCGAAAACCCTGCAATAATTTTTTTTTTTTTTAAATCCTCCCTGGACCCCAAGTCAGGCAAGGGACCTTTGTACTTTCTACCAGGAAAGGAGCTCCTGAACAGCCAGGAAAATATCTTCTCACACCACTTATTCCCCCCAAACACTGCCGTTTATAGGAACTAGATATAAAACACTTTACCATGGATTCCATCCTGCCATTCATATGCATCTCATTCTCCGTGAATCCCTCAAAGATGTCACTGTCCGACTCGGTGTCTTCCAAAAAAATCTGTCGCAGCGTCTCAACAGTCACATATTTTGAATGACGACCAGCATCCTGTTTAGTGGATAACAAAACTGCATTACAAGGACAGGGTTTACAACTGGACAGTACAAGGGCTTTTTCTGTAGCACAGTAATGCATTTCAGAAACAGATTTATGCCCCTTCTCCAATTACTTGTATATCAGCTTATAGAAACACAGACAACGATGGAAGAAAAAGACCAAAGGTCCAACCAGTCTGCCCGCGTTCCCTACTTAGCCCTGGAACCTACTGTTCCTCCAGGGTCCTGGCCCTCCCCATCCTCCTCCCCAATTCTAACTCCCCGAGCAACCACTATACCCTTCATTCTGTCCTAGCCATGCTTGAAATGGCTAACAGTTTTATGCCACCAGTAATAACTCACATAATTGGTATACAGACAGCAGCCTCCTCGGAACAGGGCCCTCACCAGGACTGAGCACAGAATTCTAGCTCAGTGGATCATCCCTCACTCCCAGCTGTCCTCACATCACGTAGTACCAAAGTAATTTTTAAAGAGTCCAACACCACTAGAAAAAAATTCGAAAAATTTAAGACACTACTCGGCTTTTATATCATTTTGCTGTAATCCTCACCCTGATTTATCACTACGGGCAATTACATAAAAACAGGATCTCTCATGAATCCATCTACTTAGGATGCTTGTCTAAAACGAACATACTTCTGTTTATGACATCACCATCTGTTGCTGTGATGAGGATTATGATGTGACAAAACTGAGTATGGTATCCAGTGTAGACAAGCACAAGAGAGACAGGCTCCATGCTGCCCACTGTCTTTATACAGCTAATGAAAAAGGGGATGATTCGGAGGAGTTCTTCCACAAAGCAGATAGGACACTTTCAAGAGCACTAGAAGAAAAACTCTACTCTTAAAAAAAAAAAAAAAAAAAAATTAACTCCCAACAAACACAATTAGGACATTTCATGGCAATATCACTTCATCAGGAAGCCGGTGGTAAGACTATAAATGCAATCATTAAAAATTAAATACATCTTATTCTTCTTTATAAACTAGATAGTATTCTCTATATACTCAAATAAAGCCCATAGATACAAGTATAATTCTGTATTATGACCTACACTGTAAAATAAACTTTTTAATTATCCACTTTTGAAATGGATCGAGTCTGCACACAACCGGAAATCCTCTTCATAGACCACCAGCATCGTGAACTCGGCAAGTGGGATGAATAGCATGAGATCAGCTGTCTCGCACAATCTGTATCGATCTCTGCAGCCACAAGGTCACAATGCAGGTGTGTGTGTGTGTGTGTCTCACAGTCACAACATGAACAGTCTCAAGGGTTCTCCTTGTTGCACAGAAACATAGGATTTGTCAGCAAAAATGGATTTCTTGGCCCACTCAGATACTCCCTGCTTCATCTGTCTCTGCAGACCTTAACTGGACTCCAGAGACCTTCCCTCCTTCCTGCCTGTTTATTAACAAACCCATGTCTATCACACCCAAGCCTGAAGCTCCCCCCTGGTTTTCATCATCACCACCACCACCACCACCACCACCACCACCACCACTTCCTCTGGCAATCTGTTC
Organism: Neoceratodus forsteri; assembly: GCA_016271365.2. NCBI lineage: Eukaryota > Metazoa > Chordata > Ceratodontiformes > Ceratodontidae > Neoceratodus > Neoceratodus forsteri. Next base: position 1,394,348,984 of record CM057456.1, read on the forward strand.
TAGGTGTCTACCACCCTTTCAGTGGAGTAGTACTTCCTCACATGTCTCCTAACCTCCCCCCCCCAGCTTCTTCATGTGTCCCCTGGTCTTGCTGCTCTCTCATGTCTCTGACGTCAGTTATGATGACCAGAAGATCCCTTCCTGCTTAATGACTGTCAGTACCTCCCCCCCAACCTATACACAGCTCCTGAGCTTCTATGCTGTAGGTGCACGATTTTGTACTTTTTGTCACTGAACCCAAACAGCCCTACACACTAATAACTAGTCACACTATTCCGAGGTGCATAGGACATACTCGCGTATAGACCACACTTACACTCAGCAAGAAAACATTAATGGACTTAAAGAGGCCCAACTGGATGACATTACTCTTTCTGATCATTCTCCACTGGTTTCATTGTGGGAAATGGGCTTACAGCCTAAACACACCAGGTGGAGGCTTAACCCATATTACCTGCGCTCTGAACAGTTTAGGGAGTTCCTCTCAGATAAATTAATTGAGATCCGGGAACTTAACCCTCTTAATGATACAACCCCAGCTATACATTGGGATACAATAAAGGCAGTACTCAGAGGCCATATACTACAACACACCTCGGAGCAGAATAGGTAGTGCAGGGAGGGTAGAGCCAGGCTGGAGGAGACTCTGCATTCCCTGCTGATGGCACACAGGCAAGGAGATTCCTCAGTTTTTCCTTTACTCCAGGAGACTAAAGCCGAACTGGATAAGTTAGCAATACAACAAACTGAAATTGCACTGACCTTCTTGAGGCAGAAGTATTACGAGGTTGGCCCTAGAGCCACCAGAATGCTGGCATACCAGGTGAGAAAACAGAAGAAGGCCTCAGTGATCACCACTTTCAGACATCCACTAGGAGGACACCCCTTGACTAACCTACATGATATCACAGAAGCCTTTACGGACTACTATTCTGCTCTCTATACCCCTGAGGTGACCTCCAGCGAGCCAGTTATTTCTGACTACCTGCAGGGGATAACTTTGCCTCACCTCTCAGATGCTCAGGGTGAAAACACTAACTGCCCCCATTACTGCACAAGAACTCGCGAGCACGACAAGCTCCCTAAAAACGCTTAAAGCCCCGGGCCCAGATGGCTATGGGAATGAGTTCTATAAAGTAATGAAACAACAAACGCACCTGGCTCTTTGGGTTGTTTAACTTGATATTGAAGAGGAACCCTCCACTTCTATCCTGGTCCTTGCCACCATTTCGCCATCCTGAAACCGGGGAAAAACACCCGACTATGCAGTTCTTACAGGCCAATCTCGGTCCTAAATACAAACTATAAGCTCTTTATGCATGTCTTGGCTAAATGCCTGGACCAAGTTATGCCTCAGCTAATTGATCAGGATCAAACTGGCTTTGTGAGGAACCGATCCACTACTGATAATATCAGACGGACACTTCATATCACCCACAAAATGCAAACCTCAACTTCCCCTTCAATCCTAATAAGCTTAGACGCTGAAAAAGCGTTCGATAGGGTGGCTTGGCCCTTTTTATATAAAACATCAGAAAAATTAGGCATCCCCAAACCCCTAATAACAGTTCTCCAGAACATCTATTCATCTCCCAAAGCATGCATTAAAGTGGGTGGTCATCATTGTAAATATTTCCCTCTCAAGAGGGGTACCTGACAGGGATGTCCCCTGTCCCTCCTTCTATTTGCGGCATACATCGAACCATTAGCACAATACATAAGAGAATCTCGAAACATCAAGGGAATTCTGGTCGGAGATATAGAACACCATATAACACTATATGCGGACGATGTTCTTTTATATCTCTCGAACCCTGAAGAATCACTACAAACCATAAAACAAGCCCTAGATGAGTTTGCCCAAGTGTCAGGATACAAATTAAACTTAAGAAAAAACAAAGATTCTAACATTCCATTATGCTCCCTCTGTCGAGATTCGCAGCACGATACCCTGCAGATGTAATTTGGTTAAACTAAAATACCTGGGGATATTTATCTCTCAGAGGAGCGAAACAGCTTATAACGACAGTTTGGGGAACTTCACATCACAGTTAAAGGCAGACCTGGCAGCTTGAGCTACTCTTTCTCTAGGTCTCAGTAAACGAATAGAGTTGATCCGAATGATCACCCTCCCTAGAGCCCTATATTTATTCCAGAACATTCAGACATTTATACCTAATAAAGTGTTTAAGACCTGGGGTAGTATCATTTCAAAATTCATATGGGCTGCCCAAAGACTCAGAGTCAGACTGAGGGTGCTCTCCCTTCCTCGTCACTCTGGAGGGCTTTCTCTGCCTGATCTGCAACTATACTACGTTGCAGTGAATCTAACTCACTTGATGGCAAGACAGAACATAACTACTACCCCGCACTGGCTCCAAATAGAACAGGCACTTATCCCAGACAGGGAATATTTTCAACATTTATACAATCAGGAGGACGGTCAGGGACCGACTCCCATTCTGAATTACTGGCTTAGGTGTGGCTGGAGAACCTGGCAAAGCATTAAAAAGGAACAGCGGCTAGCTCCATTTCTGACGCCAATATGCCCGATAGCAGACATAGACTGGACCATGGTTATCGATCCTGGGAGAGACTTGGCCTGAAATATTTGCTACAAATTACCACTCAAGGCGTGCTCTGGTCTTTTGATGCCATACAGAGACAGTCTGGTCTCACTCATCAAAACTTTTATAGGTACCTAAAACTTCGGCACTTCTATCAAAGCTTACATCGAGAGGTCAGAGCACCAGACAAGTACCCACCTTTGCTAAATGCCCAACATCACTTAACATAAACCCTGACACCCCTCACTTGGTGTCTTGGTGCTACCAAACTCTGAATTCCCAGAAAGAAATAATTACAGACAGTGTGTGCCTGCAGTGGCAGGAGGAACTGGGAAGCCCCCTAACACAAGAAAATTGGCAAACAGCCTGTGGGTATATAGCTCGAGTCACTAGTTCACATCGAAGGCGGGAATATGCATGGAAGCACTTAAGATATTTCAGGACCCCAGTAACAAGACGACACTACTCCCCTGCAGGCTCAGCAGCCTGTTGGAGACACTGTGGAGAGGAAAGAGCCACCCACACCCATGTTACGTGGTCCTGCTCTGCTCTTAGCCTGTTCCCGAAACGACTGGAAGAGCAGTTTAGGGAATTATTAGATCCCCAATTTCACCTAACCGAAGAAATGTATCTTTTCCTAATTCTTCCCAGAAAATATAGGAGTACAAATATAAAATACTTGGTTCACCTCCTGCTAACTGCAGCTAAGAAACCACCACAAAACTATGGTTAAGCGATAAAACACCAACTATGAATGATTGGTGGCAGATAGCCAAACAGCTATACCAATTAGAATGAATTATCTATCATTTAAATGGGAGGGAAGAAAGTTTCTCTTCTAAATGGACCCGTTGGGTAATGTACTATATGCTGCAGGACCCAACATTTGTCCCATAGAGTAATGAATCTTGAGATACATAGGTCTACAACTTACTTGTAGGATATGCAAGATTCAGAGAGTCTATTCATTCATCACATATAAAGACTGAATCTTTCGCTGCCAGTAGAATAGCCCTGGACAGAAATATGACTAAATGAGAGAGACGGGGAATATTGGGGGGGGGACCCTAAAAACCCCAAACCTAAAATCTGGAATACTAGGAGCATCCATATAGCCAAGGTTCATGTTACACCATAACATAATTTAGAAAGGTCTTAAATACTGAACTGTTTAAAATTACCTGAAACAACAGATTACCTAAATAAGACCTCTGTATTATGAATGCACCATAGCAATGTTACCTAATCTTCATGATCAAATGCTTAAAAACCTGATATAATGAGCACTATGAATTGTCACCTGTCAATAGCTGTTTTATGTACGTGTAAATAAGTTTGTTTGTTTTTTTTTTTAACATAAAATCAATAAAAACTGAATTACTAAAAAAAAAAAAAAAAAAAAAAAGAACCTAAACAGCCCTGCTCTTGACAACTTGTAGAGTTTCCCCAAGATCCCTGCACATTCTCACCACCCCCTCCTGCGTGTCCACACTCCATTGCAGATTTTAGTATTATCTGCAAAAAGGCAAAAACTTCCCTTCCAGTTCTACTTCAATATCACTATGAAGGCACTGAAGAGTACCGGTTCCAGTACTGAGCCCTGCAGCACCCCACTGGTCACTCTCCCATCATTAGAGTGAGTGCCTCACCCTCTGTCACCTATCCTTTAACCCGTCTCTAACTCCCCAAGTCACCACTTTGGGTCCCACCTCTAGGCTGCTCTATTTCTTTATCAGTGTTCTGTCCAGCACAATCTCGAAGGCCTTGCTGAAATCCAGACAGGCCATGTCCACTGCCCTCCCTGGATGCCCAGTCAAAGAAATAAATTTGATTTGCCTGGCACATTTCACCCCCCCGCAATCCATGTTGCCTGTGGTTCTGCAGCCCACTGGATGTGAAACCATGTTGTTTCTAGTGAACCCTTTAGTGCCCTTGGATGTATCCCATCCAGTTCCATAGCCTTGTTCATCTTCAGGAATGGAGGGTGGGGGAGCCAGACACAAGTCCATTTTTAGAGGAAAGATACCCGAAGGGACTTGCAGCTCTGAAGGTGGACAAGGCTCTGGGACAGGACGGGATACATCCAGGGGTACTAAAGGATACTGCTCTCTCACTGTAGGGAATCCACTGTTGTGCAGCACTTTGTACTGATGCAGAGCAAGACTATCTGGACAGTGAGATGCATTCTGTTCACTCAACATACAGGGTTCCTAGCAGTTTTAAACAGCTTAGATATCTACACAGCTGGGGGCCAACAACCAAAATGACCATACCTACCCAAATAGATAGTTTTTAGCATACAGCCATAATAAAAAATAATAATCATCAATACCATAGCCCAGGAGCAGTGTGGTAGCACTGGAGTCAGGTTGCATGGGGGCAAAATATATGAATGAGGAAAAATCTTACCTTCTTGCCAGATGCCAGAGAATCTAAACTGTTAGAGCTGTCTTCTGATGATGAAGTTTCCATGGGAACACCATCTCTAAAACCGTTACCTTTATCACCACTCAGGCCTTTAAATACCTTCACTCTTGCTTTAGATACCTGTCATTAATACAAATATATATTTCTGACTTTATTGAATTTAACAACAAACATTTCATGCATCAACGTGCATTAAAACAGCATTTAAAATGCTATCCAATACCTGACAAGTCTTAGATTAAACCGAGAACAGATCTAACACACAGCTCTAAATTTTAAAAATATCTTAACCATGTGTAGAGTTACAATGTTTATTTTGGGAAATTGCATACGGCACCCCCTACTCCCACCCCCAAAAATTGGACATCATCTAGTCTGCCAAAACAAGTTCTGTGTTTCGTCTTGCATATTCCTGATTTCAGCACTCAATGCCAACAGTATCATTCCAACACCAGTAAAATGAAGTGCTGGTCACAAAAAAACACAAAAACATCCATACATTTTTAGAATCCTTAACTTCTCATACATTTCAGGCAGATAAAAACTACAGAAAAAACAGATGATGAAGGTTTTGCGTTAATATAGCCCTTTTCATACACACTGTATCGCAAAGTACTTTACAAGCAATGAAGGACCGGTAGTGAAGTGACTGTACATGGAATGAAATGGAAGTGTGATATGGCTATGACCACAAGTATCTGCATCACCACTCTAACATTCACCTCGATTATTACACAAGTTCCCAAGTATGCAATAACACATGACAGGGCGTGAGGTAATACTTTACAGCATGCCGCAGGTAGGCTGTGAGCACCTAATATGGGAAATGCAGTAATTAAAAAACCCAAGAAATAAAAATTTGGACCATGTGGTAATTGAAATTAATATGACCAGTTTTAATAATAAATAATAATAATCTTTATTTACATGGCGTCTTTCAAATATCAAGGTGCCGTACATTAAAACAATCATCAAATAATAAAAGATATAAAACAATAAAATCCATTATATATATCTGGGAATGCCAATATCCACAAAAATGTTTTCAGTGCCTGCTTAAAGCTCCCCACGGTCGTACACTCTCGGAGCTGATGGGGCAGAGAATTCCAGAGGGTGGGGGCCGCGAACGCAAAAGTACGGGCCCCAGAAAATTTCAGAGTAACCCTCGGAATCTCCAGCAATCCCTCGTCAGCCGAGTGGAGTTTGATTCAAGCCATTTTATAATTATAATTTGATTTAATGCACTTTAGCCAGTTCAGTTCACAGAGACAATTACAAGGGCTTGGAGATTAAATAAAGAAGAAAGGACAAACAAAGAACATAGAAGGGTACACTATGTAGCATGTCCCAACAGCTCGGCAAATATCCCCATCCTTTCAACTGTGTCTTGAGAAAGCACTGTTAAACAATTGCTTCATTTACATGTGCACGGTAACCTGCATCAAGCTCTGAAAGAAAAGGGGATTGAAGAAGAAAATTGTAGTTTACAGGTACACGTAAACCTGACTGGTGCATTAACCAGGTTGGTTTTCAAACCAGGTTGGAAGCATGTAGTCCACAGGAATCAATGCCTGTAGAACCCAAATGTGCTCCGGATGTAAACGGCATCAGTTGCCCAATCCTTCCTGAAGGCATGTGCTTTTAACCAGTCCTGTGGTGCCAATGCACAACAGCATGTACTGAGCATGCTCACAATAATCGGACATCCATTGCCAGTATTCCAGAGATGCATTATGTAAACTGAATTGTGTCTCTGGAACCGGAATGAGCTGTTCATGTATAATGAACAGCACTGCAACCGGAACCACCAGCACCAATCCCCATTCCTCAGTTACACTGCACATGTAAACAAGGTAAATGAAAAGTAGTGAGAAACTGACCAGGTTCTTTGACCTGATGGGCATGAATGCAACCTAAAAGGTTAGTGCACAGAACTATGAACTAGAAGCTCACAGGTTCAAATCCCAAAGTCACTTACTCACTTTAGGAAAGTGAGCAAGTCACTCGACCTCTGTGGAGCTTCAGTCTTCAAAGAAATAAACAGGGGAGGAATCAGTGCCACAATAAAACAAGATGTTGCATGTCAGTTAGGATAGGAGTATTACAGGGACGCAGTAGCGCCCCTACATTTAGGGTTGTATGGGCACGTCAATGTTAAACCCCAAAATTTGTACTTTTAATAATTTTGCAACCGTTCAACAGATTTGCATGGAATTTTGCATGCACAGTGTGGTGGGGTAGATCTCTTGACATGCAGTCCCTGCTTGTAATGACGTTATGGTGGTGTGGAATTACATTTTGATGGGGATTTGAAATCTTTCATGACCAGGTTCATGAGGTTGGGTAATAAAAAGGCTATGTTGACAATATGGTTGCTGTTGTGCTACAAATGGCAGTGCAGGACCCCTGGCACCTGCGTTTCCACAAGATTATACATATACACATCTATGGAGGGATAGGAGCACAGGGGTCCTGGGCCCTGCACTCCCACAGGCAAATAAGGATACAGTTATAGTATCTGAAAAACAACGGATGGGCCCTGCGGTCCCACAGAAATATAAGGATACGATTATATTATCTCAAAAAGTAAGGAAATTCTATGCAAAAAATTCTGTTAATGCAATATTTAGGGTTCAGGCTAAAGCAATAAAAGTATGTAAATGTGGCTTTAGGGTTTAAAACCCCAATGTCGCCTCTAAAGCAAATCAGGGGCGGAGTCTTCCTAGAGTTGTCAACCCTAAAGCTCACCCCATTCTATACACTCAACAAACACACTCACACTTAATGGGGTGAGCTTGGCTTCGCCCCTGATTTGCTTTGGTGGCACTGGGGTTTTAGAGTTAGTAACCCTAAAGCCACATTTCCATACTTTTGTTGCTTTAGTCTGAACCGTAAATGTTGCATTAATAGAGCTGGGTGCAGTTGCGCCCTTATAATATACAGTAGTTAGAGCTGAGTAGGCACTTTAAACTTAAACCGGAAATTTAGCACTTTAATAACTTTGCAACCGTTCAACAGATTTGCATGAAATTTGGTATGCGCTGTCCCTGTGGGGAAGATCTCTTGACGTAACATGTTTCATTTGGATTTGCAGATTCTGCACTGTGCATAGTGAAAAAATGCTAAAAATTGTTTTTGCCTGTATTTTCCTCATTGCGCTGTGGCCAAACCATATGGAATTTTGATCTGACATTTTCAGGGTAGAAAGAGCTTGCCCCAAAGAACAAGCCAGCACTGGTTTTGGTGAAAAAATATTAATCTGTTGTAAAGTTATTAAATGTTGAAATTTCGAGTTCTCAGCATGTTCAGTTCAGTCTTTTGGACAGCTGCATGGAACGAAAAAGGGTTTTGCTCTGACTTAAAAGGATTTGATTACTCTCATGAAAAAGGATCCTAAGAATCCTTTGTCGCCCGCCCCAAACTGTCATGACTGATCCCAGGGATGTCTTCTGCAGACATCCACGTATGTATGTATCTTGTTCATCAGGATGTCCTTTATTGTGTGCCTTTACTTTAAATTTTAGGTAGCCTCAGAACGCTACACTTTTTAAAATCCTTTTTCGTAATGACGAAAAAGGATTTGGACATCTCACGAAAAAGGAATTCGCTTGATGAAAGAGGATTAGCAGCAGGGCCATCTGGTCAGAGAACCCCAATCCTCTTGTCATGACAAAGGATTTTGTCGTCTCACAAAATAGGAATTGTCTCACAAAAGAGGATTTAGAAAAATAATATTTTCATGAGACGTCCAAATCCGTTTTCGTGAGAGGATTCCTGTTTCATTAAGATGACAAAATACATCGCCATCATAATGAAAGAGGATTAGCGGCAGGGCCATCTGATCGGAGAACCCTAATCCTATTTCGTGATGACAACAAAGGATTTTGTTGCCTCACGAAATAGAAATCATCTCAAGGACAAGGATTAGGAAGTCTCACAAAAAAAGATTTGTCTAAGTCCTCTTTCGTGAGACGTCCTAATCCTTTCTCGTGAGACGATTCTGACAAAATCCTCTATCATCACGACAAAAAGAGGATTAGGGTTCTCCGACCAGACGGCCCTGCCGCTAATCCTCTTTTATCATGATGACAAAGGATTTTTTTTATCTCACAAATAGGAAACGTCTCACGAAAAAGGATGATTTTTTTAAATCCTCTTTCATGAGACGTCTTCATCCTTATTCATCAGTTAATTCCTTTTTCGTGAAACGACAAAATCCTTTGTCATTATGATGAAAAAGGATTAGGACTTCTCCTACCAGGGTCGCTGGGGCACTGTGCAGGTGCTTGAGATACTAAGGAAGCGCAGCGCTCCCACTCCTAAAGACGCTGTAATGCAGTGTCTGTGGGCTACCGTACTGGTGCTTGAGATAATGTGGGAGCTCCCACCCCTAAAGACGTTGTAGCACGGGCCTGTGGGCCACTGTGCTGGTGCCTGAGATACTGTGGGAGCACAGGGTCTGGCGTACATATATGCTTCTATGGAGGAATCGAAGCCCATGGCCACAAGCACACTAGGATATGATTACACCATCTCAAAAAGTAAGGAAATTCATTGCAAAAAACTCTGTTAATGCATCAGTTAGGGTTAAAGCGACAAAAGTAGGGAAATGTGGCCTCAGGGTTTCCAACCCTAACACCCCACCCTTCATAGATGAAGAGGCACCGGGGCGGCATTGGGTTTGTCAGCCTTAGCGCTCACTCCATTCTCCTATGTTGCACACACCCAGCTTATTTTCAAATGGAACGGAGTGAGCGTTAGGGCTGACGACCCCAATGTCACCCCCGATGTCTCTTCATCTGTGCAGGGTGGGGTGTTAGGGTTGGAAACCCCAACGCCACATTTCCCTACTTTTGTCGCTTTAACCCTAATTGATGCATTAACGTTTTTTGCAGTGAAGATATTATATACATATATACACACACACACACACACACACACACACACACGTACAGATATATTATAGTGGCACGGTAGTGCCACTATAGTTACGGTTGAGTACCCCATTTAAGGTTAAAGTGTGAAATTTGGCAGCTTAATAACTTTGCCACCATATGACGGATTTGCCTGAAATTTTGCATGCACGGAACGGCACCACAGATCTCTGGATCTGCCAAGTTTCATAACGGTCAGATATACAGTTGCAGAGCTACACAGCGCGGTAGAATGTGGTATTTACTCTTTTTTGCATATTATTTGCTCGCGCGGTCTGCGCAACCGGTTCAAAACCTTCACGGAACATGCGGCCAGGGCCCCAATGTGCCTTTCGAAGATTTTGTGAAAAAATATTAAACAGTTCAGAAGTTATTCAAAAAAACAAGTTTCCCATTATAGTCAATAGGAAAAGTTAACAAAAAGTTCGACAGTGTCGCAAATGCAGTTTTTAGTGTCACAAATGACCCCTGTAGTGTCACAAATCCACCTTCTTGTTTTCAGTTGGTGATTACAGAAATGCTTGGCATTTAAATTTGAGACCCTCTAGGGACACCATTCTTTGCTGCATTCACCTAGTTGAGCCCTGAGGATGCTAGCCATGTCTTTTTTGGGGGGTTAAACACCCCAGAAATATGTTTTTGAATTTTTTGTAAACAGTAGTGTTGCAAGTTCGACACTTTCGTGCCTTTTTTTTTGCGAGTGTCGCAAATCACGACACTACTTTGCAACACTATGGCCAAAAAAGAATAGGAAATCTTCACCACACGGCTGCAAAAGAACGGTTTGGTCTTTTGGGCTGCAATTTGGAAGGAAGAAAGCCAAGATCCCACAGATGTGCCTTTTGGTGGTTTGGTGACAAAATATTAGAGGGCTGCAAAGTTACAGTACTCCGAAGATGACGTTTTTTCCCATATGCTAACATTACAGCATCTGCCGCACATTCCGGGGCCCGTATCTCGGAAACACTTCGAGATATGGACTTTTTGCCAGAAAATGCTTAACCCCCCCGCTAGGGAGCTAAATGCAAAACTAGCTAAGAAAGTCATAAATTATATGAAATTTTAATTTTTTTCCCATCATACGGTTCCTAAGATATAAGCAATTTAGTATTCCAAGTGTTCATTTTCTGCTCCGAGGCCAATTATTATGCATACATTCTTTGTATTCACTGTGTTCTCAATGCAGCTTTTGGGAATAAAAAAAAAAAAAAAAAAGTGTGCGTTTTCGTTACTGTTACAGTTAGCGTTTCTACTTGTGTTTCCGTAACTGTTTACATTAATGTTCCCATCTACACCACCATGTGCGTTACCCTTTGCGTTTTCGTTTGCGCTTGCATTTGCGTTACTGTTAACATTTGCGTTTCCATTACTGTTTTTGTTTGCGTTTCCTTTTGCGTCACGTGTGCATTTCCATTTGCATACGCGCTTCTGTTTGCATTTCCGTTTCTGTTTGTGTTTCCTTTGCCAACATCGTTGCTGTTCCCATAAGTGTTTGCGTTTCCAATTGCGTTACCGTGACAGTGCGCGTTATGATTTGCGTTTCCGTTTCATTAACGTTTGCGCTTGCATTTCTATTACCGTTTGCGTCATTGTTTATGTTTGCGTCACCATATGCGTTACCGTTACTTCACTATTTATAGTACGCATTCTCAAAAAGAAGGGAAATTCGTGGCAAAAAACTCTGTTTAATGCATCAGTTAGGGTTGTTCCACAGCGACAAAAGCGAGGAAACTCGGTGTTAGGGTTGAAAACCCTAACTGCGCATTCCCCCCCACCGCACACACATATGTACATGCAAGTAGGGGAAGGACCAGTGCAACACAACCAATCACACACAACCAGCAGCAGGTAACAGGAATAACAAACAACTATCTAAACCACGAAACCACACACCCATGCTCCCATCGGGCTGTGGCATGGGGTCGTCACTGCTAGCTGTCATCCCGGACATTCCACACACCGCTAAACACATATCGTGCTATGACACTTTGGTGTTTGTGAGAGAATTTTATGAAAGTATGCTCCTAATGACTGCGCATCTTTGCCATCATCCTGCAGGCAAACGGTTGGGTCCTTCTGGCTGACATTTGCAGGGTGGCAAGACCTGGTCACACATATGTGCTTTTTCCTCCTATTGTGCTAAAATACTTAAGGATTACAAAGTTACACTGTTCCAAAATTGAGCAATTTGCCATAGACTCACATTGTGGCGCCCATGACGCCTTTCACCACCCATATGTTGAAAACGAAGTGAGGTACACCAATTTTGCTACTGCCAGCTTGGTTCACCTTTATGTGAACTAACCTTGAAGAACAACTTTGTAACTAATGTATCATATCTGAAGTTGGACTTCTCCACTTCCTACAGTGACACAGGTATACACCTCCTGCTGGATGTGTGTGATTGGTTGTGCTGCCTTGGTCCTTCGCCTACTTGCGTGTGTGTGTTGGTGGTGGTGGTGGGGGGGGATGCGTAGTTAGGGTTTTCAACCCTAACACCGAATTTCCTTGCTTTTGTCACTGTGGAACAACCCTAACTGATGCATTAAACTGCGTTTTTTTCCATGAAAAAATATATACTGTATATACATACACACACACACGCAATAGGCATGAACTCAGAAGCCGTTGAATAAATCCATTTATTTTCACAAATGTTGAATAAATTTTAGAATCCTTGATTTAGTCAACATATGTTGACTAAACGCCACCTGTCAATCAAAGCTTTTTTGTTCACTTTTTTGACAAATAAACGTGAATAACTTTATAACAAAAAATTATAGCATGGTACTGTGAGCACAAAATTTGTCCAGCACACAAATATCTACAAAATGAGAGCTGTTTCATTTATAGATACACCTTTCAGTTGTTTTTTTGTTATAATTAGCAAAACACAGCACCAAATTCTATTTTTTTTTTTTTACTTTTTTCCACAAACATGTGGATAACTTCAAAACCAAAAATTATAGCATGGTACTGTGAGCACAAAAGCTGTTCAGCACAAAAATATATACAAAATGACTGGTGTTTCATTAATATAAACACATCTTATAGCTGTTTTTATATTAGCTAAAAAAAAAATAAATAAAAAAAACACCCGAAAATTCCAATTTGTTTGCACTTTTTTGACAAATGCAAATAACTTTAAAATGAAAAATGAAAGCATGGTACTTTCAGCACAAAAATATCTAAAAGATGAGAGGTGCTTCATTTACAGACACCTTTTAGATATTTTATAATCAGCAGAAAATTCCATTTTTATTCACTTTTTTGACAAATGCCCCCCCCAAAAAGCAAAAACAAAAGAATTGTGCATCAAACATTTTCATTATGTACTAGCCATAATACAAAGTTGAAGCATCCATAGCAACTGCTTAGCAACCACTATGCTAAGTGGAACTACACTGGGAAAACCACAAAAAACTCAATTTAAGTTTACGTTAAAAATTAAACCATTAAAAAAAAAAAAAAAACTCCTTGCACCATCCTAAAGGATCTTTACTGCATAACTGGATTACATAACAGAAACCTTGTGGAATACAGGATTAGTTTTCACTCGAGCTGTTTGATCTTGGGCACATCACTCGTGGCTTACGCCACTCGTGACGTTAGCCAATGTCAAACAGCTCTTGTGAAAATAAATAATGTATTCCGCAGGTCCCAAATATATATTTTATGGTAGCACAGTAGTGCTACCATAGTTAGGGTTGAGGAGCCATTTCTATGTTAAACCCCAAAACTTTGCACCTTAATAACTTTGCAACCGTTTGATGGATTTGGCTGAAATTTGGAATACCGATCAAGAACCATAGACCTTGGCATCTGCCAAGTTTCGTACCAGTTGGATCCACGGCCTCGGAGTTATTAAAGCGTGATTTCACGTCGTGTTCGCTTTTTCTGGGAATTCTCTGCATACAGAGCAGTTCGGGTGACAGTGGTTTTGCGATCAGCCTGAAATCTTCAGGGAACATGCGGCCGGGATCCCCAATGTGCCTTTTGAAGATTTGGTGAAAAAATATTAAACGGTTCAAAAGTTATTCAAAAAACAATTTCCCATTATAAGTCAAAGGGAAAAGTTAACAAAAAGTTCAACACTTTCGCAAATGCATTTTTACTTTCGCAAATGGGCCTGTTACTTTTGCAAATCGGCCATTTTGTTTTCAGTTGGTGATTAGAAAAATGCTTGGCATTTAAATTTGGGACCCTCTAGCAACCTAATTCTTTGTATTCACCTAGTCGGACCCTGAGGATGCTAGCCATGTCTTTATTTTTGGTAAAACACCCCAGGAAATATGTTTTTCAAAATTTCTGGAAAAAGTACTTTGTGCTCGCAGTCTGTCACAAATGTTTTGAAAAGCTTTTACTAAATTGCTACAGTAATTTTCTAGTCTGTGGGAAAATGACAGCAATTTTTTTGCCACTGCACTGCAAAAGAACGGTTGGGAGTTTTGGGCTGAAATTTGGAGGGAATGCAGCCGACAACTCGCAGATGTGCCTTTCAGTGTTGTTTTGAAAAAAATATTACAAGGCAGCAAAGTTACGGCACTCCAGAGTTGACGGTTTTTCCCATAGGATAACATTACGGCGCCCGACGCATTACAGGAATCCTTTGGCACCCTACTGCAAAATAACGGTTTGGTCTTTTTTCCTGAAATTTGAGGAAGACAGCCAACAGCCCACAGATGTGCCTTTCAGTGGTTTGGTGAAAAATATTACAGGAGGCAAAGTTATGGCGTCCGAACTTTCTTTTTCCCCATAGGATAACATTACAGCGTTCGCCGCGCCTTTCAGGGCCCGTATCTCAGAAAAGGTGCAAGATACGGACTTTTCGTCGGAAAATTCTTAGCCCCTAATGGGGGCTAAGTACAAAACTAGCCAGGACAGTCATAAATCATATGACTTTTAAATTTTTTTCTACGTCGTACGGTTCCTGAGATATAACCTATTTAGTATTCCAAGTCCTCATTTTCTGCTCCGATACCCATTATTATGCATACATTCTTTGTACTCACTGTCTTTCTCTATTCAGCTTTTGGGAAAAACCAACCTGTGTGCTTACATTGCTGTTACCTTTGCCCTTCCGCTTGCAGTTCGTGCCGTTTCACCTTACGTTGGCGTCTCGCCACCATATGCGTTATCCTTACGTTTTCATTTGAGCTTGCGTTTCTGTTATTTTGCCATTTGTGTCTACCGTACTGTTTCTCTTTCTGTTTCACTTTGCGTCACCATACCCATTGACATTTCCGTTTCAGGCACCATGTTACTATGTGACAAGACATCGGCTTGGCCACGTTCCCGTCTCACGCACTGCAGGCGTTACCCTTTCTGTTCTCATTCGCTTGCATTATCTTGTGCGCCACTGTTAGCGCTTCTGTTTGCGTTGCTTTTCCTGTTACTATGCCACAAGACATCATTCCGTTTGCAGGCACCATGTTACTATGTGACAAGACATCACGTGGCACACCATTCCCGTCTACGCCACCGTGTGCGTTACCCTTGCTGTTCTCATTCGGGTTGCGTTACCTTGTGCGCCACTGTTAGCACTTCTGTTTGCGTTGCTCTTCCTGTTACTATGCCACAAGACATCATGCGGTGGGAGTGCGGGGCCCTGTGGGCCCCGCGCTTCTGCTGCCGCATTACGTGCCGGGAGTGCGGGCCCTATGTGCGTTATCCTTTGCATTTTCATTTGCGCTTGTGTTTCTGTTATTTTTTTGCCATTTCTGTCTACAGTACTGTTTCTCTTTCTGTTTCACTTTGCGTCACCATGCCCATTGACATTTCCGTTTGCAGGCACCGTATTTTACTACACGTAACATCATGTGGCAGGCGTTCCGTCTATGCCACCGTGTCGGTGCCCTTTCTGTTCTCATTACGCACTTGCGTTACCATGTGCGCCACTGTTAGCGCTTCTGTTTGCGTTGCTCTTCCTGTTACTATGCCACAAGACATCAGTGGTGGGGCCGGGGCCCAAAGGGCCCCACGCTCCCGCCGTCACATTATATGGCAGAAGATGCCCGAGCCTGCCGCTGCATTACATTCACTATTTCGTTGTCATTCTCAAAAGAAAGGAAATTAGAGGCAAAAACTCCGTTTAATGCATTAGTTAGGGTTGTTCCATCTGGCGACAAAGTGAGGAATTCACTGTTAGGGTTGAAAACCCTAACTCCGAATTCACCCCCCCCCCCAGCACCATACACACACACACACATATGCAAGTATGGGGGAGGACCAAGTCAACACAACCAATGACAGACATCCAGCAGCAGGTGACAGAAATAACAAACAATTGTCTAAATGTACTACGAGACATCCCCACCCACCTGACCAGGTACTGCATGCTCAGTGGAGATCAACAGCAAAACTGAGGCCATGTACACCAAACGTACACATCCGATTGCAGCTGCAGAAAACGTACCACACTTGGTAGTTGCATGGCCTTACCTACCGATACCCCACACCACACCACACGTGGAGGGCCACCTGAGCAATAGAGTCGAGCAAAACCAAGGAGTTGTACAGGTATAATATCTCTGATTATAACAAGGGTTTGAGAAATGCAGCTTTCTAATTGACTGTAAACATTGTAACAGCCTTATGTTTAGTTTTTATTACCATACATGTAGAGCCTAACCATATGATGAACATGGTTTAATGTTGTTTAAAAAACAGTTTTATTATGATAGCAATAAGCCACTCCCAGGTATTATGTTAATGGTCAGTTTATCACTGTCTAGCTTACATGTGGCACTCAGCTCACGCCTCATTCAACATTAAACCCCTACAGGGTGATTAATAGACCATTTAACATAACTGTTGGTCATGCCTTATTGCTTAATTGTCTTTATGAGTAGATACTCTCCTCTGCTAGGCACTGCAGCAGCTTTGTAACAGTGTCCCACCCAGTTACACCATACACGTCTAGTTACTGGAGAATGGCTGTGAATATGAACTCATGAAGATGAACAGTGTAACTTGGTCATTACAGTCATCGAACCTTAGTGTGATTATAACTGACAGAGTCAGTGATAGAGAATAACCCTGCTGTCCTAGTGCACTTACCCCACTGTGAGTTAAATCAATACTAAAAGACATTCTGTTTATATCTACACTATACCTACTTGATTCCTGTTGTACAATTAACATAGTTATCACTTTGATAGCATCAGTGACAGAAGTGTGGCAAACCCAAACACTAGGCATACAGCCTGAGTATGAAACAACTGTTAAAAATTACACTGTGTCCATAAGTGGCATAGATCACTCACTGCAACAATAGTAAATGTATCACTGTTTGAATAAGTTAGTCATCACAGATGCAATGAGATTGTCTTCTCAGGTACAACATATACTCAGTAAGTGCCTACAGGAAAATCTATCCTATATACATCTCCAATACAGGTACTCTATTGTTGGCTCAGTAGTGCTATGATATTTAGAAGTTGCTTGGCCTGATCCATGCAATTACACTGTTTCTGACAAAGAATACTTACTGCATCTTTAGTATTGAAACACACTGAAGGTCTATGTATGTACATCAGCAGCACACCTTCATCAGTAAGAATACATCTGATACTGGCAGTACTAATTTCACAGCGTTGAACAGGCAATGCTTTTCCATACGCTTACATCAGCCTCTATCTTGAGTAAACCATTGCAGTAAATGTACTACTATGTAAATCACATACTAAATGTAACACTACTTTTATCTTGAGCATGCTAGTGTCTTGTAATTAATTTATGTACTTCTCTTAATTAATATATACTCACTAGTGTTAAAACCTTTCTACAACTGTCATCATGCACCTTCAGCATTTATATTGACTAACGGCACAGTACCAGTTCTGGTGTGATGTGGGGCATCGGTAGGTAAGGCCATGCAACTACTAGGTGTGGTAGGTTGTGTGCAGCTGCAATCAGGGATGTGTACGTTTGGTGTACATGGCCTCAGTTTTGCAGTTGATCTCCACTGAGCATGCAGTACCTGGTCAGGTGGGTGGGGATGTCTCGTAGTACATTTAGACAATTGTTTGTTATTTCTGTCACCTGCTGCTGGATGTCTGTCATTGGTTGTGTTGACTTGGTCCTCCCTATACTTGAATGTGTGTGTGTCTGCGTGTGTGTGGTGCTGGGGTGAATTCGAGTTAGGGTTTTCAACCCTACAGTGAATTTCCTCACTTTTGTCGCTGTGGAACAACCCTAACTAATGCATTAAACGGAGTTTTGCCTCTAATTTTATTTATATATATATATATATATATATATATATATATATATGAGGGAAAAGTACTGGATGGGCAACCATGCAGAACCAGTGTGTTCTGCCACAGAGGGATTCCAATTCCCTCTGACCTCAACAGCAAAGCTCGAGAGGTCCACGGGAATCAGAACCCGAGATGGCAAGACACACTGGTTGTGCATAGAGTTGCTTATCCTGTATTTTTCATAATGTATAGCACGATGTGAAATACGTGTTTTATGAGTCTTTTTTTCTTTCAAAATGAAACTGACTCATGCAGTCTCTAGAGGTTCTAGAATGCTGTTCTACCACAGTAGGGTAGAACAGCATTCCATGACCTTGGAACTGTGGTAGAACAGCAATTTGAAAGGGATGGAATTCTATACAAAACAACATTCCACTATACACTATTTATCAGTATACACACACACACACACACACACACAGATACAGACATAAATACAAATACATATTAAACAGGCACGGTAGTGCCTGTATATTACAGTTGAGTAAGCACTTTCATGCTAAACTCCAATTCTTGCACCTTAATAACTTTGCACCATTTAACCAATTTACATGAAATTTTGAAAGCACGGCCTTTGTGCCAAGATAACTTGTTCTTGAATTTTCATGTAAACTGGTTCAGTGGGGGCAAAGTTATAGAGGTGCAAGCAAACCTAAAAGTCTCTGTTTTTGCCACCCAATAACTAAAAAAATATGAGACTCTGAAACCGGATAGTTTCAGGTTTGACAGAGGTTGGTCCAAGGTATGTGATTTCGTTGTTTATAGGTCCAACTGTCAAGTGGTTTTTAATTTAAGAAAAAAGCTCCATTTGTGAGCATGCTCACTAAAAAAAAAAAAAAAAAAAAAAATCAATATTCTACAGATAGCTGAATTTTTGCGAAAGCATGATGTCTTGTCATATTTCATTTTGTGTGTCGTATCACATACTGAGACGTCTCGTACAGCACAACTGCACAGTATATGATACAACACACATAACGGAAAAGCAAACCTGCATGCAGAACCTTTTCCTAGTTGGCCAGTGGTCCTCCCCCCACACACTTCATCACCCTCCTCCTTATGACCTGTTCTCATATTTGTCATAGAATACAGACACACTGTGGTGTTTCGTAGCAGAACACTTAAAGTATATGAACAACACACTTTTTTTTTTTTATGTTTTCCCTGGTGTCTAGTGCCCTCCCACCCTCTGATTGCTGTCCTGGGTTTTATTGCCCTTTCCCTTGTGTCTAGTGGCATCCCCCAACCTCCGACTGCTGTCCTCATTTTATTTCCTTTTCCTGGTGTCTAGTGGCACCCCACCCTCCAACTGCTGGCCCCATTTTTCCTTTTCGCTTTCCCTGGTGTCTAGTGGTACCCCCCACCCTGGCTCATGTATCCTTTTCATTTCCCTGGTGTCTAGTGGCACCACCCACCCTTGTATTGATGCCTGTAAAACAGAAAACAGTCTCGCAACATTTTTATTTTTTTTATTTTACCTGAACAAAAGAAAATGGTCCTCGTCATCACCGCTGGCCCCCTCACCCCATCCCGACCCTCCTACCAAGCACCCACCACCCCACCCCCACTTACCAGCCAAGTTGAACACTGTCATGCTCTGTGGACCGAGACACATTTGTGCTCTTCAATGCTGAACTGTGAACTGAGGAATAAAGATAAGTGTCATATAATGTATTTCTATTGCCTTTTGAACTTATGGTTATAACTCTAACATCTTTACCTTTTTCACCAAATTTTCAACATGACATTTTTGGGACCCCAGTGTAATTTTGTTAATCGAGCCCAGAAAGTGATTTCGCGGTCGCTGTGCAAAATCACCTTTCAGGACCGAATAAAGAAATTTCACCATGAGTGTTCATGAGGAGGGGGTCCCAAAAATGCCATGTTGAAAATTTGGTGAAAAAATTCCTACAAATGGCCAAGTTACGAGCGTTTGTTGAAATATTTCTATGCACACTCATAACTTTGGTAATTTTCAATATTTCGACTACAAATTTTCAACATTGCCATTTTTTCACACCACCTAATGAACAGTACAGCTGTCATTTTTCACATCCTGGTAGAAAGGTGTTTTCGCACCTGTGGCACAGAAAATTTTCACCTACCAGGTTTATGAGGTGGTGTCATAAAAAGACTATGATGAAAGGTAGGAATTAAAATATTAAAAAACAAAGAATTTATTAAGTAATGTTGTTTGCAGGTATGTCCGTTGCATCACGTGGGAACACGCTGCATTACCGTGCCAGTAAACTGAGTTCAGGTGTGAACTCAGTGAACCAGTTTAATGGGACAATGCTAATGAGAGAAGATGCTGCAGCACGTAGCACCAGCCCCGGCCTGGCTAGGGACGGTGCAGTGTTTTGACGCAGACGCCACACCTTGTGGTGGGTCAGGGAATCTCACCCACAAGGTATCAACATGCATGCCAGGGCCTGCTGGGCCCATGCACTGAGTCAGGACTGTCTCCAATATTGCATTCATCTCATTTTGCACAGGTCCCAAAGGGACCTGCACAAATGAGAATACAATTATACCATCAGAAAAAGAAGGGAAATTCATTGCAAAAAAATTATGTTAATGCAGACATTAGGGATGTAGAACACAAAGTGCACAAAGAAGGGAAATGAAAAACATTAAGGATGTGGGTCTCCGGAGTACTGGCAAATCAGTGGTGGGGTCTTACTTGGGGTTTTCAACCTTAATGCCCACCTCCTCTCCTGATCAGATGAGGTCAAATGTGATGTCTTCCAGGGCCCAACAAAGCTCCAACAGATTATACTGGCCACACGGTATCACTATGAGGCACTAAGCTGGAGCTATATCTTGTACTTCGAGCAGGAGGCTACGGGCTGCGGGGAGGGGGGGTGACCATTAGGGTTGACAACCCCAAGTATAACCAGCTATTACTGAACAGTCTTGTCTCACCGCCTCACGCTGAGGCGAGTTTATCCCGTGTTCCTGTATGCACTGCTTTTGACTTATGTTACTTGCCAACTTGTGGCCCGGGTCGTGACTGAAAACGGTCCTTTGGATCAGCTCACTTATCCGGTTACCAAAGACATAAATAAATAAATAAGACCCCACCATTTATTTGCCAATACTCTGGAGACCCAAATCCCTAATGTTTTTCATGTCCCTTCTTTGTGCGCTTTGTGTTCTACAACCCTAAATAATGTCTGCATTAACATAGCTTTTTGCAAGGCAAAGGAGAAAAATTAGGCATATCACGCACCTAATGACATTGCGCAAGACCTAGAAGGCAGAATTTCACTGTTCGCTGATGACACAAAGCTCTGTAACAGAGTAGACACACCAGCAGGTGTAGACAGAATGAGAAGCGACCTGCAGAAACTTGAAGAATGGTCAGGGGTTCGGCAGTTGAAATTCAATGCAAAGAAATGCAAGATAATGCATATGGGGAACAAAAACCCTGGCACAATATATCAGTTGGGGGGTGAGGATATAGCATGCACCAAGCAGGAAAGGGATCTTGGGGTTGTCATCTCTGATGACCTCAAGGTAGGGAAACAGTGTGACAAGGCAGCAGGTAAAGCAAATAGGATGCTGGGATGTGGCAGGCAGGCATCACCAGCAGGAAAAGGGAGGTCATAATTCCGCTATACAAGACACTAGTGAGGCCCCACCTGGAGTACAGTGTACAGTTCTGGAGACCATACCTACGTAAGGACATAGACAGGGTAGAGAAGGTTCAGAGGAGGCAACAAAGATGGTGCATAGATTGCATCACAAGTCCTGTGAAGACAGGTTGAAGGAACTGAAATGTACTCCTGGAGGAGAGGAGGAGAGAGGGATATGATAGAGACATACAAGTATCTTACAGGGAGGAACAGGGTGCAGGAAAACACTATTTTAAGCTAAAAGATGTTCCAGGACAAGAGGGCATGGGATGAAGTTGGAGGGAGGACGATTCAGAGGAAACATGAGAAAGAATTTCTTCACAGAACGGGTGGTGGACAAGTGGAACACCCTGCCAGAGGACGTGGTGGGGGCTGAAACAATCACGGGATTTAAGAATGCATGGGATAGACATAAAGGAATTCTGGAGGTCACGGGTAAGGGGCAACAGACTTCTAGGAAAACAAACTGAACTTACAAGCTCAAATGGGCAGACTGGGTGGGCCATAGGCCCTTATCTGCCGACACTGTCTATGTATCTATGTAAACCCAACTGTATCCGAACAGTTCTTTGGCTCCTCAAGTTGAGTTTTAAATGCTTAGCTATGGATGGTTAGTATCCACTTAATCAGCGACTGTTATGTATACACACGGCTCCAGATAAGGTGAGTGCCGACCTATTTTACTCCCCTCATTGTAGAAAATACTCTTCAGAAAATGTTTTCAATGAGTACTGATACTCACCCAACATTTGTAAATACTGCACATTTCATAGAATAGTGCTTCATAACATAACTGGTGATTCAAAAGGATCAGTTTTTTCCAGCTTTACAACACTCGTGCACATCCCAGTTTTGTTTTACCCACTATGCTTTAAACTGGCGAGTAAATTACTCCTACCTATCAACATTAGCTGAAGCATTGTTGACACCTGATCAATTTGTATCTAGAAAAAAAACTACATTGTTTTAAAAAAGGTACTCCTCACTCCCCTGCGTCCAGATTTGTACGCATCTGAATTTGGTTTTACTCACCTCACTTTCAAAATGAGTAGTAAAGTACTCATCCCAAAAGATCTTATCTGGAGCCCTGCGTATACATATCCAATAATCTGTATTTTTTTGTTTAGTGCCTCAATATTGACATGTAATGTTCATAACCACTGCAGTATAATATGGCTCAGCAGGCCCACAGGATCGAAGGTCGAAGGTTCCAGTCACAATCAGGATCTTTGGCTACTACCCAATAGTGACACTGCAGTGCAGCATAGCAGGGGCGCCATACTTCAGATCAAATGTTAAACCGAGGTCCTCAAGTGTAAGGCCCCACAGGGGCTCAGTGGCAAGATGGCAGACAGAGCAGCGTGTGTAGGAGGCTGCTGCTAACAAGATCAGTTAAATGCCTGAAACAACCCGACAAAACTGAAGAAATATTTTCCTTACTGAGTCTACATACTGCTGCTCTGATGTCCAAAAATTTCCATGCACCTGCAAAATCATAGATATTCTAGCAGCACAGGAGAGAAGGCATCCGACAGACCTCCATGACAGCCAGAATTCTTTCTGTACCGCCTGTGCTTCTGAACATGTGCCCTCAGTCCTTCTTGCCACATCTGCTGACACTGCAGCTGCCGCTCCCGCGAATGCCACAGGAAAGGCTATGGCAACCCCGATACACCTCATGCAACAAATGCCAACTCCTGCCCAGATGCACCTGATCTGCAGTAGAGGGGTTGTCAGCTTGCCAGTGTGGGGCCTAGGAGAGGCCTGCTTCATCCTGCACTGGTCGTGGATCATGTTCTACCCACTCCCCCAGAAATATCAGTGGCAAGGGTACACATGAACCAAAGCATGCTAACATGTGCAACGAAACAATGTCCCCCTCTTTCTAGCAGTGCCTCCTGCAGCTTCACCTCTGATAACCCAGCTGGTACATGTAAGGTGGCAACTGCTGCCCTCTCTCTCTCCACTGAAAAGGACTTATCTTCCCATGGGATGCGCAGTCCATCTCCCTCAGCCGCTCCTCCCCCAGTCTTATTCCCGAACCAAGGTTGCCAGCATCGCAAGTGGTAGCTCTAACACTGTGCCAAAGGACAGCTAGGGAATGGTTCTATTTATTTTCTGTACTGCAGGAGCTGGTCAAGATAGTGTTCCACTGTTTACCTATATTTAGGGCTGTAATTATTTCACGGTAAAAAAAAAAAAAAAAAAAATTGTAAATTTCACAGCACATGCACAGAAAAAAAAAATCAATAATTTCACAGCAATTCATGGTCAGCAAGAGATCAATGAAATAAATGAAATCAGCGCCCCTAAGAAATAATTACAGCCCTAGTGATCATCATGGACCACCCCCACTCCCCTAACCCAGTGCCCCCAAGCATTTTAAAAGCTGTTTTCACTCTTTCTTTAATTAAGAAAAGAAAACTGGTCAGTGTTCGGCACATCTCTGAAGCATACAGCTCACTTGATGCAGGCTCGAGGCTGGAGCAAAAAACACGGACAGCTGTGCAGACAGCTGGGAAGCAGGTGGAGATGGTTTCGGAGTGCAGGTGAGTGGAAGGGTTCATTTTTACAACACTGACTGAGAACGTTGGCATTATGTCAGAAGAGAGATCTCTAGGGGGCAGCAGTGAACTTCACTGGAAGGGGGATAAGGGGGTTTCACAACAAAGGGTGGTGTGAAGTGGATGGAGCTGCAGGGCAGATGGCTGGGAATAAGGCACACTGGCAGCTGGGCAATGTAAAAGCCCATAATTTATTTTGGATTTTCACGGGGGACAGACGATTTCACAACAATAAGAAAATTGGTAAATTTCACAGTAGTCGTGAGATCCGTGCACACCGTGAAATAATTACAGCCTTACCTGTAATTAGCACATTGTTGAAACAGGGTTCTCACTGGTCCAAAGCTGCAGACTGAGACACCTATGTCTTAACTTGCCGTCATGCCGACGAGCCAGGTTCAAGAACTAGCCAGGGCCACTCAGGAGATCAGCTTGGGGGGAAGAAGGATCAATCATCCCAACAGACGCTATCCTCCTCCGGGAACAGGAGGTTGTTTGCTCCGACACGATACTGCCAATGTGACCATGAGTGGTGGCTCTGGGAGGAGCACCAGTTCTGGGTGGAGGGACGCTTCCTGCAGAAGACGTTAGCACGTCCATGCATCAGTCAGCCACCTCTTCCTCCACGAAGCATCCGAGGGTTCGGGGCACCAGAAAAAAACCCAGTCAGCATGACGATACCTTGCTCTCCTCGCAGGTTCTGCACTCGCTAACTGCCCCCCCCCCCCATCTGAGCTCTGGGCATAGCGGGGGGCCGGGGCCCTGGACACTGAGCAAGAAGGAGCTTGCATTAAGGAAAGTTATAGCTGTTAAACGGAGGGAGACAGACCAAGAAGAAGTGATTTCTGTTTGATGTGTGCTGGACTTAACACTTTATATTCCTTTCTGTGAAGTAACAGTGCTTTATTTTGTTATTTTTGTTTTGGACATTTCTGATTCAAGAAATAAAATGATAAATGCAGTCATATGCATTTTTTATGCACCATAGTTCTGGCTCAGTGTCTGTTATTGATTCCACACCTCCACAGGCACTGCAATGGGTCGGTCAGGGCAAGTCCCAGAGATGGTGAGGTGACGGGGCAAGAGGAGGCGGACAGGGGCAGACCAGGCGTCCGGGGGTTGGGGGATTAAAAAAAAAAAGTTCCCATAAATAGACTAGCACTGTACTGCCACTGTTAGCTTTAGTAACCACTGAATATACCATTGCACGCTCTACATATACACATTTACATGGACTGCAAAACTCAGGTAGAATCCCAATTATTTTCACCCTACCCAACTACACGCACAAAATGTGAGGCCTTAAAATTGTGGCAGCGGTGATCAAGGGGAATCAGAAATCATTGTTGTCAAAACACAGAGAACAAATTCTGGTCTGAACTAATACGGCTACTCAGAGCAGCAAGACCGATTGAAAGAATACTCAGCTCTCTCGCCATGCTGGAGTCTGTTGTATCCAAGATGGCAGCATAACAGAATGGTTACTCATGCATGCGCAGTTTGTCGGCAGCCATCTTGGGCACAATGGCTGTCACTTCCACAGTTGTGTAGGAAAAAAGTAGTACCCCAAGAAGGGTGTGTGTTTATGTGGCTGATGGTGGGGAAGGGCCATTGCAACACTACCCAGTGCAACCTGGCCACAGCACCTTGGAAGCACGCCGGAGAGCAGTCCGGCCATGTGTTTCCACAGTGCCTTTACAATGTTAGCAACATCTGGAGCTCCGCCCATGCAGCTGTAACAAATGGAGATAGACGGAAGCCGATTACTGGGGGGGGGGGAATAGCAGAGGCACTGAATAACAACTATATGTCAGTATTCAGTCAGGAAGTCACTGAGCATGGCCCTCTGAGGTGGAAGTTACGGGAGAGGTGCAGGCAAGGCAGGAGGCAGTGCTGATCACAACAGAATTAGGGAAAAAGAAGGTAAAAGAGTCAACCTGGGGACCAAACAGGAAAGAGACATGGGAGTAATCGTATCTGATGACCTCAAAGTGTCCAGGCAGTGCAACAAGGCAGTAGGGAGGGCCAGTGGAATTCTGGGGTGTATAAAGAAGGGTATCACCATCAGAAGAGGGGAAGTTGTGTTGCCTCAGTAAAGATCAGTGGTGAGACCCCACCTACAGCACTGTGTCCAGTTCTGGAGGCCACATCTCCAGATGGTCATAGTGGATGCTGTCCAGAGGACGGCAATTAAAATGGCGCAGGGTCTGCATAAGAAGCCCTAAAAGGAAAGACTAAAGGGCCTCAATACATACACCCTGGAAGAGAGGAAGGAGGGGGGATATGACAGAAACTTTTAAATACCTCAAGGTAGTAACAATGATACAGGAGGGGAGTATTTTTCAGAAAAAAATATGCTCAAGGACAAAGGGAAATGCAATGAATCTGGAGAAGATAGACTGAAGAGATATGTGCAGAAATATTTCTTCACAGAAAGAGTGGTGGACGCCAGGAACATTCTTGGGTGAGAACTGTGGTTGGTTTCAAGAATGCATGGGATAGGCATAAGGAAATCTTCACAGAAAGTAAGGGGGAGGAGAAGAGAGAGGCAGCGATCAAATAGGGTCTGCAGTGACACTGTAAGGGGGGGGGGAAATCGGGTAGACTGGGTGGGCTATGGTCCTTATTTGCTGTCAAATTCTAAGTTTATGTTTCTATGTTTTAGCCAGAAGTTTTCACGGAACGGGGCAACAATTTGCCAAACACATTCTGAGGATTCAGATTTTGCCAAAGTCAGAATTACACAAAACTTCTGCGAATTTGGAATTGGCAGTTTCTGCCCAGCCCTAGTGGTGAATGTAAAGAAGAGCCTACCAGTGGAGACAGTAGTCAATAAAGACTTAACACAGGTCTTTAAGGTAGACTTAGAACATTTCTGCTTACCGGGGAATCACTGGAAACCCTGGTAACTGGACAGGGCACCCATTCAGTTAGTGCAGGCTTAAAGAGAACATAAATAATTTTATTTACATTTTTCAATATAATTGCAAATTTGGGTATGTTAAGTCCGTCTTATTGCCCCACTGTACTGTTTTGTAGGTTAGAAACAGTCATGTTTTTCCTTATTGATGATCCAATATTAAGACAGCCTTTTCCCCTCCCAATACTTTTTTTTTTTTTTATTTTATTACTATTCCACTTCATTGTAGCCTTCAGCTCAACTGATGTCACTGGGTTTTGGAAATGCTAAATAATTAAAAATGAATATTGGGTGGGGAAAAGGCAGTGGTAATATGGAGTCGTAAACAGGGCTTGACAAATCCTATAGCCCGATGTCCCGGACTACAACTTTTCCCTCTGGGACAAGCACTTTGACAAGTGCTGCTTGTCCGTGGATAAGTACCCCTTTAACTTCCCGCAGACAAATAACCATTTAAAACTTTTAAAAAATGCCTGCAGTGCCAGCTTCTTCCAGAAGGCTGCTTGCGTCTGGCCATTCCTGTGGCCATGTGACCAACCGGAGTGGCATTCGTGCGACTTCCCCCTGCTTCAGTGAGTAAGCGTGGATGGAACGGGAGCGAGCAGTAGCCACGGGGGAATCAGGCGGAGCCAGTCACAGGACTGGCATGCATGGCAGCGAATCATTATGGGCCCCAGACGAGGTAAAGCACATTCACTGGTGGCAGAGTGGCAACTTGGCAGGAGCGACGCAGCATGCTCGCTCACTTTCTCTACAGTTTTCTGAGAGAACAGACGTGCGTGCTGCAAGAGCACTGTAGAGAGTGTTGTGTTTTCTGGGCTGCATTTGGAGGAGTGGGAGGCATCAACTTGCAGTACTAAATTCTACTAGGAAGTAGGGACTGACTCCGTCAAAAAAAAAAAAAAAAACACACTGAAGTCTTCCAGTGCAAGTAGTAGCCGGGGAGACAGGCTTGTGAAGGTTGGGAGCAACAGCATGGTAGGGGAAGACAGTCCGAGAGGCAGAGCCGGAGCCGCCGAGGATCGTGAGCAGTTGGTGATTTTGCTGCCTGAATTGCTACTTCCCTGACTGTGCCCCTCTATTTTTAAACTCCCGATCTAACTCCCTTGCATTTCGGAAAAGAAAAAGATAACCTAGCAATTCTGTCCTTCGGGAGCCTTTGTGACCGCATGGTGAACGGAGGGGGAGTCGGGGAGATCGTGTCCAAGCTAAAGAAAATCTAATCTCCCTGCTAGTTGCCTTGCCAGCGTTACCACTGCTGCCTGCCAATTCTCACAAAAACAGTACTGGTAAAATAAAGGGACTGTGGCAGACAGGCAGTAAAAAGAAGCCAGACGAGGTCAGGAGGGCTTTGCTAAAGAAAGACAACTTTAGCCACCACATAATCAGAGACAGAAGACTGAAGGAACTAACTGATTACTGACACTGTTTCGTTGACAAATACAAAAAAGCTTGTACAACTTAAAAAAAAGAAAATTAACTGAAGGTGATTTGTGTGCCTCTTGGGGAGTGTGTGGGCACTTGGGCAATATATGTATTTAACAAAGTAATTAAGAAGGTGGGTGGACCAGGAGGGCCTCTGAAAAAGTGTAACAGAGAGGAGAGCTGAGAGCATTGCATTGCAAGACACTGATGATTTCTAGTTCTGCAGTTGCCTAATTAAACTACAGAAGTGTATTTAACTACTAAAGCTAAGCAGCCCAGTGTCTACTTACCTAGTACTAGTACCATACCTGTCCTGTCCTGACTGCTACCTCTTGTGACTCTTGTGAGTGCACTGATACTGGTCTGACTACATAAATAAACACAGAGTAAAAGGGTTAGGGCAGTAGAGTAGTAATAACATAACTGCCTGAACAAAACTACAAACAGGACTACTGTCAGCCTCAAGTCTCAAGAGAGTAACAGTTGTGTGCGGGACTGTGGGGCGGCATTGTGTGTTGCCTAAGAAACAGCAAGTGTTTAGCTAAGCTACCTGGCAAAAACAAAAGGGCAGAAGCCGAGAAGGATAACTAATTGCCCAAATTAATTAATGAAAAAGAAAAGAAGATCAAAACAAGACTGGGTGACCTGTGTCCTACCCATTGTCTTGTGGGCGACTGGCTTGTCGGCCGAAGATACATAAATAAAAAAGCTATTAAAAAAAAAAAAAAATAAAAAAATTAAAAATCAGAAAGCTAGTAAAGGATTCTAAAGAAAATTAAATAAGAGGAGCCTTACTCTGTGTGGACTGTGTTGGGAGAGTGAGAAGTGTCATGTGGAAAGGAGTGAAGGGGTTGGGGTGACCTGTCCAACTCCAAGCCCAGTGTCCTACAGCCGGCTGGGTTGTGAAAGACAAGAAATAAAGAAAGCTATTAACCCCCCAAAAAACTTATTAGAAATAAAATAAACTATAAAAGGGGAGAAACTTTTTTGTGCTACAGAAAAAAAAACACAAACACACTAGCTGTTAGCTACCTACCCTACTTTGGTGAACTGAAGGTGTGTGTATGTGTGGCTGCGAGACCTAACTTGCCCCGAGAGGGTAGAGGAACTTGGGGAACAACTGCGAACTTATTAGAAATAATCAATACAAAGGGGAACATTCAGAAAAACATCTTTTGTGCTACAGAAAAAAAAAAATAAACCCTTTGGTGGAGGTGTGTCTGTGAGACCTAACCTGCCCTGACTAATGGCAGAGGAACTTAGGGAAGTGACAAGTGAACAACTGCGGAGTGCTACTAGTTGGCTGAGTTCCCACTCCTGCTCCCACCTTGCCATTGCCACCCACTCACGAGACCCATCACCCAAGCCCTCTTGTAGTGCTGTAAGCATAAGCACAGCAGTTTAACCTAACCTTAAGGTAAAAAAGTACACACACACACACACACACACACACACACACAAAGATAACAAAATAAACTTTTATTGTGTACAGCAATATTCCAATATCACTGACTCTGCTGCTGGCGCCGTGTGCTAATTCTGGCACAATCCTCCCCATCCTGACAAAAACAAATAAATTCATATTATTCTTCTTACTGTTTATTACAATACTAAATAACTGATACTACATTAAATCCATTTACGTTTTCTGTATTTTTATACTTTCCACTAAAAATATGCCATTTTATACCTGGACTACCAACTCAAGCACCGGGACAACTACATTTTGACTAGCCACTTGTCCGTGGACAAGTACCTAATTTTAAAATTTGTCAAGCTCTGGTTGTAAATAAGAAACAGCAGGTGAACATGACAAACTCACAATTTCTTCGGACAGCAGTTACTAGGTTATGTACATACACATAACATCCTTAGTGCTCAAGTTATAGATTTGGGGGGTGGGGGTGCCAGCACCAGACATAAGCGCCACATAGGAACATCACACCACACAGTCACCAGACTACATGAATTTTTGTGTTTTACAACAGTATAAACTGTGGAATTATTCTCAGCAGATGTGCAGTGAGCAGCTTGATAAATTTTCACCAGTTTATTCAGAAAGAGCAGTGCAGCAGCAGCAAACAAAACACTGACCAAATGTTCCAGCTAGTTAGTCATTTTAATGTGCTAAGTCATAAAATACATTCACATGTATCAGGTCCAGTGCAGCACATAGTATGGCTAAACACCACAAAGTACTGACGTTTCACTTGGCCGTCTGCTAAGCTTCCTCAGCGTAATCTAGTGATCTGAAAAGAGTGCCTCACCTTTACACCAGATAAGGTGCAACTCCCAAATGTATAACCAATGAAAACAGACGTGATTAAAAACATGCATCTAAAACCAATCATGGTTAAGCATCAACAACCCCAGTAGCTCACTTACCACTGCTTATTAAGGCAAAGTATGAAAGAACTAACGCCAAAAGGCATAAATATAACCACTGTTCCAAACTTTGTGTTTTCAAGGGATTTTTATTTTTGTGTAATAAAGGCTGGTAAGTGGGACTGAGCCTAGGGATGTGTGCTAAAACCAGGCACTTCCTTAATTAGAACAGAGCAAGCAATACGAGTATCAGACAGCAACCAGGATTTGAATAATGCACATTGTGTGTAGTGGGCTATAATAAAGGGCCGAGCAGCATCTGAATTTTTTCAAAACCACTCCCTCCCTGATGGCAAATAATTCCTATTGTTCTGTAGAACCCACTCCCTCTTCCTGTACCCATAACACTGTAAGAAATTCCTGGTGTTCAGTGGCAACCCAACCCTCTACCCCCCTCAAATCAATTCCTTCCTGGGGCCCAGTGATGCCCCCAGCTTCTCTGCATTTGTACCAACAACTCACTGGTACCCAATGGCATCCCCTCACTTTATCCCAAGCATCCTCTTGTGCTCACTGGAACTTTCTCCTTCCACCAGCATGTGCCAAACAGTCTCTGGTGCTTACTGGCACCCCTCTCTCAGCCACTGTTAATGTTAAGCAGTACCAGAGAAAAAGTGGAACTCCTCCCTCTCCCATTGGGACAAGGAGTCCATTCACAGTGCATGAGGGGCATTCTGTTGGGGGCAGGATCCCATTCCGGTGGCAAGATGGGTGTTCTGGGCATTCCAGCCAGCAGATGTGGCATTAAGGCACAGAGTTTGCATTCTGTCCTTGGAGTGGCATTCCGGCTCTAGTGGGTATTCAGGTAAACTGGGTGGGCCTTCTCCGACAGGGTGGGCATGTTGTCACACAGGGTGGGTACTGAGGCACACAGCATACCATTCCAGCCGCAAGTAGGTACTGAAGCACAGCGGGTGGTTCTTCAGGCCCCTAGAGTAGATGTACCTGCCCCAGCGTGAGATGTCCCCCAAGGTGACTATTCTGGCCCTAGGGTGGCTACGCAGATAAATACATATATCCCTCCTCAGACCCTGTCTTCATTTAGCAACACCAGAGTTCTATTTCCTGAAGATGACAGCCCCCTACCAAAATGCAGCTCGACTTCGTTTCATCACTGTCTAATAACGTCCTATCAAGAATATCCTGATTTACTTAAAAAAAAAAAAGCCCTTGCAGAAAACTAAACAGTTCGGGAGTGATGCATAACTGGGTAGGTACATTAGGCAATACAAATAATTTAGATTCGGAAAGTATCCAAAGTTTGATTAAAGTTACCATGTGAGAAGACACGCGCCTATCAACACGAATTTAAAAGAAACCCTGACCCTGCAAAGTATACGTGTTTACAAAGTATTGCACAGCCATCGTACAGCTTTCGCGCCAACCCCATAAGCGCCGCTCCACAGCACCCACCCGGCGTGACCCCCAATCAAAAGCAATAGTTACATCAGTATTGGAATTACTGGGGCTTGCCAAACTCAGACCCATCTCCAGCTCTCAAATGAGCCCGACAGCTCCCGCATTATAGACATTTACATATAAGGAAGGGGAAAGCAATTTAAAGCTATGGCCTCTGATGGACTCCTGGCTTACTACGTGTACTCCCCAACACTGAAATACAGTAATAATCGGGCGGGTTTTCCCCAGACTTGATCGACATCGCAAAAATTGGAACGTATACCGAAATCGCTCCTTACTAGCCTCCACTCACCGTCCTTTTCGAAGCTGGAGCCATAACTTATGATTAAACTCCAACAAACTCGGTCTCGCAGCTGAAGCACCTCTGAATGAATAGAGTGACAGAGCGGGGGTCGCTCGGAAACTGCAAATCCTGGGGACGGGGGAGGGGGCGCGCATTAATCCGAAGTGCCTATGGCTGTCGATTTAGTTCAGTGGTGCATTTTTGTATCTGCAAGAAACACATTTCTACCTTGTATAGTATGCTGAAACTATTTATTTGTGGTAGAAGTTCTTTTTACACAAAGGATATATTTACTGAGACGCCCCTCTGTTCTGCTTATGGGTGGACTCGGCCAGTTCCGAACAAGCATGCTGGAGTTGGGTTTCGCGGGTAAAGCTGGGGAGGAAGTGCCTAACTGATTTACGTTGTTTTTGTTGTAGGGAGATTTACTCGGGGAGGTGTGTCCTTTGATTTAGTTGTAACTTCGCAGGAATCCTGATTCCATGCCACCTGAGTTATGCGTTAACCTGATAGGCTGATCATGCACTTGTGACCGTGGAACTTTTAAGTAACCCGATTCCACCGTTCTAACTGCATTGCATGTGTACCACTGAGTGTTAACACGGTTCTCGAATTTCTCCCGTTAATCAAACAATATTTCTGCCAGGAAGTGGTATGTATTTATCAGTAATGGCTAAAAGCGCATAGACATCTGAATGAAAATAAGCTTTAAAGATCGTGCTACGAGCAGTGTAGACACTATTTTTGAGCAGCTTCTCCACCATCGCGATGGCCTTCTGTGGCCAAGATATTTAGAAGCGTCTGCCAACGGTACAAACCAGGAGCAGGATTCCCAAAGAACAGCAAAAACTCCGGAGCTGCGGGGGAAAAAAGCTTGCAGCACTCTGGAAACGCAGTTGCGTGATATTCTTATCCCGCAGCTGAGGGAATTCAGCAAAAAGTTCCGCAGCAGCGGTAATCCCGCAAGTGCTGCAGATCCACAGGTGTGGAAATGGCTGAGGAGGCACATAGATACATAGACAGTGTCGGCAGATAAGGGCCTATGGCCCACCCAGTCTGCCCATTTGAGCTTGTAAGTTCAGTTTGTTTTCCTAGAAGTCTGTTGCCCCTTACCCCTGACCTCCAGAATTCATTTGTCTATCCCATGCATTCTTAAATCCCGTGATTGTTTCAGCCCCCACCACTTCCTCTGGTAGGGTGTTCCACTTGTCCACCACCCGTTCTGTGAAGAAATTCTTCCTCACGTTTCCTCTGAATCGTCCTCCCTCCAACTTCATCCCATGCCCCTAGTCCTGGAACATCTTTTTCGCTTAAAAATAGTGCATTCCTGCACCCTGTTCCTCCCTGTAAGATACTTGTATGTCTCTATCATATCCCCTCTCTCCCTCCTCTCCTCCAGGGAGTACATGTTCAGTGCCTTCAACCTGTCCTCATAGGACTTGTGATGCAATCCATGCACCATCTTTGTTGCCCTCCTCTGAACCTTCTCTACCCTGTCTATGTCCTTACGTAGGTAAGTAATACAATAATACAGCAATAGTAAATCTAGCTGAAGCAGCAGACTTTAACATTGCTGCCATAATATGAAGCTGACAGCACACAGAAAGAGACCTGCAACCAGACCCTCAACTGGGACCACTGCAGCACCACAGGTACCAGCGATACCATGGTACCACAGTGGCTGACTGTCACTGCTAGTTGTCCCTTCCTGGGGTGTTCCTGTGGCCTGCGGGGGTAGCATTTGCTGCAGGCTGGCCAGGCTGTACTGCCTGTGGGGCTCCGTCATGGGCTGCACTGGGTCTGGTGGTTGTTGCCATATCATGGCAATGTGTACATTTGTTGCCGTACCAGCAGCCACTGCTATACTATCTGAGATGCTATCACCTGTGCCTCACCTCCACCTTAATTGATTCCAATTGCTGGGGCACTACAGCAGTGTGCTTAGGGAGAGTTTCACCTCATTCCACTGTGTGTAACATTCTTTCCTCCGCTGCAGAAAAAAGCTGTGAATACCCTTTCAGGGGCTGTGCCTTACTTATCTCACACCTTTTTGTCCTGAGGGGCTTCTGCAGCTACACTTTTTTCCACAGTCTATAGTGGTTTTTCCCACTGCTGCGGAGGGTTTTGTCAAGTGTAAATTTTTATTTCACTGTCTTGTGAGACCCTTTGTCCTCCTCCAGTACTAATTTGGCTCCTCTCTCCTTCCCTCTTCAGCCGAGACCCTCCTAGGGCTCCCAGCTCTAGCGCCGCACGATCCGCGGCCACCGGGCAGTCGGCGCTTCTCAAGCCGGCGCCCGAGACCACAAGCTGAGAGGTACGGGAAAGCCACAATCCAATCGGACCGCAAGCGCCTTTCTCCAGGCTCGCTCTGATTGGTCCCTTTTACTCCTCCATTCGTTCCTATCTAGTGGAGCGTAAAGGCGCAATATTCACTTCAATACAGACTGTAATCCATCTTCTAGACTGTTTTTAGTGCCTAAATCTGCCTAGAAACTGTTAAATATTCATAGAAAAGCTGTTTTACTTTACTAAAGCTACCAAAATATTAGAGTGGTTACAGCCCTTCTTGTGACTTGGTAACTGTAGCCAGACTCCCAGGCACCAAGGAAATTGCCCCTATTCAAGTGTAAATTTTTATTTCACTGGCTTGTGAGACCCTTTGTCGTCCTCCGGTACTAATTTGGCTCCTCTCTCTTTCCCTCTTCAGCCGAGACCCTCCTAGGGCTCCCAGCTCTACTGCCGCACTATCTGCGGCCACCGGGCGGTCGGTGCTCCTCAAGCCGGCGCCCGAGACCACAAGCTCGGACTCAACAAGCTGAGAGGTACGGGAAAGCCGCAAACTTTACGCCCACTCATCCCCCCTCCCTGCACTTTCTTATATAGACCATCTTGCCCTGCCCACCTCAGCTATTGGCTCTCTATATTTTCTTCTTTCCTACCATTTTTTTTTTCCTTTGGTCATACCCACTGGGATGTCACCTAGCGTATTACTCTAGCCCTTAATAAAAAAAAAAAGGGGGGGGAATTGTAACTCACAAAAAAGCGTCTCTATATTGATCCTTATACATTAAATCTTGGCAATGTGGCTTCAGCTCATTAGCATCTTATGCATACTACCCCTACTAGGGGAACTTCGAGGTTGAACGTATATTACTGGGGAAATTTGTCCTTCCACCATCGGAATGCGTGTACATCAAGCCTTTACTCCTGTAACACCACTGCACCTCTGCATTCTTGCCATGGAGGATTCTATTGGCATGCATCAGGACATCAAATACCAGTGGGAAAGTGTCAGCCATCTCCCCCCAGTGAAGTCACCCCGTGGTTCTTCACAGCTAGGGCCCTATGTTATGTAATGGCAGGATAACATACCACCTATAATAAGCCCCCGCAGACTGACTCAGACATTACTTCCACTAGAAGAAGAATAACAATTTCTAAAATGTCACTTGCAGCCTTAAAGAAACTTATAGTCCTTCTGATACTATGTTCAGGTAACATGTAACTTAATCCTGGGCCCACAAAGACATTGCCTCACCCTCAAATCTCCCTAGGCTCAAGGGTATCAGCTTCATGCATGTCAATACATGTAGCCTCCTAAAAAAAACTGTCCTCTATACAAGCTTGGATCACTCATACAGAACCCGATGTGCTTGTCATAACTGAATCCTGGCTCCGTCCTTCTACGCCTGATAAGGAGATTGTCATACCGAACTATCTCCTGTTCAGAGCCGACAGACAAACCAGGGGCAGTGGAGTAGTCATCTACACGAAGGACAAACTCTCAGTTACTATCCTTGACTCCTCCTCGCTCTCAAACGCATATGAATGTCTGTCCCTAAAAATTGAAACATCCCCTGCGTCAGCCGTCAGAATAATCGGCTGCTACTGACCCCCTACCCCGGTACCACAGCTACTAACCCACCTTTCATCTATGATGGACTCTGCCAATCTTGAAACTATAATAATGGGAGACCTCAACTACGACTGGCTGTCCAACACCTCGCTACCACTTAAATCTTTCTGCGACACCCATGGTCTCTCACAACTTATCAACAAACCTACACGCATCAATAAAAAAAAAAACTATCAAGTAGCACCCTTCTAGATGTCCTATTAGTAGATAAACCTCACCTTTTTTCCCATGCAGGAATTTTCCACGCAGATGTTAGCGATCACTGCTTTATTGCAGGTGTGAGATCTAGTCATATGCCCAAATCAACAGAGAGATCTAAAGGGAACTTTGACCCATTGGCCTATATCAGTGACCTCAAGACCTCTCCACTTTGGCAGAACTTCTACCTAGCAAATTCAGTAAACAATGCCTTTACCGTCTTCCTAGAAACCTTAACCCATGCCCTCAATGCCCATGCTCCCATGGTCAAAATCCGTATAAAGCCAAGAACATACCGCTGGTTTACTGCAGACCTCAAAGCTGCTTTATTAAACAGGGATAAGCTTTGGAAACGCGCTTGTAAATCACAGCTGGATAAGGATTGGTGTCTGTTCAGAACTGCTAGGAATCTATGCACAAAGCTGATCAGGGAAACCAAATCCAAATTCTATTGTTCAGAATTAGACGCCGCCTCAAATTGCCCTACAAAATTCTGGATCACCATAAAAAATCTCACTGGACACACGACGGGTAATACACTTCCCCAAAAAATATCCTCCAATAATGGCATCATTAACGACAAAAACGAAATGCTACAAGCATTTAACAACCACTTTGCCTCAGCTGGTGTGGCTTTCGACAACTCGCCTGCCTGTAAGCTGTACTCCCACATGAACCTATTGCCTCCGGACGGAAATCCAAGGAAAGCCGCCTTCTCCTTCTTACCAGTTATCTTAAAAGAAGTTGAGCACCTACTTCGCCCGGATACCAAGAAAAGCGCCGGCGCAGACGCCCAGGACCCCTACTTCATAAAAATTGCCTGGCATGTACTGGCAGTGCCCATCACCCATCTGTTCAATCTCTCACTCTCCCAGGGGTCCCTTCCTGAACTATGGAAAACTACACACATTATTCCACACTTCAAATCCAGGGACCCTTGTGACCTAAATAATTATAGGCCAATTTCACTACTCCCTATACTTTCAAAAATCCTAGAAAAAATAGTAAACGCCCAGCTGCGAGACTATCTGGAAAAGACAAATTTCCTAAATCCTATGCAATCAGGCTTCCGCATGAATCACAGTAAGGTCTCGGCACTGGCCAAGGTCACCAACGATTGGATACACGACCTCGACAACAAACAGTTCGTCTGTGCTGTCTTCCTGGACCTCAGCAAAGCATTCGATACTGTTGACCACTCCCTACTTCTCTCATCACTAAAAACGTTAGGCCTAGATGCCACCTCTATGGACTGGTTTCAGAACTACCTAATTGATGGGCAACAGCAGGTCAAAGTAGAAGGGGAGCTGCCCCCCACAGACTGTTACTTAGAGGTGTCCCTCCAGAATCCATACTGGGTCCAATACTTTTCAACATATATATCAACAATATCGACCTTGGTATCAAAAATGCTAATATCCACCTGTTTGCAGATGATACGGTATTGTACCTAAGCCAGTCTACACTTGAAGCTGCCTGTGAAGCTTTACAATCGGACTTCAACATCCTCCAACACCAGCTCGTCAACAAAAAACTGCTATTCAATGCCAAAAAACAAAGGCGATGATTCTCTCTCCTGTCAACCCACCATCCCACTTTGCCCTTGGCACACTCCCCCATCACTACCTTACTGGGGGAAAACCTGGACTATGTCACCAAGTTCAAATACTTTGGAATCTGGCTAGATCACAAGCTCTCCTTCGGAGAACACTTCGAGGACATGGTAAAAAACTAAGAGAATAGGGCTCTTTATCGAATAAACCACTTTCTAACTACGGAGGCAAGGAAACATCTCGTACAGTCTTCCTTTATCTCCCTGTTAGACTACACTGACTTTATCTACTGCCATTGCAACGCCTTATATCTAAGTAAGGTGGATGTCCTGTACCACACAGCGCTGCGCTTCATTAGAGGTCTCCCATCCTCCACCCATCATTGTTCCCTGTATGCCGCTGTAGGTTGGCCCTCCCTCCAATCGAGACGAAAAAGAAACACGGCCACCTGGACCCTGAAAGCACTTGCTGGAAAACTACCATGCTACATCTCTGATCTGCCCTTAAGCAAAGTCGGAAAATACGCCCTAAGGAGCTACTCCTTTATCACCCTGACTATCTCCAGGGTCCGCACTCGTTATGGGACTTCGGCCATAAGTTACTCAATTTCGTCACTCTGGAATGATATCCAGAAAATTTTGAAGCTAAGAACCACAGTAACTATTACAGTGTTTAAGTCCCTATATGCAAAGCTAGTCGAAGACAACTGTCACTGCTTCCACTGACCTTATTCTGCTATAGCCTCTGTACTCACCAACGCCCTTATCGCCTGTCAGCGCACTCACCCCCCCTTCCCCTACCATTGCCTAACCCTTTCTCCCATCATCCTACCCTTCCTCTGATTTCTCCTCTCCTCTCCTAGGGCCACTGACCCACTCCTCCAAGGATAGCCACCGCACGATCAAGTATATCCACGGAGGCGCCTCCGAAACTGCCACCTGTAGTTGTCCAGAGTAGCTCGAGCTCCTCAAACTCCATACCCCTCCAGGAGTACTACTAGGACACCACTTGTAGCCACCGGGCGGCCTTCACCTGTCTGTGGCTTAACATGCTCTTCGTTAATTACCCTGCCTCTATGAGCCTCGAACCCCCTGTTGACAGCCTGTCCGCCGGTGCCTCCTGGTGCCATAGCTGGCCATCCCAATTTCTCCCCTCTCTGAGTCCGATATGGCCTTAACTCCAATCTGGGTTCGACACATTGATTAATCCTCAAAGACAGAATAGATATTTAATTTGCCTGTTTCACTGAATGTATTTATTACTGTCTTTACATCAATGTTTGTACTTTGTCTTACTTTTGTATCCCTGCCAATTATGTTATCTATGTTCTATATGACCATGTGTAATGCAGGTCCACCTTGTAAATGAGCTTGCTCAATGGTGCCCGCCTGGATAAATAAAGATTTGATTGATTGAATAGCACTTGGAGCAAACTCACCTTTTTTTCCGTAGCTGAGGAAGTTTTGGGGACTTAGGGAAGGTTTTGCACCTTTTGAAAGCTTTGAGAATCCTGCCCCAGGACTGTAACCAGCAGTAGTTATTAGTCGGCAAGCATTTTCATCATATAATTTTTTTGTTTTTGTTTGCAAAAATGTGTTTCTGACATCCTTACATTATAATTGGTATTCGTTTATTAAAATTTTTTGTAATGGATGAATGAATACCTCTTGACTGTAAATATAGAATGTATTCTGGTGTCGGCACATTTTTCTGATATGGAATAGTACTGCGCCAAACCAAGATATTTAATTCTTTGGTGGTGGGCAAGAATTTTGAATAAAACTTAAAAATCATATACTTCAGTATAGGTATGAAATATGACTTTATTTTGCCCGGAATACACAACTAAACAACCTAGCACGATGACTAAGAAATACTGCTGCTTTAAGCCAGGATTTATTGTGATGAGCAGCATTAGGCGACTTGGTATAATTCAAAATCACACATACCCCCACAATGCAAAGCAACATGGGCTGTATATGCAAATCACCACAGAATATTATGCTGGTTCAGCTTTAAGCAAAAATGCATGGTGCCCAAAAGCCTCTCACACACTTTGCAAAGGGTGCCGACAGAAAGACACAGACAGGTGTTTCGTGTCTTACCAGGACTCATCCGTGTGCCTCGTCTGTATAACAACCCAGTGGAATGAACCAGCTACCCTAAGATGGTCTATCTGGGTTATGTTGTGGTAAACTCAATAAAAACAAAAAACAAACTAAAAGACAAAGCACCTCAGTGCAAGAGCACTGAGGCAATGGTTACCTCAAAGGGCATTGGCCAGGAAACCAAGTTTCAAAGAAATACAAAATCACACATTTTTATTTATTCAATTTTGTTAACCGGGTAAGCCCACTGGGCCCCGAATGTCCCTTTTTCAGGGGCGACCCGGAGTTAGTTACATATAATTTTGCACATACAGTCAGGTAATACAGTGTTGGGCATACTGTACAGGATTACAAAGACAGTATACAGTTTTACAGTTTTTGTGGAAGAGGGCAGGAGGTACATGACATTAGTGAATACAGCGGTACAGTGTAGTACATCTAATACATGAGGTATATTACATTAATGAATACAACAGAACAGTGTAGTACATATAATACAGAGTTATAAGGACACTATACTGTTTCTGTAGAAGAGGGCAGTAAATACATTACAATACAGAGTACAGCAGTGACGGCAGATAGATGTGGGGGTGGTAAGTGCTTTAAATGCACACAAGAAGTTCCATATTGGATAGAGTACCAGCATATGCAGTCATTAGTCGTTACCCTTATAGGGGAGCAATTTTGTACTAACACAAATTGACTTGAGGTGTGGTTGACTAGCCATTGGTGCAGGGGCAGGGACTAAGTTTAAGGAGGTGAGCGCGCAGTCCCTTTTGAAATATGGCTAGGGTGGGTGCCTCCTGAAGGTGGCTGGGAAGATTGTTCCATAATTCAGGGGCTAGCTGAGTAAAGGATTTACTCCCAGCAATAGAGCAGGCCAAGGGAATTTCCAGTAGTTTTTTTGTTTGAGGAGCGGAGTGGTCTTCTGGTTGGCTTTGGCGCAAGTAGCCCGATCAGATCTGCCGGAGGTTGGGCATCGAGGAGCTTGTAGGTCCAGCTTAATAGGAGGTACTGGAGCCTGTTGTTCAGGGATGGCCAGTTAAGGGCTGTGAGGGCATCACAGTGGTGGGTCCTCGGGTGGGATTTGGAAGCATAGCGAGCAATTTTGTGGTATAAGGTCAGTAATCTGCTGTGGTCTGTTTTAGCGATGCCGAGTATGATGGGGCTGTGTAGGTTAAGGTTGGGAGAAGTATGCTTTGCAAGATTGCCAGTCTAGTCTCTGGTATCCTGTTGTGGCTTAGACGATAGAGGAGGCCCAGTTTTTGGTGGATGTTTTTTATTACCAGGTCAACATGGGGCTTCAGTGTGAGCCCCTGATCTAATGTGAGGCCAAGGTATTTGACAGATTGTACTACCTCTATTTTGGAGCCAGATATGGTAGTGAGTGGCAGAAGATGGGCCCTGGAGGGACCCAGGGATTTTGGCCTGAACAGCATAGCCTTTGTCTTGGTGGGGTTAAGGACCAAGCGATTCTCAGCTAGCCAAGTCTCTGCCTTGGTGAAGTCTGCTTGGAGCATGGGTCCTAAGTCGGATGGGTGGACTCCCGTTCTGTACAGTACTGCATCATCAGTGTATTGTACTATGGAGATGCCCCTACAATGGCCATGGAGGTCATTTATGAATGAGGGAGTGCTGATCAAGTCCAAGTTGGCTAAGCTTTGTTAGTAGGAGCAGGTGATCTACCAGGTCAAAGGCCTTGGAGAGGTCGACAAACACGGCCTCAGTGGGGATACCCTTGTCCCAGGCAGCCAGGACATCGGAGGTAAATTTAATGAAGGCAGTGTCAGTCCCATGCCTTGGTCTAAAGCCATGTTGTCAGGGGGCCAGTAGCCTATTGGCTTCCAGGTAGTCTCTTAGTTGGCCATACACTAGCCGCTCCTGGATCTTTGCCAGTTGACATAGGATAGAGATGGGTCTATAGTGGCCTGTCGGTTCCCTTGCTCCACCCTTGTGGATTGGGACTACATGGGCTGGCTTCCATGTTAGTGGAACTGTTCCTTCCTGCAGGGATCTGTTTATTAACTGGGTTACAGGTAGTGCAGTGGCAGGGGCAGCATCCCTTTGTAGCCTAGGGTCCAGTCCTTCAGGTCCTGGTGATACGTTGGGTTTTAGGGATTGTAGGAGAGCCAGCACTTCTTTGGCTCGCACTGTCCGCAGGTGAAAATGTGCAGTCAGAGGGTCCTGGGATTCAGTGGCCGGAGGGCTGGATCTGAGTGCCAGGTTGGTGAAGAAGCGATTGAAGGCTGAGGCGGTCTCCCCTCCATCCGTTAGTGTTATGTCGTTACAGATTATGTTACCCTGCTGGGGTGTTTTTGTACCTTTTAGCAGGGAGTTGATTCTTGTCCAGAAGGACTTTGGGTCAGATAGAGTTCACCGCTGAAGGGATTTTATGTAGTCCCTTTTGGCAGATTTGGAGATTTTTTTGGCACTGGCTCCACAGTGATCTATAGGCAGTGAAGTCTGCAAGGCTAGCAGATCTCCTTGCGTTTTGCCATGCCTTGTCTCTGGCTATCATCAGTGATTTTAGTTCATGTGAAATCCATTTGTGGCAATGGCCCTTAGCTTGTCTTCTCCTAATGGGGACATGTATGTTGGCCACCGCAGAGAACGTGCGCTGGAAGTACTGAACTGCGTCGTCAGTACTGCCTAGGAGTCTTATCGCTGACCAGTCAGTATTTCTTAAGGAGCTCTGGAAGGCCTCCGTGAAGAATCCAGAGAAATCCCTGGCCACTATGAGCTTGGGCGGAATCCTGGGAGGCTGATTTTTCCAGATGCAGAAAGTGGGTGAGTGATTGCTTACAGCGTCTGACATCACACCAGTCACTTGTATGTTGGCAGCTTTGGAGGCAAGAATCCAGTCAAGGATGGAGTGGTTCCCTGTTTTTTTGGTTGTGCCTTGTGACCTCAGTGATGACCTGGGTCAAGTTTGGATCAAGAATTGTGGCCTTGTAGTTTTGCTCGGTGGTGGGTTCCCACTTCAAGTTGAAGTCCCCAAGGACCAGCATCTCCGTGAGCCGTGCCCCCGCTAAGGAGCGGACTGGGTTCTGGAGTGCTGTGGTGCCACCGGTGGGAGGATTGTAGATACAGCCTATAGTTAGATGCTTAGCACGACCCAGTACAATTTGGAGAAATAACAATTCTAGCCATGTAGGGCTTGGCATTTCGACAGGGAACAAGGAAGCCGCCAGGGAGGAAGTCACATAAATAAGGACACCCCCTCCTTTTTTCCCTTCACTGTCCTTTCGGAAGGAGTCGTAGTGGTCTAGTGCCACTTTGTGAGGGAGTATGTGAGGCTTCAGCCATGTTTCGGATATGGCTAGCACATCGGGCCTATGTGTATCTACCCATGATTGCACTTCAGGCATCTTGGGTCGTAGGCTGCAAACGTTCATGTGGGCCACCCTCAGTCCTTTGGTGTGTCACTATATAGGGTCGCTAGAGGACCCCAGGATGGAATTGGTGGATGGGGGCCCAGGGTTGGGGTGAATGTCACCTGCCCACAACATCCGTATTAGCAGAATGAAGCAGAGGACCCTCTGCCGAGTGAGAGAGGATCGTTTTGATCATTTAGATTTTAGATTAGTTTTGATCAGGGGCAGCTGCAGAATAAGGGGTGCTAGCTGCACATTCGAGCAGACTTGATAGACCTCTAGGCCTTTATCTTCTGGCAAATTTTGTATGTTCGTATTTACCTGGTACCCCAGACAAGATGAGGTAGCAGGCTCCCTTGTG
Source organism: Neoceratodus forsteri (assembly GCA_016271365.2). Taxonomy (NCBI): domain Eukaryota; kingdom Metazoa; phylum Chordata; order Ceratodontiformes; family Ceratodontidae; genus Neoceratodus; species Neoceratodus forsteri. Next base: position 1,394,393,317 of record CM057456.1, read on the forward strand.
TGCTAATCCATGCTTGAGAACCAGCAAGTGCAGGATTGTTGATCCAGGGCAATACGTGAGGTGTGGTACGTGACAGTCCTGCGCACCCCTAAGCAGGTTAGGGTCTTGGCAGCCACTTATTTTTGCATCTACCCATCCTAGCACAGCTGCGTACAGCAGTAACGCTACTGGTACTCTGAAGTTAGGGTTCGGGTTTAGCCACGAGCACCAGTGGTGCTGGAAATGTGGCTGGGCTACTTCGGTGAGGTGCATGTTCCTCCAGACCCAAATAGTGGTGCTGTGAGAGTGGGGTTCCCTATGTTTGAGGCATTCTGTTATCGTTATGAGGTGTGTCTGCCTTACTAAGTTATGTCTTGCTTTTGCTGGTAGGATCCTTAGCACAGGGGATATGCAATGGGGGTCGTGTGGGATCCTCAGCCGCACGCTATAGTACTTCCCTAGGGTGTGGTCACAAGCTATTGTGCTGTACAACAGACCCAAGGCTAGAGCTGAGAGAAGTGTTCTGTTGTGGAGGTGGTGGCAATACTAGTAGGATAGGATAGGCAGCCCTGCTAGGGCGGCCTCTAGCAGCAGCCGAAGAGAAACTGCAAATGGAGAAGTGAGCTGATAGGCTCAAATGGGCATGTGAGCTCCACAATATAAGCCCGAGTCCACCAAGGGTGGTGGTGGGGGCCGTGGGGCAGCTGACATGCAGCATCAGCGGGGATTACAATCGGGGAGAGCAGCAGCCACAGTTCAGACTGTGTGGCGTCTCGCAGAGTTTCTCCATACCTGCTTGTAGGGAGGGCTCCCTTATGTAGGCCCTCATGACCTTCCTTCCTCCTTTCGGGGCGCTCATGTGTCCGCTCCTGGCTGTGGAGGATCACAAGAAAAAGCGGGGTTAAATAAGGTGAGCTCCTTTTGTTTTGCACAGTGGGAGGGAGTGAGCACAAGAGGGAAGGCTGCTCTTGCCCTGTGGTAATGTCCTGATATGCGCCAGCCCTTAGTGTAGCAGGATTAAGGCAACATTGCGAGTACAGTCTGTTGCTGTTTTAGAACAAGTAAGGAGAAAAGAGAAAAAAATACAAAGATCACTACTGCTCCTGCTGTTTACTCGGTGGATTACAGTTAAGGCGCCTTACAATAGCCCTCACTTTCTGTGCTTAAGGGGACAGAGCATGATATTGATTGAACAGGCTGTTGCTGTTTTAGAGCAGGCAAATAAAAACATAAATAACTACTGATCGTGCTAATAACTCAGTGGAGTAAAGTTAAGGCGTTTTACAAGAGTCCTGGTTTTCTGTGCTATAGGAGGCAAAGCAACATGCAAAAAAATCTGCACACGTGTGGGGACAATAATTTAGATTTAAAGTCAATGTTTAAATCCTGAAAATGGCATCAATCAACAATCGGGGAGAGCCGCAGCCACAGTTCGGACTGCGTGGCATCTTGCCGAGTTTCTCCATACCTGCTTGTGGGGGGGGGGGCGTCCATGGTGTCCGTCTTCAGTGGCCTGCTTGTAGGGAGGGCTCCCTTGTGTGGGCCCTCACGGCCTTCCTTCCTCCCTTCGGGGGGGGGCATCCATGGTGTCCATTGCTCAGTGGCCTGCTTGCAGGGAGGACTCCCTTGTATAGGCCCTCACGATCTTCCTTCCTCCCTTCGGGGGGGGGGCATCCGCCGTGTTCATTCCTCAGTAGCCTGCTTGTAGGGAGGGCTCCCTTGTGTAGGCCCTCACGACCTTCCTTGCTCCCTTCGGGGGGGGGGCGTCTGCACTGTCCGTTCCTCGGTGGCCTGCTTGTAGGGAGGGCTCCCTTGTGTAGGCCCTCACAACCTTCCTTCCTCCCTTCGGGGGGGGCATCCATGGTGTCCGTTCCTCAGTGGCCTGCTTGTAGGGAGGCTCGCTTGTGTAGGCCCTCGCGACCTTCCTTCCTCCCTTCGGGGGAGAGCATCTGCTGTGTCCGTTCCTCGATGGTCTGCTTGTATGGAGGGCTCCCTTGTGTAGACCCTCACAACCTTCCTTCCTCCCTTCGGGGGGCATCAGTGGTGTCCGTTCCTCGGTGGCCTGCTTGTAGGGAGGGCTCCATTGTGCAGGGCCTCACAACCTTTCCTCCTTCCTCCTTTCATTGGGGGGGGGGTCCATGGCATCAGTTCCTCGGTGGCCTGCTTGTAGGAAGGGCTCCCTTGTGTAGGCCCTCATGACTTTCCTTCCTCCCTTTGGGGGGGCGTCCGAGGTGTCCCTTCCTCGGTGGCCTGCTTGTAGGGAAGGCTCCCTTGTGTAGGCCCTCACGACCTTCCTTCCTTCCTTCCTCCCTTGGGGGGGGGCGTCCGCGGTGTTCGTTCCTCGGTGGCCTGCTTGTAGGGAGGGCTCCCTTGTGTAGGCCCTCACGACCTTCCTTCCTCCATTCGAGGGGGGGTATCTGCGGTGTCTGTTTCTCAGGGGGGCCCCACACAATGCAAAGCATAATGGGCTGTATATACAAATCACCACAGAATATTAGGCTGGTTCAAGTTTAAACAAAAATGTATGGTGTCAAAAAAACTCTCACACACTTTGCAAAGGGTGCCAACAGAAAGACAGATGTGTTTTCTTCTACCAGAACTCATCAGTGTACCTCCTCTGTATAACAATCCAGTGGAATGAACCAGCTATCCTAAGATGGTCTGTACCAACATTTCCGACAAAACTGTTAATATGGCCAGCCCGCCAGCGCAGCGGTTGGATTTCTGCTGGCGATGCCAGCGACCCGGTTTCGGGAACGAGCCCGGGAGCTAGAGGGCTGGCCGGGGGGAGAGGACTTGAGCGTCCCAGGAACTGCTCGTCCTCTCCGGGGGGAGGGGGGTGCCAGAGCTCAGCTCTTGTCTGGCCCCGGGTGGAGACCCAAGGTACGGCAAGTCCGACACTCAACAGAGGGGCGACGTGCCAGACGTCAGCGCTTTGGCGCCTTGACATCCGGGGACATGGCATGCCTAGAGAAAACCGGAAGAACCGCGCAGCCTCCCAGTAGACGGAGCACCTGGGCCCCAACCTTCAATGCCTCTACCGGCCCGGAGACAGCGTTCCGACGAAACGCAGATGTATCGGGGTGTAAGGCCCCCACCCTGTACCTGCCTGGGGGGTACTGCCATGGCTCCATGGGGAACGGACTGCACTGGCCTCCCGGTAGGTGAGCGAGGGCTGAAAAGGCCATATGTGTCTCCCGAAGAAGGGGAGTGCTGGGTGGAGGGGGGAGCAAAAAAAAAGTTAATATCCACGGTTATGATTTATTCAAGTGTGACAGGCCAACTGGGGGCGGTGCAGTTGCCATGTGCACCAAAACCAATCTCTGTGTCTCTGATATTGTTTACACCTCTATACCGAAGGAATTTGACTGCCTAGCTGTGAAATTTACCTTATCTTCTGGAGTGGCCCTCTTAATATCTGCTTGTTATAGGCCCCCTTCTGTGGGATCTGGCATACTGGGTCACCTTCTCTCCTTGTTGGGGGGGAAAAAACAAGCTCAGAATGCATAATAATGGGGGACTTTAATCTCAATCGGAATGATGCCTGCTCCAGCAAAATTAAGGAGTTCTGCAATGAGCATGGCCTAACCCAGATTACCCTGGAGAATACCCGTTCTAACAAGAAGTCCCCTGACCCCAGCTCATTACTGGATCTTATGCTGGTTAATAAGCCACACAATATCTCTTACACAGGGTTTTTCCACAGCAACGTGAGTGACCACTGTGCTACTGCCTGTAGTAGAAGCTTCACTTACTGGCCTCCTACCTCCACTTTTAAACTAAAACAAAGTCTAAAACACTTCTGCCAACCTGCCTTCTTGGCAGACCTAAGGAATATTAACTGGCAAGATTTTTACCTGGCACCCTCTGTCTCAGAAGCCTGTAATATCTTCCAAAACCTGGTACTGAAGGTGATTGATAAACATGGACCACTTAGAAAAATCAAATCCTGGAAAAGGTCACCCGACTGGTTTACACCCGCCCTAAAGAAAGCTCTGAGGGACAGGGATGTACTGTGGAAAAGGGCATGGAAAACAAAACTGGATTCTGACTGGCTGGCCTTTCGGGTTGCCAGGAATCCCTCACCAAACTTGTTGGAATTGAAAAATCACATTATTTCCAGTCTGCTCTTGAAAATAAAAATTGTTCCATTAAATTCTGGAAAGTTCTTAGAGAGGTAGTGGGTCACTCGTCAACCTCACCTTTGCCTGCCAAGACTGTGGTAGGAGACGTTTCCTACACGTAGAGGGTGGACATCCTAGAAAAGCTAAATAGCCACTTTGCCACCGCAGGCCTTGCGTTTGATGCCTTACCCGCCAGTAAAGTGATGAAAACGATGGCCCAAGCCCTGTCACCACAGCTATCCCAGAGCACTCCTCCTTTAGCTTTCATCCAGTAACCTTTAAACAGGTGGAGGACCTCCTGCTAGCCTTGGACACTAAAAAATGTGCCGGTGCTGACCTCTTAGAACTGTTCTTCTTGAAACTTGGCTGCTATCACCTGACAGCTCCAATCGTTCACCTTTTTAATAGTTCCTTGGCTCATGGTGAGTTGCCACCACTTTGGAAAATAGCTCACGTTATTCCTCTTTTTAAATCTGGTGACCCAACTGACCTGAACAACTACCGCCCAATTTCCCTTCTCCTAATCCTATCAAAGACCCTGGAAAAAATTGCTAACTCTCAACTCTGAGAGTTCCTTGACACTGAAAACATCCTAACCCCCACCCAGTCGGGATTTAGGCCCAAGCACAGTACTGTATCAGCCCTTGCCAAAGTGTCCAACGAATGGCAAACCACCCTGTATACTAAGCAATACATCTATGACCTCTTTCTAGATCTTAGCAAGGCCTTTGATACAGTGGATCATCATATTCTACTTAACGTCTTGAGCAGCATCGGGGTAAACAACACTGCCTTAAAGTGGTTTGATTGTTACCTCACCAACCGAATGCAACAAATCAGAGATCAAGGGGAACTGTCTCAGTTAAAGTCCCTACCACGTGGTGTGCCACAAGGCTCCATCTTGGGCCCTATTCTCTTTGCTATCTATATAAACCATATAGACTCCTATATACGCACAAGTAACGTTAATCTATTTGCTGATGATACCGTGCTCTATACTACTAACACCTCCCTAGAAGTAGCCCACAAGGAGCTTCAGTTAGACTTTGACATCCTTCAGTGCAACATAATAAGGCTCTAACTTCTGCTTAATGCCAAAAAGACCAAAGCTATGATTATCTCGCCTTGTGCTGCCCACTACACAGGGCCATCTTCGAGCCTCCAGATTTACACCTTGCTTGGCGAAGCTTTGGAACTAGTAGAAAAATTCAAATACCTGGATGTTTAGCTGGATAACAGGCTCAACTTCTTTGCTTACCTTAATGAACTATCTAAAAAGCTAAGACAACGTCCAGGCATATTTTATCGGATATGACACCTCCTTACTCTTGAAGCAAGGAATTGACTTGTCCAAACAACTTTTCTACTGTTGCTTGATTATGCCGACTTTCTCTCTAGTCACTGTCCTATTCAGGCGCTATGTAAACTTGACACCCTCTACCATCGAGCGCTGAGATTTATCCTAAACATGCCATTATGCACCCACCACTGTCTGCTCTATCAAGTGCTAGACTGGCCCTCCCTCACTCTGAGGAGGCAGAAAAATGCCCTCATGTGGACATACTGGGCCCTAACCGATAAACTACCTACCTATATTTCTACAGTGTTTCAGCGTACTGAGGGAACATATGGTCTAAGGAGTTTGTCTCTTGTCTCTCTTAAAGTACCCAAAATAAGGACAGGACGTGGCTCAGCGGCTATCATCTTTTCTCTGTCCACCCTTTAGAATATCATGCAAAAAAACTCTCAGGCTGTCCTCCCTCCCGGGGCCTCACTCTTTCAGGAGGCTGCTTGCTCTCAAACTGAGAGCCCTGTATGTGTATGCTACAAATAACCACCTCCTCCATCTCCTGTGGCTCCCAAACTCTTGGCACTTATATGTATTCCCCTAGCACTTCTCTTCTCTTCTTCTTTCCACCTTGGGATTATTCTGCCAACTCCCACCTGTTTGTTTAACTACATCTATTTCCACCCCTCACTGACCCTTTCCTTTGTTCTTCCCCCTGCCCATAAACCTTCGGTTGTTGTTTCCTCACTTACCCTACCTGGTATCCCTCGTCTTATTGTAACGTTGTGACTTTTGTCTGAATAATCCCACATCTTGAGGGAATCCTTTATATATACAGTCAGTTATACAGTGGTGATTTGCCCATGATGCTTTGCATTGTGGGAGTATGTGTGATTTTGTATTTCTTTGAAACTTGGCTTCCCGGCCAATGCGCTTTGGGGGTAACCATTGCCTCAGTACTTGTACACTGAGGTTCTTTGTCTTTCGCTTGTTTTTTGGTTTTATTGGGTTCACCACAACATAACCCAGATAGACCATCTTAGGGTAGTTGGTTTATTCTACTGGGTTGTTATATAGACGAGGTACACTGATGAGTCCTGGTAGGATGAAACACGTGTTTTTCTGTTGGCACCCTTTGCAAAGTGTGTGAGAGGCCTTTCGGCACCATGCATTTTTGCTTTAAAGTTGAACCAGCATAATATTCTGTGGTGATTTGTATTGTGGGGGTATGTGTGATTTTGTATTTCTTTGAAACTTGGCTTCATGGCCAATACCCTTTGGGGTAACCACAAGCACTGAGGTTCTTTGTCTTTTGGTATAATTCATGCCACACCAAGAGTGACCATGAGCAGCTTTAATAGTCCAACGGTTCTGGCCAGACCAGTTGGTCTAGTTTGTACCATCATGGTCCCGATGCCCTCTAGGATGTGGATATGGGTGAAATTGAGACACCTGGACTGTTTCAGTCTGTTCCAAGTCAGTCAGTCTTGACTTCACCCCAGATGAAATTTGAACCAGTAGATGGACAAAACCAGTAAAAGCCAGACTGGTCCAGCCAGAACAGCGGGACTGTTCAGTTACTGTTGTTCTGAGGCAAGTCCAATGGTCCAGAATTCACCCGTGCCCCCGTTATTAGCACTTTACTCTGTGCACTCCTCCTACAGCCAAAGATAGGATATGTGCTGGGAGTTCAGACACACCCACCTGTTACCCCATTCCCTTGAGTGGTAATGGGACACAGGAAGTTGATTGCCTTGCTGACTCCCCTCGTGAGCAGCGTGGCTGGTCTTAAGAACAGGCTAACTAAGCAAGCCGTCTAGGGCACCAGTTGTGATGGGACACCAAATCAATAAATCCTTTCTTCTTGGCAGTCGGAGCTCACCAAAAATGGTGAACGGGGGGGGGGGGCACCAAAACCAAATTTACATTGGTGCACTTTTGGATCTATGTCTATAGCAACAAAAAGATCCAGTGCAAGGCCTACCAGCAAGAAAACAACCAGACTTTAATCCAGGTCACAGTGGTGCAAAAATATTTTTATTAGGTAGCTTAATAGCAGTGCAGATTTTAAAACCGGGCACACACCAGACAGGTAGACTGGCCACCACAGCTCTTAATAACAAATTAATAGTTTATTAAAATCCTATAATGGGACATTGAACAAAGCCTGCATACACACACAACTCGTTTCAGACATGCTTAGTCCTTTATCAAAGACCTTTGATAAAGAACTAAGCATGTCCAAAAAGGCATGTGCAGGCTTTGTTCTGTGTCCCATTATGTGATTTTAATAAACTATTTGTTAGTAAGAGCTATGGTATCCTGTCTACCTGGTTGGTGTGTGCCTGATTTTAAAATTTACAGTTTTCAGTTTGGCCGTGAGCACCACTGTCCCTGTGCACACCTGTATGTTTCTCCAGCTTAATAGCAGAGTAGCAATATTAAAAGACAGACTTACAGGACAGGTGGCAGCAGTCAAGTTTCCCAACCCATAGCTCTTAATCCCTGGTGAGAGAACTCGTGACTTTAGGGACAAACAGGTCATTCTCCTTACAATGGAGATGATCACTGGCACTGGGCGGGGGGCCGATCTGCCACGCTGGTGACCCTGGTTCATACCCGGTATGTGGCATTAGAAGAAGAGGCGACAGTGAATGTGCAAATCATCTCCATGGATGCTGTCCTTGGGGGTCTGTGCTCTGTGGTACCAATTATAGAGCAACACCTGGTGGGACTTGGAGACACTATTGGCAATGTGGGTGATCACACATTGCATGGTGTTTCCCCTTCCAGGAGCATCACAGTCATGCGCATTTACGCTGGAGAGGAGAGCAGGATGAAAATCTGGGAGAAAAACCTCCACTGGAAACATAATGACATCAACACCTACCGGACATGCTGAAAACACAGTTCCCCTCACTGACCATAGCGCAGTGAGCCTTGCTGTATAGTGGTAGTAGAAACGAGACCAGAGGCCAGCAGGGGCGGTGGTGCCGACTAGAATGGAGACCCCAGATTAAGTGGAGAAAATAGATGTCAGCCTCCCTCTTAGCCCTCATGAGCATTTCCAGGTGTTCACGGCTCCGAGGTAGGATGCTGACACAAGCACAATGTGGCCTGGCTGTAACAGACACAGGTCACGTGCAGCAAAGACTTTCAGTCAGTTTCCCTACCCAGAGCATGCTGTATGGGTAAATAAGCCTGTATCCACAGAAGGCAGCCATCTTAGGCTGCTCTCGCCCCCCTCACACACCTGGCGCATGTGCATGCCATTTGTGGCCATCTTGATCATGGCTGCAGTGACTGTCTGCATGTGCAAAGAGACCCGGGGTCATATGGGTAGGGATTCCCTACCAGTCAGTTTGTAGGCACACATATAGCCATCTTGTGTGAAGCCACAACCCTGGGCAGCAGCATTCATGTGCAAAAACAGAGGTGGCCAGGTTGGTAGGGGCTTGCCTACTAACTGGTGAGCGCACACTTGCACAGCCAATAGTTACCATTTTGGTAGTATTAAGATGCAGTTGTGGTTAAAGAGCCCCTGACACCATTGTGACAACTTTGACAAAATGTAATGTTTAGCATAATTGAGCTTATAGTTTAATATTATTTCTGTATTTCTCATTCTTCTTTATTACTAAGAACATTTGCAGGTAAACAGGATCACTGTCCTGTCTGTTCTGGCTGCTTGCCTACATATGACATCACAGTTCTGATTATGACATCAGTCTGTTGCTGTGGGAATAATTATGATGCCATAGACAAGGGATTATTTATTTTACTTATTTATTTATTTAAAAGTTGGTAACCTGGAAAAGCACCATGACCAGAAGCTCATTTCGAGCTGCAACCCGGATTATGATGTCATATGTAGGACAGCAGAAAGAGCAGATAAGGTCTAAGGGGCAGTAAGCCTCTTTCATACAGCTGTCCTTGGTAATAAAGAAAAAAGGTAAATAATTATAGAAAATGCATGAAACATAAACTGAACTGTGTAAATCTCACATTTTTTCCAAGTTTGTCTAACGGTGTCAGGGGCTCTTTAATGCACAGTAAAACCTGCAGAGATGTCTAGCAGCTGGTCCAATAAATATAACATTACTTTAGTTGCAAAATACTGTACTCTTCCTCTACCGGGGGAGGGGGGGGGCATTAACATGATGTCACAATAGGAAATTAAACCCGAGCACTTTGGAGCCAACTCCCTGTCCCTGGCCTTAACCTCATTTTATCTTTGATCCCGACAGGTGTAGAACAGTGGTTAAGGTAAAGAAGTGCAAGGTGCAACATTCCTTCGCTACCATCCCAGGCAGGCCCCTTGTGTGTCATGTGCTCCAGGCAGAATTCCCTGAGGCCTCCCCCCCCCCCCCCACAAGGATATGGACTACAGTGACCCTGGGAAGGCACCCTCACAGAAAACATGGTCAGCAGAGATATTATCCCTTATTTTGATTGAACAAACACTGATTAAGGGGATACTGGAATGTACTGAGGTGCAGGCAGCAGGCCATCCCCCCCAAACCTCCACTTCCTCCTAATACAGGAGTGCATTTCCCATGCTTAGAACCACAAATAGGAAACAAAAAACACAGGTTCATATGCAGAAGGTGAGTCTGAGCCAGTGTGCCAGAGAAGGAGCAGGTTCAGATGACCAAGTTTTATCCCTTGGAAGCTATTCAAAACAGATCCAGGAAACCAAGGGTTTCAGAAATACAGCAACAGTGCCAGAACCCAGAAATGGATCCTCCCCATTAGACAGGAACAGAATTCTCAGGAATTCTTCTCAGTCTGTCCCATCATCGAAGAAATCACTCTCAAGAAATGGGAGGCGCCTGACCCAGGAAGGGCGCCAGAGAAAAGGACTTTTGAGAAATTCTTCCCCCTACAAGAGGACAAAGCCAGACTCTGGTGCGCTGCTCCATCCATGGACCCCAGGTTGCAGCCCTCAGCCACAAAACTGTCTTTCCTGCCTTAGACTTGTCCCTCCTAAAGGAACCCGTAGTCAAAAAGATTGAAAAAGTGCTCAAAAAAGTATACAAACTAGCGAGAATGTCCAACAGACCAGCTGTTGCCGCCCTTTATGCCAGCAGAGCCCAGCTCAGATGGTTACAGGCACTATCACAGTCAATACTGCCAGACTCAGAACAAGTTGACCTGCTGAAGCAGACGGGGTTGCGAGATACATGGTGGTTGCCTCAGTAGACATTTTTAAAATCAATGCAAGAATTGTAGCAGTGGCCAGCCGAGGCAGAAGTACACTTTTTTTTTTTTTTTTCCCCCTCGCCTTACTTGCCCCCTGGCCTGCCTCTCCTTCCGGTTGCTCATGACTCCCCTGACCTCCTTGCCCTGACCCCCTTCCACTCACCTCAGATCACAACCGACCCAGGGGTGGCCCGGCATAACCCTTTGCCAGATGGGTCCCTCTCCGAGGGGGAAGGTGCCAGGAGGGGGATACCAGCACGCTATTCAAGTCAGTCCCCGGGCGCTGCTGAGGTGGATTCCGGGGAGTCGGGGCATCTGAGATGGTGGGAGCCGGCAGCCATCATCCGTCCGACCAGGAGGCAGTTTTTCCGCTTTTCTCCCCGGGGGGCGTGGTGTGCCACGGACGTCTAGGCCAAAGCCAACGTTCACCACACCTCTTGTACAGTGGGGCTCGCTTGAGTTGTTGCTCTCCTGGCCTCCACCAGGGGGCAGCAGGCAGCGAGCCATGTCCCCTCCCTTCCCCCCGGAGAAGGCGAGCAGTCGCGGGATGCTCAAGCCTTCTCCCCCTGGCTGGCTCTCCAGCAACCCGAGTCCGTTTCCAAACCCGGGCTGCCGGCATCACAAGTAGAAATCCAACTGCTGCACCGACGAGCCGGCACCCAGAAGTACTCTTTGGCTAAAACTACAGGATGCGGATTTGGACTTCTAAGTGCTGCTGATCTGCTGATGAAGTTAACCATTCAGAGGGGGGGAGCCTGTTTGGAAACAGCCTGGACAGGTTCCTTAAAATGAGGAAAGAGCAGATGGAAAAACCCTCGCTAAAGAGAAACCAGGGAGACTGACAACCCTTCCTTTCTTTTCAAACAAATTCTGCATCAAGAAATTGAAAAGGGAAAGATGCCAGATGCACAGTAAGACCTACAACCAAAAGAATCATGGCATTTGGAAACCCATAAAACAATTGTAACACAGTGAGCTAAGAAAATACAATTTATTATGGTGCATCAGTTCAGTGCTAACGAAACCATCTTCTTGAATGTATATGTGTGTTCATGTGTTCTCAGAGAAATCACAGGTCACTGTTGCACTGTTTGCATAAAACGTGAGGCAGTCTTCTTAGAAGCCCCAGAAGACTTGTAGAAGTTGAAGCGCCGGAATAAGTGGTAAGCTGCTCCTGCTGCACCAGTTTTTTTTTTTTTTTTTTTCCTTGCGCACTTTAGCAATGAATTGTTGCACCTTAATAAATTATTGCATTTTCTTAGATCACATTGTTAAGGTGTTTCATGGATTTCCAAGTGCCATGGTTCTTTTAGTTGTGCGTCTGTGTGTTGGGGTAGGCAACCCCCTACCGAGGCACCGGCCCTGCACTGTGAATCGTAGTTCTGAGCCTTGGACTTTGCCTTTTGGTTTTGCCATTGAGAAGTGTTGATCACTGGCGTCTTGTAGTGTGAAACCCTTTTGTGTGGATTTGTTGGAGCTGCTTTTTGTTGTACTGCCTGAGACTAGAAGTACTCACTTGAGACAGGAAGAAATGCAGGAGAGTGGGTCAGCACTGGCATCCAGAGTTTCAGAAAGGTACAGCTGGGAGAGGATGGAAAGTCTATCCAGTGAAAGACAAAAGGCAGAGGAGAGACTGAGAAGAGTGGAACTGCCATCAGACTTATAAGGTGATATAACACAAGCCTTTAACAAACTAGAGAAACTGCTGTGCAGGGAGATTGACATTACCTATGACATCACAACCCTAGAACAGTAGATAGGGAACGGGCAACTAGGGGCCTGCGAGGAACAGTAATTCCATCTAGTGGGTTGGATACATTCAAAAAACATGGAGGAGTGGCTAAAACCAGCAAGAGAATGCTCAGAGAAAAGTAGTAAATTGATTATAAAGGAGGACAAATGAAATGCCCTGGTCCTGACGGGCATCCAGTCGAATGGTATAAGGCCTTCTTCTTATCTTTGATTCCACACCTGCTTAAAGAGATCTATCAAGATACACCTCTGCAGCTGATAAATAGGTACCTTACTGCCACAGCATTCTGAAATACATGAGCTGTCCCAAAAGTACGGTGCAGAATAAAAATTATTTCCCCTCGTAAAATGCATCAAACCGGGTCTCAAGGGCTTCCCCCTTTTTTGCAGCAGCAGCAGTAGCCTAGCTCTGCCCCAGCGCTCACCAACGTTATGACGAGATGCCAGTGAGAGCATGGGGGCGTGCTCCATTATAAGCAATGGGCGGCGGCTTTACAATCTATTTTTAACATTATTTTGGCCAGTTGGTAATGAAACGTGGGCACTGGTCGACTAACGAGGCCCTTGTTAGTCAACCGGTGCCCACGTTTCATTACTAACTGGGAAGCCCTTGGGACCCAGTTTAATTAAAATTACGAGTGCTGTAATATGTTATTGGTGGCATGACTGGGGGGAATCTTACAACTGGAGAATGCTGTGGCAATAAGGCACCTACTTATTAGGTGCAGAGGCTGATCAATACAGGCTGGTAGATCTCCTTAATGTTTGTTTGGGCATCCAGGATGATGAGGCTCCACCTCCCTCTTGGTCTGGTGCCATTATATCCGTAATCAACTCCACCCTTTCAGCTTCATACAGACCTATGTCGGTATTAAATACAGATGATAAAATTTATATGTCTGTCTGGGACTGTCAGTTGGAAGGTCTTCTCCCATCTGTCATCCACCCAGATCAATCTGGGTTTATTCGCAGTAGATAGACCTTTCACAATATTTCCAGAGTGGTTCATCTCATGGACCATGTCTTACAACGGTCGATCCCTACAGACCTTGTCAATTTAGATGCTGACAAAGCATTTGATAGGGTATCCTGGCCCTTTTTGTGGCAAACGTAATTGGAATTTGGCTTCCCCTCAAAGGTAGTCTCTTGGATACAGAGTGCCTACAGTTCCCCTTTCACCTATTTGTGAATAAATGGCCAGTTATCGAACCCAATTAAATTGTTTAGGAGTGTGAGACAGGGCTGCCCTCTTTCACCTCTATTATTTGCTGTTTACTTAGAGCCCCTTGCTATAGCCCTTAAGGAGTCTGTGGATGTGGAGGGCATCCCCCTTGGTGGTCAGGCTTACAAAATTTGTCTCTATGCTGATGACATTTTATTAACTCTTCTGGACCCAGAGGTTTCACTCCTCATGGTGTGGCACCTTTTGAGGGAGTTTGGGGCTTTATCTGGTTATCCAATTAATGATCTAAAGACTGAAGTCCTAACCTTAAATTTCCAGCCATCTGGGAGGTTGAAATTGCAGTTGCCACTTCGTTGGAGCTGTATAACTATTAATCAAATAAAATCGAATCAGCTTTTATTGGCGCCAGGTCCAGATGGGTATCCCTCAGAATTTTATAACAAATTCAAAAAGCTGCTACTGCCCATACTACTCCCGGCCTTACATTTGGTCTAGGAGGGAGAACCCCCCACCCACATGGCAATATGCCACCATATCAGCCACACTTAAACCCCATGAAGATGTTAAACACCCCACCTCATGTCTCCCCATTTCATGCCATTGACTGACTTCGGTATAGGTTTTCCTCTGGTTCTCCCCGTTATTTATTAATTTTGATTATTTCACTCCACTATTATACTTCTATAGTTTGTTTTCCTGCTCCAGATTATTAGGTATGTGATAGTATGGTATTTGCTCCTGTAATTCAGATTTGTATCTCTGTGATATATGCTTTTACTGCTTATGACTTCTTGTTATGTTGTAGTAGTAGTAGAAATTGTATTGATCGGTCAAAAGGCCTTTACAAATTCATGTGCCACGTAGTAATATAAAATAAATACATTTGAGCATTTCATAAATACAGTTTTTGTGCATACAATGAGATAGCAGCAGCATTATTAAAACATTTCTAGACAGTAGTGCATCTAGATATTACCCTGATTTCACAGATTGGCTAGTACCCCCTTACACCTAAATATATTGTACGTAACTTGAATATTAAAATGCATCATCTACCCAACTTAAATTTCCTAGATAGACTGACATCAGAACGTGCTCATCCTTTCTTAGTTTGTGGAAACAGAGGCTTCTCTAATATATCCCTTTATCTCATGTAGTCATAAATTATTTTAAGTTAACTTTATTCTGCTGGATAATTCTAATTTTAGTAATGGCTAACAAATGGGCTGCAACACCCCTAATTATTATTTCATCATTCGTAGTGAACCAAACCTTCAGAAGCAGACCTGTGTCTGTCTGTTGCATAGCATCCCATAGCGGTTGACGATATTGCACTCTAGGCTGCAAGTACCATTCACAGTTAAAAATTACATGATACAAGTCTTCTGCTTGGGATTGGTTACAGGTACAGCAACAAGATTTGTCATTAGTAATCCCTTCATATCTCACTTTTAAGACATTACTGGGAAATAGCTCCAGACGCTATCGAGTGTATAATTTTCATTTTTTATCATCTGAAAGAATATCCAGATAATGTCTATGATAGTGCAGTATATCATTCTGCACTATCCAATAAGAAATATGGAGTTTAGTAATATTTTCCAAGTCACATAGTTTATGATGTTCTACTAACTTGTCTGTGACATACCTCTGATATTTCAGGCTTATGGTAATGCCTTTGGTGGTGTAATATTCTAGTACCCCAAGACTGGTCATTTTTAGAATCATCTGTACCCTTTGTAACCAATTTACATTCAACAAATTGTTATCTACTCAATATTTCTTCTCCTGCAGACATATGTGAGGGATTCGGTGTTTCCATATTGAAGCAGTCAAATCCAGTAGTTCACTTTTTTGGCATAAAAATATCCTGCTATGCCTGGTAAACCTAGCTCAGCTCTAAGTGCAGTGGGTACTGAGTTTCCCAGACCCAGAGATGCTTTTAGTAATCAATTCACAGGTCCTTCTATAACTTCAAATTTACCATTATCCCAGACTTCAGCATTATAAAGTGCTTGTGCATTATAGTTTGCTTTTAAAGCCAGTATAAGAGGCCTAAGTGTATTTCCACCATACTTTCTATTAAATAGACTAAGGGAGGTTGCCATCTGTTTCAGTTTTATTTTCAATAATTTAATGTGGGTAAACCAACTACCATCATTAGAGAATGTGAGTCCTAGATATGTGCACTGTTTTACTGTATCCAGCTTTTTCCCACCAATCTGCCAAGTTCTAGCTATACTGTACATCCACCACCAAGAATCATGATCTTTCTTTTTGTTTAATTAATTTTGAATGAATGGTCAAATGCATATATATTCAACAATTTAATTTTTTTTTGTAATCCAGACTGTGAGAGGGAAAACGGAACTAAATCATCTGTATAAACCAAGGCTACACAATACCTATTCAAAATTTTTGGGGAGTTGGATTCACTTATTTCTAATTGCTGCGAACAAATTATTTATGTAAATACAAAAAAGAAGTGGGGTCAGGACACAGCCCTGTCTGACTCCCTTGTTGGTGGGGAAATTAGCTGATAACTGTCCAGATCTTGCTAGTCTGATCTGAGCCCATGTCCCCGTATATAGTTCACTGATAACGGCAGTCAGGGAATCTGATATACCCCATTGTTTCATTTGTTTCCATAAAGTATTACATGCAATCGTATCAAATGCTGAAGTAAAATCTATAAAAGCTGCATACAATTTCTGCTTTCTTAATTTAACATACTTCTCAACTAAATGTTTTAAGTATAAAACAGTTATCGGTAGTGGAATAACCGTTTCTTAAGCCAGCCTGTAATTCTGATAAATCACCCAAGTTGTATATCTGTTCATTTAATCTGTCTAGAATAAATTTTGTAAATATTTTACACATATTGTCCAGAACTGATAGAGGTCTGTACATAGCAGGATTTTTCTTATCACCTCTCTTATACATGGAGATAACCAGGGCCCCTTTCCAGGAGGATGGAAATACTAGTGTGGTACAGCAGTTATTAAAAAATGCTGCTAAAATTTTAGCCCACATAGAAGCAGCGGCAAGAAATACTTTAACCGGAATTAAGTCCTAGCCTGTAGTCTTTTTCTGTTTTAGGGCAGCAATTGCAAAATACACTTCATCTATTGAAATCTCCCTAAATTGTGTCATGCCTGGTTTATTTGTATCTAATATAGTATTTGTTGTTGAATCAGAGAAAACAGCCGAGTACTATTCAACCCATTCGCACATTGAGATATGAGTCAATCTCATATTTTAATTTGTTAGTTTCTTTTGCTGCTAAGAGCCAATATGATTGATAGTTATTCTTTTCTATTGTTACAACA
Organism: Neoceratodus forsteri; assembly: GCA_016271365.2. NCBI lineage: Eukaryota > Metazoa > Chordata > Ceratodontiformes > Ceratodontidae > Neoceratodus > Neoceratodus forsteri. The sequence continues at coordinate 1,394,410,174 of CM057456.1, forward strand.
AAAACAAGGTGTTGCGTCAGCATGTGATCTGAAAGCAAAACAAAATGGTTATATTAAATACACGCTGAAAATAGAAAATAGAGTTAAAAATCTATGTTTCAACCGTAGGTCTTCTTCAGGAAATATCTAAAAGAGAAAAAAACAAAGTTAGTGTAGAGGGGAGGTAAAATAAGAGATATATATGTGGGGAAAGAAAAAAGAAGGCTGTGGGAGAAATGATAAATGGCAAGATTAAAAGAGAATCTGTGAAACATTTTATTCCATTGCATAAGCTGATATTCCTTTTGGTTTTTTATCCAGGAATACTTTATAACTTTTCCTGGCTTGGTTAAGAATCTTACTTTTATTTCTTAGTTCATTATTTATGTTTTTGATAAGCCAAATAAGTGGGGTTTTTTTCCCAATCGACACTCCGCATCAGACCATGTGTTCTGACTACAATTCTTAGAACCTTGTGGTGTTATATTTTTTAATAGGACTCTTACTGCCTCAAGACACTTGTGGAGTAAGTAGTTCAGTTCTTCTCCTGTAGTGTCATTGCCCGTTTCATTGGTTAAAGTCTGGACTTTCTGCTTAATATTTTCTTTTGAAGAATCGCGCCATCTAATTTTAATATGATCCCTTATTTCCATCTGGGAAAATACATGTTTTATAATCTCCAGGGGAGCTTGTAAATTAGGCTTAATTATAATTGGGAAATGATCACTTTCTACACGCTTAATTACCTTACAATATTCCCCAAACTGTATATCCCCGCTCCACAGAATACAGAAGGACCATATACAGAAAGGTGAGTATAATTTCTCCGCTTGTCCCCTTATATTCTTCCATTCATTGGTGTAAGAAAATTTTATTTATTTTATTTATTTAGCCTTTGTTAACCGGGTAAGTGTACTAGCCATAAAATGACTATTTTCAGGCACGACCCAGGAGAGTACAGACATGCAGAAACATAACAGGATAACAAATTATAAGTGCTTTACATACAATGAATTAAAGAGAATACAATATATCAGAACATACAAAGTAAAGCACTTTACGTACAGTGAGTTAAAGTGGATACACTATATCAGAGACATACAGAGTAGACCATTTATAAGTTCATAGGTGCCTACCTATGCAATGAATAGAGAGGTTCTAGGACAATAAATTATCAGGTGACATTTCATATGAACAGAACAAGGTACGCAAAAACAAAAACAGGTAATACAAAAGGAAGAAATAACCATTGAGAGTAGGGGGTGTCATTAAGGAAAAGGTCAGTAAGTGAGGAAGAGGGGAGCAAGCCATGAAATTAAATTATATGAGTGTATGTAAGTGTAAAGGAAATGCCTGCAGTGCAAGATTGTATCTGGGCAGGGAAAGGGAGCCGGGACAGGCTGAGGCAGCAAGAGGGTTATATAGAGGTGAGGAAATACTAGTGTATGGCCAGAGACATCAGTCATTAGGTAGGGTGAAAGCAGGAACAGGTATCAGCAATCAGCAGATTCGAGCGCAGTTTTCTCTTAAAGCATGTGTGGGAGCTAGAAAGTCTAAGGTCGAGGGGAAGGGAATTCCTCAGCTGTGGAGCCGTGTAGAGATCAAATAAATTTATGTCTTGCTTTGTTGACTTTTGAATCAAGTGAGGCTCTCTTATATGTATCAGCCTTATCATAACACCAGCTATGAAGAGTATTATCGGCATATCCATCGTAGTTACCAGTTCTGGCATTGAAATCTCCACAGAGAAGAACATAATCATATGTAGATGCGGCCCAGATCTTATATATTTGATCATCCAATGTTTCCCAGACTCCTTCTGAGTAAAATTTAGAAGTTGATGGCGGAATATGTGTTTATAATACATAATTTGTATTGATAAAATATAACATAAATCGCCACCATATTTAGATTAGAAAATATTAACTCAGTCCCAATATGTTTATCTAATTTCACCGAAGTGACTAACCCCCCTGCATATCTTCCTGACTTTGCAAGTTTCTGTCCTGGTACATGATACCCTTGGTACCCATTCCTTGCTACATTACTATCAGGTGAGTGCCAAGTTTCCTGTAAGCATATTATGGTATGTCTATCTATGAAGTCTAACCAATCCTTATCTGCAAATTTTGCATGTAGCCCTGATATATTCTAAGTAAGGAAAATATATTCATTTTCCCCTTGGATACTATGCGTCAATTGTTTGGTTGTCAATTACTTGACAGATCTAATACTTCAAGGCCGGGATATTCAAAGGGGTTGTGCCTGACACAGCAGAGTTGCGTGACGCAACCCCCATTAGCCTCAGGAGTTGAGACATGCCTGGCAGCCGTTAGAAGTCCCATGCACCAGGCGCAGTGTAATTGTATGTGGCACAGATGCAGGGGGTGTGCCCATGCATATGTGGCACAACCCGATATTGAGCCCGGGATGTGTGGCTCATATGCTGGCGCACCCCTGCACTGTACCGCAGAGGGGGGCTCAAAGTTGAACCCATGTAGAGTAGGAGCAAAGCCCGGCCACCCACAGGTGGACTGCTGTATTGCAGGGTGCAACACAGCAGCCCAGCCGGGGGTGGCCACCGCCCGCCCAGAACACGGTCCACAAGCACTCACTGGACCACCCCCCCATCTGTGATCGCGTGGAATACGTAGAACAGGAAACCTGGTAGTCATGGGGCCTCCCCAGTCCCCGAGATATATACTGTACATGACCATCCCTGGTGATCTAGTGGTCCCCCACCCAGTGCCCCGATACATGTTCGATGACCTGCCCTGGTGGTCTAGTGCCCCCCGTTACGCAATCGCAGTAAATGTATATACAACATTCCTGGTAGTCTAGTGGACCCCTCCCACCGAGTCCTGATCACGGTAAAGTGCCCACACGAATCCCACCCACAGGACCCCATGCCCACCCTGCTCCCCCATCATGGTAGGCGGTAACATCCCTCCCACCGAATGACAGGTACAGTATGGGCTGTTAGCCCGTTGGTCCCCTGTGTGGACCAGTGGGCTCACAGGGCATATTGTACTAGACAGTCCCAAATATGTGAATGATTCGTTCACGTTTGGTACTGTCTAGTACAGTATGCCCTGCAAGCCCATGGGTCCACACAGGGGACCAATGGGCTTACAGCCCATACTGTACCTGTCATTTGGCAGGCGGTGTAAGGGTGGGGATGCTGCCGACCGGGGAGGGAGCGGGTGGGTATGGGGTCCTGTATAGGTGGGAGGGGGGGGGTGCCCTGAGCACCAGGGATGACGTGTGGGCACTTTTACCGTGATCAGGGACTTCGCAGGAGGGGGTCCACTAGACTACCAAGGAATGTTGTATATACATGTACTGCAAACGTGCAATGTAAGTGGAGGGTTCCACTAGACCACCAGGGCAGGTCTTCGTGGCATGTATCGGGAACCGGTGAGAGGGAACCACCAGGGATGGTCATGTAAAATACATTTCGGAGACTTGGGGAGGGCACTGAATACCAGGGTTTCCTTTATCGTATACGCATGACCGCGGATCTGAGATCGGGCGGATACCGGTTCCCCACAGCACACGTCATACTGTGCAGGGCGCCAGGCACAAGTCGCCGGGCTGCTCCCTGCAAGGCATGCAAAATAAGCAATGACATGCAAAATAGCCCCATCTGTGTCTTGCGTATATTATGGCCCAATTTGCATGCCCCCTGCTGAATATCGTGGGTGGTGCACCTAGTGCAACTGCACTTGCGCTGGTTTATCCTCGTGCTGCCTAGCAGTGGCTTGTGCCAGTGCAGTGCCACTGCGCCATGCGCAATATGTGTGCAGGCTCTGCCATATTCAATGGTGCTGTGTCATGGCGCATCCCTGTTGAATATCGTCTGATCCTGGCCCCGGTGCAGCCCATTTGCGTTGCACCCAGGCTTGCACCACTGCCCGGCGCAGTCTGAATATCTGAGCCCAAATCTATTCGAAGTAGTGACATTGTACAATGTTTCCACACAGGAATTATTTCTATGTTCTCCATCAATTTTCTGTCCAACAGCCCTAGTCTCATGTGTAACCTCTGGGATATATGTCACAGACTGGACTAAGTGCAGGCCTATGGTGTCTAAGAGGCCTGCACTGATACTGATTCTGATACTGTGCTGTTATCAGTATTTGATCACATTCTAGATTGGTTCCATTTCTGGAAACTGATATAGCATCCCAATTTTCTATGGATATATTGAGTAACTATTCTATCAGATCTATAAATATCTGTTTGCTGTTATTTTCATTTTTGATTCTAGCGATGCCATAAAGCAAGACAGTGTTTGTCACTTTATCATCAGTCTTGTCCCTGAGTCTATTTTTAGTTTGGTATATTAACTCACTATCTACTATGTAAAGGCCTGCTTTATCTACAACAGTTGCCTTTTGAAGTATTAAATTGGCCAGTTCAGAGTCTTTAACCATTATGGCCACTTTTTTTGATCAGATTCCCATCTATGAACTTTTGTGATTTCAATTTTTTATTTATTTTTTTTTATATCTCTTTTTATCCTCCTGCACCCCACCAGCCCCGCTTCCTTGGGAGTACCATGGAGTCTACCCCCTGCAAGCCACCTTACCTGGTCTGTCGCTGGTCCCCCATGGAGCCTCGGTTTACCCCCCGGGCGGGGACGGGATGGGGCCCCTACACCCCTGCAATCTGAATTTCGTCGGTCCTGGGCAGCCAGACAGGTGGATGCATATCTGAGGGCTAGCTCCTTGGAACGCAATTTCCCCGAGGCTGGCAGGCATTTTCCCAGTTGCTGAGACGTCGTGAGTCCCTGACGTCAGGTGCTAGTGCCGACGTCCTGCCCCGTGCTGCTGAAGCCTTTAGTGCCCGCAAAGCCCTAGACCTCCATCCAAGACCAGCCCAGCACCTAAGGCACTGACATCATGCTAAGCCCCCGGCCTCCGCCAGGGGTCAGCAGACGATGAACCGCATCCCCACCTTTCCCCAGAAGCGAGCTGTCATGGGATGCTATAGCCTTCTCCCCGGCCGACCCCGATGACCTGGGGGCTCGCTCCGAACCTGGGTTGTCAAGTCACAGACAGAAATCCAACCGCTGCGCCGCCGGCCCAGCCTGTGATTTCAATTTAGCTGAGTCAGTTTTCAGTGCCTGTACAAAGACGTTGCATAGCACTTTCTTAATTTTTTTTTATGTTGTAACTGTAACACGCAGTTTAGTATTATGTGATATATATGAGCATACAAAATTTGCCAGCAGAAAAAGGCCATTTGGTCTATCGAGTCTGCTCAATTTTGCAGCTAGCAGCTCTATTCCGCAGCTGCCCCTCCCTCCTCACCCCCCTTTATCCTCCGTCTTGCCCTGTCCCAGGCCCTTTTGAAGCAGCCCACTGTTTTACAGCTTACCACCTCTGCTGGTAACGCGTTCCACCATGCCACCACCCTCTCTGTCAAAAAGTGTCTCTTCGTTTCCCTCCTGAACCTTACCCCCTCCAATCTCATGTCATGGCTTCGAGTGTCCCTCCCCACCCTTATCCCGAATAGCCCTCTGTATCAGTCTTGTTTATCCCTCCATGTACTTGAATGTCTCAATCAAATCCCCTCTGTCCCTCCTCTCTTCCAGCGAGTAAATGTTCAGCTCCTTTAGCCTTCACTCATACGGCAAGTCTCCCAGCCGCTGGATCATCTTAGTTGCTCTGCACTGTACCCCTTCCAGTAATTAAATGTCCCTTTTCAGGTTTGGGCACCAGTACTGCATGCAGTATTCGAGATGAGGTCTAACTAATGATCTATACAGTGGCAGAATCACCTCCCCCCTCCTTGAAGTCATTCCCCTTGCGATGCAACCCAGCACTGTGTTGGCCCTTGCTGCTGCCTTCCCAAACTGTGCTGAGTTGTTCATTGATCCCATGATTACCACCCCCAGATCCTTCTCCTCCTCCTCAGTCTCCATCAGCTGCACTCCCTCCAGTTGGTAGTTTCTCCTTGGATATTTTTGTCCCAAAATGCAGTACCTTACATTTTTTGGCATTGAACCCCTGCTACCAAGTATCCAACCACATCTCCAGCTTTTTCAGATCTTCCTGCAAACTCTGCCACCCTCTAGGTCATCCATCACTGCCCTATCTTGGTGTTGTCAGCAGACAGGCTGATCCTGCTCTTGATGCCCATGGAAATGGCTGCAATAAATATCCCAGATAACACTAGTACCAGCACTGAGCCCTGTGGAACCCCACTCGTTACTGCCTTTGGGGATGAGAGTTCCCCTTCCACCACCACCCTCTGCTGCCTTCCCTGCAGCCAGTTTGTCACCCATCTCACCATTTTTGCTCCAGCCCCTGTACTTTCCAGTTTTATTCCAAGTCTCCCATGTGACATTGAATCGAATGCCTTGCTGAAGTCCAGGTACAGGACATCCACTACATGGCCCTTGTCCATCTGCCTAGTTACCCAGTCACAGTAATCTACCAGGTTGGTTTGGCAGGATCTGCCTGCGACAAAGCCATGCTGTCTATTGTCTTGCAGCCCATATGGAATGTTATTCTGAGAAATAAATAAAAAGTATAAAAAAAAATAAATAAAGGAGGGCTAGGATAAACACAAAGAGCTAACAAATAAAATACAGGAAGCCAAAGAGAGTGTTGGATTTTAAAGGGGACAAATAATTCAAAGAACTTGGAGGTAATTTACAAAGAAAGATTGGGGGTATATGAGAAGGAGGTGATACAAAGAAAACAAAATAAGTTAAATCAGTGTGAGACCAGGATGACTATGAAAAGGGTCAAATCCTGAGCTGGGGCAGAAGGAGTAAAAAAGCAGAGGCTGCTTGAAAGTAAGTTTTTCAGGACAGGAGAAGTAAGAGTCATCAGAGATGCAGCAAATCGGCCAGTGAAAGACAGAGTCCATTTGCCACAGGTAAAACAGAAAAGTTTTTTTAGGCCTCACAAAGGACAGAAAAAATGCAAAAGAAAAACAAGGAGGGGGAAGACAGGAGGAGCTCAACAAAAGAATACGGAGAAAAAGAAAACTACAGATCATTAATCTATCAGACACCCCACGGTGTGCAGTGATGTGAGCAAGTTTTATTGAGCATCTCAATTTGAGTGACTCAGTATAACAGCTCATACTAAGAGCAAGTGGCAAAAAACACAGATGAGTACATTACAGCGAGCTACACTCGCTGGGACTGGATATAGGGATTTGTTTGGCCAAGCCCTGCCGAGCTGGCCGTTTGGCATAGTAACTTGAGCCACCGGCCCTCGAGCTGGTGGACCCGGGTTTGGGTCTGGCTGTAGGGGACTTTTTTTTTTCCCACTGTTCTGTTTGGTCTTTTCCCCTGTGTCCGACCTCCCCCTCCCAAGTGGAGTTGATTATAAAAATTTGGGGGGTCACGGGGTCTTACCCCCGTAAAAATCATTATTTTGTTGCGGCAATTGGGAAACTAGGCGACCGATGCAGTTTATGGTGGTCGCTGTTATATTGCTTGCCCTTTTGACATCAGGCGCTCTTTGATTCACTGTTTGTGGTCGGCGCAGTTAAATACTCGCCGTTATCACATAAAACCACTCTGCTTACAGATAATCAGCTAAAAGTTTTACAAAAAGATTAAACCTTCATTCCCAACCCCTGCATAAATCATTTTGAAGTATACTGTATGTGGACCTTCAGAAGTTTTTCTGTAAACTCGGATTAAAAAATTATTTTTTTTTAATAACGATAAAGGAGGGACATCCAAAAGGTATACCGTATTACACCAAGGGGCCAACCACAGAACTCGGAGGAACCCCGAATGTTGATGGTGGTGACCTCTGGAGTTGGGATTAGAGACTGTATCCTGAGATGTGCTGCTCGAGCCAGCCCGCTTATGCAGGAGGACCACCAAGTTTATATCTTCCTGGATATCAGCTACTTTACTAGGCAGAGAAGGAAGAGATTTGACGGTGTGCGACGATCCATGCGGGAAGCGAGTGTACCTCATACAGTAATTTACCCTGCTAGGCTTCAAATTACTCACCTGGGGAAAGTTTACTTATTTTTGGATCCCATGGAGGCCAGTAAATGGGCCTCCTGATTAGCGGCTGCTAAGACAGATCGATCAGAGGAAAACGAAGATGACAAGGTTTTTGGGGACACTTAAAATAATCGAACTTTAAAGTAGGACCTGTATTTTTCCTAACAAATTCTTGGACTCATGGTAAGAACTCCTGTTGCCCCAGTGGACATATTACTGTCTTGATGGTTAAGTTGGCCCTTTAAAATGTAGGGGTTGAAATGATGGTGATTCACTGTCACAAGACTGAGTATACTGTGATTTTCCAAATTTAGATGTCGCTGTATTTCCTACTTTTGAAAATGGGGTATCTGCACAGGGTATGGAAAGTGGCATTTTAATACCTTTACCTTAGAGCTGATATGGGTTTTGGTGGTGTAAATGTTGGGGTATAAGTCTCTTCTATTAAGCTGTATTCTAAATTTGCCGCAGATTTTTATTTAGTAAGATTTTTCTTATACTAAGGATTACACATGGCAACAATAGTCCCTTTTTGGGACATGTTTTCTTTTAGGCTGGACATTGCTGGACACTCCTTTTATTTTGGTTCAGCTATGTTGCTTATGGTCTCACAACATAGCAACTGTTAGTATTAGATATGTTGATACCCTCTTTTGATGTATCGCTATACAGTGAATGCAAATTTATCCTTTGATTAAGGGGTGTTTTTTCCCCAGACGAACTAGTGTAAGATGATCTGTTCACTGTATATATTCTAAGATGTCATGATAAATGATACAAAAAAAGTTTAAAAAAATAATAAAGGAGAAAACACTAGCAACTTCAGTATAGGATACCAGTAAGTGACTTTTTGCCCAGTAACAAAGATTTAAATTTATTGCTTTCTGAGATCTCAGCCACCTCTAATCAACCATCCAATTAGTTAGAAACGTATATAGCTGGGTGGGGCTTGAACCTGCTAACCTCTGTTGACAGTGGACCTAACGACCAGCAGGGTGACTCTAATCTGAGAGACAGTTTAGGACTGGAATTAATAGATTTGTTGAATCTGGACAATTTTAATTCATTAGTAGAAGAGAATGGCAGTTTGTCAACATGTTCTTATGTTGACACGTACGAGGGAGATAGCTGGGTACAACGGAACCGAGATGCACGGGATGAACTAAAGAGAAGGCATAAGAATCAGTTCAAAAGTAGATTCATATTTTGCCCCAGTGTTTGTAATCAGGCAATTATTTCATTCAAAAATACAGTGACCAGACAGGTTCAGGATCTTTCTCTGAGAGGTATAACTGGACTCAGGATAAGAAAAATGCACTCAAAGATTTGGTTAAAAACAAACACATAGTCATATAACCCTCAAACAAATGGAATAATGTGGGTATTCTCACAAACGAACGTTATAGAGAGAGCGTAGTACACTTTCTTAGAAACACTAGGAATTACAGGGAGTTGAACACCAACCCCATGAGTACCTTTATGAAGGAATTACCCCAGATACTGGTGCATGCACTTAGTGAGGGTCACATTAGTGATGATGAGTGTAAATACATATGGAATGAAAACCTAACAACACCCATGTTCTATATTTTACCAAAAGTACAAAAGAACATGATCAAACCACCAGAGCGACTGATGGTTTCAGGGGTGGGTTCTGTCACCATAAACCTGGGGCGCTTCATTGATTTCATTTCTGCATGGGTATGACCAATCACTACCATCATATATCAGAGGCTCCTCTGATTTGCTGAAAAAAAATGGATGGAACTGTGTGGCAGAAAGGGTTTGTGTGGTTGGGCATAGATATTGAAGCCCTGTACCTGTCTGTTAGGCACAAACAGGATATAAGGGCTTGTAAATGTTATTTGGAAAATTACCCAAATGCTTATGAACTACCTGTTGAGTTTATCCTCACATCCCTTGATTTTATACCAACACAGTACCTTCGTTTTTGAAGGCCAGTTCTACTTGCAAACCTGCGGCATTGCCATGGGGGTAGCCATGGCACCCAGATATGCTGATTTGTTTTTAGGACTATGGGGAATTACAAAACATCATGCAAGCTGAAATCAACCCTGTTTTCCATAATATAAAACACTGGTATTGATTTATAGGTGACATGGCCTGTATTTGGGAAGGTGAGTCATCTGACATTCCTAAATTTATTGATTGGCTCCACCAAAATGATCTGAAGCTCAGATTTACTTATACTGCCAATGTGGACTGTTTGGACTTCCTTGATGTTGGCTCTGTCCAGTAGAAATACTGGCCAGATAGAAACTACATGTATCAGGACTACTGCGGCAACAAATTCTATATTACATGTGTAACCCCTAGGTGGCACTATAACAAGGGCTACTACCCCCTGCCTGCTTGGCTAGTAGCAGGTTAAGGGGCCTGAGTTCTGAAACGAGTGCCTCCATCCAGAGGTCAGGGTTGGTAGTGGTCAAGCTAACCTGGGCACAGCCCTCTGGGACACTGTAACCCCCTCTTTCCTTACTAGTGGCCAGAACAATACACAATAATCACTTTCACAATACCCTTGATACACCACACAAGTACCCACACTGTTTGCACTTACCACCAGGGCTTTCCTCTGGCCCGGCCCTGGGGACACCCTGTAAAACAAGGTTATACACAGCAAATAACAGCAGTACAGTACTCTTGCACAAACTGGAATCACAGTCAGGGGCAATGCAAAAAGAGTTATATCTGATATTTTTAAGGGACTTGAACAATGGAGGGGCATAATCGGGGTAATTTGCTTAAATGCTCTATCAGTCAAACAGTTATGCATGCATTCAAAGTCCCTAAGCAGTCACATCTTCTGGGTACCCAGGTGGAGAAGAGATGGGCTAGCCAGGACTGTTGCCTGGGGTAGGCCGGCGTCGCAGTTGCGGCCCTGTGATGGAAAAACAACATGCACAATACACACTATTTGTAATCCGGAGCCGGATGGCTCAGCTCATGAAGAAAGAGAAACAACAAAGAAATCAGATGACACGTTTAGATGAAACTGTTGTTGCAGGGAGCTGCCCTGATGGTTACTCACAATACCCAAGACTGAACACAGGCTGGATGGAAATCGAAACAGCAGGTGGTTGATCTGGAGTGCCAGGAGAAGCAGGGCCCACATGAATCGCCGAGGTGTCATTCCTGCTCAAGCATGGAACAGGGAGCTGATCCCCAGGCAGGTCTCTCATCGATGGCTTTCTCTGTGCAGCGGATAGTCTGACTGGGCCAGTGTGGCAAGGCCCTGGCCAAATGGAGACAAATTCGGATACAGTCCATTTGGGACTAGATACAGCTTCCAGCAAGCAGACACAGTTCACACAGTGGGAAACCAACTCACGACCCACTAACAACTCACAGCACATTTACATGTAAGGACATTCTACTTTACCAGGCAAACCGCTCTCCAGTCACGATCACAGAGTCTCTGCACAAACCGGGGATTCAAAAAGCAGCTGAAAATCCTGACTGACCGATCGTATTCAGCAAAATCTTCGGTCTTCTTTAGGTATGAGCCTGGTAAAAAAATTAGTGGCTTACTTCGTTCTCACAAACTTGGATTTAGTCCTAAATAATTCTCTTTTCTCCCTCTCAGGGGTAGCAGGCAGATATGCAGGCCAAAATTCAAGCCTTTCCACAGAGACTGTCTGGAGCTGTTGCTTCTTCAGCTCCCAACTGAGATCTGACTCAACTGCCAGCAAGCCTGGGACTTTCCCCAGAATCCAAAAGGTTCGATTGGCTGATCTGTCTGTCAGTCACAACAAAGGCTCCCACTTCAGGTGCAAAAAGGCACCAAAAGCCCAAAACTAAAATTCCTTCAGATTTTGACTCCAGACATCGCCCCTAGTCCGGCTCCATTTTAGGTCCCACCAGTACTGATTGGTCCAATTCGGCAGTCCAGGACCAAGATAGTGGAGATAAACAAAACAGTCCGTGCTGCAAAGAAAGCAGGTTAGACAAACTACATTATCATTATCACTCTAAATGATTTTCAGCAAATAGTTACATCTTTCTACAGAGCTCCCTCTCAGATTACTTATGACTGCAATCCAGGCAGCTCTTAAAGAGACAGTACACAGAGGCTATACAGGCACTCTCTGGCAATCACATTTAAACTGCTAAAATGCAGGGCACCAGCCTGGCAGTGAGCATTTAGGCAAGCTCAAGGAAGACTTTTCGGGAACCCCCATTTGTAGGGGGGGTTACACATGAAGATAGTGGCACCCTCCCACACTGAAGCTTTCCATTCCCTATAGCTAGTTTTTGAGGCTCTGCAGAAATTGCAACAATGTTGAATGTTATGACTAGCAAGCATCAGAACTGCAGGAGAGATTCAGGGACAGGGGGTATGACAAGAAACTGCTAACCAATTCTAAATTGAAAGTGAGATCCTTAGAGAGAATGAACCTGTTGCTGGACAAGAGATGGTTACTTACTGCAAATAATAACTTTGGACCAGTAACACTTGTCACTGAAATATATATATATATAGGAAAGGTAACATAATATACCAGAACTGGCCCATCCTACAGAGTGACTGTCAAGTGAGGTCAGCAGTAGGTCCCAAACCACTTGTAACCTTTAGTAGAGCCAGTAACCTTAAAGGCAGATTGGTGCATAGTAGGAGTGAGGCACCACAGACCCAAACTAGACATCAGAACTGGTTTCCAACAAGGCCTAAAGGCTTTTTCAAGTGTCCAAGATGCAATTTATGCACGTATGCTGTCACAGCTAATAACATTCACCCATCCAGAAGACAGTAATATTAATATGGAAATTTGGGAGTATTTTACCTGTTACACAACATTTGCGGTTTATACACTTTAGTACACTTGTAAAAAAAGTGCATCTGGGAGGACAATTCAGAATCTTAAGACAAGAATTCTAGAACATATTTGTTCTATTTGCAGCAAGAGATTGGATACCCCTGTGGGGTGTCATGTCCACGAAATGCATACCTCAGATCCTGAGGGGATCTGATTCATAGGGCTGGAATGGGTACCTCTACTGACAAATAGGGGAGACGTACTAAACTCTCTCCTTAGAAAGCAGAGTAAATGGATTTTTAAACTTAAGAGGCATAAATCCCCAAGGATTAAATGACCAATGGGACCTGAAGCCATTTCTGTAAACTTTGATATGATTTGGTACCTACAATCTGATATCACCTACTCGTAAGGGAATCACTGAGTCTTTCAACCACAACAGGTCCCCCTCCCAGTGTGGCTTTCTGTATATTTAAATGCAGCTAATGAATTGATGAAGATTTTGATTCTTGCTTAGTAAAATTGAATATTGTGTATGAAGTTTATACTTGAAACTAATTTGGTTTATCCTCTACTCTTTCTCAGATTCTGGGGGGGGGGTCACAAACTCACTCAGCTGGTCAACCCTCTACTCCCAAAGTGCCAACCTCTGAGCGTATGATTTGTGTACAGTGTTAACAGATAAGGTAACCCTCTTGTCTCTTTTGTGGGTTCAAGTCACCGTAGTCTCAAGCTCTGGAAGGATTCAAACTGATAACCTCTTGTTAGCATACCCAATTATCAGGCTTAGATAATTCTGTCTTCAGGGGGCCATATATCTTTGCCTACGGGCACCCAACCAGGTTTTTCAAATGAACCCTTAGAACTCTATGCAAGACTTTAGAGAATTCTGTCCATTTCCCAGTTTGGTATACAATAAGCCCATACACCGTGTTCTTATAACCTTTAAAAGCTCCACTTAAAATACAAAGAAATGTCAAGGCACTCCATGCAGTTTCATTTGTAAAAATTTATCTTTACTTTAAAAATATCAAAACAGAACAATAATTACAGAATAAATATATATATCCCAACACATACAGTCTTAAAACAAATGGGTAAAAGTTCAGTTCCTACAATACATACATTTCAGACTGGTATAATCTAATGCTTACCATCTTTCAGTGCTTAGAGGGTCTCTCTTCTCTCAGTCAGTAAATATTGTCTTGTGCATCTCTAAGGCTTGCTCAGTTGGATAAAAGAGTTCTGAGCCGGCCTCCTCTCTGAGATCATTAAACTCCGCCTTGGTGTATTAAAAGTTGTATGTTACCACACAGGATGTCCTAGCAAGATTTAAAACAAAATGATAAGTGACATACTCAATTTCCTCTCCTCAGGGTAACTTGTCAGGACTGTTTTTTGCTCTGCTATACATACATCTCAAGTTTCTTTGATCTAAGTCACTGTATTTGAAGCAAAAGTGTATTTGCCTCTTTAATCCCATCTGGACCTTCGAATCTAAACCTTAGGTCTCTCTGATGTAATTCAAGGGTTCCCCGGGAAATGTATATTGGACCTTCCAAATTCGTCTGGGTCCTCCCTGGTTCAGACATCAACTTCTCTTCAATGTCCATTCTGGCTTCCCTCGACACCCCTCCCTCCCAAGTTCTTCCTGAGAACTATTGTAAGTCAAAGGATTTTCCCTGAGGGAATTATGAATGGCTAATCTTATTTCCTGGGATGAAAGCAAATTGACAAGGTAATTGCACCCCAGATCTCTGCAGTTTAAAATACCTCCCGTCCTTTGAACTTATCCCTTGGGGGTTTTGATGTGTCGGGTCAGCAAAACTGTGTTTCCTCAAACTGACCTTCCCATCACATATTTTATATGTAATAAAAAAAAAAATGAATACAGCACTCGAGCACTAAAAGCTGGCTGTCTACGCCACACTCCTCTCCACCTAGACTGAATTTGGGGGATCCATCCCCTACATGGGATGAGCTTCCCAAATCAGTTCACTCCTCATAGACCCTAGACTGTCCATCTGAGTTCTTATTCTTGACTCCGGCCCTATGTACGATTTTCAGATCATACCCTTGTAAAGCAAGACTCCATCTGAGCAGTCTGCCATTGTTTTTCCCCATCTGTGTCAACCAAACCAGGGGGTTGTGGTCAGTCTGCACTGCAAAAGGCTGCCCATACAAGTATGGCTCTAATTTCTTCAGGGTCCACACTATGGCAAGACACTCCTTTTCCAACGTGGAATATGCTTGCTCCCTGGAAATAAGCTTCCTGCTCAGGTACACAACTGAGTGGTCTGTCCCTTGGCTAGACGTCTGGCTTAGTACTGCCCCAATACCCATGTTTGAGGCATCCGTCTGAACTATAAAGGTTTTGCTATAGTCCGGACTTGTCAGAACAGGAGCACTGCACAGTGCCTCCTTCAGTTTGGTAAAGGCTTCCTCACAGGCTGGACACCAGGTAATTTTCATGGGCATCCGTTTCTTTGTCAGGTCTGATAGGGGAGCAGCCAGGGCACTGTAATTTGGTAAAAATTTTCGATAGTACCCTGCTGTCCCGAGAAAACTCTTGACCTGCTTCTGAGTTTCTGGTCTGGGCCATGCCTATATTACCTCTATTTTTATCTGGTTAGGACGGAGCTGTCCACGGCCTACCACATGCCCGAGGTATGCCATGTCTCCCATGGCCACCTGGCACTTCTCGGCTTTGACAGTGAGCCTGGCCGTCTGTATTCTGCCTAGCATTCCCTAAGGTGTGACAGGTGTTCCTCCCAGCTGGGACTGAAGATGGCAGTGTCATACGAGTACGCCACGGCGTACTCCTCAGTACCATTTAACACCTGGTTCACCAACTTTTGGAAACTGGCTGGAGCGTTCTTCATTCCGGAAGGCATTACTTTGAACTCAGATAAGCCTATTGGAGTGATGAAGGCTGACCTCTCCCTAGCTCTGTCCGTCAACTATACCTGCCAATATCCCTTTGTCAGGTCAATGGTCGTAAGGTAGGTCGCCCCCCAACTTGTCCAGGAGTTCATCTGTCCGGGGCATCGGGTGAGCGTCTGACTTCGTGACTGCTTTCAGTCCACGATAGTCTACACAGAAATGAGTCGAGCCATCTGGCTTGGGTACAAGGACTACGGGTGAGGCCCAGGGACTGTGGGATCTCTGGATTACCCTTAAATCTAGCATCTTCTCCACTTCCCTCCTAATGTCCTCTTGGACAGCCTCCGACACCCGATATGCTATTCGCCGTATGGGCATCTGCGTCCCTGTCTCCACATCGTGTGTTGCTAAGGGGGTTAGTCTAGGCTTGATGCTAAACAAGGGGGCAAAGTCTGCTAAAACCTCCCTCACTTTCTGGATGTGGCCCGGGGTCAGCTGGGAAGACAATTTTACTGCCTCCACAGAGGACTCCCACTTACTCTCTTCTAGCAAGTCCAGAAGGGGATCTCCTTCGTCCGTCCCCTCCCCATGACTGCACACTGTGAACACCATGTTAGCCCTATTTGCATATGGCTTCATCATGTTGACATGGTACATCCTTTCTGTCTGTCTACAGTCTGGTAAATCCACAGTGTAGTTTACGTCATTTACCATCCTAACCACTTTGTACGGTCCTGCTCACTCAGCTTGCAGCTTGTCCTTCCGGACCAGAATAAGGACCATGACTTCCTGACCCACCATGTACGAGCGAGCTTTGGCTCTGCGGTTGTACCATACTTTTTGTTTCTGTTGGGCAGCTGCCAGGTTGCTTTGGGCTGTTCCCGTAAGCTCCTTCAGCCTTTCCCTAAACCTAAGGACATAATCCACAATGGGAGTTCTCTGGGTAGCGTGCTTGCCTTCCCAGTCCTCCCGGATCAAGTCTAGGGGCCCACGTACCCGGCGTCCATACAAGAGTTTGAAGGGGGAAAATCCTGTCGACTCTTGGAGCACCTCCCTGTATGTGAACAACAGATGGGGAAGGTATTTCTCCCAGTCCCTCCCATGCTGTTCAGCAAACGCCCAGAGCATTGAATTTAGGGTACCATTGAAGCATTTCACAGGCCCATTGGCTTGTGGGTGATAAAGTGTCATGCATCTATGCACCACCCCACACTTCTTCCATAGAGATTTCATTAGGTCAGACATGAAGGAACCCCCTTGATTAGTGATTACCTCCTGTGGAAACCCAACATGGGAGAAAATCCCAAGGGAGGCATGTGCCACTTTGTCCGTCCTTAGTGAGGGTAGGGCGACTGCCTCTGGGTACTGGGTGGCATAATCCACCACAGTCACGATGAATCTCTTCCCTGAGGTGCTGGGGGTATTTAAAGACCCCACAATATCCATTCCCACCCTCTGGAATGGCTTCTCCACTATGGGCAAGGGGATCAGGGCGCCTTGGGTTTTCTGGCCCACCTTCGCTATTTCTTGGCACAGATGACAAGGCCTGCAATACTCCTTCACCTGCTGGGCAAAGTTAGGCCAATAGCAATTCTGGGCCAACCGCTGCATAGTGTGCGCAATTCCCAGATGACCAGACAAGGGAATATCATGGGCAACCTTGAGCAACTGCTCACAATATCCCTGGGGAACGACAAGCTGCCTGCCTAGCATCCCTCCCTCTGTCTGTACTGCCTGTGTATACCTAAGTCCATTTTCCCAATAAACCCTATGTCTGCTGTCACCTCCCTGTGCACCGTCCGAGTCTGCCCAAGCCCTCAGCTTCTCTAAACTAGGGTCACTTCTCTGAGCAGCTGCGAACCCCTCACACCTTCCCAAGGCATGGGATAGGTGCCCCTTCAGTCGCTAAACTAGGGTCCCTAGCACTAGCGTCAGGGCCCTCAGGATCACTGTCAATCCGTACCCCCTGACAAGGGGATTACCCCTCCCTCTTTGGAGTAACCCTCTGTAGCTGGGTGGTTACTTGCTACTAGGGAAATTTCTACCCCCTTTTTATCAGTCTCCCCCTCTGGAGACACAGGCTGGGGAACCAGCCTCTCATTCTCTTCCCCAGTGGCTTCTGGGGGGCTCAGGGAACTACAATTTTCCCTTGACGCTTGGCTACGGGTAACTGCACATACCACCCCCTGCTGGAGATTGTTACCCAAGATCACATCCACTGCTAATGTGTTAGCTACAGCCACCTGTTGCACAGTTCCCCCTGTTTCACCCCAGTCCAGGAGAACACTGGCCAGGGGCAGTGTTTTCTCTACACCCACAAAGTCCTGTATAGTCACGTATTTATTGGGTATAAGCTGACCGGGCTGTACCAGATCCCCTTTTACCAATGTCAAGGATGCCCCTGTGTCCCTTAACCCCTGTGTCTGTACGCTTTTTACCATGACTGGGTGCATGTGTTCCCTCATGTTCACTGGCATGCTTCCAGGGACACACAAACAACCCACTTCCTTTCTGGTACTACTTTGCGTATTATTGCTTGCCCTTCTTGGACACTGTCTGGCAATTTGCCCAGTTTCTTTACATAACCAACAAACATTTCTTACTTCAGATAAATCTTTTCTTTGAAACCTGGGGCTGACTGGTTTCGGTGGAGGCAGTGAGGGTTTTAGCTGCCCTGAAGGCCCGCTTTTCCCTTTCTGCACTGCCACACTTGCCCCATTTGCTCTCAGAGCAGGTCTGCTCTAGGCATAGCAGTCCGAGAGTTCAGCAGCCTCTTGCATTGTTTTTGGATCTCGGTCCTCTAGCCAGGTTTTTAACTGTGCTGGGCATGCCCAATAAAACTGTTCTATTAAAATCACATTTTCAGTTTTATCAACAGTGTTTGCCTCAGTTCCTTCCCACCAGCATTTTAAAAACTGATGTTGTTTCGTGGCTAGCTCCTCATAGCTCATATTAGGGCTTCTCCTGAGCTTACGGAATTTAGCTCTGTATGATTCAACAGTTAATTTAAACTTTTTTAGTAGTGCAGCTTTTAACTTGCTGTAATCATCACTGTCTTTATTGTCCATTTTACCGAATGCATCCTGAGCTTTTCTGGTAAGTAGCGGGGATAGCTGGAAGCTCCAGGACTTTCTAGGAATTTTAGCCTGAATACAAACTTTTTCAAAAGAATTTAAAAAGGCATCCATATCCTCCCCGTCCTTAAACTCAGCTATTAATTTGGAGTTCAATTTGTAACCCAGTCCTGCAGTCCCAGTTAAACCCAAGCCACTTACCTGCCCTACCCTAGTGCCGCTGGTTGGAGTCGTAGCTTCTCCAGTTCGTGTTGCCACCGGTGCTCCTCTCTCCTCTCCTCTGCAGCTCTGCATTCTCGCTCTCTCTTCTCCTCTGCCTCTCACTGGCGCTCACATTCCTCACGGTCTGCCTCCCTCTGTCACTCTGCCTCCAGTTCCATCCTGCGCAACTCAGTTTGCAACTTGAGCACCTCTGGATTCAGGATACTGGTGACCTTCCCCTGCTGCTGTGGCCCTTCACTAACAGTGGCCCTGCTGTCTGCCTCATCGGCTCGGGACACCTCACTGGCCTCTAGTTCTGCCACACTCGAGGTCTGGTCCCTTTCAGTCATGGTTGGTGACTTGCTGCACTGGGTATCTGCTACTGTCAGGGCCTCTGAGGTTCTGCTTACTGGCTTTCACCCCAAATGCGACTCCCCTGTCCCCGCACAACTGCTTTAAGAAATCTACAGTGCGCTTGCTGTAGTCGGAAGCCATTTTCTTCTTCTCTCACTACTAATACTACACTGATTGACACTTCAGAAAAAAAAATGTGTGGAAACTTAACTGTAAGTCAAGGGATATGGTTCTGTTTCCTTTTGAAATAAAACACTGCCTTTCTTTTGTTCCAAGTGAGCTAAACGGTTTCAAGCTAACACACTGAACAATGAAGCTTATACCACCAAACTTTTATGCTACCGCTGCCAACCAGTCTGTCACAAACTCGCTCAACTGGTCAACCCTCTACTTCCAAAGTGCCACCTCTGAGCGTATGATTTGTGTACAGTGTAACAGACAAGGTAACCCTCTTGTCTGTTTGGTGGATTCAAGTCACCTTAGTGTCAAGCTCTGGAAGGATTCAAACTGATAACCTCTTGTTAGCGTACACAGTTAGCAAGCTCAGATAATTCTGTCTTCGGGGGGCCAGATATCTTTGCCTACAGGCACCCAACCAGGTCTTTCAAATGAACCCTTAGAAGTCTACGCAAGACTTTAGAGAACTCTGTCCATTTCCCAGTTTGGTATACAATAACATACCTCTCAAGTGTCCCTGATTTTCAGGAACATCCCTGATTTTGCATCAAAATTTTACTCTGTCCCTCCTAAAATTTGTGTTTTTGTGGCTAAACAATGGGGACTGTAAGCACAAAACAATGTCAAGCATTACAGTTACAGACTTGTTCTTCTTTAGAAAATGCATTTTGCACTAAGCCCCATATTCTATCAGCTTTCTGGGTGGATATCTCTAATTTTGAAGATGTGTCCCTGATTTTGGTCCTTTGTCCCTGATTTTTTTAAGGCTTGTCCCTGATTCATGAGGCAGGAGGTTGAGAGGTATGTACAATAAGCCCGTACACAGTGTTCTTATAACCTTTAAATTCAATTCAATTTAATTTATATAGCGCCTTTCAGATCCAAGGCGCTGTACAGAAACATTAAAAAATAGTAAAATCCAAACATTTAAAAGTCAACCGCGACTAACTAGAATATGCTAAATCAAATAGATATGTTTTCAAGACAACCTTAAAACTATAGACGGTTGGACATTCTGTCAACCAACAAGGTAGAGAATTCCACAGGGTTGGTGCTGAAAAAGCAAAGGCACGAGATCCTGATGACTTTAATCGAACCCTGGGAATCTCCAGCAATCCCTCGTTGGCAGGACGGAGGGGGCAATAGGGAATCAGGAGATCTTTCAGGTAACTGGGTCCCTGATCATGTAGAGCTTTAAAGGTTAGTAAACCAACCTTAAAGGTGATCCGCCACCAATCAGGCAGCTAGTGCAGTTCGCGGAGCACGGGCGTCATATGACTGGTTCTAGAAGTCCCAGTCAAAAGCCTGGCTGCCGCGTTCTGCACCAGCTGAAGGCGGTGGATATCAACCCCTGTTAGCCTTAGATAGAGGGAGTTGCAGTAGTCCAGATGAGTAGTGACAGAGGCGTGGACCAATATTGGAAGATCCCCTGGAGGAACCAGATGTTTCACCCGGCGATATTCCTCAGATGGTAAAAAGAGGATTTGACAACAGCTGACACCTGAGATTTCAGGGTCAGACCATCATCAAAAATAACGCCCAGATTTCGCACCTGTTCAGAGGTAAGGAGCGGTACACCACCAAGTAATAAACCTGATGGTTGTCCAGCTCCCACACCCACCCTCGGACGACCTGGATCCACAACCAGTACCTCAGTCTTATCCGGATTGAGTCTCAACCAGCTCGAACTCATCCAAAGTCTGATCTCCGCAAGGCAATTATTAAGTACAGAGAGTGCATCACCCTGACCGGGGAGAAAGGACAGATGCAGCTGAGTATCATCTGCATAGCAGTGAAAACCCAGACTGTATCGCCTGATGATTTCTCCCAATGGCAGCATATACACTGCAAACAACATGGGAGCTAAAATGGAGCCCTGTGGTACCCCACAAGGCAGGAGTGGCCAGAGGAATAAATTCCGTGACAACTCTCTGAGACCTGTCCATGAGGTAAGAACGAAACCATTTGAGGACTTTACCAGACAGCCCACAAAGACCATGAGGCGCTCCAATAGCACTCCATGGTCTACAGTGTCAAATGCAGCAGAGAGGTCAAGAAGGACCAGAATGGTACATGCCTTTCGATCTCTAGCCATAAGGAGGTCGCTCAATACCCAGACAAGGGCAGTCTCTGTACTATGCCTTTTCCTGAAGCCAGACTGGAGAGTATCATAGACATTGTGAGTTATAAGATGTTCATCCAATTGCAACGCAACTGCCTTTTCAATAACCTTACCAACAAATGGCAGTGTAATGGGGGGCAAAGAAGTTTGTCCCCCATATTGCAGCCTAACCTTATTTTGGTCTGAAAACATTCTGTGCATGTATAACAAATGCTGGCCTATAGAGCTAGGTTATGTAAAAGCTTATAAAGCCATGAGAAGAGCTAAGCCACAACTGCAATATTAATGTGCCTTTTAACATTGTAATTTTGCAGATGTAGCATAGCACATATTTGACCTACGTGATTGCAAGCAGGGATACAGGACAGTGTCCAAAATTCCCTTTTAATTAATTTTAGTGTTTGTCTGCATATGAATAGTCCAAAATGCTTGTTAGCACATTCTTAAGTTAACGCTTATCTTTTCCTCCTGGGCTTTGGTGACTGGTAGTAGCAGTTGTTGCTAGCCGTAGGTAGTAATGGAATGTACACGATCTGTATTCTTGCTGACCAAGGGTGAGATCATACACATACCAAGAAAAAGTACCTTATAAGTTGGTGTTTGTGTTGTTTTAAACCAATCATAAAAAATTCTAAAAATAGACACACTGCTTTTACTATATAAGTAAGCTTGTAGATCCTGTTATTTTGAAGAATGTACCACTTGTAATTTCTCGCTGTGATTATCATTATAATCATTAAATTCTTCCGCCATCAGCCTCGTCTCCTTTCTAAGTATTTGTAATTGATAATTTACTAACTATAGTTTTTTCACAACGTTACAATTGGTGCCTTAAGACTCGGATAGGTGGTGCTGCATGCTGAGGAGGCTGCCTAACTGCTGGTCGGTTGGGTTGCAAGCCCCATTGCAGGGTGATGACGCTCTGAGATGTGCTGCTGCTGGCTTAAAGCGAGAAGTAAAGGTACACACAGACGGCCACAGCCACTTGACGATTAGGTGATGTATGCTTCTCAACTTACTTGAAATAAAAAGTAATACTTAACTCTGTAGGAACTCATGGGGCAGAGTTGGTAGGTGAAGGTACTGGGACTTGCAAGCCGGACCTCACAAGGGAGCCGTAAGACGTAGCCAAACAGGCAGGGACACCAGTGCACGGGTGAGCCCGGCTGTGAAGGCTAGGCAGGCAAATAAGATAAAAATGAATATGGAAACAATAATAGGTCGTTTTCTAGGAAAGCACGTAAAGGGGGGAGCATATGAACCAGTGCCTGATGATCAACAGGCACAACTGTATTTTACTCAGCAAGTGTCCCTCCGTAATGAGGGAGTAAAAAATGAAAAAGAAATCTTTGCAAATGCATTGCAGGGGTTGTGGCAGTATAATCAAACTATTGTGTGTCGCCTAGGTAAAGAAGTGGTTCAGCTAAGGGACAAAAGGGATCAAAATGCTAAATTACAGCAACAGCTAGAAGAATTAACATTAAAGTATAAAAATAGCGTCCCAATAGATCAACACCAAGAATTAGAGCAGCAGTGTATTAATTTTAGGGAACAGCTAATAAAAGCACAAGGGGATTTGTGTCTGTTAAACAGGAATTATGCCCTCCTACAAATTAAGTTAGACCAACAGTCACAAGAGCATGCTAGTGAGACTAGGCGCCTGTACACTGAACTCCAGGATGCCGCAAGTAAGATCCAGGAGTTACAGGGAAAGCAAGATGAGTTAGATGAACTCCTTACTGGAAAAAGGGGTGGGACAGTAACCATTCAAATGGCACCTGTAACCACACGGGGAATGACCGCAGCTGGGGGAGCCATGTCAGCTGCAACCCGACATCAACAGGAGCAGTACTTGTTGGTGTTAACTACCAAACAATTAAAACATAAGTTAAAAAAAGAGTATGCCGAAAAGGTTGGGCATAAGGAAGAAGCAGAGAGGCATAAAAAACAAGAGGAAAGTTACGAGAACAAAGCTAAAAAGGTACAGGCAGCGTTAGACGAGGATGAAGAGATCCACAAAGCCGCGGTGGGGGGGCAGCTCTACTAGCAGCAGCCCTTCCACTTCCAAAACTAACGATAAGATTAAAACCACAAAGGAGGAATGGTTAGAGGAGGAGGAAGAACAAGAATTGGAAAAAGATGGAGAGGAGTGGAAGGAAGTGGGGAGCAAGACCAAAAGAACTAAGAAAATAGTTCAAGAAACCCCAGAAACCCCAGAGAATCAAGAAAGTCAGGGACCTATAGTTAAAGATTTGACTATAGAAGAAATAACAAATTTAGGTCAAATAGTAGGTCCAATTGATCACAAAACTAATTTACCTGAACTACGACAAAAACTCAAACAGTTAATAACTACCCTCCGCTTAACCAACCAGGACGTATGTAGGCTGGTTATGTTTAAATTGTCTCCCGCCCTGGCGGAAGCCATGCCCGAGGAAGTCCAGGGGACACATGAGGAGGCAATGCAAAATACAAACTCGTGGGCAGATTATAATGAAGTGGTTGAAGCTATTAGGAAGGCGAGAGGGGAATCAGCAAAATAAGAGGTTGATTGGGATAGAATACTGCAGACAAAACCACGAGCGGGGGAAGGGGCCATGGGTCTTTATCCCACAGCTCTTTGAGGTTTATCAAAGGTACGGAGGGCAAGATTGCCCCTCCAAAGATGATACTACATTCCGGGACCTATGGATCAGGGCGTATGATCTGGATCCCACATTACAGACAGTTGTTAAATTGGCCCCAACCCAGGAGGAACGCATAACCCTCCTAGAAACCTATCTCAATGAAAAACAGCGAAAGGCGGAAGTTGCCGCCGTGACATGGACAAATGAGGGGCCACAAAAAGAAACCAGAACTTGTTTTAATTGCAAAAAGCCTGGGCATGTGATGAGTGATTGTTGGGCAAAAGGGGGCGGTAAGGAGGGACAAGGGCCACGGCAGATGGGGAGAGGCCGTGGGCAAAAAAGGCAAGATGCGAGAGATAAACCAGGTCAAGGGGGTGATAGTGCACAGGATTTACTGGATCGGTTAAAAACAATATTAGACGCAGCGGAACGAAAGAAACCAACCGCCCGCCCCAAGAATTTGATGATGATGACATCATCAGGCGGCTGGCGGCAATCAGACGGTTGGCTGAAGAATAGGGATGCGGAGGCCCGGGCCCTGACTCCCGGATGGGTATGTGCACTAACATTTGATACACAGGGGCGACTGACTGCAGTACTTAAAGTGGGAAAAAAATTGGTGATGGCTTTAGTTGATACCGGGGCAGCCGCCTCACTTACCACTATGCACATACCACTGGATCCAGGAAAACCTCCCTTACAAATAGAGGGTTGTACAGGACACACAGTACAAGGGTACATCACTCACCCTCAAATAGTTGTTTTAGGAACCAAGGTAGTTGGGGAAGGAAGATTTATAGTGATGGAGGGAAGCCTCACAGAGCAAAATATAATAGGGAATGACTTTTTGAAGAAACACCATTTAATTATTGATTTAGTCAACAAATGTTTGCGGCAGGTGACAGTTAAGGGATATAGTACTACAGCAGTACCTGAGAGTTATATCTGGGCCTCAGTTAAATCCAATAAAGCATATAATCGGCCCGAGGTGAGCCAAACAGAGTTACAACAAATAATAGACAAATACCCCAGTGTCTGGGCGGTGTCTGGCACTGATTGTGGGACAGTTAGTGATACAGAAATAGTAGTGGAAGGACCCGACCCTGGACATACCAAACAGTACCCCATCCCACAGGAGGCAGTAACAGGGATAGAGCCAGTAATAAATGATTTACTGTCCCAAGGGGTATTGCGAACCATTTGCTCAACAGCAAATAGCCCTATTTGGCCCGTTAAAAAACCCAATGGTAAGTATCGACTAACTATAGATTACAGAAAATTAAATAAAGTAACCCCACAAGTTAGCCCCATCGGAAATCGGCAATCGAAATGTTTAACAAACTTAAACCTACAAGTAAAGTTTTTTCAGTCCTCGACCTGGCAAATGGATTTTGGTCCCTGCCCCTCAGACAACAGGACCAGTATAAGTTTGCTTTTACCTTTAAAGATCAACAATACACTTTCACTCGTTTGCCCCAGGTGTTCCACTGCTCCCCAACATTATTCCATCGCTATGTGCAACAAGTACTCCAAGAGGAGGGGTTGGAGCATGAGGTAATCCAATATGTGGATGACCTGTTATTGCAAAGCAGAAATATGGTGAAGCACGCCTAGTTATTAGATCGAGTGCTCAGAGCCCTAGCTAAAAGAGGTCTCAAAATCAATCCAGAAAAGGTACAGATTGCTAGACCAGAAGTGACATTTTTAGGTACCATAGTGTCAGAGAAGGGCAGGTGGGTGGACCCTGCCAGGGCTGCCCTTATACAAAAGTTACCTTTACCAACGACCGTAACAAGGCTTAGGAAACTGTTAGGGATGACCAATTTTTGTAGGGATTACATCGAAGGGTATTCTGAGATTACTAAGCCGTTGCACGCATTACTCTGAGACAATCCACAGAAAGAGGACAAATTAATATGGGAAGGGGAAGAGTTGCAGTGTTTTAAAAAATTAAAGCAATCGTTAATGCAAGCTCCAGCCTTAGCCATCCCAGATCATGCAAAGTCATTTATAATACAAGCTGTAGCAACAGACGACACCATAATAGCAGTGCTATTACAAAATCATTGGGATAATTTGGTCCCAATAACATATGTAAACAGACAGTTGTCTAAAGTGGAGCAAGGTTTTAGCCAGTGTGAAAAAACATTGTTGGCAAATAGCATGGGCAGTACAGGCCTGTGAAGAAATAGTTGGGTTTAGTCCTGTGATTATCCAAACAACTCACACGCCCATTAAATTGTTACTGGAAGGAAAGGCAAAGGGAGTCAGCCATAGCAGACAGGCTAAGTGGCTGCTAGCGTTACAGGATAAACAAGATACAGTACAAAAGCTCAATAAGCCCCACATGATGCAGTACTTGGACTACCAAGGAGAACCCCACGATTGTGGGGAACTCATGCAGCAAGAGGCATATTTGTCCCCCCTTTGTAGAGAGACATGGAGATGATAAAAGCTACACAATGTTGTGTGTTGATGGATCAAGGTATTGGGAAAAGGGAAACGCCTATACTGGAGCAGCTGTGTATTTTAATACTGGGGACGTTGACGAAATGAGGCCTCTAGATCAGCAGCGGTTACTCATTAAATTGTCACCAGGGGATTCGTCTCAGTATGCAGAACTGGTAGCCATATATGAGGCAATAAAGGCGGTCCCATACGGGTGCATCACAATTTGTACTGACTCACAATTCGCTATAGGCTCGTTAACCACATGGTTGCCCATATGGGCTAGAAGGGATATGAAGACATCCACAGGGGAGCATGTACGACACAGACAGCTTTTAAAAGCAATTTTAAAGGAAGGGGAAAAGCTTCCAGGGAGAATAGCTTTAGTTAAGGTAAAAGCCCACACTAATAGTAAGTATGGGTCCTTCGAAGAATGGGGAAATGAAAAGGCAGATAAATGGGCTAAAATTGCCGCCAAAGAAGGGGACCCCTGGAAGGGAATCAGGCCACAAGACAGGCAAAATCCAAGTAGCGTTAGTGAGGTTAAAAGGGTGGGTATTCCGCCTAACTTACAGGAGCTCCAAAAACAGGACCAGTGGATCCAAGAGAAAATAAAACAAGTGCAAAAAGATCCAAAGGTCCATGGGGCCTTTACGGTAATAGATAGTGTTTTATACCAAAGGGGAGAAGATAAAATCCCAAAATGGGTAGTGCCTGAATCACTACAAAAAGACATAGTACTAGAAAACCATCGATGGGCAGGGCACCCAGGACAAGACAAGACATGCCAAATTATTAAAAGTAAATACTACTGGCCTGATATATCTAAAACTGTTCGATCAGTATTACAGACATGCTTAATATGCCTCCAGCAGGATCCCAAGCGAGAAAATACTCCCTACAGCGATTACCCCTCAGCAGAAGGACCTTGGGATGCATTGCAATTGATTACTAGTCATGTTCACACGCAGGGGGGATATAAGTATATGCTGGTAGTGATAGATATGTTTTCAAAATGGGTAGAGGCTCCCAGTTAAGAGTGCAAATGCTATAACAACAGCTTGAATTTTATACACACAAGTTTGTGCTAGGTGGGGATTTCCTAATATCATAAAATCTGACAGAGGAACTCATTTTGTAAATCAAGTAATGCAGGAGATGTGCAAAATAATGGGAGTTCAGCAGCGATTACATTTGCCATATAGGCCTCGGGCCTCGGGGATGGTGGAAAGACTAAATCGGACTTTGAAAAATGCTCTTAAGGAGGCAGTATTAGATGAAGGGAAGGATTGGGTTACACACCTCCCGGGGATTTTGATGGCCATTAGAGGGACTGTCCAGGCTAGTACAGGCTTAACTCCTTACAAGTTGATGACAGGAAGAAAAATGAGGTTGGTGCACCCACGGGATGTACCCCCACCCGGCTCAGCTACCCAAGACAAGGTCAAACACGAGCAGTTTCTAAAGGCAATACAATACCAGCTAGACAAATACTTGACCTTTGCCGCCAGAAACATGGCGGTGGCACATGAGCAAAATAAACAAGGTAGACAGCCGGTAGCAGGATGGGGGCTACCTATAGAGGAGGGAGATGTAGTAATGGTACGAAATTGGGAGCAAAAAAATCCTTGGAAAGATGCTAATTGGTTAGGACAGTACCACGTGTGTAAAAGGTTAGGTGAGAGTACGGTATATGTAGTTAAAGTAGGTGGCAAAAGAGGGGCTGGAGGAAAAAAACAAGAATTTTGGGTACATGTTGATCAGTGTAAAAAAGTGTCAAACAAAGCTAGTTGAAAATTAAAATACTACACTTGATGTTTATAGCCATGAAGACCCAAGGCATCATTATCATCGGCTTGGTAACGGCCATAAAATTTTCTATAATCCTCAGACTGCACATTAATGTGGAACAAACTAATGTCACATGTGAGTATGAACAGCCCGTTGTACTGTTAGTCAGCTGGAACTGGGACCCTGTTAATACAGACACCTACACGACACGAGCATGGAAAGCCACCTGAACCAAAAATAACCGTACTTTTATATCTACAAACTGGTGTGTGGACATTTTTAATAGTTGGTCCAGCTGTGCATCAGAGCTTAAGACTGGATCACAGCAAAGCTACATGGACTGGAAACAAAAAAATGGGTCTTTTGTTATAAACAGGGCCACACCAAAGGACAATGGTGTTTATGTGTTAATGTTATCCTACTGTCTTTGGGGTAACAATAGTGTCTGTAACTATGCTAGTGTAAACAACTCATTGCGTGTTGCAGCCTCAGATGCCATACATTTAACTGTAACACCAACCGAATGCCCAATTGTGATGACAGGGCCAGAGAGTGGGCTTACATCAACACCTATTGATCAAATGCTTGTAAATAATGTGAAGTACAGTAGAGTGCATATAAACTTAGATTTTTCTGGTTGGAATATAAATGTTAACAGTAGTTGTGCTGACACTAGTGTGTCAAAGTTTTATGCCACTATGTTGGTTGATATGTTAAGCGCCTTCCATGCTAAAACTGGGAGTGTTACGGCCCCTCTTATTAGTAAAGAAAGAATTAGTAATACTAGGAAAAAACGAGATTTGTGGGGAGACCTGGCTGGACTTTTTGGACCAGGAATGAGCATATGGAATAGGGCAGACCTTGAGGCCATTAAGCGGTACCAAGACCAGTTTAATACTAACACAGGAGAAAGTGTCTTGCTGCCACTTACATTAGGCCAGCAAGGATTGGCAATGGAAGAGCGTTTATCTGTGTACAATATACATGAGGTTGGCCACCTGTTTAAAGAGGTGGAGCACAAAATTAATGAAGTTGTGGCTGAGCATAATAAAGAAGTTTTTAATAATACCATAAATAAAGCTATAGTGTGTAGTGCTTATGGATCTTATGTTTTAACTCAAGTTAGCCAGTTGCTACAGGAAATTACTAATAATCAATTGCCTAATCAAATTTCTGACGCACAGTTAAAATTGTGGTATTGTCCAAATTGCCTTAATGTTAATGATAGTAAGTGTATAACTTTTTGTATTAAAGCTCGAGCCCCACCTATGTGGTGGATTCGCAAGGTAACCAAGGTATATGTTAAACCACAAGTATTTGAACCCAACAGTACACTTGATAGCACCATGAGGTGTCCTCTTAGTAAGACTACAAAGTTGAGTATAACAGAGTGTACTCTCAAATAGTTAAGTACAATTCGTAGGGTACCCACAAGGTCAGTATTATGCATTCGAGTCTCGCCCAGAGATCCTAGAAAAGCAGCAATGATGGGTCATGGGTAGCGCCCAACTTACATTGCTGTGAGGAAATAAACAGTCAATGGATATGCCAGTGTGACGTCATGTCGCAAACGCAACCAATCTGTGGGGAAATCCCCATAGGCCAAGCTGAAAATAATACTGCCTGGTGCCCCGTTCAGTTAAGAAGGTGGTACACTCCACAAGTCGTTGTAACCTATAATGGTACTAACCAATATTGTGTTGTTACTAATATACCCATCTTATTTTATGAAGGACAAATGTGTACCATTTACAACCCAAACTTTTGTATCATTCCCAAACATAATGTATATATTGGTGACAAGGTGTTGCACCCTATTACCAACTCGGAGGATAAAAGTTATAATGTAACATTTGATACCCCACACCAGGCGTATGATATTAACAAGTATGCGCCATCATTTGGAGCTGTGATACCTCCTCTGTCCCTTAACGTGTGCAGTCACTTTTAAACTGAAAAGATACTCATTTAATACAAATCCAAAATTCCGCCCATAGAGCCCAAGCAGCTGTAAATGAGTTGCTCAGCGAAAGTGATAATGAGCACTTAATTTATAGCTATGCAGGGGGGCCTTTAGGAGTACTCTCTTTTAAAGCTTTACTTGTATTGCAGGTGGTCTTAGTATTCTTGTTAATTATTGGCCTGTGTCGATTGAGACTAACCATTCGTAATGTACGCAGTGAGATGTACATGCTCCGAGGAGCTGCATTGTTGCACAAATAATAATTAGGCAAAGGGGGGCTTGTAATGGGGGGGGCAAAGAAGTTTGTCCCCCATATTGCAGCCTAACCTTATTTTGGTCTGAAAACATTCTGTGCATGTATAACAAATGCTGGCCTATAGAGCTAGGTTATGTAAAAGCTTATAAAGCCATGAGAAGAGCTAAGCCACAACTGCAATATTAATGTGCCTTTTAACGTTGTAATTTTGCAGATGTAAGTAATAGCACATATTTGGCCTACGTGATTGCAAGCAGGGATACAGGACAGTGTCCAAAATTCCCCTTTTAATTAATTTTAGTGTTTGTCTGCATATGAATAGTCCAAAATGCTTGTTAGCACATTCTTAAGTTAACGCTTATCTTTTCCTCCTGGGCTTTGGTGACTGGTAGTAGCAGTTGTTGCTAGCCGTAGGTAGTAATGGAATGTACACTATCTGTATTCTTGCTGACCAAGGGTGAGATCATACACATACCAAGAAAAAGTACCTTATTACCTTATAAGTTGGTGTTTGTGCTGTTTTAAACCAATCATAAAAAATTCTAAAAATAGACACACTGCTTTTACTATATAAGTAAGCTTGTAGATCCTGTTATTTTGAAGAATGTACCACTTGTAATTTCTCGCTATGATTATCATTATAATCATTAAATTCTTCCGCCATCAGTCTGTTTCCGTTCGTCTCCTTTCTAAGTATTTGTAATTGATAATTTACTAACTATGGTTTTTTCACAACGTTACAGGCAGGTTAGGGATAGGCCAGTAGTTAGCTAGACAGTCTGGATCCAAGGAGGATTTTTTAAGGAGTGGTCAAACTACCGCCTCCTTAAGGGGGTCGGAAAAGACCCCCCCCTCTCCAAAGACTTCCAGACAATGTCTGCAGCGATTGGGTAGATAACTTCTACACAACCTACTAAAAGAGGTGTAGGGCCCGGATCCAAACTACAACTAGTTGGTCACATTATTTGGATGATCTTCACAATGTCCCCGAATTCCGGCCAGCGAAAATCTAACCAGACAGACCGAGGACAAGCCACTTCTAGTCGACCATCGCAATACCCCATAGGAGGGGTCGGACCGATGCCGGACCTGATGGCGGCAACTTTATCTGCAAAATAAAAAACGAGCAAACTTCTTGCATCTTAGCTGAGAAAAAGCTTCTCTGGGCTGAAGACAGACTGGATTGCACAATCTGTCCACGGTCCGGAAAAGCTGAGCCGGTCGATTTTGTGCAGCAGAAATCTCTCTGGACAGGAATTCTGCCTTCTTACGAGTGATTTCTGATTTTTTAAAAGCTCCACTTAAAATAAAAAGAAATGTCAAGGCACTCCATGCAGTTTCGTTTGTAAAAAAAATATCTTTAAAAATATCAAAACAGAAAAATAATTACAGAACGAATATATATTCCAACACATACAGCCTTTAAAACAAACAGGTAAAAGTTCAGTTCCTACAATACGTACATTCAGACTGGTATAATCTAATGCTTACTTTTTTCAGTGCTTTGAGGGTCTCTCTTTACTCAGAAAATATTGTCTTGTGTGTCTCTAAGGCTTGCTCAGTTGGATAAAAGAGTTCTGAGCCGGCCTTCTCTCTGAAATCATTAAATTCCGCCTTGGTGTATTAAAAGTTATATGTTACCACACTGGATGTCCCAGCAAGATTTAAAACAAAATAAGTGACATACTCAATGTCCTCTCCTCAGGATAACTGGTCAGAACTGTTTTTTGCTCTGCTACGCATACATCTCAGAAGTTTCTTTGATCTAAGTTACTGTATTCAAAGCAAAATTGTATTTGCCTCTTTAATCCCATCTGGACCTTGGAATCTACACCTCAGGTCTCTCTGATGTAATTCAAGGGTTCCCCGGGAAATGTATATTGGACCTTCCAAATTCGTCTGGGTCCTCCCTGGTTCAGACATCAACTTCTCTTCAATGTCCATTCTGGCTTCCCTCGACACTCCTCCCTCTCAAGTTCTTCCTGAGAACTATTGTAAATCAAAGGATTTTCCCTGAGGGAATTATGAATGGCTAATCTTATTTCCTGGGATGAAAGCAAATTGACAAGGTAATTGCACCTCAGATCTCTGCAGTTTAAAATACCTCCCGTCCTTTGAACTTATCCCTGGGGGGTTTTGATGTGTGTCAGATCAGCAAAACTGTGTTTCCTCAAACTGACCTTCCCATCACATATTTTATTTGTAATAAAAAAAAGTAATACAGCACTCGAGCACTCCGAGCTGGCTGTCTACGTCATAGGGGGTAGTCCAAAATATGGGCAGACTAGATGGACCGGCGGTCCCCATCTGCCAACACAGTCTGTGTATCTATGTATTCTACTTTGTTACCTCTCATTATTTGTTCATTATTCCTATGTTTTTGTATTATTGTTGATTTTGTATTGCTTGACTGTTTCGCAGTTATCTTTTGAATTGTATTCACTCCCTACTCTTCTCCAGATACACCTGCAGTAAGCCTCGGCTCAGTGTGTTTTTCCTGGTCACCGATTTGTACATAAATATGTAAATCAAACTTCTGTTATCCTCTTCCAGTTTTTCTTTTCCATTCACACTAAATATCTAAAACTCATAATTTAAATACAGTACTTTTTTTAGACTTGGTTGAGCCTCCCCTGGAGCAGGTTGGGACCTCCCCAAGGAGACTGGCCTTAGCCCTTGAGAACCCCTGCTCTAATCCCATCTAGCCTGGATTATGGAACTTAATCTGTAGACTATCTGGGGGAACTAAGGATTCCTCTACCATGATGATATAAGCAAGAGCACTCCCTAATATGTGAAGAAGACTAAACAAAAAATGTATTTTCTTTCTCTCTCTCGCTTCACATTTATCTCCTTTGCTCTTTTCCCTTCACTGCTCTGAGACTATGACTTTTATAGTATAACACCTACATTTAGAAGGATCTGCTTTTTCCTGTACTTTCTCTCTTAATGGGCTGTATTCACTAAAGTGCAGATTGCTTACGTGCCACATACCAGAGGTGCGTAGGCAACCCTAAGTGTGATTGCCATGCAGCGGCCCCCCAGCGGCATTCACGAACAGCGCACATGCCAGTTGTGCACCGGATCCCCGGCCGCCCGAGCAGCTATGCACCAGGGTGGGCTGGGGGCATGCCAGAGGGTGCACCTCGTGCATGCCCATGCACAACAGCACTGTGCACCATTCCTGGGCCCCAGCATGTCCATGGGGGGAACCTAGCATGCCACAGTACGCGCCCTTCCCCACATGTCAACAGCGGCACATGGCGGCCATGAGAACCCCCCACACACACAGCTGCTACATCTGGCTGGGCCACCTGGGAGGACCAGGGCGGCTGCTCAGGCAATCACCCACTGGTTTCTCACTGGATGGTATGCATTGTCCCAGGACCCCCTGTCCACTAACAGATGGGGATCCACTATGGGACGTGGGCTAGGCATCCTGTTGGATGCCCACCGGTGTCCAGCGCTCCACACCTGCATTGCCATGATCCTCCTCTGTGTGGCTGTACGCCAAGAGGGTGGAGGTGTGGACAGGTGGCCGGCAGTCGTGCATGCCTGCCAGTGCATGCCAGTGTGGGTGTGTGGAGCAGCATGGGCGGGTTATGCGCATTTCGCGCGTGATGTCCGCCTGTTAGTTAATTGCGGCCAATAATGGCATGTTTACTTTACATATAGTTGGCCTGGGATCTAGATTTTATTAACTTTTTTGGGAGGGAGAATATAATTATTAGGCACTAATAATCCACACTCCTTTTTCAACATACGCACCATGGCTGTTTCCTATTTCTACACACTGGTGAGTAACTCGGGCTTTCCTGTTTCTTCGGGCTGTCTCTGTTAATTTGGGGAGGGACATTATAGGGTGGAGGGTGGGATAACTGGGGCACTGGAGGACTGGAAGGGGGTTATAGGATAGTAATTCATTCATATTTCTGGACTGAGTAGTACGGTATGGGCTGCACGCCCATTGGCTCATGCTGTGAACCAGTGGGCGTGCAGCCCTACCAACTGTCAGTCGGGCGGGATGGCGGGGCGCAGTCTGGTGGGTGCTGCCACCCGCTGATGTGAGGGAGGCGGGCGGTGGGGCGCAGGGCGGGTGGGTGTACACTAGACCACCAGGGATATTGGACTTGTGGGGGTGCGATTATAGATGCCCACAATCGGGCTCAGTGCAGTCCACTAGACCACCAGGGATATTGGACTTGGGGGGGTGATTACAGATGCCCCCCATGGGGCATGGGGGGGCGCCGCCAGGTGCGGCAGGAACTCGGGTAGCCACCCATAGGTGGCAGCTGCTGTGTTGCGCCCTGCAATGCGGCAGCTCACTTGAGGGTGGCCATCACTTGTTCCATTTTTTCCTGGCGTAACTTTGTGCAGGTGCAGGTAGGGGTTGCGCATGCACGACTCTGCACATCCCGGCTGAATATCGGGCTGGCAGGTTATGCATGGGCACGCCTTACCTGTGCCTGCATACATTACTGATGCTCTGGCGCGTCGGGATTGTCTTGCGCCTTTTCCCTTTTAAATATCGCGCCGGGCGCATCAGTGGTTGTGCATGCGCAACTCTGTTGCGCCATGCACAACTCTTTTGAATATCTGGGCCTGTATATATAAATATATGAGTTTTGTTTCCTAGGCTCCTTGCATTGGCACACATGGTTAACTATTTAGTTCATCCCTCTTTCCCCTAACCTGTCCCCCTTTCCTGCTTCTATCCCTCACCCCTTCTGTTACCCCAGTTCTGTCGTCCTCTTTTTCATTATCTGTTTGCCTACCCTCCTTACATCTTTCCTAACTTTAATTCCTCCTGACCCACCTGCCCTGTCCACCTCCTTGTCCTTGCTTTCCTCTACCCTTTGGGAATTTCTCCCCGGGCTTCTCTTCCATGTCTCTCTAGTCTCTGGGGGGAGGGGGGCAATCTCTGCCTTCTTCAGACTTTCTGCCTCCCTTCCCTTGGCGAGTGACTTCATTAAAGATGGCTGCCACTCACAATTTGTAAATTTGTTGGTTACCTGTTAAAAGCAAATTCTAGATTCATACTGTGGATATATTAGGATGGTGTTACTATACAATCTTCTTTGAGGACATCTCCCTCCATTGAGCCACATCATGGGACTGTAAGCTGTCAGCATTGGGACCACCTGGAAATTTTTGCTGGCTGGAGCCACCCACGTCTTTTATTATTTTAGACTTTTCTTTTATGCCACCGCCAAAAGACAAGAAACCACTGTTCTGTTATTGTCTTTGTGGTGACATTAAAATCTACAAATATGACGACCACTCCTTGTGTATTTGTTGTCTAGGCACAGACCATGACATTAAGGCCTGCACTATATGCCAAGCCAAGCAACCAGGAGACGTCGTAAGAAGTCTTTCAAAATTCATATGAAGTTACAATGATAATAATAATTTTATTTATATAGCGCAATTTGAAACATCAAAGCACTTTACATAAAAACATTAAATAAATCACATAAATACAGTTAAAATTCTCATAGCAATATCAGCTTCACATAAATATAACATCAATTAAAATTCTCAAGACATCAAATGTTAAAAGCTTGTCTGAATAAATATGTCTTTAAATCAGTCTTGAAGCTGTCCACGGTCCTGCACTCTCTAATCTGATGAGGTGGAGAGTTCCACAGGGATGGCACCATGAACATAAAAGCCTGGGCGCCGAATGTCTTCAGTCGCACCCTTGGAACCTCTAACAAGCCCTTGTCAGTTGAGCGAAGAGGCCAGCCAGGGCTGTAGGGAACCAGGAGCTCTTGCAGATAACTCTGTCCCTGTCTGTGCAGGGCTTTGTAGTTAAACTAATGGAGTAGAAACAGGCTGCATCGAAGGCAGTGTTGCCTTCGTCAACCGCCTCTATTCCTGGTTTGATGTCAGCCTGCTGCTCCCAGAGGGCAATGGCGTTTGTCACTGATTTGACAAAGAAAAAGGACAAGTTCACCAAGTTGGTGGAAAAACACCGCCACTTGGAGAAGAAGTGGCATGAAGATGACTGCTTCCCCAGACCATTTGTGCTCTCCTCTAAAAAGTGGTAAGTCATCTGAAAAAGTCAGGTCCCAGACCAAAGCTGCAGGTCCTGTGCCCCCCCCCCCCCGACCATATCTGTGACACCAAGGTTGGGGTCCAGCACTGGCTCGCCTCCCCTGCTGGGGTATTCGTAGCCCATACTCCTGGGTAGCCTTAGTGGCTGGGGTGAGTGGTCCCAACTGTGTGGCAGCACTTGTTCACTGAATATGTTTAAATAAATACTTGAAAACTATTAATTTTAAGTTTGGAAGGTGCATCAGTTGTGTGCGTATGACAGCCTGTGAACCGCTGATAAAATGCCAGATGGCCCTGACAAAATATTGTCTCAACAGACCATTTCCAATGGCCTGGAAGGAGGAAAGCACATGCTTAGATCTGCTTATGGTGCCTCGGATGCTACTACCCGAGCTGCAGCTTCAGGGATTTGCATCTTCTGCCACTTTTGACTGAAAGTGGTGGGCTTTGCCTCTAATGTTCAGCAATGAGTACTTAATGCCCTATTCTGAGGAAAGCAGTTCTTTAGCTGTGACTTAGAAAATGCTCTGCGGGATCTACATTCCTCAAAGATGGCGCTGAGATCCCTCTTCACGCTGAACCCTAGGCCTCAAGGTAGGGGCAGAGGTTCATTTCAGTGGCCCTAGGCTTATCCAGGCTGTGGTTATTCCAAAGGTCCAGGATGTGATTCTCAGAGTCCTCAGCCTTCCACTTCCCAGGCCAAAAACTTGCCCCCTGGTGTCCATGCCAGACTTACAAAAGGCCAGACTGTTATTGTCACCTTCGCTGCCCCTGTTGCTTTCTGACCCCCCCCCCTTCTTCAGCCTCACTGCCTCAGGAAGTTCTAGTGAGAGGCTGAATCTCCCACTTCTTACAAAATGGAGTGAGATCACAACTGATGCCTGGGTCCTAGAGATAGTTCAGCTAGGACATGCCTTAGAGCTCCTTTCAGTTCCTCCGGTAACTCTGACTTTGCCAAACAGTTACCCTCTGGGACATCTTGCCTCTTGCTGGGGGAGAGTCAAATCTTCCTCCACAAGAGGGTTGTACAGCCCATTCCAGTTTCCGAACAAAACCTGGGCCATTATTCCTGGTACTTACCAGTACTAAAATGGACTGGGGATTTAAGGCCCTTACTGGACCTTTAAGGACTGAATCTATTCATCGAATACAAAAGGTTCCAAATGATCTCTCAGCAGTCCCCCCCTCCTCAGTGGAAGTGCATTGGATGTCTCTCTGGATATGAAGGACTCATGCCCCCGTGTCAAGATCAACAAGTCTCATCACCAGTACCTGTGGTTTCTCCTCCAGGGCTCGCACTATCAGTTTCACGTCTTGCCCTTTGGTTTGTATTCTGCACCACTTGTCTTTACCACAGTTTTTTCTGCGGTGGCAGCAGCCCTTCACAGGAAGGGCCTCTATGTCTTCCCTTGTATAGGAGACTGACTTCTGAAGGCCTCATTGCGGGAGGCCATAGTGCATACCCTGTTTCAGACCAGACAGCTGTTGGACCGGTTGGGTAGACTGGTCAGCAAGACAAAATCAGGCCTCACTCCATGCCAATGGCTGCAATACATAGGAGCTTACTGGACACGGGGCTGGGTGGGGCATTTCTGCTTGCTGACCATGCTACAGCCCTGGTTGCCCAAGCTCAGCTGGTCTTGTCCAGTCACTTTGTCTCTGCCACATGCCTGCTATGACTTATTGGCCTAATGGCTGCAGCCATACTGACTGTCCTTCTGGCACATCTGCATATCAGGATGCCACAGTGATTCATCTTGGCTCAGTGGCTCCGTATTCTGACAAGTTGGAGCATTTCATACCAGTGACTCCTCCACTGCGTCACTCCCTGCTCTGGTGGTTGGAATTCTCCAACCTAGAGATGGAGTACATATTTTTCCATCCTTTACCACTCCTGGTGTTGATGACAGATTCCTCTCACTCAGGATGGGGTGCCAATCTGGGCCCCTTCAGAACTCTGAGTCAATGGACCCTTTTAGATTTGGTTCTGCACAGGAACACTCTGGAGATGAGGGCAGTTCTGCGTGGCCTACAGACCTTCTCCACCCTCCTTCCAGGGCATCAGCTGCTGATCTGCACAGACAATATTTTGATGTCTTACAACAACTGACAGGATGGAGTCCACTCATATCCTCTCTGCAGAGAGGCGATGAGAGTTTGGCACTGGGCAATGGACTGCGACATGTTTCTGTCCACAGTGTTCCTCCCTAGTACTTTGAATGCCCTGGCAGATCACCTCAGTTGGTCCTGGGTGCCCTGCCATGAGTGGAGGCTTTTAGACTCCATCATGGATGACCACTTTATGAAACGGGGTTGCCCAGATATAGATCTGTTTGTGTCTCTGTACAACGCAAAACTGCCATGTTTCTGCTTGCTCGCTCCGGGGCCTGGAGTTTTCTGGCAAGACACATTGTCCCTCTCCTGGAAAGGGAGGTTCATGTATGTCTTTCTCCCATTCCCTCTCATACAGAGGGTTCTGGTCAAGCTGAGGTCCGAGTCAGCCTCCCTGATTCTGGTGGTCCTGTACTGGCCCAGACAAATTTGATTTCCTCTGCTTCAGCAATTGGCACTGGAACTGCCTGTCTCGTTCCCTCTGCGAGTGGGACTTCTGACACAGGAGTATGATGCTCTGGTGCATTCAGATCTGCTGTCCCTGCACTTACATACCTGACTCCTGAGGATGTAGAGCTCTCTCGCTTCAAGGTTTCCCTGGCAGTTGCTGCTGTTCTCGTGGCAGCTAGGAAGCCATCTATGCAGTATACCTACTCGCAAAAATCGACACGTCTTACAGTCTGTTGTGCTGCAAGTACCCTGGATCCCTTTACATGTCCAGTTCATCTAGTGCTGGCCTGCCTTTTGTTCTTAAAGGACTCAGGCCTCGGGTATTACTCTACAAAGGTCCACTTGGCTGAGGTGTCAGCTTTTCATGCCCTTCCAGATGGCAAGACTGTGGCCTAGCTTGAGGTAACCTGTAGGTTCTTCTGAGTATCCTACTTCTGCACCCCCCGCTCTGCAATCCTGTGCCATTGTGGGACTTTAATTTGGTCCTAGAGACCCTTACTCTGCCACTCTTTGAGTATGCTGCTACTTGTAAGCTGTGTTTCCTCTCTTGGAAAATGCTGTTTCTAGTAGCTGTGATACTAGATGCATTTCTGAGTAACAGGCTGTGGTTGCAGATCCCCCTTTTCTTATTTTTCACAAGGATAGTGATGCTATGTACTAATTCTCGTTTTCTACTGAAGGTCATGTCTGAGAGATCACTAAATCAAACCATTGATCTTCCTGTTTATTTCTGGACTTCCATGGATAGTGGGGAAAGTTGTTTACATACACTGGGCGTCTGCAGGATGCTGTGTTGGTACTTGGACCTTACTAAGGATTGTAGAAAATCCTCTCAACTGTTTGTGGCTTTCACCCCCCAACTGGTGGGTACTCCCATTTCAAAACGGGGCCTGTCCAAATGGTTGGCCTGCAGCTTGCTGTATTACTTCCTGTTTCCGGAAGCATGGTAAGGAGCTTCCTAGTCCTGTCCATGCTTACTCCACCAATAGGGTGGCTACTTCAGTGGCTTATTTCCACATTGAGTCCACTGCTGACATATATGCTGCTGCCACTCAGAGTACTCTTCATGCAGTCATGACATCATCTTGTGTAGATATGCCGGCTCTGGCTTTACTATTATGCAAGGCCTCCTTACTCAGGGTCCTAAGAGCCTGCCTTCCTCCCTCAGTGCTTGGTACTGCTTGGGCATCATCCCATGAAATGGCTCAAACGAGGGAGATATCCTCAAAGAAAACAAAATAGTTACTTACCTTAACAGTAGATCTTCAAGAGAGTATTCTCCATTGAGCCACAGCTCTCCCTTCCTCCTTCCTCCTCTCATCAGGTGATGGATGATTATCCTGCCTGCACTTGCTAGCTTGTTCTCCTCCAACACCCCTTACAGCATCTTCACTCAGGTTTCCATATCCTCTCCTCCGTGCCTGGCTTAGTCTTGGTTGCTTTGGTCCCTGCCGGTCCGATGATCTTCCAAGATTGTCTCCCGTGGGGAACTGAGGCATGCTGGGGACACCTGTAGCTGCCAACGAGATCCTTCAATGTAGATGGCCTCAGCCAACAATAATTTCTGGGTGGTGCTGATGCTGATGATATACAGTTCCATGATGTTCCTCAATGGAGGAGACTCTAATATCTGCTGTCATGGTAAATAACTATTCTTTTCTGATGTTAAAGAGCACAACACTATACCCACATATTAATTTTTTCAGAGACGGGCATGACACGAGAATGGGAACTTTCAGAAACTTCAAAATGCCAGATCTTGTTTTAGGAATGAAAGACAATGAAAAGAAAAATGGGTATCTTAATATTTTTGCCAGTAAAGCATTATTGCTGGAAAAAAACCCTATGTGATAATTAACAAATCCTGCTGCTTTAAAGTGACAGTGATACCACAAATGAAGAGTACTAAAACAACCAAGTGACAGTAACAGTGCATGGTGCAATAAGTAAGCAATTAAACACAAAGTGACGTTGGTTGTGCTGGTTTTACCACACACCCGGGGCCTAGTAAGGCATGAGGCCACAGGCTGAGTGTCTTTAGTCTCTGGACGTGTGGAAAAAACAGCACAACCCTTGCCATGAAGTATCTTATTGTGTTTAGAAAATTGGTCCATATGCAACAGTTAGAAAACAAACGTGAAACGTTTTAAAAGACACAACAAATATAAAATGCTGCTAAAAAATGTAAAATAGTCACTCCACAGATAGTTTCTACTTGTTAGTAATCTGGTCTTCTACACATTCAGTACATGGTGTTTGTTTACCATGAAATACAAGAATACAGAAGTCTGCAGTATTGAACTAGTAGAATGGCCCACAATACACTTATACATGGAAAGGTAACACGGAATTCATGAATTCAACATTTTTCATAGTTCCACTGGATACTCATGCAGGCCTCTAATGGAGCCAGAACCTCAATTTCATCTGTTGCAGGATAAGGGTGTGAGGCTTCTCTGGCAAACTGGCAAGGATAGGAGGGTTTTTTCCATGGTTAACAAAGAAATATCAGAAATGAAAACTCTGAACAGTACTTGATTTTTTTTTTATTTGTTTCTGTGTAAGGAGTGGCTCCATGAGTGGAAAGAGCTTTCAGTTATTTACCCATTTTATTTAAAGGATTTTTATATTTTGGGCCTAGTTGAAGGTTTTTATATATGAGTAAAGGTGGCAGCCATGTTTGTGATGGAAATCGGGAATGAGGGAAATGGCTC
This sequence comes from Neoceratodus forsteri, assembly GCA_016271365.2. NCBI lineage: Eukaryota > Metazoa > Chordata > Ceratodontiformes > Ceratodontidae > Neoceratodus > Neoceratodus forsteri. The sequence continues at coordinate 1,394,452,147 of CM057456.1, forward strand.
ATGAATTCTGTATATGAGTTGCCCAAATTCCAGATGCCACTGTCTAAAGTTGTTCAAACCTGTGCAGTTGTGGAGAATTGAGATATGGGTCTCAGAACTTGTTTAGCCTATCAGGAACCAGGACATTTCCAACCCATTTTATAAAATAGAATACACTAGCAAAAATATCAAACAGGGTGCATAGTATTGGGCTATACTGGACTGCCATGGGGCGTAATGAGGCCTGACTCCACAGGCAAAGGGCTTTATAGCCCTCGAAGATCCATATAGCCCATACCACCCACCCTGGAGGGTACTACTGCGCTTAGAAAATGGGTTATTTGTGACTTTTGTATAAAATAGTTTAACAAAAAAAAAAAATCTTAAAAAATAGTACAAATGAATAAAAAATGCATTATGTTGTAAAGTAGTCCATTTGCTGGTGCAGCTGCCAGTAGAGGGTGCTCCTGTTTTTAATGTGCTTTTATTATCTGTGCTTGTTTCCTTGCTGTCCCCTGTCTCCCCCATCCTGTTGTATTGTTAACTGCCCTATCTCGTTCAGTAGTTAAGCTGTATTTTTTTTTTTAAACAGAAGGAACTGTTGTTGCCTGAGAACGTCGTCAGGAAAGTGGCTGAGTGAGACTGAGAGAGCGTCTTGAGTGCAGTCAGAGAGAGACGAAGCTGCAGTGGCAGCTGAGTGCAGTCGGACAACAGTGCTGTTCACAAAAAGAAAGTAAGATTTTTTTTGTTTTGTTTTGTTTTTTGGTTTTTACTTGAATTGGGAGGAATATTGAAGCTGGAGTTGCGGGGAGGGGTGGCTTAGTCACTAACTCGCTCATGGTAAGCAAGATTAACTGAACTGAGCAGGGGGAGGCTCTCACTCACTAAACGAGGGAGGAAAATGGCAGCTTTACAGGTTTTAAAATTCCTGACTAGGCACATGAATACTAGCATGTGCTGAGACAGGTTGGCTGGCACCCATTTTTTACTATCACTGTTGGCACATAAATGTACCCATTGATAGGGATTTCATTCAATCAAAAGCTGGGAAATTTTCTGCCCATTTTCTAAAAGACATATGCTGTAGTATTAATAATTCGGGGACCAATTCCAAGCCTCAAAACCTTGCCATAGATATTACAATACAGGGCGGCCCTTGCGCGCAGCGGTGGGATTTCGCTTGCGGCGGCGACCGGGTTCGGAACGGACCCGGATCGCTGGAGAGCTGGCCGGGGAGAAGGATAGAGCGCCCTATGGACTGCTCTCCTCCTCGGGAGGGATGGGAGGCGATCGAGCTGCACCGATTTCTGGCGGAGGCCGGGAGTCACGTTGCCGACATCAACAGTTCGTACTGGAGGCGGGGCAGGACGCTTTGCGTCATTGCACGTCCCCGCCTCCCAGAAAAAGGAAAATGGGGAAAGCCGCCAAGAGCCATTAATGAAGCTCATCAAGTGCTTCAATTAGCCCCCCCAGGCCAGCCCCCTTGACCTAGTCCCATGTCTGCGGCATGTGGGCCCAGTGCCGCAGCCCCACCGTGGGGGGTAAGCCACGGGGTATCAGGAGGGCCGAGGCCAGTGTGGGGGAGTGGAGGCGATAGGTGGAGGCTGATGTCGTGGGCTTCCACGGCTAGAAGGCATAAAAAAAAAAAAGATATTACAATACAATAATAATTTTTATAATAATAGAGAGTAAGTGTCTCAGTTGGTAGCACATCCGCCTCTGGGCCAGAAGGTCATGGGTTCTCTGGCACCCGAGTGCAGTACTAAGGAGATGCTATACTGTCTGTGTGTGTGTGTGTGTGTGTGTGTGTGTGTGTGTGTGTGTGTGTGTGTGTGTCGTCCTTCGAGTGAGCATTAAACTAAAGTCCTATCTGCCATTTCTTGTGTTTGTTCAGGCGGACGTTAAACATCCTATGGCACTTCTAAGAAAGTATAGGGAACATGGGTGTCAGCAGGCATATCAGTGTACTCTGCCGAGTACAGTAAAATCTGGAAAACCCAGGGCCAACATGAACCTCAGACCAAGGCAACAAACACAAACAGAGCCTGACATATCTGAATAACTGTTTCCCCCCCCACTCGGATGCTTTAGTGTGAGTCTGTGAATGATGTTTGGAAGATGTGTGAGTACCTAACTTAAAGTCCATGCTCACATGAATGACCCAGTCAAGTATGTGTGCATGCATGAGTGCTGGTGTAAATGGACTTCTGTAAGGCTGGCTACCTCGATGTGGTACAGAGACTTATCACAATGTATCCTAAACATCGTAACTAAAAGCCAGCCAACTTCTACCAAATTGGTTGTTTGTGTGTGTGTCTCCGATAAAACAGAATGGCTTACTACAGTTACTAATGTGGGTGAGGCAATGTCTGTGTGGTTAGGCAGCACATCTTTGGTTTTGTGTTTATGGAGGGGCAACAGTTCCGTCAACTCTTAAATACAATTTTAAAAGCTTCTGGCTACACCCTGTTGAGAATTTCCTTATGTCTTGTCCCATCTGATTCAGTGTCTGATGATTTGTATCTGTATCTCCCGGACGAAGTTGCAGATATTGTCGTGCCCTCCTTTCCTGGTCAACAACAACTAAAAAAATAAAAATGGATGTTTCTATTATATTATGTATATAATGAAAGGTAAAGCATGTACAGTAGGGGGCAGGGAGAGAGGCCACATCCTCAAACCCATACCAGCCCATGCTTGCCTTTGGGTTTCAGCCAGGAGACTGCAGGGAGCAGCTATGCTGCAAGATAGTAAAATCATAAATTGGGCTGCCCCAAACCCTTACGTTCCCAAGGCAGTTCCAGAATTTCTTGTGCTAACCAGTGCCTACCTCAATGCCAAACAAATTTCATGTATTCAGTGATTAGTTTTCTCCAGTAGGTCTCCGGGATCTTGAGTGGAAAAGTTTGATATGAAAATAAAAGTCTAGGCAGAACATTCATTTCTAGGGACATGGATATGTTGTTCAGTCCACACTTACTGGCAGGTTCCTTGCCGCTTTAAATCTTGCCGGAAGGTCTTCAAGCTGGCTCTTCCCACCCACCTGGGTGGTAAAACTTTCGGCTCCGCCCCATGATGCCAGATCTTCCTTACCGCTTGGAAGCTCAGGTTCCCTCCTTAGCGCTCTGCGTTTTTAGGCCTGGATCCTGACTCGTTGGTTAAACCAAACCTTATTCTCAAATTTTCTAGACTTCGGTCTGTTTCTTCCTTCACGGCTGCGATGGATAAGTTGACTCCCGGATTTCGGCAGTGCCCATGCGGGCAGAAGATGTCGTGCTGATCTGCACTCCTACATTATTGCCTTGGAAGCAGGCACGATCAGGCCTGCGAGGTGTGCAAGTCCTTCTCAACCACTGTCCTCGAAGACCGTGCTGCCAGACTCCAACTTGGGCGCCCCGAGAGACGTATTCCTCCAGTGAAGTCAAAGGAGGCCCGTTGGGTGGTGTCCGCAGCGGCGGGCTTGGCTGAGCAACTTGAACAGATGATCGCCCTCGAAGAGGAGGCGGCCCAGGCTGCATCTTCATCCTCCTCGGTCGCGGCATTTATCCCGCTCTCCTTGGGCTCCTCCTACACTGCTTCTTTTAAGGAGCTTTGTCAGTCCCTCTCTACAAAAGGTGAGGGTCCATCGGGACATACCTCTTGGTCCAAGAAGAAGGACTCGAAGGGTAAGTCCCACCGTCGGCGTTTGTGGGAGCGGGAGAGGTCCCTTCCCTTGACAGTCGACACTCTACTTCGGTCGAGGTTGAGGCTAAGGCCGCTGGCTTCATGGTGTCCCCGTCAGGTCAGCCAGCCGAGACACCTGTCGATGCGGTCGAGATTTTTCTTGATGGGCTGTCAACTGGAGAAGCCGACAACCCTTCTTCACCGGTTCCCCCGGTGGAAACCGAGGACTTGCCTACGCCTCCTGTGCTGGAGTCCCCGGTTAAGGTTCCCGAGCTGAGGGAGGAACGGGTTTCTCCTGCTCCCTCCCAGACCCACCATCGGAAATACCGACGGTCTCGGTCTCGGACCTCTTCTAGGTTTAGCCGATCCCGCCGACACTGGCGGTATCGGTCTCGGCACCGAGGAAAGCGGCAATGCCGCTCATCCTCGTCTTCTTCCTCCTCGGAGGAAAGGCTTCAGCGAAAATTGCATCGACGCTGCGAGGACTTGATGTGGCAGCAGCTCCTTCTGACCGGGAACAAGCCGACCCCGTCGCCTTCCCCGGCCATTAAGTGGCTGTCACTGGAACGGCCAAAACAACCCCTCGTGGTTATCGAGGAGCCCAAACCGGCAGCGGTTGTTCAGCCGAAACTGGCTGCGCCACCCATTGTGGTGGAACCCCCGCCTCCACAACCTAAATCTGGGGCTCCGACCAAGGATTCTTGGTCGGGTCAGGGGTTGCCCCATCGGTTGTCGGTCACCGTCACTCCCGATCATCCTTGGCAAGTGGAGGGTGGCTCAGGCCCTAGGCAGCTGTTCGCAGACTCCTCGGAGTCTGATGATGACTGTTCCCTGTTCTCCAGGCCCCTTGACCTGGAGTCCACTGGGGGATAGTCGGTGGATGAGAGCCCATCCTCATTCATGGGTTTCTTTGGCTCATCTCAGAATCTACTGGGATGAAGCTCGAACCCGTGTCTAAGCAGGCCAAGTATCCCCTCACGGAGATACTGGACTGAGGGGATTCTCCCACAGAGGCCTTTCCAGTGGCTGAAACCATTGTTGGCCCAGCTTTGGAGTTATGGCAGCGGCCGGCTTCTTGTTCTGCTCCTTCGGCCAGGATGGCCAGGAAGTATGCGGTCCCCACCGGTTCACTATCCGGTTTTTCAGAGCACCCTTCTGCGGAAGGGCTTGTGACCGATAGTGTTTTCCGGCGTTCGGGAACACCAGGGACATGGACAAGCCTCCCGACAAAGAGTCCAAGAAGCTGGACTACGCCGGGCGTAAAGTGTACGCTATGTCCTCCCTAAGCCTTCGTCAGGCCAGTTCGGCCGTACTGATGGCACACTTTTCCCACGCCCTTATGGGCTTCCTGGATGAGGTGATTCCTCATCTCCCGGCTGACCTCCAGACTACGGTCAAGCTGGTGTGGGATCAGGGAAGGACGGTGGCGAAGCAGCAGCTCCAAACTGCTCTTGATATTGAAGACTCTTGTGCCCGGTCAGTAGCGGCCAGAGTGGCCATGCGCCACAGAGCTTGGCTGCGGATCTCCACCTTCACGGCGGATACCCAGCACAAGCTGGCAGACGTCCCCTTCCTGGGTACCGACTTGTTCGGTCCGGGGGTGGAGGGCCATTTGCAGAGGATCGAGAAGTCCAATGCCACCTTGGACTCGGTCACATCTGCCCAGAAGGACAAAGGCCGCCAGCAGCAGCATAAGCCCTTTCGGCCTTCTGCCCCTACGGCACGTCCAGCCCAGCAACACCAGCATCAGGGCCAGCAGACTCGCACTTGGCACCCCAAAGCCAAGCCTGCAGCTTCCTCCAGCAGGAAGCTGGGAGGTCCCTCGGCCGGTCCCTCCTCCAAGCCTGCCCAGTGACGGGTTGAGGATGTCACCCCCAGCCTCGGCACTCCCCCCCGGGTTCCCCCGTGGGGGAACGGCTCCGCCACTTCCTTTCCGCCTGGTCCACTATCACCACGGACCGCTGGGTGTTGGAAGTGGTAGGAAAGGGTCTGCCTCTGGAATTCGAGCAGGCCCCACCCTTCTGAGCCGTCGCCCCACGGGGGGCTATGGGGTCCGTGGCCTCTCTGTTGGACCGACGAGCCGACATTGCCCTGCTCCTCCAGAAGGAGGTGATCAGGGAGGTGACGGATCCTTCACCAGACCCAGGGTTTGTGTCCAGGTATTTCCTGGTCCCGAAACGGACGGGGGGCTGGCGCCCTATTCTAGACCTACATAACCTGAACAGGTTCCTAAGGTCTCGAACCTTCAGGATGGTCACTCTGGCTCAGATCATTCCATCCTTGGAATGAGGTGTGTGGTTCTGTTCTCTGGACCTCCAGGACGCGTTCTTTCACGTCCCAATCCGTCCGTCCCACCAGCGATTCCTCCGCTTCAGAGCAGAGGGGTCCATTTACGAGTTCCAGGCCATGCCCTTCGGCCTCTCTCCAGCTCCCAGGGTCTTCACCAAGTGCATGGCAGTGGTGACAGCATCTCTGCGGCGCCGAAGGATCCGGGTGTACCCTTACCTGGACGACTTGCTGATTGCGGCCGCCACCAGACTAGAGGTGGAGCGGTCCAGGGATCTGGCCCTCCAGGTTTGCGCTCAGGTTGGCCTCCTCATCAACGAGGCCAAATTGGAACTCGTGCCAAAGCAGGTGATTCAATTCATCGGGGCAGAGCTCAACTTCTCTTCGAGCCAGAGTACGGCTCCCGGCGGACCGGGTCGAGTTTCTTTCCTCCTTTGCCCAGTCATTTCAGGTTGGGCAATTGCACCCTGCCCGGGACTTCCTGTGCCTCCTGGGCCTCATGGCAGCCTGCACCAGCATGGTCCGTTGGGCCCGTTGGCACATGCATCCCCTACAGTGGGGACTGGCCAGTCAATGGTCACAGCGCTCCGGTCCTTTGGACCAGCCAGTGGCAGTGACCCAGGAGATGTTGAACGCTCTCCAGTGGTGGATCGTTCCAGCTCATCTGCAGGAGGGCATCCCGTTTGTCCACCCCGAGCCGACGGTCACTCTATCGATCAGCGCCTCTCTGATGGGTTGGGGTGCCCATCTGGGGGAGCACAGAGCACATGGTCTCTGGTCCCCTTGGGAGTCTCGATGCCACATCAACTTGCTGGAGCTTCAAGCGGTCCGACTAGCCCTTACCGCCTTCGCTCCGTTTGTAGGGGGTCAAGTGGTCCAGGTCCAAACGGACAACACCACGACCATGTACTACCTAAACCACCAGGGTGGGACATGCACCTTGCCCCTGTGCAAGGAAGCTCTCTGCACTTGGTCCCTTGTGAGCAGACTGGAGGTGGATCTCCTAGTCATCCATGTGGCGGGAGCCTCCAACACTCTGGCCGATGCCCTAAGCCGGATAGGTGCTGCATCTCACGAGTGGTCTTTCCTGCCGGAGGTAGTACATGATCTGTCCTCCCACTGGGGCACACCTCAGGTGGACTTGTTTGCCTCCAGGGAGAATGCGAAGCTGAGGCTGTTTCATGCCCGCCCCCCCTCAGCAGGGCTTGCTGCAGGGGGATGCCTTCTCGAGGCCGTGGACCCCGGGCCTCTTCTACGCCTTTCCCCCATTTCCTTGGATCCACAAGGTGCTTCTCAAGGCGAGGAGGGACAAGGTGCAGGTGATTCTGGTAACCCCAGACTGGCCCCGCCAGTTCTGGTATCCGGATCTCCTCAGCCTCAGCTCCAGGCTCCTGAGGCGGCTCCCAGCCCGCCCGGACCTGATCTCAGTCAACCAGGGGAAGGTTCTCCACCGGACCTTCAATCTCTGCACCTGACGGCCTGGTTCCTGGCTAGAGTTCCAGGCCTTGGGTCTTTCCGACAAGGTCCTCAGTGTTGTTGAGGCATCCCGTAAGGAGTCAACCGGAAGTACTCGCCTTCATTTGGTGTCAGGAGTAAGGGGTTGGACCCTCCTCCTGCTCCTTGGCCAGCATTCTGGACACCTGTGGTCCTTCCTCAGCTGGGGCTTCGGTCGACGACCCTAAAGGTGCACCTGGCAGCTATCTCTGCTTACGGGCACAGGCAGGAAGCAGTCAGTGGCATGAGGAGGAAGGTGGTTGGGCGGCTTTTCAAGGCACTGATCACGTATCCTCCAGTGTGAGAACCTCCACCTCCGTGGGATCTACTGCTGGTATTGGCTAAGTTCATGGGCAAGCCATTGAACCAATGCACAGGTGTGACATCTCTCACCTGTCATGGAAGACCGCCTTCTTGGTGGCTATCACGTCCAGCCAGAAGGATGGGAGAGCTCCAGGCGCTTTCCATCGAGTCTCCTTATCTGGTCTTTCACAGGGACAAGGTTGTCCTACGCCCCCACCCGAAGTTCCTTCTGAAGGTGGTGTCGGAGTTTCACCTTAACCAGGTGTTGACTCTGCCGGTGTTCTACCTCAGTCACACCTCGGAGGCTGAATATAGGCTCCATACTTTGGACCCTAGAAGAGCGCTCTCTTATTACAAGGAGCGAATGGCTGAAGTTCGGGGAGAGGTTCGCCAGCTGTTTGTCACCTACGCTGAAGCCGCACCTGGCAGAACTGCAGCCAAGCGGACGATAGGCAGGTGGATCACCTCCTGCATAGATCTCTGCTATAGGTTGGTGGGCATGGAGCCTCCCAAAGGGATAAAAGCTTATTCTACCCGCCATACCGCTGCTTCGGTGGCTGCTTCCAGGGATGTTCCTATCCAGGAAATCTGCAGGGCTGCTACCTGGAAGTCAGCACACACCTTTATTACCCACTTCCACATCGACCTTGAGTCATGCCGGGATGCTGGTTTTGGAGGTACAGCCATATATTAAGAACTCAAAGTGGAGACTAAATGTGTATTCATTAAGCAGAAAATATTTCCAAACTTCAGTTGAAACCATAGTTGAGGAATACCAAGCTCATAATCATGTGGGAAGCACATTAATGGGAGCCTGGTGGGACGGCCTAAAAGCGACAGTCATATGGAAAATTATCTCCTATGCTTCACATCTTAAAAAAGAACAGGAGAAACAGCGTTTAGAATTAGAAAGTCAAATATATGACATCAAGTGTGAGCACATTTCATTAAATGGGCAACATAAACTATAGTTGGATCAATTAAGGAAAAAAAACCCTCCCTCCCCCTGGGCATACCTTTTGTGGCCATAGCCACTGGAGCTGCTCCTCGCCTGTCCGCCAGCATTAATCAGATACCCTCCCTTTCCCCGGGCATACCTTTTGTGGCCATAGACGATGGAGCTGCTCCCCAGAATTAATCAGATACCCTCCCTCACCCGGGGCATACCGTTTGCGCCTGAAGCCACCGGAGATGCTCCTCACCTAGCTGCCAGCATTAATCAGATGCACTCACAGCTGCAGCCAGGACCCAACCAGACACAGCGCCCTACTGTTATTTGAATTTGGTGCCTTTTCTGAATCTCTGCTCCACTGCTTTTTTACCTTGCTTGTACCTAAGGACTGCCTTGCTGAACTTCATTTATTTCACTTATTTTATTTATTTATTTCATTTTGGTAACCAGGTAGGCCCAGTAAGACCAGATGGTCCCTTTTTCAGGGGCAACCTGGGGTAATTACAGAGAGACATAAAGCAGTGACTTATCCATTATACGATTAGAGAGAAGCAATAGCCACATAATACAGAGGAATACTGCATCATTAGTTGACATAATTTTTAACATAACAGGAGACACAATTTACAGAGCTATAATAAAGCTATAATTTATATAATTCAAAAGTCTCACAGGTTGAGGCCTAGTGTGCTAATTTTAACCACTTTCACTTGCAGCAGGAGCATTGGTTAGATTTCAATAGATGGGATTTGAGCTCATTCTTGAAACCCCTTAGGGAGGTAAATGTTTGGATGCTGCTTCATTGCAGTTTCAACTCTGTTATGCTATGTTTTAGTATTTAATTTAGTTTAATTGTACTTTAATTTATTGTTTGGTACATGTGATGTTCTGCACCTTCCCTGTAAGCTTTCTGTCTGTACTTTCTACACTTTCCCTCTAAGCCTGCCTGCCTTCCTTCCTTCCCTTGTAACTTGAACATAATCCCTCCCTCCCGCCTGCTGTTTATTTAAACTGTGTCCCTTTTCCTCCTCAGATACTCTCCATCCCCCCCGGGCATACCTTTTGCGGCCATAGCCGCCAGAGCTGCTCCTCGCCTGCCCACCAGCAGTAATCAGGTATGTGCACAGCTGCAGAAAGGACCCGACCAGACACAGCACCCTACTATTGTTTGATCCACCCACCCCCCATTCTTGGTTGTCTCTAAATTTATAGGATCTGCTGGTCACCTGACTTTTCCTTCTCAGCTCCAGCCACTAGGTATCACTAAATATTTTGCTTTTCCTGCTGCCAACATGTTCAACCCTCTATCTCACTAATTACTTGCCATCCTGTCCTGGCCCTACCTGCTCCCCTACTATCTCAGTCTCAAGCAACAGCCCTCCCCACCCTCTCCACCTCCATGTACTTTTCCTGAATTATGGTGCCTTCCACCACCTACCTACTGTTCCTCCTTCTTGCGTCTCATACCCCTCCTCTGTGTCCCCCTCAAAGGAGCACCCCCCCGTAATTGCTCCTCCTTTGTCACCCTCCCCTTTCTACATGCTGTCACTACCAGCACCTACCACCCCATCCACCCGTGCCTTCTCTGTCACCCTAACTAAGCATATATCCCTCCATCACCCCCCCCCGAGCCCCCTAAACCTTACTGTTCTCTTCCAAGAAGCGTCTACTGTACTCTTTTCTCCTCCTTCTCTTCTTGATTTTAGGAGATGTCGAACTTAATCCCAGTCCCCACCCCCTTCCCCAAAGGGTCTTCAAATTTCCACATAAACACCCGCAGTCTTCTACTCAAAATGGACACCCAAAAAGTCTGGATTACCCAGCACCCATTAGATGTTCTCTGTGTCTTGGAGTCCTAGCTTTCCTCTCACACCCCCGAAACCCAACTTATCCTTCTGAACATCACACTTTACCGACAGGACCGTGGCAAGCAGGGTGGCAGACTTGCCATGTATGTCCAAAGCTCACTCCCCAGCTCCATCTCCCTTCAAAAACAGTCCCCAAATCCTAAGAGACCCTCCTTGTTCATCTCTCCCTACCTTCCACAGTCCCCATCTATATCAGCACCCTCTACACTGCCCCTAAACTAGTCCCTAATTCCCTCTTATCATGCCTCTACTCAGTTGTCTCCCTCTCCTCTGATGGTGAGCTACTCATGATGGGGGATTTCAACATTGACTGGCTCTCTCCCCCCAACACCAGAACCTCCACTGAGTCACTAAATCTCTCTCAGCTGTTAAATGAACCAACCCATTACAACCCACACTCCACCAACCATACCCTCCTCAACTGGATCCTCTCCTCTCACCCCCACCATATATCTGCCTCTGGAGTCCTGAATGACACTATCAGTAAGCACTGTTTCACTTATCGCATCAGGAAGGTTCACCTTCCCAAATCCTCCCCCAAATATCTCCGCTATCGCTCTACCCACAAACTAGCTCCCTTGTGCAGCACAGGGGCCAGTTGGTGCCTAAGGAGGAGATTAAGGGACTCTATCAGAAACAAAAATGGTAAAGGGTCAGTCCACAACTGTTATATCATGGAATGTGAAAGGATTCACCTCCCCAGCTAAGAGAACTAAGGTGTTAACAGCATTTAAAGGAAAACTGCACTCTCGTATCGTCTAAATGTCATTTACTTCGATGTCAGCAGACAACTCTTTACATGTAGCAGTTGAAGATGTATGCAACTGCTTCATTTAGTTTTCACACTGCATACTAGGCCCTGTCACTCTCCTGGGAGGGTTCATTTCGTGGTTGTTGAAATCTCATTGTTCCTGAGAGCTACATTAGCATATGAGAATGTGATGCGTAATCAACCTTTTAATTCCCAGTATGTCTGTCTGCTTTAGTAGTTTTAAAAGAACCAAGCTGCAAGAAGGTGTGAAATACCACATTTACCTTCAGTGAGTTTTACAAGCTCTCTGAGTTGTAATGCAAGTTTTTTCCCCTTTAAACTCCATTCGGTTTACAAGTTTCCAGAGAGTTTTTGCAGGGTATTTGTAATTTTAACATGGAGAAACATGATATAAATGGTTGATCTGACATCATGTTCTCATATGCTAATACAGCTCTCAGGGACAATGAGATTTCAATAGTCACGAATGGACCCTCCCAGGAGAGTGACAGGACCTAGTGTGAAGTGTGAAAACTAACTGAAGCAGTTGCATACATCTTTAACAGCTACATGAAAACAGTTGTCTGTTGACATGGAAACAAATAACATTTAGAAGATATAAGGGTGCAGTTTTTCTTTAAGCAAAGGAGGGCTAGCATTGCACTGCTCCAGGAAACTCACCTGACTCCAAGAAAACACGGCAAGCTGGTGGGAGGATGGGTGGGGGCCTGCCATACGTCCTCATACAACTCTCATAAGAGAGGGTTGCTCTATTGCTACATAAGAACTTTCCATTTACGATACTCTGCACTGTTAAGGATCCTTTGGAAGGCCGCTACATTTTTTATAGTAGGAGAGGTTCATGGAAGGGAATTGACATATGGAAGTGTAATATGCCCCATCGGTGCTGGACCCAGCCTTCTACCAGACCGTCATAGATGTACTTACTAGGGAGCAATTTCCCAGCTTAATAATGGGAGGGGACTTTAACTGTGTGGCTGACCCCAAGCTGGACTACTCTGGGACGAGATCTAGAGTGGTGGGAGCCGTCCAGCAGTGGCAAATGGGGTTATCAGACCTGAATATGGTGGGCGCGTGGCGAATTTCCAACCCTGGGGCCCGAGAATACACATTTTTTTCTCACCCACATGTTTCTTAGTCTAGGTTAGACTATATTTATATTCCCAGAGAGCTATACCCACAATTAATGGATGCGAAGCACAGACCAATTTTTGTGTCAGATCATGCCATGGTACAAATAGAAGTACTTTTCACACAGAGGGAGGAAGGGAGGGGAGGATGGCAGTTCCCTACTTATTTGTAAGTGAAGAAAGAGTTCCAGGAATACAGTAAGACACAATGGAAATCATATGTGGAACATACTCAAGGAACAGTGGACATAGTGGGTAGCTACTGGGAGGCAGAGAAGGCCTACATGAGGGAGGTGATGATTGGATATATGACCAGAGTAAGGAAGGAAAAGAGACAGAAACAGCTGGACCTAGAGAAGAAAATTGTGGACTTAGAACATAGAGTGATAGATACTGGGGACGAAGGGATACTGCTGGAATTGCAGGTGGCTAGGGAGGCACTGAACATTTGCCTGACAGAGGAAGCTAAAGCAAGACTGTTCTTTGCCTGGCAAAAAATATGAGTGGGGAAATAAATTGGGACCCCTATTGGTGCACCTAATGAAGGGGGGGTAAAACAACAAAGAGGATAGTAAATATTAGAACAAGGGAGGGACACCTTGTACAGGAGGACGCACAAATTCAAAAATGTTTCCGAGAATATTATGAGAAGTTGTACCAGGCAGAATGCATGGTCTCGGAGCAGTTTATGGAAACATTTTTGGAGGGACTGAATATCCCCGCTCTAGATGATGAAAAGAGAGCTATACTGGTGTGTGGGGGGTAAGATCATGGTAGAAGAAGTAACTAAGGCAATAGGGACCCTACAGAGAGGAAAAGCGGCAGGGCTAGATGGGTTTGGGGTGGAGTATTATAAGTAATTGAAAGGGGAGTTAGCTGCACCATTAAGGGATTTGTTGGAAGAGGCAAGGGCAGAGAGGGGACTGCATGGATCATACTGTGAGGTCAACATTTGTGTTCTTCTCAAGCCACATAAGGACCATGCGGAGTGCTCCTCGTATAGACCAATATCCCTGCTAAATTATGATTGTAAGATTATGATAAAGGTCCTAGCCCTGAGGTTGGAAAAGGTACTCCCTCTGATTGTTCACCCCAACCAGATGGGATTCGTCCAGGGTAGATTTGTCATATCACAATATGAGAAGGTTGCTGAATGTGATATGGTGGGGCACTCGGCATCCTGGGCAAGCTTGTGTACTGTCTGTGGATGCCGAGAAAGCATTTGGTAGGATAGAATGGCTGTACATGCTGAGAGATATGGACTAGGGGAGGAATTCATAAAATTGCTGGGAGCTTTTTACAAAGCACCAAAGACATGGGTGCTAGTTAATGGCCTACCGCCTGAGGAGTTTCAGCTTGGGAGGGGCACCAGGCAGAGGTGTCTCCTCTCTCCCCTCCTGTTTGCTCTCACAATAGAGCCACTGGCTATAAAAATTAGATCTGACCCACGGATTATGGGTGTTATGGATGGGGGGGTGTACATCACACCATTACATTATATGCAGATAATATTTATCTTTTCATAGCAAACCTGGAGAGATCTATGCCTGCTCTCCAGGAAAATGTAAGTAATTTTGAGAAATTTTCAGGGTATAAATTGAATATTAATAAATCAGACATCATGTATCTGAACGGGGAGGAGGGGGAGGGGAGCTGCATGGGGCTTAAAATTAGTGGATAAAGCATTCACATACCTAGGTATCAGGATGGGATGGGATTTGGGTAGCTTATATGCCCTAAATTACACCTCCATGTTTGAAACAATTTCGAAGGACCTATGCAGGTGAAGGGCCCTCCTGATCTCATGGCTGGGTAGAATTAACCTTCTGAAAATGAACATCCTACCCAGGATTTTATATGTGATGCAGATGGTGCCCACCTGCCCAGTTAATAAGGACATTAAAAAGATAGAGAGGGGCTTTACAGATTTTCTCTGGCAGGGTAAGAAATTCTGAATTAGCCTGAAAAGGCTTAAGGCCTCAGGAGAAAATGGGGGCAGGAATTTCCCAGATATTAAAGGATATTTTCTAGCCACACAGCATAGATAGATACATAACTGTGTAAATAGAAGTGGGGCTGCCATCTGGTTTGATTTAGTGGAGGAAGGGTGCCTGGGAAGAGTTTTGGCATACCTAGGAGAAGGAGGGGCACAAGCCTACAGATGGTTAAGAAATCCAAATCCATTGGTAGTCACAGTACTAGAGGCATGGGGGCATATTAAGAAAAGGAGGGGAGCTGAACAAGTACATGCCATGCTGGTACCGGTGGCAGGTAATACAGACTTTTTGCCAGGGCTTAAAGACGATGGGTTCCAAATGTGGCAAGGTAAGGGGGTTAGGTGTGTGGGAGATCTCCTCACCCTGGAGGAGATGTATACATTTGAGGAAATTCAGATGAGACTGGGGATACCCCCCTCACATTTGTTTAAGTTTTTTCAGGTTAGGAACTATTGCCAGAGATTAAACAGGGTGTCATCAGCAGATACTCCTTTGACAGGGGCAGAGAGAGAAATTTAGGGGGCTAAAAATAATGAAAAGGTGCTGATGGGGAGGTTGGCAAAATTGGACAGGAACTTCTTCCAGGAGGATACCCAGAGGGTAAAGCAATAGTGGGAACGTGACCTTGGTATTCTAATCTCAGAATACAACTGGAAGTTAGTATTAGCCTCTCATATGGGGCTCCTCCTTTGTAATAAAATTCAAAGAAATGCAATACAAATTTCTACATAGGTTACATTACCCACCCAGTATGATCCACAAGTTCTATCCAGGGGTGTCTCTATGCTGTGGCAAATGTGGGGCAGCTTGAGGTACCTATTTTCACTACTACTGGGAATGTCTCCATCTTGCGCCATACTTGAGGGGAATTGCACACGGGTAAACTAGGATGGAAGTGCAAACAACTGAGATAACCCTACATTCGCTGTTATTGGGAGTAGAGGACCTGGGGGGGGGGGGGAGTAGGATTTGTACTCCAGGTGGCTGAGAATTTTGCTAGTGGTGGCCCGACAGGGGATACAGAATCTCTGGATCACCAGTTCAGTCCTGATGGTGGAGCAGTGGAGGGGACTGGCCATTAAAGTACTTGCAATAGACAGGTTGACATATGTGCTAAAGGGCAGGAAGAGAGATTCATGAATGACTGGGGCAAATTTTGATGGCTCTTACTCCGGGAGAGGCGCTGATGCTGAGGGAGGGAGGAACAGCATAGGCTTTGTGTAGGCTGAGGGAGGGGGGGTCTTGGGAAAGTATACCCACAAAATAGATTGAAAGCATCGACGAATGTATGGGATGCAACTTAGAGAATCTGCACAATACACAAAACTGTGATGACAGAGTTATAATCTGAGCAAAGCATCATTTTCCTTTTTTATGCCTGTATTTATTTATTTAGCTTTTGTTAACCGGGTAGGTACACTAGACAATACATTTGCCTATTTTCAGGTAAGACCTGGGAGGGTACCGGAAATACAAGTTCAAATACATTGGACAACACAGGTACAGAATCAATCAGTTTACAGAGTCAGAGCACACATTGCATGATCAAGTGGTTACTCACAGTAGGACTTGTGCATTAAGAACTGTGCAGTGAATAACATTAGAGGTATAATAAATACTATTATATATACACAACTGCAGGACCCCCAGAAGGAAGACCCACCCCCCAGTGCTGATTATGTACAACTGTTGGACCCTGGGAAAGTGGTGCCATGGACAGGGCCATGCCCAGGCTGAGTCAGGGTGGAGGCAATACATACCAAGTCACACCCCAGAGCCAGGGCCAGAAGAAATCATGGAGGCTTGGGACAACCACACACAGAGGAAAGCTTCAGGTGGTTCCATAGGGAGGATCTGAGGCAACCATGTGAGGGAGAGGAGTGGATCAGGGCAGGAAGCGAGCTCCGCAGCCTGGGTGCGCTCGAGGCAAAGTCTCTGTCACCCACTTGAGTACAAGTGGTCAGTATCTTAAGGACAGCAGAGCCCAGGGACCTGAGAGAGTAGTGAGAGGAGACAGCCGGTACAAGGAGTGCCACCAACCCGGGGGGGGGGGGGTGCCAGTCCGAAGAACCTTACCCGTGAAGCATCCCAGGACAAAGTCTAAGTAATTAGAGGGAGAGAGACAATTCAGCTTGCTGTACAGGTCACAGTGATGGGTGAGATGAGGGGCAGCAAGAGCAAAGCGACAAATATTAGTATATGGGACGGGCCATCTAGAAAGGTGCGCTTTGGCAGTGTGAGCAAACAGAAGGCTTCCGTAGGAGAGAGAGGGGAGGAACACACCACAAGCCAGTGCAAGTCGGGCAGCAGGGGTGAGGTTACTCTTTGCTCTGTAAGCCATACCCGGTTTACAGTTGACAGTTTTGCAGACATTCTGGATATGATGCCCAAGGTCGCGCTGTGGGTCGAGTGTCACACCAGGGTATTTGACGGTGCTAGTGACAAGGACCGGAGCGTCATCAAGTCCGGTGATGCACAGTGGGGCTTGGGAGGCCTTAATCTTGGACAGGGACCCCAAACATTATGGCCTGAGTTTTTTTTAAGGTTGAGAACCAGCTTATGGGATGCAATCCAGGATTGGACACTCCTGAAATCCTCACTCAATTGACGGTTAATGTCCCCAATATCCTGAGAATGAGTGAGGATGACCAGATCATCTGCATACAGGGTGGATTTGCAGTGGGCATTGGTAGATGGTAGGGCATTGACAAAGATAGAGAAGAGCAGGGGAACCAGGACTGAACCCTGGTGCACTTCTGAGGATACAGTAGTAGTCCCCGAGAGCACCTTGCTGAAACTGACCGGCTGTTGTCTACTTTGTAGGTAATTGGAGAACCACCGAAGGACCTGGGAGGACGGGTCAAGGGACCAAAGCTGAGAGCAAAGCATGGAATGCTCAACAAGGTCAAAGGCCTTGGAGAGGTCAATAAAGACAGCACCAGAGAGTTTCTCCTGGTCCATAGCTGTTCTTATTCCAGATGTGACAGACTAGGGCAGAGGATGTGCTATGCCCTTTCCTAAAGCCATGCTGTGCCGGAGACAGCAGCTCGTGACAGTGGATATACTCCGAAAGCTGCGCAGCTACTACTTTCTTAAGTAGTTTGCTGACCCTGGATAATATGGCTATTGGGTAGTAGTTGTCTATAACTTTAGGATTGCCCTGCTTAAGGATGGGGACCACCCTGGATACCTTCCATATGTCAGGGATAATCCTGGAAGTGAGGGACAGGTTGAAAATATGAGCCAACGGAGTGGCTATATAGGTGGCACCAAGACGAAGGAACCTGGGCTCCAAGCCATCGTGGCCAACACTGGAGTGGGGGGAGAGACCAGAGAGCAATCTCTGCATCTCATGCGGCATCACAGCCTGAAAATAGAGGAGCGGCCAGGAGACTGGATCCAAAGATGGAGCAGTGACCAGGCCACAACTGCCAACCCCACTAGGGGAGAATTGAGAGGTGTATGCAGACAGGTCCGAAAAATGCATGTTAAATGCATTAGCGATGCTAAGCGGATTGTTACAGCTGGCGCCATCGATGAGTATATCAGTGACCTCACAAGAGGAGGAACCACTTACAATGTTCTTGATTCACCTCCAAAAGCTCCTGGGGTCCTTTGCTGGATTCAGTAGAGCAGCTTTACAGAATTCACTTTTGGCCACACGTATCGTTTATTTACATTCGTTTCTGAGTCACCTGTACTGCTGAAATAAGGTCTGGTCCATCATGACCTTAAAGTTGGCCCAGCATTTGTCCCTGGTCCTCATGAGGGCAAGGAGACTCCCATGCAGCCATTTAGTAGCAGCCCCCCTAACCCTCCTCCTGATGCGAAGGGCATGCTTATCCTGCAGCGCCCAAAAAATGTTGAGAAAATGTTCAGCAGCTGAGTCACGTGCAGTCCACACTTCTGACCAGTCAGTATGCAGGAGATCCACATGGAATGATCCTAAGTCAAACCTGGAGAAGTCCCTAACCTGGAAGACTTTATGGGGAATTTTCAGGGAGGAGATCTTCCATACACAGTACACTGGGGAGTGATCTGAGATGGAGTCAGGAAGGATACCCGACGAGCTAAACCTCTTAGGCCTATTGGACAATATCCAATCTAAGAGGGAGCTAGATCCACGTGTGGATGACCACCTAGTTGGTTCCTTAATAAGTTGTGACAGCGAGAGGCCAGCGAGCAAAGGCTCATACAACTCCGTATTCCCACCAAGCCAGTTTAAGTTAAAGTCACCTAATATCATCAATTCATTATGCCCAGTCTTTGATCCCACAGACTCAAGTAGGGAGGACAATCCCGATAAACCCCTGTAAGGGATTGATGCCCATCCAATATGAAGTTTCTTTGTGTCACCCAGCAACAGCATTGTGTGTAGTAGTTCACGGGAGACTCAATGGCTGTTGGCTGGGTAGGACCGTAAGGTTGAGGTGACACCTGAAATAGACTAAAATGCCTCCCCCCCTTTTTTTCCCCTGCCGGTCCAGCCTAACTAGCTCATATCCAGGAAGCACACAGGCAGAGTCTGGAATGGACGGTTTCAGCCAGGTTTCAGTTACTCCAAGGATGTCAGGCCTATGATGGGTTACCCAAGCAAGGAGTTCTGCCATATTGGGTAGGAGGCTGCGTATATTTAGGTGCGCTATTTTTAGCCCCTTATCTGACGTCCAGTCATCTAGTGTAGAAGAGGCTTGATAGGGAGGACCAGGGTTGGGCTCAATGTCACCTGCCAGAGCAAGGGTCACTAGCAAGAGCCAGAGGAGATGCCTTGGGGGGGGGGGGCACCCCTAGCAGGTGGCTTACGGCCAAATCACCTGACCATAATGACAGGACCCAGAAAGCACCTTAGGTCAGGACAGCCAACGGTCGGGGAGGCTGTCTAGCACTGGCTATAAGGTTGGAAAAGGTGAAGTCCAACTCCACATGCAGGCCATGTGCAAACCAGGGTCCTCCCACAGGAGGGGACTTGCCACCAGAAGACCAAGGCTCATAGGCAGACCAATGGTGAGGGAGCATAAGAGGGTGATGGGCAGGGCCCTCCTTAGGCAGTGATCGAGGACCCCTGGGCCCATGGTACTGCCAGAGCTTCGACCAGAGATAGCCCTAACAGTAGGTGAATGGAACCACAGATGGATGAAACTGGAGTAGTAAACCCCTAACCTACTAGTTACCCTCTGGGCAGCGAAGAGGCATCAGACCAGCTACCACTGTTAGTGGAAGGCTCCCCCATAAGTGAGGGTGTAGTTACCGCCCAAGGAATATACTACCTTACGTTACACACAGTAATGGACACTGAGAGAAGGGGACCCCAACAGTGGTCAAGCAGTAGGTACCAGCCACAATATGTGAAATGCTAGCACCAGGAAAAAGGATGCTCTTAACAAATCAAATAGGCAGTAGATGTAAGTACAAGTTATCTGCCCACCAGCAGACATACAAGTGAAACAAAGCAGATATGCCTATACTTATAATCATCACGGCAGGGGACAAGACTGTAAGAACCACATTAAATATGCACAGTAAGGTAGGGGGCGTGGCCAACGAGCATTTACCAGGAGGAGGGAATGGGGCGGGTGGGAAATTTTGACCCCCTTGATGTAGGCACCACAAGCAGCAAGTGGAAGACACAACCCACACAAAAGTCACTTTCCTCCACATTAGTCCACAAGTGAGCGCCCTCTCAGATCCGCATCGTCCAGACAACAAACGCTCGGCAGCCCCTGCACGAACGCAGGGGGAAGGGATATACACACACTGACTGTTCAGTCCAGGCCACTGTCCCACTGGAGAGCAGGGGTAGAGCTTGATCGTGGGGGAGGCACAACCAGTTGGCTTGCAGTGGAACCGATGCTTCAACCCCACACGGCAACAACAGTGTGGGGGGGCACCCACTCACAGCGGGAACTCCCTCACCACCCCTGATCAGCAGCAACTTTCAAACCAGAATGAGCCACAGGGCTCCGAGACCCTCAATAAGTACTCTGGGACAGCGGCGTCACAATGCGGAGGTCCCAATCAGGCACAGGTGAAATTTTTTAATTTGGCGCCCAAACGGACTCGGGAACAAAGACCCATACAGAAGGTAGGCGCCGTAGTAATTTTGACCCCCTTGAGGCAGGCACCACAAGCAGCAAGTGGAAGACACAACCCGCACAAAAGTCACTTTCCTCCACATTAGTCCACAAATGAGCGACCTCTCAGATCTGCATTGTCTAGACAACAAACACTTGGCAGCCCCTGCACGAACGCAGGAGGAAGGGATACACACACCGACTGTTCAGTCCAGGCCACTGTCCCGCTGGAGAGCAGGGCTAGAGCGCGATCGTGGGGGAGGCACAACCGGTCGGCTTACGGTGGAACCGGTGCTTCAACCCCTCACAGCGAACACGTGATCTTAAAGCAGCAGTATTTGTTAGTGAAAAAATTCACCATATTTTTTTTTTTTTTTTTAGCATAAATGTATTTCCGATTCATGCTCAGTATATTTTTTGTTTTCTCAGGTGTGTCATGATTCTTTTTATAGCTGATCTTGTAATTAATGACTCACGTCATTAAAGATGGCCGCCATCATTAATAACTCACGTCATTAAAGATGGCCGCCATTCCCCCTCTTTAAAAAATCTTTTCCCCTGCTGTTACTTGTTGAATGTGCATGCTAGATTCATGCTGTAGTTGCATTAGGATGATTCTTCTGCATGTTTCTGATAGTAAACAGCACAAAATATTTAATTTTTTTCATGGTGGGTGTGACATGTGCATGGCAAGGGTGTGGCAACATTTAAAAATGTCAAGACCCCACATCTTGGTTCAGAAATGAAATAAAATGAAAAGAAAAACCTGTATCTTGATATTTTTGCCAGACAAACCTTATTACTGAAAAATGTGTATGTTTATTAACAAGCACTGCTGCTTTTTAATACGTTTAGTTTAGACTGTTGTTTGTAATCTGGGTAGGATTGTTGTGTTATCTTTTGCATTTCAGCTATGTTAAGGCTGAATAGGTCTGGCAATCATAAACTAATAAGAGTTTTATTGAATGCACCAATGTGAGTGGTAAATATGAAGAATGAATATGAAATGTGCATTGTACTTTATTATATGTAAATGGAATATCTGAAATTCTAATGAAAATATTATACAAAAAAAACTAACCCCCCACCTTCTCCAAGCTGACCTACTCTCGGCAGACTGGTCCCCTGTCTTCTCAGCCTCAGACGTTAATCAGGCCCTCATGTACTTCTCCTCCATCCAGACTGGAATCTGGAACCTACATGCTCCTCTTCGCGCCACCAGGGTCAAACGTCACCACCTTCCCTGGATCTCCCCCATATCCTATCCCTCTGCAAAGTTCGCGATAAAGCTTGCTTAACATGTAAATCCTCCAATGCCACCACTATTGCAAGCTCAGAAACACCAACACGAAGGCAATATGCCAAGCTAAATAAGACTACTTCAGCTCAAATCTTTCATCCTGCCCTGACCCATCATTCTTTTGGAGCACAGTCGGATCCCTCATCAACCCCACCAGCCAGGTAACTACCCCCGCACTCATGTAAAATGGGTCCTCTGTTTCTGACCCCACCTCAGTCACTGACATCTTTAACAACTTCTTCACGTCCTGCGCAGTACCTGACAGTCCTGTCCCTCCCAACTCCACCCCTCCAATGGGTGAAGCCTCCACCCCACAACTACCCATGAAGTCTGTCAAGCCCTTTGTACTCTTGATCTGCACAAGTCTAGTCCAGATGACTTTCACCCTAAGCTCCTGCGACTTTCTGCCCCTGCCATTGTCTCTCCTCTCACACATAAATAATCTCTCCTTCCTTACCAACTCAGTCCCAAATCAATGGAAACTATCCAATGTTATCTCACTCCATAAAGGGGGTGACCCCTAATCCCCTGGAAATTACTGCCCAATTTCCCTGCTCCCCTTCCTGGCAAAACTCCAGGAAACCTTAGTCCTCTCAAGACTGACTGAGTTCTTCACCTCAACAAACTATTTCCCAGATTACCAGTCTGGTTTCAGGAAATACCATTCCATAACTTCCTCCCTTCTCTGCGTTACAGACTCTTATCTGCACAGCAGTGGAAAAAGGCCACCTCACATCAGCAATATTTATTGACCTCACCAAGGCCTTTGACTCCTTCTCCCACCCACTCCTCCTCCAGAAATTGCACTCTGCTGGCCCCACTTCCTCCACTGTTCTCTGGTTCAAATACTATCTCGGTAATGAAATGTTTGTATAAGAACAATAAACAAAGTATTAAAAAAAAAAATACTACCTCGGTGACCAGTATCGGTCTGTCATAGTAGGCAACTCTGCATCCCCCCCTCCCCACTCTGTCTGGTGCCCCCCAGGGCTCCATCCTCGGCCCCATCCTCTTTTCAATATTTATTAATGACCTCCCCTCAGTCTGTTCCCAATTCAACGTTCACCTCTACGTGGATGACACCATCCTCTATGTGTCTGGTCCCACTACTGACTCAATCCAGCTACCCTCCAGTCTGATTTCAATCGCGTGCTAACATGGTTCAAACATAACTCCCTAAAACTGAACGCTAAAAAACTGTCTCCATGATTTTCGGCTCCCCCAAAAAACTGGCTAAGCTCCCTATCTCTCTCACATTCACCATCTCGGATACCTCCACCCTTGACACCATCACCTCGTACAAATACCTTGGCCTCTGGCTAGACCAACACCTCAACTTCACTGTGCATATAGATTCCCTTTACTCAAAGCTGCGCCCAAAGCCAGGCGTGCTCTTTCGAAACAAACATGCTATCCCCCTACACATGTGCCGCAACCTACATAGATACATAGACAGTGTCGGCAGATAAGGGCCTATGGCCCACCCAGTCTGCCCATTTGAGCTTGTAAGTTCAGTTTGTTTTCCTAGAAGTCTGTTGCCCCTTACCCCTGACCTCCAGAATTCCTTTATGTCTATCCCATGCATTCTTAAATCCTGTGATTGTTTCAGCCCCCACCACTTCCTCTGGCAGGGTGTTCCACTTGTCCACCACCCGTTCTGTGAAGAAATTCTTTCTCATGTTTCCTCTGAATCATCCTCCCTCCAACTTCATCCCATGCCCTCTTGTCCTGGAACATCTTTTTCGCTTAAAAATAGTGTTTTCCTGCACCCTGTTCCTCCCTGTAAGATACTTGTATGTCTCTATCATATCCCCTCTCTCCCTCCTCTCCTCCAGGAGAACATGTTCAGTTCCTTCAACCTGTCTTCATAGGACTTGTGATGCAATCCATGCACCATCTTTGTTGCTCTCCTCTGAACCTTCTCTACCCTGTCTATGTTCTTACGTAGGTATGGTCTCCAGAACTGTACACTGTACTCCAGGTGGGGCCTCACTAGTGTCTTGTATAGCGGAATTATGACCTCCCTTTTCCTGCTGGTGATGCCCTGCCTATACATCCCAGCATCCTATTTGCTTTACCTGCTGCCTTGTCACACTGTTTCCCTACCTTGAGGTCATCAGAGAGACAACCCCAAGATACCTTTCCTGCTTGGTGCATGCTATATCCTCACCCCCAACTGATATATTGTGCCAGGGTTTTTGTGCTCCCATATGCATTATCTTGCACTTCTTTTGCATTGAATTTCAACTGCCAAACCCCTGACCATTCTTCAAGTTTCTGCAGGTCGCTTCTCATTCTGTCTACACCCTCTGGTGTGTCTACTCTGTTACAGAGCTTTGTGTCATCAGCGAACAGTGAAATTCTGCCTTCTAGGTCCTGCACAATGTCACTGATGAAGATGTTGAATAGGACCAGTCCCAGCACTGATCCCTGTGGTACCCCACTGGTCACTCTTCCCTCTGTGGAGTGACAACCATTTACCACCACCCTCTGTGTCCTGCCACCCAGCCAGTTACCTACCCACCACACTACTGTCCTGCCCACACCCATATTCCCCAGTTTGTGTAATAGTCTTCTATGTGGCACAGTGTCAAAGGCCTTGCTGAAGTACAGATAGGCCATGTCCACTGCCCTCCCTGATCCACCTCCTAGTCACCAGTCAAAATTCCAGCGAGGTTGGTCTGACATGACCTCCCTGGTGAAACCATGCTGCCTTGGGTCCTGTAGTCCATTGACAACCAGATGTTCCACCAGTCTCTCCTTTAGTAGTGCTTCCATGATCTTCCCCACTACTGAGGTGAGGCTGACTGGTCTGTAGTTCCCTGCTTCCTCTTTGTTCCACTTTTGTATAAAGGGGACTACATCTGCTGTCCTCCAGTCTTTGGGTACCTCCCTGTTTCCAGTGATCGGCTAAACAGGATAGCCAGAGGTTCAGCCACCACCTCTCTTAGTTCTTTAAGGACCCTGGGGTGCACCCCATCTGGCCCCATTGCTTTATCAACTCTTATTACTTCCAGTTCCTTCAGGACCCTTTCTCGTGTAAAGGGACTTGTGTCCATTTCTGCACCATTTTCACCCCTTGTACTCCCTTCAGACCCATTACCCTCCTCTTCCTCAGTAAAGACTGAGCAGAAATACCTGTTCAATATGTCAGCTTTACTGTTGTCATCCTCCACGCGACCCCATCCTCCCCCTTCAGTCTCACTATCCCTCCCTTTGTCTTTCTTTTTTCACTTATGTACCTGTAAAAGGTTTTGTCCCCTCTACCCACTGATTTTGCAATGTGTTCTTCTGTCTGAGCTTTGGCTTCCCTTACTGACCTCCCTGCCTCCCTTTGCTTCTCCTGGTACCTCTCCCTATCCCCTTCTGCCTGTGTCTTTTGTATTGCCTGAATGCAATCTTTTTGGCATTCACTTTCTTTGCTACCTCTTTGGAAAACCATAATGGTCTCTCTTCCTTTCCTCTTGCTAATCTGCTTAATGCATAGTTCTGTTGTTCTTGTAATCCCCATTTTAAATACTGCCCACTGTTCCTCAACCCCTGATTCCTGTCCCATTCCCTTAATGCCTCTTTCAAGTATCTCCCATTTTCCCAAAGTCTGCCCCCTAAAATCCAGGATACATGTTTTGTGTGGTTTGGTTCTGCTCTTTCTGTGATTTCAAACCACAATGACTGGTGGTCACTATTTGCCCACTGTTACCCCCATCACACTGTCCCTGTTTATGAGCACAAGGTCCAGTATTGCCTTCTGCCGAGTTGGTTCCATGACTAGTTGCTTGAGGAAGGCACCCTGAAGGAAGTCCAGGATAAATCTGCTCCTAGTTGATGCTGCTGCTGGGATGCTCCAGTCCACGTCTGGAATATTGAAGTCTCCAACCAGTACTACCTCACCCTTGTCTGCCATCCTTTGGATGGCTAGCATCAGCTCCCTATCTGTTTCTTCCTCCTGGGCTGGTGGTCTATAGACCACACCTGTGTGGATGGCTGTCCCATTTTCCTTTCAGCTTAACCCACAGTATCTCTCCCCATTTTGTTCCTCCTGGATCTCTGTGGCCCTTACGTCATTTTTACATACAGTGCCACTCCTCCTCCCTTCCTGCCTGCTCTGTCTCTTCTGAATATGTTGTAGCCAGGTATGGCCATCTCCCAGTCGTGGTTATCATTACACCAGGTTTCAGTGATGGCCACAATGTCCAGGTCTGACTGTACCATGACAGCCTCCAGATCTTCCATCTTGTTGCTAAGGCTCCTGGCATTTGCACACATGGCTTTCCATGATTTGACCTCCTAAACTGTTTCACTGTTCTACTCCAGCCCTTCCTTGGTTGTCATTTATCCTGGTTCTCCTTGCTGTCTGCCCTTCTGCTGAATTTTGCCCCTTTTCTGCTTATCCACCTCTTGGGCACTAATCTCCATCTTTTGCACACTGCTTTGCAGAGATAGCCACTCCTCTGGTTCACTGGTTCCACTGCTAGCTGTGGGGGGTGAGCAAGTAGGTACCCTCCTTGCTGGCCTGCCACCCCCCTTTGCTAGTTTAAATGCTTGTCAATGTAGCATTTAAACTTATCATTGAGTGCTTGGATTCCCCTTCAGGATGGATGCAGGTCGTCAGGCTTGAACAAACCTCCATCCTTCCAGGTGGGTCCCCAGTCACCAATGAATCCAAACCCTTCCTCACAGCACCAGTTCTTCAACCATGAGTTAAAGTTCCTGGTGCATGCACTCCTATGCTCTCCCTTGCCTCTCACAGGTAGTACTTCTGAGAAAGTGACAGAAGTAGCTACTTGCTTGAGACCCCTCCCCAGTTTCCTAAACTCTTCCTGAACTTCCTTTGGCTCCCATTTGCCAGGTCATTAGTACCTAGGTGGCTAATGACATCCAGCTCACCCTCCCGTCTTGCCTTCCCAGTGATCCCCAGGATCTTCCTTCCATCCCTCCATGCCATGGCACCTGGTAGGCACTTCACCTCCCTGTCCTCCCCCTGTGTTCCTAGCTGGATCCCTCTTATGATGGAGTCCCCACCAGGATTCGTTTCCTCCTCCTCTGGGGTCCACTGCTTTCCCTTGAGGTCACCTCCTTGGCTAACCTCCACATCCTTTCCTTCCACTTCTCTGGTACCTCTATTTGGTTGTCCTCATTTGCCAGTGTGGCATATGAGTTCTTGAGTGGAATAGGATCTGGGATGTGCCTCTGCCTGACTGCTCTAACCCTCCCTGAGCCCACTGTCATCCAAGTGCTCCTCGTTCTCGCATCCTTTGAGGCAGTTGCATTGGACTGGGTGGTCCCTGGATGGGTGATGGTACTCCTGACCCAGTTTACTTCGCTCTGAGTCTGGCTACCTCATCCCACAGTCCAGAGAGATGCATGCAGATAGGGCAGCACCTCAGTGTCCAGAAGGTCTGCCTGAATATGGCTTCCCCCCTGCCACTGCATTGCACCACTCCCCACATTATACTGCAATTCCACTACTTGTCTGCTACTGAAGCTCTCCTAGTTCCCTTTTTATTAATTTACTGTCCTAAAAATCCTGCCACTGATCCTCAGATAATTTTTTTTTTTTTTTAAAGAAAAAGAAACCAATAAATAAATAAATGAGTCAAAACACTTGTCGTGCTGAGGGTGGGCTTCTTCACCTAGTTTACAAGACTATCCTCCCTATCTTCGTCTACAGAGACCGTATCTATGCTTCAGCCTCTGCCTCTTCACTCTCCAAGCTCGACACCCTACTCAACTCTTTCTGCAGATTCGACACAAACTCCCCACCGCGTACCCATCACTGTACACTTCTTTCCTTGCTAAATTTTGCACCCCTCTCCCACAGGCGGCACATTTCATCCAGTTACATTCAAGGCAAAATTCTGGCTAAACCTTCCCCCATACCTCTCCTCACTCCTCTCCTCTGCTCCCGCCTACCCCTAAGATCCCGACGTACCCATTCCTTCTCCATCCCTCACCAGTGATCATCAGCTGGTGTCTCCACTTTCTCTTACCTCCTCCCACACCTCTGGAATCAACTGCCTGCTTCCTTCTGTGATTTCCAGTCCCTCCCAGCTTTCAAACACCAACTTAAATCTATCTCTCCACCCCCTGCACCTGTCCCCGCATCCACTCCCTTGCCACCACCGCTCCTCATGCTGCTCTCATCTCTCTCCCTACCTCCCCTCCCTTCCACCTCTATGCACCCTCATTATAGTTCATCTCTCTCGCTCTACTAAGTACAGCTTCCTTTCACTCCTGTAAGCAGTCTTGGATATCCAACTGTCCACCTTATGCAATATTTTGTAATTAAATTATTCTGAGCTAATCGGTTCTAATTTGTTCTATGTAATAACCTTACATTAATTGTTACCCAGCTCCTGTGAACATATGTATTCGCCATCCCACCCCCGTATGTATGTTTATTGTTGCTCACATCCCCGGGTCGCACCTGGAAACGAGCCTGGGCCTGCCTTTCCCAGTTCCCAAATTTGAAATAAATAAATAAAATGTACGGCACTCCTGGAGCATAAAATAGATGGGGAAATGAGATATGGCAGGCAATGCTTTTATGAGGCAAGGAATAGGGCAAGTCACCTCCTAGCATGGCAGATTAGAATAAGCATTTGTCAATGCTGAATGTTTGCTTGCTGGCATTGGCATTGGCATTGGTAGTGTAGGAGTTACAGAGCTGCATAATAGGATGGGCAGTGAAGTATTGACCTGAAGCCAACCCCACCAGTACCCTGCAGAGACTGACAGGCATTGGGGTGTGCCTTTGGGTCATCAGGCATACTGGCCAGGCCATTTCACCACACCCTACCCTGCAGACACTGACAAGTGTCACAGTGTGCCTTGGGGTCTTTGGCCCTTATGCGCACCCCATTCCATCAGGAAATACGGTGAGATGGGTGTGGTATAGGAGAATGGGGTGAACTTTGGGGCCGAAGAGTCCAAAGCACACCTCGATGCCTCTCAGTGGCTGCAGGGTGTGGGTGGGGGTGGAATGGTATGAGCACTGCAGGCGACAATCCCAAGTCACAGCCTTGATGCCTGTTATGGTCGGAAGCCCTAACACCTCAGGCATTCGTTGGTATTTTCACTCCAAATTTTCAACATGGTTTTTTTTGTGACCCCCCACCTCAGGAACAGTGGTACTATCAGTTTGTTAGCCGAAAGCTGCTTTTGCACAGCAACTACGGCATTTATCACCACAGGTGCAAAACAACATTCCGAACAGGATGTAAAAAATGACAGCTGTATTGTTCATGGGGAGGTGTAAAAAATGGCAATGTTGAAAATCTGCAGTGAATATATTAAAAAAACTGGTGAAGTCACGAGCGTGCGTAGAAACTGTGCAACGCACACCTTAATGTAATTAGTTGGGGATTTTTTACAGCAGATTGTCAACACAGGCATTTTGGAACCTCCGATCATGAACAATGTCACTGTGATTTTCTTTATCTGTCCTGAACAATGATTTCCCACAGTGAACACGCATTTCTGTGCTTAAAGTGTGAAAACACATTTCGCCATGTTGAGAAAAATGACAGCTGTACTGTTCATAAGGAAGTGTGGAAAAATGCCACTGGTGAAAATCTGGACTGAAAATATTACAAATTCATGAACTTATGAGGGTACATGGAAACTGCGCAATGCTTACTCGTAACACAGTCATTTTATGGACTTTTGTCACCAAATTTTGAACATAGCCATTTCAAGACCTCTGCTCATAAACAGTGTCACTGTGATTTTCTTAATGTGTCCCAAACATTGATTGTGCACACCGACTGCGCCATTGTGCGCTACATGCGCTGAAACACATTTTCTGCGAGATATGAAAAATGACAGCTATACTGCTTATAAGGAGGTGTGGTAAAATGGCAATGTTGAAAATCCGGAGTGCAAATATTAAAAATTCGCGAACTTACGAGCGTGCGTAGGAACTGCGCAATGCATGCTTGTAAAACAGCCATTTTTAGGAATTTTTTCACCAAATTTACCACATAGGCTTTTTGAGAGCCCACCTTATGAACATTGGCACTGTCGTTTCATTAATCGGTCCCGAAAGGTGATTTCGCGCAGTGACCGCGAAATCACCCTTTGGGCCCGATTAATGCCATGACAGGGACAGAATTCATGAGGAGGGGTCCCAAAAACCCCATGTTGAAAATTTGGTGCCAAAATTCCAAAAATGCCTGAGATATGCAGCAAAGTTGAAAAAAACGTATTTACTCCATTATACAGCTTACCTGCATTTCCTCAGTTCGCGGTCGGCTTTGAAGAGCGCAGAGGTGTTTCCGGTCCACCGAAGATCGTTGCGCCGGACTCCACAGGTAAGTATGGGGTGAGGGGGTGGTGTGGGGAGGCAGGGTGCGCAGTGGTTGGGTGTGGGTGGGGGCAGGGAGACTACAAGGGACCATTTTTTTGTTTGCAAGTTTTTTTTTTATTATTAAGACGACGCTGGACATTTGCCACGCTGGGGTGGGCTCCCAGCGTGGCAGCTGGAAAGGCTGTTTTGGGGGGGCTGGAGCCAGTGGGGGATTGGGCACCCCCGTCGGCCACAGAAGCTTTGCCACGCTGGGGTGGGTCCCAGCATGACACCTGCACAGCTTTTTTGGCCGATAAACCAGGGGCTATACAGTGTGTGCATGGGGGCAGTGCATGAGCACGCAATATGCATGCGTGCGGACGTCTGTGTGGGGAGGGGGAGCACTGCTCACTCAAGCGGTGCTCTGTCTTTCAGCTGTACGGCACTGCATTTTGGATCATCGCACTATGTATTTTGCACATGCGTGCAAGCAGACATAAAAACTGCAGCTAGCAGGGCAGTCCCCAGGCTTTGGAAGACCCAAGATGGATCACACTAGAACGTTCATCCCCAACACATAATAGAGCAATTTGCTGCTTATTATACAAATTTATATAAAGGAGAAGACATTCCAGATAGGCAGCTGAAATTAGATCAGTTCTTTAACACCTAGAAATTGCTTGATTTATCACAGGAGGCTTAAGACACTATAGACAGACCGGTTACTTCGGAGGAAATTGAAACAGCAATCTGAAATATAAAATGTAAAAAAAATCTCCTGGCCCAGATGGCCTAACAGCCCAGTTTTATAAAAAAAAAAATGTGGGCCTTTGCCATCTCCACTTTTAATCAATGTATGTCATGGAGTGCAGAAGGAGGAGGGGGCCCCATACTCATGGTCACAAGCCCAAATCTCAGTACTTCTCAAACCCAGGCCTTTGCAGTTCCTACTGCTCAATCTCGCTTCTAAATGTTGATCAAATTTGTTTTTTTTACAGCTGTACTAGCTACTAGAATGCAGGAGTTTGGGGGGACCTGGTCCTCCATGATAAAACTGGCTTCATTAAGGGACGTCACCTGTCTGATATTGTACGGCGACTCTTGAATGTCATATCAAAGCAACAGCAAGATAAAGCTTTCAGTTTGGCTCTTTCTATGGATGTGGAGAAAACTTTTGACAAGGTGGACTGGGTGTCCCTGCACTACACTCTTAACATGAATGGGCTTATGGAAACAATTTATGAATAGCATTTGAGCTCTGTATTCCACTCCTGAAGCAGTGGTGAGGGTAAATGGGGTGCAGTCATGGAGATTTTCTGTAGC
Organism: Neoceratodus forsteri; assembly: GCA_016271365.2. Lineage (NCBI taxonomy): Eukaryota > Metazoa > Chordata > Ceratodontiformes > Ceratodontidae > Neoceratodus > Neoceratodus forsteri. The sequence continues at coordinate 1,394,483,572 of CM057456.1, forward strand.
ACTCCACATTATCAATGGGTAATCAAAACAACTAGGTATAGTGCACCCCTACCAGGGGAATGGCACGAGCCAAGCATTAGAATGTTGGGCACGTGAAGATTCCATGCAGCAGCAACTCCCCAGTTAAGCTGTGCTATTCAAATGGGACAGAGCTACTTTTCTCTCCTCTCAAGAACTTCAGGTTTCAAGATTTCAAGACTTCAGTGGGGGCTGCAGTTCTGTTCTGCAGGTTGGGGCTGTCTGTTTCAGGGCGCACCCCTAAATTTAAATCATGCCTATTAAGCTACGGCTTTCAAGTTGAATAACCTGCCATTTTTCTCATTCCCCGTGTGGACTGGGAGCCACTTCTATCTTGCTAGGGGGTTTTTAATAGTCTTCTTTTTAAAAAAGAAAGGAAAAGGTGCCACAGGTAGGTATAAATTTATCTATTGGGAATCTAGGATCTCGGGGGGGGGGGGGATGTCACTCGACTTTGGTGTCGGTTTCCTTTGCCCCCCCCACCAGCTTGAGGTTTAGTGTTTTACAGCTAATCTGTGATTTTAGTGTAATTCTGAAGTGTTTTAGTGATTTTCCACTTCAGCCTCCATTTTACCTGTTGCGTCGCCACTATTATGGCTGGGCATGCACTCCTTCAGCAGTTGGGCTTCTCACCACTGTCCGGAGCACTTGCCCATGGTGCGCACACATGCATGATCAAAACATATTGCACAGCACTATTTCCCAGAAACCTATTGTGCGAATTAATGCGCACACATTGTGCAGAAATGCGCACACACATTCATGAGATTCGCCGCACGCATTATGCAAGGCATGCAATGCACAAGTGCATACATACTCGCACAAGTGAGCTAATGTTTCCTCGCGCCGGGCAGGCACATACAAGTTCAGTTTAGTGATTTTGAGGACGCTGAGTCAATTTGGCAGTTGGCTTGGCAGATTTAAAGCAAACAAACACTAGTACTATTTAAACCTGTTTTTTATTCCTGTCATAATTTTCCTCTTATTGGCACCTTGGCTTATAGGAGACCATTAATTATGAAATGATGTAACACCTGCAGAAGGGTGATGAGGCCCTCCCCATGGGTACATATTGTCTTCTTTGTGTTGTTCAGCATAATATTTCTCTAACGGTGCCCCCCAACCGGTCCTCCGAGCTGGGGAGGGGGGCACCTGGTACGTCTCTTGGCAGAGGTACAGCACAACTGCAAAAATCTCTCTTATTGCTCCTCGGTGAGTTTCTGAGACCCGATGTTCCGTGGGATATCCCAGCGGATACACCCAACCCCAGACCGGGCCCCTCAAGTCGGTGGGGGGCCCACACAGGCACGTCCAGGTGCAACGCAGCAAGAGCAGGCTGCTGAATCAGATGCGCAAGCAGACCCCGACCCTGACTTCTTAGAAGGCCAGGACGAGGATTTCAGGGCTCTTTGGGAAACTTCTGACCTAAAAAAAATTACTCTCAGATGAGGAGGATGTCCCCTTCGAGGAGAAGGTAAAGGAAGAGGAGTGGATGGAGCCCAAGACCAGGATTCTGATTCCACCCCTATTTGACAATAAGTCCTTGTCCTTTTTGATAGCTGAGGCTTGTAGATCCTTACAGCTTAAGAAGGAGCAGTCCGTGGAGATGGTGGCTGTTAATCCAGTTCCATCCATGTCCTCTTGTTCTCCAAAATGTTTCCAGGTTTTACTCATTGAGACCAAATTATCGAGCAAGAATGGACTAGTGTGGATCAGAGAAAAAATCTTCCCAAACCAAAAACTAGGAATTATCCTTTTTAAGGGGAAAGGTCTCACAAGTGGGAATCTCCCCCTCTGGCAGACAAGGCAGTTTATAATTCTATAAAACACACCACCATTCCAATTGAAGGTGCTCTGGCGCTAGTGGATTCACATGACAAGTGGGTGGATACCGCATGCAGGAGGGTTTTCGCCTCTACCGGCACAGATATTCGTACCTCCTATGCTTCATATATTGTTGCCAGAGCCTTAAACCTATGGGTCACTATGTCACAACCCCACTCAGCAGGTCAAGCCCTGTGCTCCCACAGTGCCAACCTCCGAGCGTAGTATTGTGAACAGTTAAAAGAACAGGGTAACCCTCCTGTCTGTTTTGTGGGTTCGAATCAAACTTTGGTCTGAAGTTCTGGAGGGATTCAAACTGTGAACCTCTTGCTAGCGTACCCAATGTACAGGCTCAGATAATTCTACTCTTCGGGGGGGCCAGATATCTTTTGCCTACGGGCACCTAACCAGGCATACAAAATGAACCATTAAAACTCTATTAAAGACCTCAGAATAAACTCTTATCTTTTCCCAGTTTGGTAAAACCAGTAAGCTTTGTACAGTGTCAGCTTTAACCATACATGCTTCCCTTGTCAAAGAAAGAATTTCAAAGGCACACCAGGTAGTCTCTAAACATAGAGGTTTACTTAAAATAGATAAAAATGTAAAATGTAAAACACAGAACCATATATCACAAAACATACAATCTTTTAAAGGAGAACTGTAGCATTTGATTAGCTCCTTACCCCATAAAGCTTACCCTCTGGTTTAGCTTTAGCCCAGAAAAGCGGCATTTTTCTTGTGCCGCAAAGGAGTTCAGTTTATTTTGTAAAAGTCCGTGAACTGGAAGTATGGCTGGTGCTGGGCCATACTTCCGGTTCACGGACTTTTACAGAATAAACTGAACTCCCTTGCGGTGCAAGAAAAATGCTGCTTTTCTGGGCTAAAGCTAAACCGGAGGGTAAGTTTTACAGGGTAAGGAACTAATCGATTGCCACAGTTCTCCTTTAAAACAATACGGTTTAAAAAGTGCAAATTCCTACCAATAACACACTTAGACCTGTCTACCTAATGTATTCTTATCTTCTTATAGTGCTGTAAATGTTTCTTTTTTCAGAGTCCAAACGTGTGTCTTAGTGGAAAACAGAATACTGTTTTAAAACTGGCTTTGCCACCTCTTTGCATGAGGTCACCTAGCTCCTCCCTGTCAGAATATAAAACATTTTACACCCAGGATGTCTTATCAGACAGGATGTAAATTAATTAAGTGACATTTCAGCAAAACTCATTTCACAAATTATGACACTCTTTAAATAACATCCCCTCTTTGATCTCAAGTAGCTCTTCTTCCCAGGACCCATCAAAGAATCTTTTATGACTTCGCACTAAAGCATCATAACCTGCTGTCTTCCTCTAAACGTTATAAAAGTTTATGATTTCCCATCCTAGCAGCTGGCAAGCTACAATTAAGCTAGATAAACAGGAGATCCTAATTTAGGTCTCTTCTAGCCTGTAATTATCTCCTGGCCTTCCAGGTAACACCCTGTAGCTAAAACCTGGGGGGGGGGGTCATCCCACAGGCTGTTTCAGCATGTCTCATGAGAGACACTCAATATAAACATTTTTATATTACAAAAATCATAGATTAATCAGAACCAGCTGTCCAAGTGTCATAATTTCTCCTCACCTAGACTGAATTTGGGGGCTGTATCCCCTGCATGGGATGAGCTTCCTAAATCAGTTCACTCCTCGTAGACACGAGACAGCCCATCTGAGTTCTGATTCTTCACCCCAGCCCTATGTACGATTGTTATGTCATACCCTTGTAAAGCAAGACTCCATCTTAGCAATCTACCATTGTTCTTTCCCATCTATGTCAGCCAAACCAGGGGGTTGTGGTCAGTCTGTACCACAACATGCTGCCCATAGAAGTATGGCTGTAATTTCTTTAGGGCCCACACTATGGCATGACACTCTTTTTCTACAGTAGAGTATGCCTGCTCCCTGGGAAGTAACTTCTTACTCACATACACTGCAGGGTGCTCTTTCCCTTGGCTGGATGTCTGACTCAGTACTGCCCCAATACCCACGGCTGAGGCATCAGTCTGAACTATAAAGGGTCTGCTATAGTCAGGACTTGTCAAAATAGGAGTGCTGCACAGTGTCTCCTTCAATCTGGTAAAGGCTTCTTCACAGGCTGGTCCCCAGGTAATTTTCTTTGGCATCCTTTTCTTTACCAGGTCAGGTAGGGGAGCAGCCAAGGCACTGTAATTGGGTACAAATATTCTATAGTACCCTGCAGTCCTGAGGAAACTCCTGACCTGCTTCTGCATTTCTGGTCTGGGCCACGCCAGTTACCTCTATCTTTATTTGGTTAGGATGGAGCTGTCTCGGCCTACCACGTGCCCAGTATGCCTCCTCCCCATGGCCACCTGGCACTTCTCGGCTTTCACAGTGAGCCCGGCCCTCTGTATCCTGACCAGCACTTCCCTAAGGTGGGACAGGTGTTCCTCCCAGCTGGTACTAAAGATGGCAGTGTCATCCAGGTATGCCACAGCGTACTCCTCAGCACCATTTAACACCTGGTTCACCAGCCTTTGGAAAGTGGCCGGGACGTTCTTCATTCCGAAAGGCATTACTTTAAATTCAAATAAGCCTATCGGAGTGATGAAGGCCGACCTCTCCCTAGCTCTGTCCGTCAACTCTACCTGCCAGTACCCCTTGGTCAGGTCAGTGGTCGTAAGGTAGGTCACCCCTCCCAACTTGTCCAGGAGCTCGTCCATCCAGGGCATCGGGTGGGCGTCTGACTTCATGACTGCATTCAGTCCACAATAGTCCACACAGAAACGAGTAGAGCCATCTGGCTTGGGCACAAGGACTACAGGTGAGGCCCAGGGGCTGTGGGAACTTTGGATTACCCCTAAATCCAGCATCTCCTCCATTTCCCTCCTGATGTCCTATTGGACAGCCTCTGACACCCGATATGCTGTCCGCCATATGGGTGTCTGTGTCCCTGTCTCCACATCGTGAGTCGCTAAGGGGGTTAGTCCAGACTTGGCGCTAAACAATGGGGCAAAGTCTGCTAAAACCTGTCTTACTTCCTGGATCTTGTCCGGGGTCAGCTGGGGAGACAATTTAACTGCCTCCAAAGAGGACTTCCTCTTACTTTCTTCCAGCAAGTCCAGAAGGGGGTCTCCTTCGTCCGTCCCCTTCCCATGACTACACACTGCAAACACCATGTCAGCCCTATTTGCATATGGTACATCCTTTCTGTCTGTCTTCAGTCAGGTAACTCTATAATATAGTTCACATCATTTACCTTCCTAACCACTTTGTACGGTCCTGCCCACTCAGCCTGCAGCATGTCTTTCCGGACTGGAATAAGGACCATAACTTCCTGACCCACCATGTACGAGCGAGCTCTGGCTCTGCGGTCGTACCACACTTTTTGTTTCTGTTGGGCAGCTGCCAGGTTGCTCCGGGCCGCCCCCATGTGCTCCTTCAGCCTTTCCCTAAACTTAAGGACGTAATCCACTATGGGAGTTCCCTGGGTGGCATGCTTGCCTTCCCACTTCTCCCGGATCAAGTCTAGGGCCCATGTACCCGGCATCCATAAAAGAGTTCAAAGGGGGAAAATCCTGTTGACTCTTGGGGCACCGCCCTGTATGCAAACAACAGGTGGGAAAGGTATTTCTCCCAGTCCCTCCCATGCTGTTCAGCAAACGCCCAGAGCATTGACTTTAGGGTACCATTGAATCTTTCCACAAGCCCATTGGCTTGTGGGTGATATGGTGTCGTGCATCTCTGCACCACCCCACACTTCTCCCATAAACATTTCATCTGGTCCGACATGAAGGAACCCTCTCAATCTGTGAATACCTCCTGAGGAAACCCAACACGGGAGAAAATCCCAAGTAAGGCATCTGCCACTTTGCTTGTCCTCAGTGAGGATAGGGCGACTCTCTCTAGGTACCGGGTGGCATAATCCACCACAGTCAGGATGAATCTCTTCCCTGAGGAGCTGGGGGTATTTAAAGGCCCCACAATATCCATTCCCACCCTCTGGAATGGCTTCTCCACTATGGGCAATGTTATCAGGGTGGCTTGGGTTTTCTTGCCCGCCTTCCCTATTTCTTGGCACCGGTGACAAGACCTGCAATACTCCTTCACCTGCTGGGTGAAGTTAGGCCAATAGAAATTCTGGGCCAACCACTGTGTAGTGCATGCGATTTCCAGATGACCAGACAAGGGAATATCATGTGCAATCTTGAGCAACTGCTCACGATACCCCTGGGGAACGACAAGCTGCCTGCCTAGTACCCCTCCCTCTGTCTGCACAGCCTGAGTATACATCAGTCCATTTTCCCAATAAACCTTATGTCTGTCATCACCTCCCTGTGCCCCGTCAGAGTCTGCCCAAGCCCTCAACTTCTATAGACTAGGGTCACTTCTCTGAGCACCTGCAAACCTCTCACACATTCCCAAGGCATGGTACAGGTCCCCTTGAGTTGCTAAACTAGGGTCCGTAGCACTAGTGTCAGGGCACTCAGGATCACTGTCAATTCCAACCCTCTGACAGTGGGTCACCCCTCCCTCCTCGGAGCAACCCTCTGTAGCTGTGTGCTTACTTGCTACTGGAGAAATTTCTACCCCCTTTTCGTTAGTCTCCCTATCAGAAGACACAGGCTGGGGAACCAGCCTGTCAGTGGTTTCCACAATGGCTTCTGTGGGGTTCAGGGAACTACAGTTTTTCCGTGCCACTTGGCTACAGGTAACTGCACACACCATCTCCTGTTTGAGATTGTTGCCCAGGGTCACATCCACTGCTAAGGTTTGGGCTAAAGCCACTTGTTGCACAGTTCCCCCTGTTTCACCCCAGTCTAGGAGAACACTAGCAAGGGGCAGTGTTTTCTCTTCACCAGTAAAGTCCTGTACAGTGACATATTTATTGGGTATCAGCTGACCCGGCTCTACTAGATCCCCCTTTACCAAGGTCAAGGATGCCCCGTGTCCCTTAACCCTTGCGTCTGTACACCATTCACCATGACTGGGTGCATGTGTTCCTCATGTTCACTGGCATGCTTCCAGGGACACACAAACAACCTACTTCCTTCCTAGCCCCCTGTTGTATATTGCTCGTCTTTTTGGGACACTGTCTGGAAATATGCCCAGTTTCTTTACACAACCAACATTCATTTCTTTTCTCAGAGAAATCTTTTCTCTGAAACCTGGGGCAAACTGGTTTTGGTGGAGCCAGTGAGGGTTTTAGCTGCCCTGAAGATGCGCTTTTCCCTTTCTGTGCTACCACGCCCGCCCCATTGACTCTCAGAACAGGTCTGCTCTTGGCATAGCGGTCCAAGAGTTCAGCAGCCTCTTGCACTGTTTTGGGATCTTGGTCCTCCAGCCAGGTTTTCAGCTCTGCTGGGCATGCCCAGAAAAGTTGTTCTAACAGAATCACATTTTCAATTTTATCAACAGAGTTTGCTTCAATTCCTTCACACCAACGTTTTAAAAAATGACATTGTTTCGTGGCTAGCTCCTCGTAGCTTATGTCCGGGCTTCTCCTGAGCTTATGGAATTTAGCTCTGTATGATTCAGCAGTTAATTCAAATTTCTTTAACAGTGCAGCTTTAAGTTTGCTATAATCATCACTGTCCTCATTGTCCATTTGACCCAATGCATCCCGAGCTTTCCCGGTAAGTAGCGGGGATAGCTGGAAGCTCCAGGACTCCCTAGGAATTTTAGCCTGAATACAAACCTTTTCAAAAGAATTTAAAAAGGCATCCATATCCTCCCCCACTTTAAATTCGGCTATCAATTTGGAATTCAATTTGTAACCCAGTCCTGTAGTCCCAGTTAAACCCAAGCCACTTACTTGCTCTGGTGCCGCTGGTTGTAGTCGTAGCTTCTTCAGTTCATGTTGCCTCTGGTGCTCACGCTCCTCACGGTCCGCGTCTCTCTGTTCTCGCTCTGCCTCACGGTCCGCCTCCCGCTGTTCACAGTCCCTCTCCCTCTGGAAATCCAGCTCCATTCTGCGCAACTCAATTTGCAGCCTGAGTACTTCTGCATCCAGGATACTGGTGACCTTCCCCTGCTGCTGTTGCCCTGTTGCCCTCCTCATCAGATCTGGACACTGCACTGGCCACTAGCCCTGCCACACTAAAGGTTTGGTCCTTTTCATTGTATCTGCTACCATCAGGGCATTCACGAGGTTCTGTTTGGTGGCTTTCACCTCGAACGGGACTCCTCTGTCCCCACACAAGTGCTTTAAGTAGTCTACAGTGTGCCTGCTGTAGTTGGAAGCCATCTTCTTCCCTAACTATGGCTACTCTGACTTGCACTTTAGAAAAAAAAATAAAACAGGTAGGAACTTGACTGTATGCCAAGTGATATAGTTCTGTTTCCTTTTTAAAAATAAATCACTGCCTTTTTCTTTCTTTGCAAGTGAGCGGACGGTCTCAAATTGACACACTGAACAATAAAAGCTTGTAATACCAAAATTATCACACCGCTGCCAACCAGTCTGTCACAACCCCACTCAGCAGGTCAGGCCCTCTGCTCCCACAGTGCCAACCTCCGAGCGTAGTAGTATTAACAGAACTAGGTAACCCTCTTGTCTGTTTTGTGGGTTCGAATCAAACTTTGGTCTCAAGTTCTGGAGGGATTCAAACTGTGAACCTCTTGCTAGCGTACCCAATGTACAGGCTGAAATAAATCTGGTCTTCGGGGGGGGGGCAGATATCTTTTGCCTAGGGGCACCTAACCATGCGTACAAAATGAACCCTTAAAACTCTATTAAAGACCTCAGAATAAACTCTTACCTTTTCCCAGTTTGGTAAAACCAGTAAGCTTTGTACAGTGTCAGCTTTAACCATATATGCTTCCCTTGTCAAAGAAAGAATTTCAAAGGCACACCAGGTAGTCTCTAAACATAGAGGTTTACTTAAAATAGATAAAAATGTAAAACACAGAACCATATATCACAAAACATACAATCTTTTAAAACAGTAAGGTTTAAAAAGTGCAAATTCCTACCAATAATACACTTAGACCTGTCTACCAAATGTATTCTTATCTTCTTATAGTGCTGTAAGGCAAGGCAAAAGTTTATTTAAAAGACACCCAATCCCGGAGGCTCTGGGCGCCGTACAAAAATTTTTTTAAGACAGCCATATATAAATAACAGATATACAATTAATACATAATAAAACACAAAATCAGAACCAGAGACATTTCCATAAATGTCAATTCAAACCTCTATTGCTTTAAAAAAAAAAAGAAAAGTCTTCAACTGGGCCTTAAAAGTATCTACTGTGGGGGCTTCCCTGACCATAATTGGCAGAGAATTCCACAGAACAGGAGCCGCGGCGCTAAACACTCTATCGCCAGCGGATATCAACTGAGTTCTGGGAATGGCTAGGAAGCCCCCCACTAGAGGAACGAAGAAGGCGTGGGGAGGGGGCAGGTAACAGAAGGTCCGACAGGTAACCAGGGCCCCGTCCATGTAGGGTCTTATAGGTGAGAAGACCCACCTTAAAGAGGACTCTCCACCTGACTGGCAGCCAGTGCAGTTCGCGCAAAACTGGTGTAATATGACAGGACTTCTGCTGTCCGGTCAACAACTGGGCAGCCGCATTCTGCACCAGCTGCAGTCTGCGGAGAGATCCTCCCGTGACTCCAAGATAGAGCGCATTGCAGTAATCAAGCCTTGATGTGACTAAGGCATGTATCAAGGTAGGGAGGTCCAGAGGCGGAACAAGGGGCTTAATCCTGGCAATGTTTCTGAGATGGTAAAAACAGGTACGAACCGTGGAGGATATTTGAGCCTCCATGGTTAGATCCCTGTCCAGAATCACTCCCAGATTTCGCACCCAAGAGGAGGCCTTCAATGACACAGTTCCAAGAACAAGCCCGGTTCCTGTGTCAGAGGCCATCCTATCACGAACTCTGTTCGACTCCACTACCAATACCTCTGTCTTATCGAGGTTTAGTCGCAGCCAGCTGGAAGCCATCCAGTCATTAATCTCGGCCAGACAGATATTAAGCACCTCCACAGCATTTGATGTTCCTGGGGCAAAGGAAAAATATAGCTGAGTATCATCAGCATAGCAATGAAAACTCAGACCATACTTCCTAATGATCCCACCCAGAGGCAGCATGTACACTGCGAACAACATTGGGGCCAGTACCGATCCTTGAGGAACTCCACAAAAAAGGAGACTGGGTGTAGATGAGGAATTCCCCATCATAACCCATTGCCTCCTGTTGGTAAGAAAGGACTCAAACCATTTGATGACAGTTCCGGTGAGTCCACATAAGTCCCTAAGGTGGACAAGCAACACACAATGGTCCACAGTGTCAAATGCTGAAGAGAGATCAAGGAGAACAAGAATTGTCTTGTCTCCCCGATCTCTAGCCCTGAGGAGATCATTTTGCACCCGAACAAGTGCTGTTTCAGTGCTATGTCTGGCACGAAAAGCCGACTGGAAGGGTTCATATAACTTGTGAGATACGAGGTGCTCTTTCAAGTGAAGCGCTACCACCTTCTCAACAATCTTCCCCAAAAATGGAAGATTGGAGATAGGACGGTAATTTGCCTTGACTTCCGGGTCCAAAGATGGCTTCTTTAGGAGGGGTCTCACCAGAGCCTCCTTCAAGGCATCTGGGAAGACACCCTCAGAGAGGGAACACTGTACAATCGAGGCAAACACCGGGCCGACGGAGTCCACACATCTCATTAAGAAACGCGTTGACACCGGGTCCAGTTCACGGAAGGTATGCTTCATATTGGTTGCTACCTTGATAACCTCACTAACCTCCACTGGCCTAAACTCACCCCAGCCAGATGGAGTGCACTCAGAACACATCAAGCGATCACTGCCAGATATAACATTTCTAGCTGAAGAAGCCACCCGCCGGATCGAAGATACCTTGTCCGAGAAGAACCGAGCAAATTCCTCACGATCTATGTTGGAAAAAACCCTCCTGGGCCGTAGACAGGCAGGATGTAAAAGCCTGTCCACAGTCCGGAAGAGTGAGGCCGGCCAGCTCTTCCCGGCGGCAATCTCCCTAGACAAAAAATTTGTCTTCTTGCGGTTGATTGCCTCCTGATACGCACCATAATGGGCACGCAGGACCAGTTTATCTGCCTCCAGACGGGATCTCCTGCAGCAGCGCTCCAGTCTCCGACCCATCTTCTTCATCTCCCTGAGTTCGCCATCAAACCATGGCGACCTCAGGTATGAAGTTCTGGGTCGTACACAGACAGGTACGAGGGAGTCAGTGGTGTCGGATAACACCCGATTATAGCTGTCAACCCCGACAACAACACCTCCCACGCATGCATCACCCACACTAGACAATTTCGCTGCTGCCAAAAAACCCTCAGGGGTCAAACCCCGAAAAGGGCGACAGATAATCATCTCAACGGGGGAAGGGCTTATGGCAGGGAGCCCCAAGCGTGAACTGCACCGTGCAGTGATCAGACCAGAGAACAGGATTAATCCTGAGATCACTAATCTCAAGTCCCAGTGAGAACACCAGGTCCAACATGTGGCCATCCCTCTGAGTCGACGCAGAAACAGCCTGCATCAGACCTAAGGAGGACATAATCTGGGAAAACTCATAGCTGTATCTATGATTTCTTAGATGTTTCTTTTTTCAGAGTCCAAACATGTGTGTCTTAGTGGAAAGCAAAATACTGTTTTAAAACTGGCTTTGCCAACCTCTTTGCATGAGGTCACCTAGCTCCTCCCTGTCAGATTATAAAAAATTATACACCCAGGATGTCTTATCAGTCAGGATGTAAATTAATTAAGTGACATTTCAGCAAAACTCATTTCACAAATGATGGCACTCTTTAAATAACATCCCCTCTTTGATCTCAAGTAGCTCTTCTTCCCGGGACACATCAAAGAATCTTTTATGACTTCGCACTAAAGCGTCATAACCTGCTGTCTTCCTCTAAACATTATAAAAGTTTATGATTTCCCATCCTAGCAGCTGGCAAGCTACAATTAAGCTAGATAAACAGGAGATCCTAATTTAGGTCTCTTCTAGCCTGTAATTATCTCCTGGCCTTCCAGGTAACACCTTGTAGCTAAAACCTGGGGGTGTCATCCCACAGGCTGTTTCAGCATGTCTCATGAGAGACAATAACACATTTTTATCTTACAAAAACCATAGCTTAATCAGAACCAGCTGTCCAAGTGTCAACTACACTGACCAATTTCGTTCCACCTGACTTGGAAGTAGCGAGTATTTTGTAATTGATTGCCATGGCATCCACTTTTCTTGGTGATTCTACAGTGGACAATTTACGCATGTCAGCCCGCTCGGCCTACCACATTGCATCGGCCATGAGGGCCGTGTGGCTCAGACATTGGTCTGCTCATCAGACTTCAGAGGCGAAGCTGTTTAGCCTTCAATTTAAAGCAGGCTTATTGTTTGGTTCTGGGCTGGATTCTGTCTTGCAGGATGTGCAGGATAAGAAGGGCTACCTTCCAGTGTCTAAACAGCAACACAAAGCTACAGCACCCCGACGAGGTCAGGGCAGTGGCCAGCGCAGGCATTCCCAAGGGGGTTTCGTTCCTTTCAGAACTTTTGGTAACCAAAGAAACAGAGGTGCCTACTCAGGCAATAGGGGTTATGGCAATAGAGGGTCCTTTCCTAGGCGCTGCAGAGGAGGACCAGCACAAAAGCATGGTATCTCATAATGAAGGTACATGGGCCCATCACTGCCTCCCTTCCCTTGGTGGTAGACTCCAGGAGTTTCTTTCAAGATGGGCCCAAACAACATCAGATGCCTGGATTCTGAAAATCCTTCAACTGGGCTATGCCATAGAATTTTTGACAGTTCCCTCAAGGGGATGTTTTGTGCCATCCCCAGTTTCAAAGCAAGTGACAAAACGCCAGGCAGTGTTGGACACTCTGGCCCACCTCATTCAGATCAGGGCCATTGTGCCGGTTTCTCCAACTGAGCAGGGTCAAGGGTTCTATTCCATCTATTTCATAGTTCTCAAGAAATAAAGGGGGATTCAGACCCATTCTGGATCTGAAGCATCTGAACAAGTTTGTTCACAAGACATTCAAGATGGAGTTTCTGAGGTCGATAACCCAGGTTGTTCATCCAGGGTACTTAGACCTGACAGATGCTTATCTTCACATCCCCATCTGTCAGTCCCACCAGAAGTACCTCAGAGTCACGATACTGGGCCAACATTTCCAGTACAAGGCACTTCTCGAAAGTGTTGATAGTTCTGGTGGCTCAACTACGACAGGATGGACATCATGTCAGCCCTTACCTAAACGACCTGCTCATTTGGGCACCAGCGTTACCTCTAGCGAGGAGGTCGGTATCCAGGACCCTGGAGATCCTGGAATCACATGGCTGGATAGCGAACAGGGAGAAGAGTTCTCTTGAGCCATCTCAGTCCTGGGGGCAGTTTTCGACACGAAAGTAGGAAAGGTGTTTCTGTCACCCTCCCGGGAGGAGACTTTATTGTCAGAAATACGGTGGCTCAGGAATCAGTCCTCAGCATTGGCCCACAGTCTGCTGCGGATTCTCGGCCTCATGGCGGCAGCAACAGACTTAGTTACCTGGGCCCGCTTCCACATATGATCCCTTTAGACAGTGCTGCTGACGATCTGGGACCCATCATCAGAGGACTATCAAGCCAGGATCCTCCTCAACCCTCTATTTCATTACTCACTGAGTTAGTGGCTGAATGTGGAGAATCTCAACAAGGGGGTTCCATTGGAACTACCGCCAGAGGAGATTCTCACAACGGATGCAAATCTGCACGGGCGGGGGGCAGTCCTGGACCAACTTCCCAGTTAGGGGATTTGGTCAGTATAGGAACAGCATCTCCATATAAATGTCCTGTAGATGCAGGTGGTTCACTTAGTTCTGCTTTGATTTCAGTCCATACTGAAGAACACTACAGTAAAAGTGCAGTCAGACAATGCCGTCACAGTGGCATACATAAACAACCAGGGGGGCACAAAAAGCAGGGAAATGCTTCAGGAGGCCTCCTAACTCCTGAGCTGGGCAGAGGAGAATCTTCTCTCTCTGTCGGCAATACATCTTGTGGGGAAACTGAACATTCAGGTGGACTGACTAAGCTGCAAAAAAGTTCACCCCGGAGAGTGGCAGTTGAACCCAGAAGTGTTCACACTCCTAAACAATCAATTCGGACAATTGCAGATAGATCTCTTTGCTTCAGGCCACAGTGCTCAAACCCACAGGTTCTTCAGTCAGCATCTGTGTCCGCAGGCACAGGCAGTGGACGCTCTGGCTCAGGTGTTCACAGGCAGAGGCAGTGGATGCTCTGACTCAGGTGTGGTCCTTCCACAGAGCGTATGCCTTTCCTCCACTGCCTCTCCTTCAGGAGGTCTTAAGAAAAATAAGACACTCAAGCGGAAACTTTCTTCTGATAGCCCTGGAGAGGCCAAGAAGACTGTGGTTCTCCGATCTAGTGAATCTAGCCCAGCAAGTACCCTTCCACTTTCCGGTACGAAGGGACCTCCTGCTGCAAGGCCTCATTCTCCACCCGAACCCAGGAGCAATGCAACTCGCAGCTTGGCTCCTGAAAGGAGGAGGCTCCTGAAATTAGGTTTCTCCCCGAAAGTAGTTGAAACCTTGATGGTGGCTAGGAAAAACTCTACTTCGGCAGCTTACGCTCAAATCTGGACTATATTTTCTTCTTGGTCCAGAGGGAAGGGGTTTAAACCTTCAAAAGCATCCATTCCTCAAATCCTGGACTTCCTTTAGGAGGCCGTGGAAAAGGGGCTGGCACCGAGCACGCTGAGATGGCAGGTTTCTGCTGTCAGAGCTTCCTTGGGGTTCTCCCTAGGAATGAATAGAGAGGTTACCAGAGCCAACCGCTGTTTCAATGCCCTGTACCCCTGTGGGATCCTAACCTGGTTCTGAATGCTCTCTGTGTTGAACCCTTTGAGCCGCTATCATCCGTGTCGCTGGATGTGTTGTCCTACAAGGTCTGTTTTCTAGTGGCCATGTGTTACGCCAGGAGAGTGGGCGAACTCCAGGCCTTGTCTCACAAGAAGCCATACCTTATTATGCATAAGGACAAAGCGGTACTTAGGACGGTTCCATCCTTCGTCCCCAAAGTGCCCAAGGCCGTTCATGTGAACCACGAAATTTGACCCCCATCCTTTTGCCTGCATCCTTCTCACCCCAAGGAGAACGAGTTACACAAACTGGACCTGCGGCGGGCAGTTAGGATCTACCTTAAATGTATGGCTGAGTTTCGTAAGTCAGATAATCTATTTGTGATTTTTGGGGCAGCCAAACAAGGAGAAAAAGCCTCTAAGCCCACCCTAGCTAGGTGAGTGTGGGCCTGTGTTGCTAAGGTCGGTGTTGCAAAAAAGAAGAGGCCTCCAGCTCTCATCAAGGCTTACTCCACAAGGGCAATGGCAACTTCCTGGGTGGAGAGAGGCGAAGTCACAGTTTTAGAACTATGCAAGGCAGCTACGTGGTCTTCAGCCATACTTTCACAAAATATTATAAATTGGATGTTCAAAGTTCTGCTGAAACAGCTTTTGGTCGCAGAGTGTTGCAGGCAGCAGTTTGCAAGTAATTCTGATGCATCTGGCGTATGGGATAATATTCTCCCCCCTCCCTGTTGTTTGTCTCGGTAATGCTTCTTAGAACCCAGTTGTTTTGATTACCCGTTGACAATGTGGAGTGCTACAGAAAGAAGAAATTAACGTAATACTTACTGTAATTTCCTTTTCTGTTAGCTCCAGCATTGTCAATGGGACCCGCCCAGGAGCTTGGCTCCTGAGGGAGAGGTCTTTTTTTGTAAAAATCCCCTACTTAGATCTCTCTGTAGTCTGCTGCACTGTATTCTGCTATGTATATTTATAGACTGATCTATCAGTTATCTGCGACTACAGATTAACAGGTTTTGTTAGTTTATTAAGGTGTGTTTTTCCTGTTGCAGGTTAGTTCTGCACTAAACAAGCATTTGTCGATGCCAAATGTTGTCTTGCCGGCATTGGCACTGGTAGTGCAGGAGTTAGAGAGATGCATAATAGGAATGGCAGTGAAGTATGGAACTGACGCCAACCCCACCCCACAAAGACTGACAGGCATTGAGGTGTGTGCCTTTGGGGCGTTGGCCATAGCGCTTAAGCCATTTCACCTCACCCTACCCTGCAGACTCCGACAAGTGTCGCGTTGTGCCTTGTGGTCGTCGGGCCTTATGCTCACCCCATTTCATAAGGAAACACATTGAGATGGGTGCAGTATAGGAGAATGGGGTGAACTTTGGGGCACACCTTGATGCCTTTCACTGGCTGCAGGGTGGGGGTAGGGGTGGAATGGCATGAGCATTACAGCCGAAAATCCAAAGTCACACCCCTGATGCTTGTCAGTCTCTACAGGGTGGGACATTACGGTTGTAAACCCTAATGCCCCTGGCGTTTGTTGGTATTTGCACACCAAATTGTCAACATGGGCTTTTTGTGACCCCTCCCAGTGTGCCCCATGACTTTGGGGAAGTTATGTTGGCCACACTGGAGTGGGCTCCCAGTGTGGCACACAATGGGATTGGGGTGGGGCAGGGGCAGGAATATGCCGACATGATCGGCTTTGGAACACACAAAGCACACTGGAGTGGGCTCCCAGTGTGCCACACAATTTTGAGGGGGGGTTATAAACATGCCGACTGAGGGAATTGGCACCCCTGTAGTCGGCTTTCTAAGGATTGTGAGAGGCGGATGGCGACAGACACCGCCATGTTTATTGAAATGTTTCAGCAGGCAAGACACGCCCTGCAATGACGGGGTGCTCCCTCATTGCGGCGGCGAATTTCTTTCAAGTTGGTGCCATGCTTCTCAACTGCTGTCATAGATAGCATGCTTATTCATTGGTGTCACAGAGACAAGCCCAAAAAAGCAGTGGCGGTATTGGCCACAACACTGCTGCACCTCCACAACCTGCTACTCCAGCAAGCTGCCACAAAATGTTGCTTGCGCTGCACGCGGAAGACAACATAAAAAAATAAAGACAGGATATGTCTCATTGTGTGTGTTAGCTTCATTTTCACAGATTGGTGACTCTTACGAAGTCTGTTTGCTGTTACATGGTTTCTCTACAAGAAGAACAGAATACTCCAGGCCTCTTTTGGGTCTATGAAATACAATTCTCTTCCCCGAATATCGGATAGGAAGGTAAGACAGTTTTATTATTACAAGCATGTGATTGTTTATATTATATAATGTGTAGCTCTCATGGCACTGCAAGGTAGGTAGTAACTGGGGAGTTGCTGGTGCATGGAATCCTCATGTGCCCAACATTCTAAAGCTTGGGCTGCGTCAGTCCCTTGGTAGGGATGCACTCTACCTAATTGTTTTGATTATCCATTGACAATGTTGGAGCTAACAGAAAATGAAATTATGGTAAGTATGAAGTTAATTTCTTCTTTCTCTATCCAGAGGTACTAGGCAGGGTCGCCCCCTTTCACCTCTTTTGTTTGCCTCCTATATTGAGTCCCTAGCCTTGACAATCCGGCAACACCCAAATATCACAGACATTCAGGGCCGAGACAGGGAACATAAAATCTCTTCGTATGCCAGTGATGCCCTGTTTTATCTGAGCAACCTGGCATAGTCTGTCCCAAAGTTAGGCAAGTTACTGGAGGCCTATGAAGTGTTGTCAGGATACGAGATCAGCTATGATAAATCCGAAGCCCTAAAACTTAGTGCCTACTATCCAGAGCAATTCTCAGTGGCTTTCCCATTTACTTGAGCCAAGGACAAGACAGTATGATGTCAAGGGGTGAATGTTACCACAACTCGTCATAGCTGGTTTTAGGCACCAGCGAACCCTGCGGTTGCTGGGAGCCCCTGCTCATGGGGGCCCCCAAACCAGAGAAGTTTACCGTATTCATTTTTATACATTTTTTTATCTTAATATATTTTTAAAACATTAGTAAAGAACTGTGCAGATCCTTCTGGTTATGTTATGAAATACCTCAAAAAGTTATGATCCAGTCAATATGAGGTGGATAGTCAGCAATGGATGGGATGAGAACAGCCCCAAGAACTGGCACTGCTGTGTCATCCTAAATTTTTGTTAAAATAAAACTGGTTATACTAAATCTATACATAGAAACAAAGAAATATAAAATTTGCAGCAGATAACTACTGCTTGGCCCACCTAGTCTGCCCATTTCCCCCTGCCTATTGTATCACCACAAATAAAATCTTGCACTTATTGGCTACAGTAAAACACATGGGCTAAAGATGGGCCAAGTAGAGAGGCCCCATGACTTCACTAATTCTGCTGGGGGCCCCCAAAACCCTAAAGCGGGCCCTGCAACTCGTCATAGGCTTTTCCACCAGAACTATGATGGTCTATTTCAGGGAGTTACTTCAGACCTTCAACGCTGGTCTATACTCCCTTCCTCCACTTTAGAAGTGCAATAATCTACTTCAGGATGTGCATTTCTTGAGAATTAATGCATTTCATGATTGGGTTGAAAAGCACTAATTCACCTGGGGCATGCATTAATTCTCCCCATGGTTTTTCTCCATCGGACCCACTGTGATGCATTTTCCAGTATACTTCCCAATTAAATCTGTGTACCTCCCAATTAAAACTGTATAGCTTCAAAGGAAAACCTGTATACCGTTGGAGAAAAAAACACCCATGGACCACTAAAATGAGCAACTTACCAACCAATTAAATAAATTAGCACACTGGACAAGTCAGTTAAATATTCCCACACTCATTAAAGCCTAAAAAGATCCCACCAATCTGGAATAACCCTACAAAACAGGAAATGGCACAAACTAAATCCAGCAAAAAACATCTGCACATAAAAACACCACTACCCAAACCCTGCAAAAACCAAAAGCCTCCTGAAGGCTCCCATAATCCAAGAAATGCTCCCTCTCTCTCACCAGCCAACAATGTCCCCATTGCTCCACAGCTCTCACCACGTGCTATCTCTTACATGGTGCTGCAGACAGTCCCTCCGTGTTTGAGACACCCTCCTCTACCGCTCACCTACCGCTCCAGCACCATCCCAAACCAAACCACCGATGCCACATACTCAGTGCACTGCCAACCACTCGTTGCTCAAATGCCATGCTCCAAAACTGAAGAGCACCACCACTCCTCCTTTTACAGGGCGGAACACAGAGCATGCAAAATCATGAACATATGTGACAAGCATGCACGCACTCCCACTCTGACACTGGCATGCTCTTCCTGGTGCGCACATGCACAAAAACAACCAGGAAGAGCTGTAAATGCGATCTGACATAAAACAAAAACATCAAAATGTATTATAAAAAAATAAATGACTGGCAACAGTGGCAATCAAGGCTACATACCCATTTCAGTGGCTAGTTGGGGCAATAATGCCACTCACCCTTTGGGCCTGTGGCTTATAGCCCTAATTGGCCACCCCAATGGGTATATATCCTTGTATAATGCAGTTACCTATCATTTATTATATATAATACATGGATGGGACTTTTTCTTTACCGGTTATTTCCCTACATACCATCCATTTCCCTGTATATGCAGTTGTGATTAAAAACTAACAATAACAATTCAAATGTGTTATATAAAATAAAAGATGGGTGAATCTGCTATACTTGAAAAGAAACCCAACAAGGGGGCTAACCACATCATAAAACCACTCATTCAGGATCATGTCTTTAAGATCTGGTTAACCCCCTTGATGGGTTTATTTCATTCTATACCACACATACCCATTTTTTAATTTATATATAAATAAGTCTGTATAGCCATAAATAATGCAGACCTAGAGTAGGGCTGAATATGATTTCAGTGGTTTGAAGGAAACCTTTTTTTTTTTTTTTTTGAACTTTATTTCTTTATGCTCCCTGACCCAGCAGGTCCCTTCAAGCTGGCCCTCCCAGCCCTCTCACAAGGCTTCTCAGAGTCTTACCTGCCTGAATTCTACCATGCCCCCCCCCCAGGGTGGGGCAACAGGGACCTTACTTAATCCACCATGAGCAGACCAATAGGGCAGAGCCTGGGTGACCGGTGGGGCGTTTCCGAGGAGTTGGCACTCATCCTGCTGTACCAGTAGGTTTTCACTGTTCCATACCAACAAGACACAGGGGTACTGGGGTGTGCAAGCCTGCACAGTACTAGCCAGTGTCCTCCCTCAGAGTAGCTCCCACTGCATTGCCATCTGTGGTCACCCAGGAGGCAGTATTGCTGCAGAGCTAGTAACCTCTGTCCCTGGGGAGCATGTCGTCGGGGAAGTTCGGTCCTCCCTCCCTCCCCCAGCTGGCCCCTGATGACTCAAGCTCGTTTCTGAACCCAGGACGCCACAAGTAGTAGTACTGCCACTGCACTGCAGGCCAGTAAAAGGAGACATTCTAATTAATTTTTTGACACAGATACCATCCTTATATCTCCTTTATATAGACCATTATATCATAGAACTAAAATTCACTAATGTGCACAAATAGGAAAATATATCCATAAATAAAGGTTATTTGCAACATATAAGGAAAAAGAACACAACAAAGTAATAACAGAATGTGTCCTTTGTGGAGACCACTTCTAGAGTCCAAGTTGCTAAAACAGCAGTGTCCAAAAGTTTTTTTTGTTAATGAAACTAGTCCAATTTACTTATTATTTATTGAAATCTCGGATTAACACCTTTGAGCTAACAGCTCATTTACAAAGATTCCGTGTCATACAAGACAATATGCATGTAACATGTTACAGAGAGTTTACAATACATAAATTGGAGCACACCGAGCAATACATTGAATACACATTAAGGTAAAGCTAGTTGGCAGATCAGTAGTAAATGGGATAGCTCTGCAAAAACCAGTTAACAGCACCATTCTGCTAAAATCTTGGGTTGAAGATGCCATCAGAGTCAGTCACCCTAGGAAACGGATCACAAACAGAACTGGGCTTAAAAAGAGGAAATCAAGTATAAAGCACAGCAATATTATTTGTGCAGAAAAGGTGCCCGCTCAGTTCTGTTGTTCACATCACGGAATCCCAATGCATACAGTTTGAGAATCCATAAGGATTCTTGTTTCAACAAAAAGCTATTAATATGACCACCCCTTGGACCTAGAAAAAATCTCTCAGTACCGGAGAAAGTAAACCTGTTTCCCCTGGTCTGTACAACTCGCTATCCTCATTTTTTGTCTTAGTTGCCCAGTGATGTTCTCCCGCACACACTTTTAGCATCCTCATGGTTTTACCCATATAAAAAGATTGGCAGGCACATGCCAAATAAACAGCATTTGTTTACTGCAGTTTTATAAAATGTGGGATGCTGAAAGCGTTTGTGGCTAACTGCACTTAACTTGCAGTTACTGCAAGTGTGTGTGTGTGTGTGTGGAGGGGGGCAAGTACCGACATGTTGTTCTCTCTGGAAGCTGGGTACCAGCTTGTCCCCCAAATTATTCTCCCTCCTAAAACATGTGGGGGATTACCAGAAACTTGCTCTAGCCGTGGTTCAGTTGTGGGATGTGCCAAGTTTGACTGTAAATCTCTTGTACCTGTTTTGCATGTCTCGAGTAGGTAGTAACACAGTTTAATGGAGGGACAGTGTTAGAGGTACTTGTATACTGCAAAAGGTCCTCCCTCCTCAGTTCTTTGACAGATTCCCTAGCACTTCCCACAGTTTATCCAGTATATCCCCAGCCAGAAATCTGTCTTGTATTTTATCTGACCTGGCCTTACACTTGTCTTCTTGACTGCAATTGCATGTGAGATGAAGAAACTACAACTTAGGGGTGTTCCTGATGGTGTCATGTGGGTGGCAACTATTTGAGTGCAATAGTGTATGTCTGTCTCATGCTTTTTGGAAAACATCACTGGGCACACACCCATTTGATTTTTTTACATATCTCAAAGTCTAAAAAAACATATTAAGCTGTGATCACTTGTAACTGAGAACTTGAGAGCAGAACTGGAATCATGGAAGAATGCCACAAACACACGTGGCTGGGGGAGAAATAAAAAGTACAAAAATCCAGTACACAGCTGGGCAATTTTATGTACAAACTATTTTAATCCACAATAATTAAATGGATAAGAGAAACAAAGACACGTGATTGGTCAGTTGTGATCCCATCATAACCATGGATTATTCCAGCATAACAGCACAGGTTAGAAATACTTAACACTCTGAACTTCATTACATAGTTTTTTTAAAATAAAAACCAATGGAAACATTTTATCATTGCAATAACGCACTGTAGGGTGTACTTAGTTGTGGGATAATGGCACTTCTCGAGTACGTATGGCACTTGGTGTTGCCTTGTGCCTCACTTCCCAGGGCATGTCATTATCTCACGGTATCGTACACCCTGTCATTCTTTATTGCTTAAGAATTAAGACAGGATTGTAAACTACAAACAGTGAATTAGTGAACGTTTGAGGGAAAAACAATCTTCCTTGGTGCTACTGAAGGATTTTTTCCAAAATGTTCAGCAATTCATTGTTTGACATAGCTGTCCAATCTGGAGCCTACCAGACACCAAGTTATTGTTTTACGAGTTCCTGACAGTTTTTTGCAGAAATGTTCCGGTTGTAAATGGGTTTAATTGGTGTACCTGTGTTCCTGCTGATGAATGTTGTCATGAGGTCTGTAGAGCATCAAGTGTCTGGAGAACCCTAGTTCCGAAGTGGGTGTATGTGAAAAATATTAATAACAAAAAGTACTAAAAGCTAATGAAGACAAGACTAAATCTGTGGAAAAAAACAGTGTCATAGTTCCACAGGAATCTGTTGGGGGTAGGGGAATTGGTGCAGGTTTAAAACTGTGATTTATACCCCCATCATCTGAATGTCCTCATATCATTGTGCTAACCATCAGTACAGTATGTGGACCAAGCAGGGTTATAGATGACTAAGTTCTGCATTCTTATTCTGTTTGGTCAGGATGAATCATTGGAGAAGGATGTTTCTGTGAGGAGATTACATGGATTTATCTCAGTGTTGCCTACTCATGGTGTTCAGCTCTCTGAACAATTAGACACTAGTGCCATCTGCTGGCTTTTATAGGTTCTGCAGCCGTGAGCCTGTCGGTATTTTGAAGAGGGCCACTAGACACACCTCTCAGTAAGTTGTGCTCTGTTATCTGGTTAGCAACCCAGGTCCACTGGAGATGCAAGAAAAATGCCAGAGGATGGGGGTATGTGTTCTTCTTCTTCTTCTTCTTCTGTTACACTAGCTGCACTTCTGTAGCTAAAAACCTGTAGTCTTGCACATTTCTCCTCTTATCAGTGTGATGAACCATGCTGCTGTTCACCTACTTGTTGGCCATATTGCTCTTGCACCTGTAATGTTGTCTGTTACCACACTCTGATGTTTTGCAATGTTATTCTTTTTGTACTCCCCTTTCCCCCTCCCTGAGATCAAACCTAGAAACAAGCTTTGGTTCAGTGTGCCTCTCCTGGTTACCATTTTTTTTATTTTGTCTTTAGTAATAAAAGAGGATTTTTTTGTACATAAAGAAGATAACGCAGTCATTCTTACAGACATAGTAACAGTAGCTACCTTCTAAGCAGCCATGGTTACTAATTTTTTAAGTAAATAAAAAACGTGCAGCACAAATTGGGCCCGGAGCAGTGTCGGGGAAATTTGAACCCCTGACTAAGGCCTGAGTAGGAAGAAATATACTTACAACTTATTCACCTGCCTCAAATTGTAACTGTAGACAGATATGATGTCCCCTACTGAAAAATACTGCAACTGTTAACAATTTTTTATTTTTTTATTTTAGACTCATGCTCTATAGCTGTTGTGGGGGCAGTACTCATTTGGCAGCTTTGCAGGCCCCAAAACGCTTTCCCACTGGAGGGTCAGGCTCTAGTATGGACACCGCCTGAACGTTGACTCCCACTGTCTTTTTTATCATAAATATTTTATTAAAGTGTCAACAATATACTGTAGTAAAGAAAATGAAATAGAGTACAAGAATATATGAGAGTCCTTCAATAATCTAAGTCAAATTTATACAAAAACAATCGGACAATTTATAAGTAGGAAAGAAAAAAAGAGTCGTGAAAAGAGAAGAATAGGGAAAAGAAAAGATAGCAGAGGAAAGAACTTGCAGAGAACCCTGAAAAGCCACAGATGCTGCAAAAGTCTAGTAGCAGAGCCTGGGCTGGGAGCAAACTCAAGCTGGCGGGGGGGGGGCGGTGAGAGGAGGACTGAGCATCCTAGAGGACCCTCCTCCTCCTCTGGAGGGAGGGCAGCCAGTTCCGCTGCAAGACTGCCACCAGGGTGACCACGGATAGCAGTACAAGTGGAGCTGCATTAGGAGAATGGAAACTGATGGGTGCCACATGCACGTATGTGCCCACACTTGCTCCCTGAAGGCCGTAGAGTGAAAGAACAGGGGATAGGCCAGCTGGCAGAATGAAGGAGGCAACCCCTAGCAGGCCTCGCACCGATGACCCAGGCACTGCCTACTCTGATCCCTCAGCGGCAGGTTGAATAATTCTGCTCTTCTGGGCCAAGCCAGGCAGGTAAATTCAATCCAGGAGAAGCTAACTGACGGGCTGGAGGTTCAGCCTGATGAGGGCCAGACTGGATGAAGAGTACAAAGTATTCAAAGAAAAAAACAATAGAAACAGAGACTGAACATGACTCCAGAAAGAGTTGTTTAATTAATTAACATTTAAAATTAGAATCATTCTCTAAATGTTCTGTGGAACACAAAAAATTGATTAGTAAAGCTATGGGACATTTTTTTTTTCTCAATTTTCAAAAAGCGTGTAAGTTCAAAGTATCACTCAGAGAAGATACAGAGTCATCAGTCTGATGTTCATTTTTTTTCTGAAGTCCTGGAAAAAAATTAAAAGAACTGGATCTTTGTTGCCACACTTCAGATTAAGGGGAGGCAATATGGTGCAGTGGTTTAAGGCCCTGAGCTGCAAATCTGGAGACCTGAGTTTGAATCCCACAGCCCCCAACTGCATACTGTGTGACCCTGAGCAAGTCACTTAACTTCCTCGTGCTCCCAGGTTGCACCTGCAAACAAGCTTTCAGCTTAGTGTGTCTCACCTGGTTAAATAATTGGAAAAAAAAGGGGGGGGAAGGCCTCCTAAAATGCAATTTGCAAGAGTGAAGTTAGGTGCTAATTTACAGTAGGGATCAACACAGGTCATGATCTCAATTCCAAAATGACTTCATGACAAGGCAGTAGTGAAGCAGATGAATCCGAGATCCATTAGTGCCCTTACAGTGGCAGCCCTCCTAACCTTCCATTTTACTGCAGAACAGTTTACAACAATAAGGTACTGCATTACGACACTATCCCCATAACTGCAGTATCATGCAAGGTACCACGTTAGCTGAAGTGCTACATTAATGTGCTTAGCACAAAAAGGTAACAATTCAGTCAGTGTGGTGCCTTCCATGATACTGCAGTAAGGGGGTGCTGTAAGGCAGTACCCTAATGTGGTAAACTGTTCTGTGATAATGCAGAAGATTGGGATGGCTTCCCCTGTACATTTCAGGCAAATGGGATTGTGTGAAGTCCCTTTTAAGTAGTCTCCCTGGAATATAATGTAAACCATTAAGTGCACTGTGTAAGTTTATAGCTATCCATCAAAATAGACTTGCAATGTTTCCAAATTCTTGGCCAATTCAAATCCTCATCAAGATTCAAAGCACCACACCGTCAAGTGGCTCTTTCATTTAGATTTCCTAAATTGAAAGACTTTTTTTTTTTGTTTAACCAGGAAATTGGATGTGATCCAGGTGAATATTCTTGAGAAGTTTACCGCTGTCGCTTTCTTCAGAAGCAATCCAAAATACGCAGAGAGCAGGGTTTTTTTCATTCTTAGAAAGGCTGGGTTTTAAGTTAATGAAATGGCAAGCTTTTTTTTCCAACGCTCCCATGCTTTAAAAGAGAAACCACAGTACTACTGTACTATAGGGTGCTCACTAGTTTGCCTCACTTCACTTTCGGTTTTGTTGAAAACATAGATAATATCAGCAGAAAAAGACAAAAGGTTCATCTAGTCTGCCTGGAGTTCCCTATCTGCCCCTGGACCTAGTGTCCATACAGGGTTTTATCCCTCTCAGTCCACCCGCTCCCCTGCCTACTGCTGCTGAATTGAGCAACCACCAGATCCTTCACTCTTCCCAGCCATGCTTGAAACCATTTACTGTCTTGGTGCCCACCACCTCCTCTGCTGGCAGACTGTTCCATTACTACATAACCCTTTCCGTAAAACAGAACTTCCCCACATTCCTCTTAATCCTTCCCCCCACCAGTTTCCAGTCGTGACCTCGGGTTCTGGACTCTGTACTCCTGCCAAATAGTTCCCTGCAGTTCACCTCATCTAGTCCCTACAGGGCCTAGAAGATCTCCATCATGTTCCTCTTCTCTGGGCTGGTCTCCAGTGAGTACATGTTCAGTGCCTGGAGACTGTGTTCGTAAGATCTGCCCTGCTGGCCCTGAATCATGTTGGTCACCATGTTGTACCGTCTCCAACCTGTCCCTTTCCTTTTTTAGGTGAGGACTCCAGAAGTGAGCACAGTATTCCAGGTGCTGCCTCACCAGTAACCTATACAGGGGTCGTAGTACCTCCATTTTCCTGAGTTGGGAGCAAGCTCAAGTTGTCAAGTAGCTGGCAGCCTTCTCTGTGGAGGGAGGGCAGCCAGTTCCCCTGCAAGACTGCCACCAGGGTGACCACGGATAGTAGTACAAGTGGAACTGCATGGGGAGGGAGGAAACTGACGAGTGCCACGTGCACATATGTGCCCACACTTGCCCCCCAAAGGCTGTAGAGTGAAAAAAGGGGAAAGGCCAGCTGGCAGAATAAAGGAGGCAACCGTTAGCAGGCCTACCACCAGTGACCCAGGCACTGCCTTCATCCCTCAGCGGCAGGTTGAATAATTTCTCTGACACACATACACACACACGGGCTTCTCAGGCAGGAAAAAAAAATAGAAACAGAGCCTGAACATGACTCCAGAAAGAGTTGTTTAATTAATTAGCATTTACAAACTGGAATCATTCTCTAAATGTTCTGTTAAAGAATAAAAATTGATTATTAATGCTATGGGATTTTTTTTTATTTTCAAAGAACAAGGTACAGAGTCATCAGTCTGATGGTAATTTTTTTCTGAAGTGCTGGAAAAAATTAAAATAAATCTTTGTTACCACACTTCAGATTAAGGGGGAACCTCCTAAAATACAGTTTGCAACAATGAAGTTAGGAGCTAATTTAAAGTAGGGATAAACACAGGTCATGACATGAATTCCAAACTGACTTGATGATAGGACAGTACCAAAGTAGATGAATCCGAGATACATGAGTGCCCTTACAGGGGTATCCCTCCTAATCTGCCGTTTTACAACAGAACAGTTTACAACATTAAGGTACTGCATTATGCCACTGCCCCCTTACTGCAGTATCATGCAAGGTACCACATTAGCTGAAGTGCTGCATCAGTGTGGTGCCGTCCATGATACTGCAGTAAGGGGGTGGTGCTGTAAGGCAGTACCCTAATGCGGTAAACTGTTCTGTGATAATGCAGATTAGGATGGCTGGCCCTGTACATTTCAGGCAAATGGGATTGTGTGAAGTCCCTTTTAAATAGTCTCTCTGGAGTATCATATAAACCATTACGTGCACTGTGTAAATTTATAGCTATCCATCAAAATAGACTTGCAATGTTTCCAAATTCTTGGCCAGTTCAAATCCTCATCAAGATTCAAACCACCACACCATCAGGTGGCTCTTTCATTTGGATTTCCTAAATTAGAAGACTTTTTTTGTTTAACCAGGGAATTGGATGTGATCCAGGTAAATATTCTTGAGAAATTTACCACTGTCTCTTTCTTTAGAAGCAATCCAAAATACGCAGAGAGCAAGTTTTTTTTTTTCATTCTTAGAAAAGAGTAATTTTAAGTTAATGAAATGGCAAACCTTTTTTTTTTTCTCAAAGTTCCCATGCTTTAAAAGAGAGACCTCAGTACTACTGACCTGTAGGCTGCACACTACTTTGACTCACTTTACTTTCAGTTTTATTAGAAACATAGATAATAGCTGAAAAAGATCAAATGTTCATCTAGTCTGCCTGGAGTTCCCTATCTGCCCCTTGACCTATTGTCCATACAGGGTTTTATCCCTCCCGGTCCACCCGCTCCCCTCCCTACTGCTACTGAACAGAGCAACCACCAAACCCTTCACTTTTCCCAGTCTTTCTTGAAACCATTTACTGTCTTGGTGCCCACCCCCTCTGCTGGCAGACTGTTCCACCACTCCACAACCCTTTCCATAAAATAGAACTTCCTCACATTCCTCTTAAACCTTCCCCTCACCAGTTTCCACTCGTGACCTCGGGTTCTGGATTCTGTACTCCTGCTAAATAATTCCCCACAGTTTACCTCATCTAGTCCCTAAAGGACCTTGAAGATCTCTGTCATATCCCTCTTGTCTTGGCTGGTCTCCAGTGAGTATATGTTCAGTGCCTCGAGACCGTGTTCGTAAGATTTGCCATGTTGACCCTGAATCATCTTGGCCACCCTATGCTGGACTGTCTCCAACCTCTCCCTGTCCTTTCTTAGGTGAGGACTCCAGAACTAAGCACAGTATTCCAGGTGCAGCATCACCAGTGCCAAATATAGAGGTAGTAGTACCTCCATTTTCCTACTGTCAATACCTCTTGCAATAACACCCCAGCATCCTATTAGTCTTACTAAAGACCTTTTTACACTGCCTTGATTTTTTGAGGGAGTCACTAATGGATGACTGCCAGGCCCCTTTCCTCTGCTGTACTGTTCAGTTCAACCCATGCAGTACTGTGTCCTAGTTTTTTTTTCCTCTAGTTGCATAACCTTGCTGTGTTTGGCATTGAATTAAAATTCCAAACCGTAGATCACTTTTGTAGCCTTTGTAGATCCCTCTGCATCTTCCCGGTCCCTTAGTCGCTATCTACCTACTATAGAGCTTCGTGTCATCTATGAAGAGAGACAACTTGCCCTGGATGCCCTCTCCTCTGTCGCTAATGAACATATTGTAGAGGACAGGACATGGGACAGATCCCTGCAACACCCCACTCATGACCTCCCTCTCTTTGGATTTGACCCTATTTACCACCACCCTCTGCTGTCTCTACCACCACCCTCTACTGTCTGTCCTTCAACCAGTTTCCTACCCATCTATGTCTCTAGCCATGCCCAGGTCCTCCAGCTTCTTCAGCAGTCTTCTGTGTAGCACCTAGTGTTATTGAATAGTCCTACTAGGAGTTCAGCCAATTCCGCAGCCACTTCCTTGAGCACCCTCGGGTGCATCCCATCAAGCCCTGGGTTTTATCTACCTTTAGGGCTTCGAGCCCCTTCTGGACCCACTGTCTTCCCTCGTGAAAACAGAGCTAAAGTAATCATTAAGGACAGCTGCTTTTTGTTCATCTTTCTCTAGTACCCTCCTCCCCCTTGTAGCCTAACACTACCCCATCCCTGCTTCCTTTTTCTCTTAATGCAGCTGAAGAATTGTTTTCCCCCACCCCTAACCTCCTTCGCAGTATGCAGTTCTGTGTCTGTCTTTGCCTCCCATACCATTTTCTTTGCTTACTTAGTGGACAAACTAGTAAAGTACACTTCTGTATATCCCCCCTTTCAAGTTGTACACCATTTACTACTACAGAACCTTCAAATATTGGAAACTATTGTTTTTGGAACAACACAATAACATAGGTCAGAGGTTACTAGCACTTGGCCTTCAGTTGGAGATGAGTCTTCATCACTATCCCTTGTTGCTCAAGTCAGAATTAAGTCATTAAACTTTTTGGGAAGCTGTATCACTCTTTGCAGCCTCTGGGAAGGTGAAAAGGTTGGAACTGGAATGGGTACATCAAACATCTCATTACTGTTCTGTGGTTCTGGTACACTGGACATGTCCGAGTTGGGAGTTGCCACCACCGGTTAAATTGTCTCTTCCCTCCTGGGTACCTTGATCAGGTGTCTTCTGTTCCTGTGATGGTGATTATCTTCTGATGTCACAACATCGTACGATTAAAGTTCAGGATGCTGTGCTACAATAACAACTGGTTCCCATCCACTGGGGGTGTGTACTTGCACTGAGTCTCTGCTGCTTATCTCTTGCAGAGGTCTTGCTCTCCTGTCATATAAGCATTTCTGTGTCCTGCAAAGCTTGCAGCTTTGGCTGAGCTTGCTTTGGTATCTTTGGTTTTTAACAGTGCTTTGGTGATTGGCAGCTTACTGCGAAGAACTCTTCCCATGAGGACTTGAGCAGTGGGTATGGCAGTCCAGTTACTGGTGTGTTCCTATACTCCAGTAGGGCTACTTACGAGTCTTACCCACTGTCAGTTGCCTTTCTTCATAGTTTGAATGGCCTGCTTTGCCATACCATTGGACTGAGGGTAGGTGGGACTTGACATAACCAGCTGATACCACAATTGGCAGCAAAGTCATGAAAATTCTTGCTAGCAAATGGCATGTTGTCACTCCGTGAACTCAATTGATGTTCCTTGCTGCGAAAACACCACCTCTATGACACTGATAACAGATGTGACTGTTTTTATAGCTTCACAACCTCTGGAAACTTTGAGAAGTTGTCTACTAAGATGAGATGATCTTTCCCCTGTAGTTCAAATATGTCTGTCAACACATGCACCCACAGAAGATTTGGCACTAGGTGTGGAAGTAATGGTTCCAGGGCACTGTCATTTTGGAATCATGTACACGTGGTACACTGGGCAACCATACCTTCAATGTCTAGCTGTTGTCATTCCTGGCAAGTACATGAGAGAAATGGCCCTTGCTTTGTTTTCTTTTTTTTAAATCCCCATGTGACTTTCATGTAAGAGTCTCAATATTTGGGGTTGTTTCTTTACTGGAATGGTCAGTCTTGTACCTATGAACACAAGCCCCTCCGATTCTGTGATGTGATCACAAAAAGCCCTGTACCACCTTGCAGCCTGTGATACCTTACTTCGATGGATCAGCCATCCTCTTTGTATTGTGTCCTGTAAAAAAGTACAGTTACATAAAAACTTACCGTAACAGTTGATCCTCGAGAGGATCTCTTGCAGCAGACCATCACTGGTAGGACTAAGCCGCCAGGCACTAGGACCACATGGAAATCTTCAAGCTAGCAGTTTACCAGAGGGGGTGCCCACCTCCGATGTCAGCCAGTCCTATAAAGGTGGATGGCTACCACACCCTCCCCAGTTCTCCCTCTGGAGACCAAAAGTGGAATGCCATAAGGGGGAACCGAGGATGATTCCGAGGTGTCCTGAGAGCATAGAAAAATAAATGAATGCAGAAGGGTCACCCGTATGGAAGGGGAGAGAAAGACAGGAGAAGGGGAAGAAAGGAGGGGGGGGGAACAGTGCCTGCTGCAAGAGATCCTCTCGAAGATCTACTGTTACAGTAAGTTCTTATGTAACTGTACTATCTTACTTCGAGGGTATCTCATGCAGCAGCCCATCACTGGTAGGACTGAGTCCCAAGCAGTTCTGGCACTGCTGACAGACAATATGGGTGGTAGGCAAAAAAAAAAAAAAAAGGGTAGCCTGTGAAAGGAGGCCTTGAAGAACAGCTAGAACAAAGTTAGGCCTATACCTAGAGGTGATGTCCAGACTGTAATGTTTGGTGAAAGTGTGGACAGTGCTCCAGGCAGCAGTATAAATGTCAGCAGCTGACACACTTCTAAAACAAACCACTGAGGTGGCTGTACCCCAGTGGAATGGCCTTTAATCCCTCCAGGAAGTTCCTTGCCATACTTTTGGTAACAAAAACTACGCAACTGGCTAACCATTTAGGCAAATGCTGTTTGGACACCAGAGCACTCTGTTTCCCAGAGGCAAACAAAACAAACAACTGGTTAGAATTCCGGAAGTACTGCAAGATTCTATGCACACCCATGGTATGGATCAATGCCTCCCCTTGATTGGAATACTCCAGATAATAAACAGGCAGGTGGATGGATTGATTCAAAGTAAACTCTGACACCACCTTAGGAAGAAACTTAGGACTGGTACACAAAGACGCCCTGTCTTTGTACAAAATCAAATAAGACTCCTTACACATTAGGACCTGAAGCTCGGAAATTCTTCAGGCAGAAGTAACTGCTACTAAAAATAACGCTTTCCACGACAGAAAGCGTAGCTCACAAGACGTGGCCGGTTCAAAGGGAGGCAGCATAAGCTTTTCCAGCACAAAATTAAGGTCCCATGGTTGGGACAGGGTCATGGATTGGGGGCTTCAAATGCAGAATGCCCCTCAAGGATGTGTGAGATACATTGTTGAGCCACTGAATGCCCATCCACGGGTACATGATATGCAGAGATGGCAGACAGATGTACCTTGATAGAAGAGTACCACAAACCCGAGTCTGAAAGGGACAGAAGGTACTCTAGGACCTGATCCACTGGACAGGTGACGGGATCTAAATGGTCCAGTGCAGCCCAAAAAGTAAAGTGCTTCCATTTCATAAAGTAAGTGGCTCTGGTGGAGGACTTTCTGGCTGCCACTAGGACATCTGCTGCGTGGGGGGAGACCTACAGATCTGGCGATGGCTGTGTCCTCAGGAAACCCTCATGGAAATGGAGAGATTTAGGTCCAGATGGACCAGGGTGCCCTGCTCCTGGGGGAGCAAGCCTGTGCAAAGGGGCAGGGACAACAGAGATTCCACAGCCAGCTGCTGCAGTAAGGGGAACCAGATTTGATGATGCCAGAAGGGGGATATGAGGATCATTGTAGCCCTCTCCAGCAGGAGTTTGATCAAAACTCAAAGGAGCGGGAAGGGAGGGAAAGCATACAGAAACCTCCGTGTCCAGGTGAGGGACAATGCGTCTCGCCAGAAAACTCCAGGCCCTGCTCTGGCGAGCAGAAAAGAGACAGTTTTGCATTGTGTGGGGACGCAAAAAGGTCCAACTCTGGCCAACCCCATCTGTCAAAGAGGTCTACCACTGAGGTCAGAAGTTCCTGCTCATGGGCTCTGGACCGCAATCAGATTAGGCTGTCTGCCAAGATGTTTTGGTTGCAGGGAACATGGACGGCCGAGAGTTCCAGGCTGTGCTCGATGGCCCAATACCAGACTCTCATTGCTTCCCTGCACAGGGGATAGGAATGAGTCTCCAAATTTTATGTAATAAACCATATGCATGTTATCCATTTGAATCAAGAGCGACCCAGAGAGCTGAGTCTGGAAGGCCTGCAGGGCATACAAGACTGCTCTCATCTCCAGGACATTGTTGTGGAGGACCCTCTCCATCTCGGACCATGTCCTGTGAGTTTGGTGGGCCCCCAGCTGAGGACCGTGGCATCCATCATAACCTGCTGAGGGGAAGGTATACAAAAAGGAACCCCCTCGAAGCAGGTTACCGTGCTCCAGTCACCACAGTAGTACCTTCTTGACTGAATCCTAGACCATCACCAGTTAATCCAGAGCATCCGTGCATTGGTCCCACTAGACTCGCAGTGTCCACTGAGGGATTCTCATATTTTTTTAATTTTTTTTTAGTCTTTGGTAACTGGGTAAGGCCCACTAGGCACAAGTGCCTGTTTTCAGGGGTGACCTGGGAGCACTGGGCAGTTAAGTGACTTGCTCAGACTCACACAGTATGCAAGTGGAAGTTGTGAGAATCAAACTCAGGTCTGGTTTGCTGGATATACCAAGCTCGTTCACACCTCATTCCTCTAACCATTAGGCTACACTGCCAGCCTATATGTGGCCTGTCCAGGGGAACCATGGCAATGGCTGCAGCCATGAGGCCTAGAAGCCTCAGAAAAACCCTCACTGGAACATGACGGCTAGAGCAAAGAAGATGGGCCTGGTCCATCAGACGCTCTGCTCTATCTGTGGGTAAGAAGGCCTTCCCCTGTGTCGTGTCCAGCACTGCCCCATGTACAGGAGGTGCTGGCAAGGGGTCAGAAATGACTTTGGCATGCTTATGGTGATGCCCAAAGTCTGGAACAGGCTGCAGGTGTGAGTAAGAGTTTGAAGGAGACGAGGCAGCTAGCAGTCAATCGTCCAGGTAAGGAAAAAAGTAGAACCCCTGCTATCTCAAGGCAGCTGCCACCACCACCAAGCATTTGGTGAAGACCCTGGGGGCTGAGGACAAACCAAAGGCAGAGCTCTGAACTGGTAGTGTGCTCCCTGGAAGTGGAAATGGAGGAAGCACCGGTGGAAAGTGAAGACCTTAATATGCAGATAGGCATCCTGCATATCCAGAGAGCAAAGCCAGTCCCTCTGGTGTAGCGGGGGCAGCAAACTCTGAAGGGTGACATCCTGAACCATTTGTACTCTATAAACAGGTTCAGTTCACTTAAGTCCAGGATGGGCCAAAGATCTCCTGTCCACTTGGGCACTAGGAAGAAGTAGGAGTAGAACCCCCTTCCCTGCTGAAACTGTGGGACTGTCTGTATGGCCTTTTTTTAAAGTAAGGCCTGAATTTCCCCCTGGATGAGAGGGATGTGGTTGGGAGGGTACGAGGAATGGCCCGGAGGGTTTTCTGGAGACCACTCTTATGAATTCTAGAGTGTGGCCAAGTTCAATGAACTGCAGCACCCCATTGTCTGTGGTTGTCTCCCTCCACCTGTCCAGGTGAAGGGAGAAGTGACCCCCTGCAGTTACCTCCTAATGTGCCAATGGAGGGGCTCTGGCAAAGAGGAAGTGGGAGCAGCCACTGTTTGGGCTGCTGCTGTACCTCTGGCACTATGGATGGTGGCAGGGGAGAGAGTGGGGTGAGCTTCCCCCGTCTTGTGCTTGCCCTGGGCTTTGGGAGGGGGTTGGGCCTGCTTGCAGGAGGAGGAGCAACGAAAGGGAGCCCGCTGTCCCAACTTTGACTGGGTATGGTACATGGAGTGGATGGATTTCAGAGCCCGTCCCAAGGTCTGGAGTTCGGAGATGATATCCTGAACATCTCCCCCTGAAAAGTTTGAAACCCCTGAAAAGGGTGTCCATTATATTAGACTGGGCAAAACCCGAGACCCATAGTGAGGAGTGGTGTCTCATACAGATGCCTATGGCTGCTGCCCAACCAGTGGCATCTACCACATCTTAGGCAGCCCTGAGAATGTGGGTACCGATGTCCGAGCCTGTTTTGAGGGCCAGGAGGGTCTGCTGCTTAGAAGGGTCATCTGTCATTGCTAGGACCACCTCCCTAGCCTGGTCCCATTGGAGATTCTGATACTGTACCATATGGGCCAAACAAATGATGGGCCAAATGGCCAGAGTGTCAGCTGCGAAGGCACGCTTGCCCATTTGATCTAGCTGGCAAGACTACATGTCAGGTGGGAGGGAGCTGAGGTGTTTTGGCCTCTTGATTCGGTTGTGCGCCACATTAATAATGACCAATGCGGCCTTGGGCTGTTGTCCAAAATACGGCTTGCCAGCCGGAGTGTGATAAAGTCTGTCAACCTTTTTGGACACTGCTGGGACCATGTGGGGGCAGTTCCAGGCAGCCCGGGTAACATCCTCATAGGAGTCGATAACGGGGGGAACCACCAAAGGAGGAGACACTGGTAAATCACAGGCTGACACTGGTAAATCACTAACAGATACTTCTTAGGGTCCTGCTCCTCTGTCTCCCACCCCATAGTGGCACGAGTCTGCCTCATGATGGCCATGAAAGTGGGGTCATCTGGGGGGGATTTGGGGATGGTACTAGGTGCCCCTGCCCCTTCTGAGGGTTCTGGACCTAGAGAGGAAGACTCACTGCTTACACTCTCATCTGTGTCGTCATCCCTGATGTTCTCTGGCTGATGATCATCCGAATGGTCGGCTGACCCAGCGTCAGGCGTACTCTGGGGGGGGGGGGTGTAAGGAGCACTAAGGCCTGAACAAATAGGGGTCGGGTAAAGGGGGTCCATAGGAGGCCTCTGACGGATGGCTGGGGTCAGTCTTCTTGGGGTGTGGACCTGCATTTGCATAAAGGACCACAACGTCGCGAGCAGACCATGATAATCGAAGGGGACTGGCCCTGGTCCCCCGGGTGTTGGGTAGTTGTAGACAGGCGCAGGTCCCAGGGGCACCAGGTATAGGTAACCTGGTGTGGGTCCCAGCGGCAAGGGATAGGAGTAGGCAGGCGCCGGACCCGCAGGTGCTGGCATAGGGTACCCAAGCTGAAGTCCTACAAGCGCAGGGTGCAGTATGATAGGTGACAGTCCTACAGGATCAAGTAGCAGCAGGACGGGCGCAGGCCAAATGGGCATCTGCTGAGGAAGGGCAGGCATGGGCCCAGCAGGCACTGGCTGCAGAGGGTCAGGCGCATGCCCAATGGGTGTAACAGGCAGGGCTGGCATGGGCCCCGCGGGCTGTGGTAGAAGGAGAACAGGTGCAGGCCCAGTGGGCGTTGGCTGGGGTAGTGCTAGAGGGGATCCACGGGTGCGGGGGAGATGGGTGCCAGAGTGGAGTGCAACCCCCCCCCCAAGTGAAGGCTGAAGAGAGACTGGGCCCGAGGAGGCGCCAGTATCCTGCAGCGTCTGCCCCTGAGAAGGCGGGGCATAACTGGCGGTGGTCCCAGAGGATGAGACTGGCACGAGGAGTGTGGGTGTCGTGGGGGGGGGGGGTTGCATCTAGGAGAATGGCATCTGCCGCACCCGCATCAACTGAAGAGACTCTAGCCAAGCCACCTGAGTGTGTGCCCACTGAGAATATGGGCTGAAATAGCAGGGTCTGGGAGCAGGATACAAAGTACCCTGACCTGAAAAGCCATCACCCACAAGGGAGATTGGGGTGGGCAGCTGGGCCACTGGTAGCCGTGTAAAAGTTAGGGCATGTGGGGCCATGGAGGTCAATCAACCCCCCGAGGGAGGAAGACAGTTTTGCAGTTGAAGACTCTTGGGGTGGGGTGGGGGACCGTGAGCAGGAGGCAGACCGGGTTAGTCCGGATCAATGTCCCTGTGCTTATGTTTCCCGGTGGCCTTATCCCAGGACTTCGAGGATGAAGACCCTGACAACAGGGCCAAGGAAATGGAGGAACTCCTGGCCTGCAGCTCCCATTCCATCAAGGCAACCTTCTGCTTTAGGAGGTGGTTTTCCAGGATCTTCTGGTGATGTCTCCTGGTGGCCGGGTTGAAATTATGGCAGGCCTCACAGGCTTGGACATCGTGGCCTACGCCTAGGCACAAGATGCAGGCAGAATGGCCATCCTTGTCCGAGATCTGTTTGCTGCAGGCACACTTCGTGAAGCGGTCGGATGATGAAAAAAGTAGGGAAGACACAAACTGTCAGGAGAGAATACTGACATTTCAATGTAAAAACTATGAAAATCGAAAAATAATAAAGTGCGGGAAAATGGCGGTCAGCTGTAGCTGCAGCAGTAACAGCGGTCCGATGTGCATTGGTCGGCGGGAAAATAACTGGGGAGGGTATGGGGGCCACTCGCTTTTATAGGATTGGCTGATGTCAGGAGCTGACGTGAGTGGCCCTCTCTGGCAGACTGCTAGATAGAAGGTTTCCATATGGTCCTAGCCCCTGGCAGCTTGGTCCTACCGGTGATGGCCTGCTGTAAGAGATACCCTCAAAGTAAGATCATAATGTACCATCTGTCCTTGTCGCTTCTTTCATGCTCTCCATTTCTTCTTTAGACAACAAGATGCAGCACTCTAATGCATGAATCACTCTCTCCTTGTTTTCTTCTGGGTCTTCCTCAGGGGATGGCTCTACTGTAGCCCAAGATAAGGTTTCCGCTCTCAGTAAATCTTTGCCTGGTACATACTGAACCCATAGGTCATACCTTTGTAGTCTCAACATCATCCTCTGTAGTCTTGGGGGTGCTTCCTGTAATGTTTTCCACAGAAGGTCTTACAGAGGTGTCTGGTCTGTCTGAACTCCTACCTCCCACCCGCCCATAAATGTATGATGGAACTTTGTCACAGGGAAAACTAAAACAAGCAATTCTTTCTCAAACTGTGTTTAGCTCCATTCAGCTTTACTGAGAGCATGAGAGACATAAGCCACTGGGTGCCCCTGCTGAAGCAAATATGCTTCCAATCCATCCTTTGAGGCATCAGCTTGTATGTCACGAGCTATCATAAACCCTCCTGGAATATTGCCAAAAAGGTATTGATTCTTGCACTGAAATACTTTGCTTGCTGATTTATTATCAAAGGGCAGAAACAGTGCCAACCCCATGGTGTGCTAAATGTACAGATAAGATGAGGGAGGTTGAGTTTGTCCTGCCAGAAGCCATCTTTCTCATCTAATATAGCTGGTGCTATGCCTCCTCTGGGGTAGGACTGTGGTAATGTTATCACTGTATCGCTCTGTTCAATTTCCTGGAGTCTAGGCAAACTTGAAGAGATCCATTTCATTTCTTTATCAAGCCTCTTATGCACTTGTTTGGAGTATCTACAGATAATTTGGTTTGCTTCCAGTTCCTCTAATGTGTGCCTAAGGCCCTGTCCACATTACCAGTATGGTAGCGTTACAGATGAGCTGAACCGTTACACGTCTTGGTAAAAACGGTTCACGTCCGTATCTGTAATGTTACCAGCACCGATCCTGAAACCGATCTCAAGACCTGTTTTGATGCGGTCTTGAGATCAGAATGGGTAACGTTTTAGAGCCTGTAACATTTTAATTACCTGTGTGGACGTGAGACCGTTTCGATCCTACATTCACAGGGTCTTCCAAACAGATTACCCACTGGGAGAAATGAGGAGTAATGTGGATGCAACACTACCCATCTGTAACATTTTTAAAAACGATACTGCCAGAATGCGGATGCTCCAAAACGGTAAGGGCTGTAACGTTTTTAAAAACGTTACCACAGACAGCTTCATGGTGTGGACAGGGCCTAAGTCTGTCATATATTCCATATGTGACTTTCCTGCACCCATGTAACACTGGAGGTACAGTGGGGTCTGTATAGATATTGCATTCTCCCTCACACTGACCAATTCCCTGTAACATGTCTGTAAGTTTACTAAGCATTGTCTCTTAGTAAGTAGCTACAGTTTCTGAATCTCATTGACTCTGGCTAGCAAATGTAGACTCGTAGGCTGCTTTGCCCAGCAGAGGGGTAACCTCTGCCATGGTCACATAAAACTGAAGGGCTTGCCCTACGTTTCTGGTGCTGCACTTTGCCTGTAACATCCCAGTTGGTTTCATCTTTCCACTTCCATCTGCTGTTAGCACTGTCGTGGTCTTTTGCATGTGTACAGAATCTGGTAATTGCTTGAGGATCGATGTGGGCAGCACACTGGCTTGTGCCTGTGTGTCTAGTTTAAAATGGACTGGAACACCCTCCAGTACCACAACGGCATGCATGTGTCATCTGCCACATGCTTCAGTGCAGCCTACTGTGTTGTTATTGTTCCAGTACACAGGCTGTTTTTCCCTATTGGATCAAACCTTCTTGGGCCATTATTTGGTGGGTGCCTGGATTTGCCTTACACATTTTGGCATAATGTCCCTGTTTCTTACATCTGTAACAAGTTTCTCTAAATAACCACCAACAAAACAGACAGGCGGCTGCTAAGCAAGACAGCGTGAAAATATGCGAGTGTACTCACTCAGAGCAGTCGGCAGCATGGCTACACATCACTGCTGGCAAATAAATGCAGATCATTCACAGGATAAATGCATAAAAATACTTTATTGCACACAAAGACGCTAGGCACACAGATAGAGCGTGCCCCTCCCCACAAACAGCCTGTTATCCTGCGAATGATCTGCATTTATTTGTCAGCAGTGTTGTGTAGCCGTGCTGCCGTCTGCTCGAAGTTTCTCTAAATGCTGTGCAGTTCTGTGGAGCATGCTCACATCCTTGTCTGGGCACTGTCTTTTCAGCCCTATGCTTGCTGTGGACTGACTCTGTGTTTGGCCTGATGGGGTTTCTCTCTTCTCAGGGCAAGTACTGCCTTACTGCCTGCGTAAGTCCCAGTTGCAACCTGCATCTGTGATGTGGTAGCTTCTACTGCCCTACAGGTATCTTCGGCTTTGTTCAGCATGAGATTGGGGCCCCCGTATCATTCTCTCTAATGTGTACATCACATAGCCCAAACACAATTTTCTCTCTGATTAACTCATGGGTCATAGCCCCAAACTCAGAGTTCTTTGCCATTGTCTTCATCACATTAAGGAATTGCTCAAATGTTTTTGTTGGAGTCTGCTGTCTTCCCCCCCAACAAAACCTCTCAAACACTGTGTTCTTACAGAGTTTGCAGTCAGGAGTGTAGCTTGGAAAATAACGTTGGTACATCGTTTTGTACACCATGATCTTGTTTGTTGCCCCTAACCTATTTGTTGCCCCCAGCCGAACCCTGTTTGCTGCCTCCAATCATACCTTGTTTGTTGCTCTAAAACTGTATACCCCAATACTGTGTAAAGCATGGGGGAAAACTAAAGCATTATTTAGTGCTATGCATTTACATTATGGTTCACTTACAAGGAGCATGACAATCATATCATAACATCAAAACGTTGGGTAAATGGTAGCCTGTTGTAGGGCAAAATGCTGACCGAAAGAAATAAATGTGTACACTGTGGCTTACATGGTGTATGCATTCCTGCGTTTTTTTTTTTTTTTTTATTAATATTTTGGAGATGCACCTTGAGCCAGGGCTCATTTACAAAGGTTTCACGTCATACATTACAGAGCAGTATTTGGATGAGTGACAAGCATTTCAACAAAATGACCGTCATTCGATCTAGAAACAGGTAAACAGTGCTACAGGGTAGCATTGTCAGAGAAGGTAGGAACATAGGAGGGAATGGGGGAAGGGGAGATGAGGACAGTTATAGGGGGATGAAGAGGAGGGAGGGAGGGGTGAGTTGGACGATGTAGTCCCATAAGGGAGTTACGTTAGGTATTTAAGTGCAGTTGCAGGTTATTTTCAACGCAAAGTTCTTTCTCAATGTAGATTTAAAATGACCAGGGGTGGACAAGTCCCATATAGCAGTTGGGAGCTCATTTAGCCATGTCGGTGATCTAACAGGGAAGGAGCGCTTAGCCAGGTTGGTCCGACAAAAAGGTACTTGTAGGGATTTCTCGAGGGCACTCCAGGTTCCTCCACCTTTAGTTGCAGTACTTAGCAAACTTCACCAATACTGTGTCCAGCTCCTTGCTATCTTCCCCTTCTCTAAAACAGAAGTTACTGAAAAGTTCCAAAGCCTCAGGCCCAACAGAATGTGAAAGAATGACTGCTTGCATTTTTCCCGGTTTGTCCGTTGCTCCTAATGTCTCATAGACTTGGAAACACTGTTCCCATCTGCACCAGTTCTCCACCAAGTTGCCTTCAAGGCACAGAGCTTCTGGTGGTTGAACATTTTCCATCCTTCAACACTGAGTTGCACCACACTGACCTGTGTCACAGAAAACACAGGGACTGGAATACTGCAACATTCATCACAAAACTCACTCTGTGTGTCCTACAGCAGGAACAGTAGCCATTCCGCCACCTTCTGACACCATGTAGTGTTTCCTGAGTTCGCTATTAAGACTGGATAATGAGCAACAGACACACATATGAATGCAGCTGAACTCCAACAGTGCTTTTTAAGTTTGCCATGCATGCACACACAGCATACATCTTGATATGAGTTGATTTTGAAGGGTGTGACACTGTCTAATGCAGAATGCTCTGCAAGGGGCATGACAGTGCCACACTAATCATCAGCCAGGCTGATCATGATGGTGTTTTGCTTGAAATGATCTCTGCTTGAAAAGCAAACACCACACCAATCTTATGGCAGCTTTTTCTTTTCATCTGCAGGACACCGCCCAGCAAACAGCTATGCAGTGTCCCGATCAGCTTGGATGATGTAACCCTCCCCCTACACCACCCCACCGGCGCTGCTGAGCTAGAGTTGATGGGCTGAATGATTACACCTACATACAGAGCAGGCTGCTTCAGTCCGATGCTGTTTGCTCACAGCTGACTCCCCTGCCCTGCCCCGCCCACAGCATCCTGACTCCCATCAGTGCTGCCTCCCCGCCTCTGCGACGCAGAAACACACATACGCCTTTTTAACTTTGAATGTAATCAGTAATGTGAATACTCTTTTGTGTGATTCTGCATGTCTTGGTCTTGGCATCTACTGACAAGACAAAAGGCGCCCCTTTCAAATACTGCTGTCCCCTGTGCCAGTACACACTATGCTGTGCAATATGCCCAGCTCACCTGGAAATTTCTGGGTATCCGGCCTGCCCAGTCTGACCCTGCCAAACAGCATCAGCATAGTTTGGGGTCTGGGTCCCTTTGTGTTCTTCTAAGCCTGGAAGGAGGGGCAGGTGTAGCAGCAGGGAAAAAGAACAAACACTTGCCGAACAAGTTTTACAGCAGTAAAGTAGCCACTGTTTACTGTCCTTACCTCGGACAGTGGGAGGGGGGATAGCACTAGTAGGAGTGGGAGGGAAGAGCTTTTGTTGTATAGTGATGTCCATTGGCTAGTTGCCTGTTTTCTCTAATAAGATGATGATTATCATTCAGGCTGCGCCACAGTGGGCAGTTCAAAAATTGTGCTCCTGCAAGAAGTGGTCTCTTGCATAGCGTCTGTTAACTGTCCTTTTCCTGTGACCTGCTAGCATCTTCCCACTCCGGAGACAATGGGCCCTATTCACGATGGCTACACGGCCTTATGCATGGTGCGTAAGGCCCGGCCCCCGTGCATAGACTGTTACGCATGGAACACACGGAAGCAGCCTCCATGTGGTATGCATGACCTGTGCATAGGGCCATGCACAGAGCTGCCACACAAACATGCATGCCGTAGTGGATACGCAGACATGTAGGGGCATTCCTTCATACGCCATATGTGCGGGACCAGGTGCATCATGTCCCCGCTATGTGATACGCATTCTGGAGGCAGCCGTAAACAGCCTATGCATCACACACATGGCAGGAGCAGCCAACGAAGCAAGCTGGAGGGGGCACGGCAATGCCCGCTATGGCACGACATGCCAGCCACGCACGCAGCGACACAAGGCACAGCAGCAGCAGCCACACAAGTGCCCATAATGTGTCACATGCGACCGCCACTGCTGCAACACCACTGGCCATACGGCCTGTCCCAGCACAGCGTGCATGCCACCCAGCAGGCACCACCAAAGCTGCATGCATAGCACAGCATACTGTGGCGAACAGACAGGCAAACCTGGGATGCATGCACAACACACAGCCCCACATACACACACACACAAACAGGCCCGCCCGTGCACACTGTGCCAGGGTGAAGAACGTGACAAACACACAGCACTGTAAGCAAACACCTTTATTGGCACGTAGCGTAACACTCAGGGCCCACACTGGGCACACAACTGCACAGAAATCTGGGGGGGGGGGAGTTCTCCTCTGTGGCCACATCTGGGCTGGTGGACGGGGTCACTTCATGGGGGGGTGTCCGTGAACTCCCATTCCTCCAGGGCAAGTCGGCGGATGGGCCCACTGTAGTGCTGAAACAACAAGAGCAGACAGAGGGGACCAACTTCAGTGACCCTGTTACCGGCAGCAGCCACAGAACTAATAATGCCACACACTCACACACACACACATCCAGGGGCCACCTACCTTTGATGGTGTGCGGATGGCCCAGAGGTCCCACGCGTTGTCACGGTACATGTTGTCCTCCGTGCTGTGCCAGAGGCCGAACCAGCTGGGGATGTCATGTGGAAGTCGCCGCCTCGGGGTCACCACCCTGGCTGGGCCGGGCCCACCCACCTCCCAGAGTTCCAGCACCAGGACGGCCTTTGACACTGAGTCCCCTGCAAAAGAACACAGGGAACCAAATGAGCTAATACACCCACAGGCCCTTACCCCCCCCCACACACACACTCACACACACAGCCACGTGTACCGTCTGCAGGACCTTCCTGCCTCCTCTCCGACACTTCCCACAGGGCACCCACAGGCAGGCCATTCTGGTAAATTGTTTCTGAGACACAGTACAGCCACCATGGCAGACCGAGGTGCTGCCACTGGGTGTTCAGGCCACGTCTTGTGGCACAAACGCTGCATCCCACCAACATTCTACAGTGGTACCGTGTCGATCACAACATGCTATGGTTCATCTGTGGCCTAGTGGAGGATGCTGTCTGGCCAAGCACCAGTCGCTCCATGGCCATGTCCATGGAGACAAAGGCGCTCTGCGCCCTGCTGTACTATCCCATAGGCACCTTCAAGAGGGTGATGGGCGATGTGACAGGGGTGAGCCAGTCATCCATGTCATGGGCACTGCACCAGGTGACCGATGCCCTGGTGCGGCACTGGGAGAGGCACATCTCGTTCCCCACAAAAGAGGCAGAGCTCAGGTCTGTCAAGGGTGCATTCCTGGAGAAGTATGGCATGCCGAACACAGTGGGTGTGA
This sequence comes from Neoceratodus forsteri, assembly GCA_016271365.2. Classification (NCBI taxonomy): domain Eukaryota; kingdom Metazoa; phylum Chordata; order Ceratodontiformes; family Ceratodontidae; genus Neoceratodus; species Neoceratodus forsteri. The sequence goes on from CM057456.1 coordinate 1,394,527,639, forward strand.
TAGACTGCACACATGTGCCCATCCTCACACCGTCCAATAACGAGGAGGCCTACAGCAACCATAAGAGGTACCACAGCATAAACTGTCAGGTCATCAGCAACGCTACGGGCATTCTCAACAAACGTCCTGGCAAGGTACCTGGGGTTGTGCCACGACTCGTACATCTTTGAGAACAGCAAGCTGAGACGCCATCTGGACCAGCAACAGGAGGGCTATGGCTGGCTGTTGGGTGAGCCCCCTTCACAGCGTGCAGATACATTAGCTGCACATGTGCCCCAGCCCAACAAATGGCTCTGTTTCACCCCTAATACACAGGTGACAGTGGGAACCCACTGAAGACGACACTCCTGACTCCGTACCTGGCTCCACAGCACCCTGCTGAAGAGGCATACAGTGCAGCACATGTACAGGCATGGGGCATCGTAGAATGCACCATACAGCTGTTGAAGATGCATTTCCGATGCCTGGACCACACGGGTGGCATGGTGATGCTTGCACCGGGGATGGCATTCGGGGTGTTCACCACCTGTGCACTGCTGCACAACGTCTGCATGTGCTGTATGGTGCAAGAGCACCCAGACGTACACCCAAAAGGAGGACTGCAAGGGACCACTGCAGCCACCCCATGGACCAGCGCTGCCTGGGGAGGGCACAAGGGTGCCGCCAAGGGGCCAACATGCAGCAGAATGCATGGCGGCGAGGGTAGTGCACCATCGTGTGGCTCATGGCACATTCGACAGGTAAGGCATAGCGAATGCTGGCATTGATGACTGTGACTGACTGAGCCAGCATGTGCGTGGCGTGCATGCCACGGGGCAGTCGCATGCGCGTTCCACTGGCGTGCACCGTGCCAGTGCAGGCTGCTGTGCATGGCACGTGTGTGTGGTGTGCTGTGGGCCGCACTGTGGGCACACCGCTGTGTGCAGTGCATACCAACGTGTGCGTGCTGCATAGTTGGTATGCGGGGGTCTGTGCCTAGGTGTGGCGTGGCACGTGCCTGTTGTGCGAGTACCCGGCACCCTGCCCAGGTGGCGCTGGTCCGTGGGGTGGCGTTGAAGACCAGAATGTGTGCTGTGCTATGGGGGTGTGTGTGTGTGTGTGTGTGTGTGTGTGTGTGTGTGTCAGACACGTTCGGTAGTGTCATCCGCTCTGCCTCACTGGGTTTCCGGCCTCGGTGGCTGGCAACTGCGTCCATGCCCCCTTCTGGCTGCTGCTGTTCATTGTGCTGTGACCGGCGTGCCACTGTGCTGGTGCCGGGCTTGTTCACGCTGTTGCTTGCTGCGGGGTAGGGGGCACTATCCGGCATGGTCTCGCCCTGCCTGTGGTACCATGAGCGTGAGCTCTAGTGCACTGGCCGGTGCCATGGGCACATCGACAGCCGGCGCAAATGACCAAGCCTGTTGGGCAGACAGGTGGGCAGCTATGACCAGGAGGGCATCTGCAGTATGCTCCTGGGCATGGATCCCTGCGGCCATCTTCTCTGCCAGGTGCTCCTGGGCATGGGCCCCTGCAGCTACCACCTCCACCATCCACTCCTGTGCCCTCACGCCCGTGGCGATGCTCTTTGTGAGCCTCTTCTGCACCCGCACAGATCCCACACCATGAGCTGCTTGAGGCGGTGCACTGCCTCTGTGCACTCCCTCTTCGCCTGCAGGTGGTACCGCTCCAGCCTGCATAGGTTGGGGTAGTAGCTGGTGAGGAATGTGCCGCTGGAGCCCTGTCAGCAGCGCCTTGCGGGAGGGGGGCCCTCAGAAGCTCCTGTGTCCGGCTCCTGTGACACAGGTGGTGTGGCAGGGATTGTTGTGCCTGTGGTCACGACGCAGCTGTCCTCAGGTTGCCCAGAGCCTTCTTAGCTGCTGTGCGTTCAGGTCCGGGGTGATGGCTGCTCGTCCACGGTGAGGCGCTCTGGTGTCTCCCTGTCATCAGTCTCCTGGGTGTGCTGTCCCATGCCTCCTGGTGCTGCCGTTCCAATGTCTGTCCCCTTTCACGACTGTGGTGGTCTTCGGGCAGGGCGGACAGCTGGGTGTTGTCATCTGGCATGTCCTCCATTCTGTGCTGCTGCAGCCCTGTGTGGGTGATGGGGGGGGACAGTGTTTAGTACACCTGTGTGTCCATCATGTGCAGTGTAATGCCCTGTGTCTCTGCCATTATCCACCTTCACCGCCTGCCCTCTGTGGCCCTGCACAGACGCCGCCGGATGGTCCCTCTTCGGCTCTGTCTTCGTCCTGCACTGTGGGTAGGAATCATAGAAGGAGGTCAGTGACAGTTGCCGTACTACAGTGCTGTGGTGGTGGTGCTCTGTGCACACCCGCATCGCACTCATCTGGCATGCTGTCAAGCCCATCCGGCTCGCCATCTGTGAGGACATCATTAGTGGTGTTCACAACCTGCTTCCCGATGGGTGTCAGGGGTGGGTCAGGGGGTAGCGGGCCACCCCCTGTGGCGCCCTGCGACTGCCGTGCCTTGCTCAGCCTTTTCTTCACCTGGGACCAGAGATCACGCCACTTGTGCTTAATGGCCACCAGTGTGCGTGCCTCTGGTCTGGCAGTGTTCATTGCCTCCTGAAGGTCCAGCCAGATGCGGGCCTTCGGCTCAGCCGGGGTGCCCAGTGACCTCCCCCAGAACAGCACATCGTAGTGCTGGCAGATTTCTGTCACTAGGATGGCCACCTGTGCCCCTGTAAAGTTTGGCGATCGCTGCTGCTTACCACCACTCCCGCCCATTCTACGTCCACTGGCATTGCCTGTTTGCCACGTGGTGGCTGTTTCCGGCCCGCTCTTCAGTGCCGCGGATGCTGCCAGCCTCTTCTGCCAATATCTTGCTTCCGCACTGTGCATATCATGGGTGCGTGGCAGTTCTGCAGTGCCATATATGGTGGGATAAAGGAGCGTTCCCTTCGACTCGCGCTGTCTCTGTCCCGCCTCTGCGTGTTACTGTGCACCTGCTCTGCCCCGGCCTCATGGGAGTGTGTTGGGCTGGGTCGTGCATGCCGCATATTTTGCCAGAGCTCCGCGACACACAGCTGTGTGCCTGCATTTACGACGGCAATGCGCGTAGCAGCCAGGCTTCGTGAATAGGGCCCATTGAGAGAGAAGCTGACGGTAACATAAGACGAGCCATGCTCAGTAGTAGATAAGAGGTACTTCTGTCTCATTTCCATTACAGTGGGGACCTCACACTCACAACACAAAACCTGTAAGTAAGAATGATCTGTGACTGAAAGGGGCCTGGCTGCTGCAGTACATGTTTGTTTTTTAATTCTGTCACCCCCCACCCAAAGACTCCGATCTGTAGTCGCCGACTCAACTCTTTGACTGAGTCTCATAGAAAGAATCATCACATCTTATAATGATTAGCAGCAGTGAATAGTAAAAACAAACGTTAAACAAGCATTTGTCAACGCCAAATGTTGTCCTGCTGGCATTGGCATTGGTAGTGTAGGAGTTAGAGAGATGCATAATAGGAATGGCAGTGAAGTATTGAACTGACACCAACCCCACCACCACCCTGCAGAGACTGACAGGCGGGGTGTGCCTTTGGGTCGTCGTCCATAACGCTCACGCCATTTCACCTCACCCTACCCTGCAGACATTGACAAGTGTCGCGGTGTGCTTTGGGGTCTTTGGGCCTTACACTCACCCCATTCCATAAGGAAGTACTTTGAGATGGGTACAGTATAGGAGAATGGGGTGAACTTTGGGGCTGAAGATTCCAAGGCACACCTCAATGCCTGTCACTGGTTGGATAGGGCTGGGGTGGAATGGCACGAGCATGATAGCCAGTGATCCCAAGTCACACCCCTGACTCCTGTCAGTCTCTACAGGGTGGGGCATTACGGTCGGAAACCCTAACGCCACAGGTGTTTGTATTTTCACTCCAGATTTTCAACATGGGCTTTTTGTGACCCCACCTCATGAATAGTGGCACTATCAGTTTGTTAGCCGAAAGGTGATTTTGCACAGCGACTGCGACATTTGGTGCGACAGGTGCGAAAACACATTTCGGGCAGTATGTGGAAAATGACAGCTGTACTGTTCATGAGGAGGTTTAAAAAAATGGCAATGCTGACACTCTGCAGTGAAAATATGAAAAATTGTTGAAATTATGAGCGTGCATAGAAACTGCGCAACGCACGCTTGTAACGCAATTATTTTGGGGATTTTTTTAACTACATTTTCAACTTAGGCATTTTGGGACCTCCCCTCATGAACAGTGGCACTGTAATTTTGTAATCTGTCCCGAAAGTTGATTTCCCACAGTGACTGTGTCTTTGTGTGCCACAGGTATACTGTTCATAAGGAGGTGTTAAAAAATGGCATTCTTAAAAATTGTCAAATATGAGTGTGTGGTAACTGCGCAATGCACGCTTGTAACGCAGTAATTGTTTTTGAATGTTTTCACCAAAATTGCTTTTTGGGACCCCGCTTCATGAATAGTGGTAAAGCAGTTTCATTAATCTGTCCCGGAAGGTGATTCTACGCAGTGACCGCAAAATCACCTTTCGGGACCGAGTAACGAGATGACAGTGCATGTGTTCATGAGGTGGGGTCCCAAGAACCCCATGTTGAAAATCTGCACCAAAATTCCCAAAATGGCTCAGATAATTCCACCCCCCAAAATTGCCTGCCATTATAAAGTTTACCGCATTTTGTTCAGTTCCCGGCTCGGCTTTTGAAGAGTTCAGACGTGTTCCCGCCCCATAAGATCGAGCGCCAGCCCTCTGGAGGTAAATATGGGGGTGCCGGGAGGTAGGGAGGTGGGTGCACAGAGGGTGGTGCGGGTTGGGGAGGGGTGCAGCAGGACAACGAGGACTTTTTATTTATTTTTTTACGGTATAAAAAAAAAAGAAACCGGACTTGGGGATAGTTTTCTTTATTTGCAGGTAAAGAAAAATTATTTGGGGCACACTGGGGTGGGCCCCCAGTGTGCCACGGGTTTGGGGGGGACATGATGCCGATGGGGATTGGGCACCCCCGTCAGCAAAGAAAGTGTGTATGGGGAGGAGGAACATGATGCCGACGGGAATTTGGCACACCCGTTGACAAATAAATTGAATTTGGGGGGGTGGGAACATGCTGACACGGGGATTGGGCATCCCTGATGTCGGCTTTGTGGGGATTGTATGGCGGCCCGCAGGAGCTGCCATATTTATTGGAATGTTTCACCAGGAAAGGCACGTAACGGAGCCTTGTCATCTGACGCTCCAATGAGGAAACTGCACCTCATCGGAGCGGCAGATTTCTTTCAACTCCATGGCTGTCTTTGAAACTGCTGTCATTGCTAGCATGCTCGCTAATTGGTGGCTGAGGGACACACCCACTAAAGCGTTCCCTGCATTCACCAACACTGACACACCTCTGAATGTGCTACTACCCCAAGAGGTTGCTTATGTATGTGCAAGACAACATAAAAAAAAGACTGCTTTGACTTTGTTTTGTGTGATTAACTGTGTGTGTGTGGGGGGTAGCATTATCAGTGCGTGATGGTTTGCAGCAACAGCTAAGCAGTTAGCTGTATTGTAGTCCTTACCACTTCTAATGTCTGACCTCTGCTCCAAAAGTCATTTATTGCTCTATTTAGTCTAACTAAGGTGACAGTTAATAAAGCTACAAACTGCACCAGGCCTCCCCCCACCTGTTGATGTTTTTAGCACAGACAGATGTAAAAGTTAGCTGGACTTTGTTGTTAGCCTAGCTGCTGGAAAAAGCAATATTGTGATTCCGTCTTTTCCTCTGAGTGGAGAAAAGCATAGAAAGCTCAAAGCTGCCTGGAGGACTTTGTTTTACTTTTGCTTATTTTATTTTTTTTACTGTTCACTATGTCTGCCACTCACTACACAATTACAAAAAGATTTTCAAGGCTCAGATGAGTTGGCAACCACAGTTTTCATTACAGAGATCTGCTACATTTCTTGCTTATGTGCTTACGTACTGTCTGGAATAAATACTGATTGCTACCGGCAGCTTTTTCACTGAGAAGAAACAGAGAGACTTGGGAGGGGGAGAAGGAGAGAGAGAGAGAGAGAGAAGGAACATAGAGACGGGGAAGGGGAGAGAGATTGAAGAGGAGAGAGAAAGAGACTGAAGGGGAGAGAGAAAGGCACACACACACGCAAGCAGCACACAGAAGGGGGACAGAGAGAGAGGGGAGAGAGAGAGATGGAAGGGGGGAGGGAAAGAGACACAGAAGGAGGTAGAGAAAGAGAGATGGAAGGGGGAGCGAGAGACACACACACACACACTCGGAAGGGGGGAGAGACACACACAGAAGGGGGAGAGATGGGAGGGAGGGAGATGGGAGAGGGGAGAGAGGAGGAGGGACAGACACTGTGTCCTTGACTTGAATATGTCTGGTTACTTGGAACTTCTTTAGGAAGCTGTTTCTGGGCCTACTGTTAACTTGCTGAAAGTCTGCAGCTGAGCTTAGAGGTGAGTGAGTGAGTATATTCAAGAATGCTGAAGGTGAATTCTCTTACTGCCTCAGAGTTCATCCACACTGCTAACAGACAAGAAAAGTGGACGTTGTGGGAATGGGAATGACAGTTATTTTTAAAACAAACTCGAGGCATGGATCCCTATGCCGGTGACACCCTTATCAGTTAACCTAGAGTCTTGAACTAAAAGGGGAGTGTGGGTGTGCATGAGATCAAAGTGGAAATATTATGCTGTAGCATTTTTGTACAAGTCTTTGTAGGCTAAATAATACTAACTGTGTGTCATCCTTTTACACCAACATCTCATGGCCAACAGTTCTTGTGACTGCTTCACCTGAGACTCCCATCTACCAGCATTCAATCTTCTCCTCACAACTGGATAACCGTATATCTCTGCTGTTGCCTCTATAATTCTTAGGCTACCCCCCTTTTCACTCTTTAACAAGGCCCCTGGCTACCCCCATCCGCCTCACTCCCCTGCCCCTCCCACATCAACTTAACAAGGCCTATGGCTGCCACCTCCTACCTTTCTTACCTCCCTGCCCACCTCACCCCTGTCCCTACCCCCCCACGCCAGCTTAACAAGGCCTATGGCTGCCACTTCCTACTTTTCTTTCTCCCATCTTTATCCTTCCCCCTCTCATCTACGCTTTCCTCCTATCAGAATGATAAAACTGTGTATAGATACTTACATATTTGCTCACTTTATTTTACTATTTTGGAAACATTGTACTTTTACCCCTTTGTATGTTTTGTCTCCGCTCCCCACTGACGTGGAACCTTTGTAAATGAGCTGTCTGTGCTCAGAGGTATTGTAATCCAAGAAGGAATAAATAAATAAAATAAATCTGGGAGTGGGATAAAAAATGCTACACTTAAAGTAGTCTTTCATAGCTGAATGGAGTTTACCTGCACATTAACATCTTGTAAATGCAATTATTTTATGTGACTCCATTCATAGAAAATCTACTGTAAGTCATTCCATGAGTCTTTGTACAATAGTGAATTCCAATTAAATTTAATGGTTCCTAAAAGCAACTCTTTTACTTCTTTATGGCTAGCAAACCATTAGCTTAAAGAGCTGCTGACATGGTCTAGGCAGGCAAAGACATAACAAGGAGTTGCCTGCCCAAGAAGCTAAGTTCCGTACTTTGGGAATTTTCTTTTTTTCAGTAAATACATAAATATTAACCTTAATCTGCTCAACTCATAAATTCCTTGTACGAGGTAAGCCAAGGGGCTGTCGAGCGCTGCAGCACCACAACGACTGTAAAATCAGCACTTTGACATGCAGTAGGGAGAGGGGCTGCCGATGTCCTTTCCAGTTATTAGTAGGATCTTGGACGGGGTGCTGCCTAAATGTACTAAGATTATCTTTGCTGGGAGTTCTGCATGTTCACCCCATACATGTAGAACTACCAGCAAAGATGATCTTAGTACATTTAGACACCCCACCCCCACAATCCTATTAAAAACTACACTGTACATAGAGCGTCTGTAGCCCCATTACTTACTGCACGTCAAAGTGCTGATTTTAGTAGTGGTGCTACAGAGCTCGGTTGGTACAAGGGGGTTCCGAGCCAAGTAGATTAAGGTAACTATTTATGTAGTTACTGGAAAGAAATTCCAATAGTAGCAAATTTAGCTCTTTGGGCAGCAACTCCTTGGCATGAGTTGCCTGCCCAAACTGTAAGAGGGTGTCAGCAAGTCTTTAAGGCTGTCCTTGGAAGTATTTTAATTATATTACCCATCTCTCTATACCAGTAAGGGGAAACATAGAAATTGTCAGCAGATAAGGACTGCTAGACCCACCTAGTCTGCCCGTAGACCCTACCTGTATCTGCAGCCTCTGGTCCTACTTGGTCATTGGCTTTAGCCTCTCCTTCCCATATCTTGGGGTCCCTTATGCCTGTCCCATGCATGTTTAAATCCCCCCCACTGTGCTGTCTCCCACCACCTCCTGTGGCAGACTATTCCATGCATCCACCACCTTTTCCATGAAGAAAAACTTCCTCACATGTCCCCTTATCCTGCCCCCCCTGTAGTCTTCTATCATGCCCCCTTGTTGTTGTTGTTGTACTTCTGTGCTGAAAGATGTCGTCCCCCCCGCACCTTGTTTATGTCTTTAAGATACTTGAAGGTTTCTATCATGTTTCCCTGCTTTCCTTTCCTCCAGCGAGTACATATTGGTGTATTTTAATCTCTCTCCTCATATGTTTTCTGGTGCAATCCAGGTACCATCTTAGTCATCCTTCTCTGAGCTGCCTCCACACTGTCTATGTCCTGAAGACGTGCCATTGTGAGATCTGATAGGTGATGGGATGGGAGTGGGCAGACCCCAGCCCCACACACATGCTACAAGGAAACGACTTGCTTTGCTGCCACAAAAGTGTATTATCCAATTCACAGGTTGGCTTGGCTGAGCTGCTGACTGCACACACATCTGGTCAGTTTTCACTGTCCCATAGGAACCCATCTGACTGATAGCAGCACTGTATGCACCAGATGAGAGGTAAACATTTGTCAGATTACGTTTTTTTTTTGTATTTTCTATTTTTGCACCTCCCCGTGCGTCTTGGCCGGCCTCTCCTTCGGGCCACCTAGGACCTCGTCCCAGGCAACCCCTGCCGGCCCATACTGCAGCCCCCTCCCAGGGTAAGCCAGTGTAACCCTTCGTTGGGTGGGTCCTCTGCTTCCAGGAAGAATGAGCCTCTCGACCTTACCTGCATGGCCCTGGGTGCTGCTGAGGTCGGTCCCGGCTGTCTGGGGGCTCCATGGGGGTGAGGGTCCGGTGGCCGTCATCTGGTCAGCTGAGACGCCATTGTCCTTATTTTCTCTTCCCCACCCCTCAAGTTCTCGGCCTTGAGTGGGTGGCGTCCTCGGGCAGGGGAATGCAGGAAACATGTCAGTTCCTCACATCCCACAAGTATGCACCCAATCTGCCCAGAGGTGCCCAGGCAGTACCCACCCCCCGAGAGGGAAGCATCCAATGGACGCTTGTACATCCCCTCCCCACTGGACTATGCTCCTTGTACCCGGGCTCAGGGCACGAACCTGGGTCGCCAGTGTGCCGAGCAAACCCCTTTGCTCGGTGCCACGGAGCCGGCTAGATGACATTCTTTAAAAATAAAAAAAATGCTCTTACTCCATTACTGTAGGTTTATTGTAGGTATTAAAGGCATTATTTTGTGGTGTAATGTGTTGGGTACGTGTAGTATGTGAAATTCCTTTTTTAAAACTAATGTTTAAAACTGGCTTTTTCGGATGGGTACAGTTTTCTACAGTAAATGAAGTAAAGCATTGATTGTAAAATCTGAGAGAAGCTTTTTATCTTGTCTGGAGGCAGGGAGAGACTTGAGTTCATAAATGGCATTCAGTAACATATTTATTTTCATATGTTTCTAGGTACTATTAGTGCAATGATGAGAACTGTCAGTACAGGCACTAGTATTCTTGGAATGAAGCACTACCCCCGAATGTTGATTTACTGTGATTGCTTGGAACTTCCGTTCCATTTGGCCTTATTTAAACACTTAGGAATTCAGAAATTAGCGTGTACATAGAATGGGGTACTTCCCTCACTTTCAGGAAGTTTTTACTGGGCTTGTATCCTGACAGAAATAATCTGAATTACTAAGAATTGCACAAATTATAACTATTATGGAATATAATTAGTTTTTTATATAAATCTGCCATTTTAGGTGCCCCAAACCACCCTTATTATTAAGCCTTTGGAGGTCATGGTTAAAGCTCAGGGTCTGACTCCAGTCCAAACGCCCTGTTTTTCTGGATCAGTTTATGTTCCTGCATGCTGTTGTACGCTCTGCAGGGCCAGGTACTGCTGGGGGTGAGGGTGGGGGGTATTAACTTTCACAGAAACATATGGAAGGCATGTACAACTGCAATACCAACAGCGAACTTTCGGCATTGACAAATGCTTGTTATTCAGCCTTATTACTGAAACTAAAAGGACACACTTCCTGACTGGCTCTTTACTACAGCAGCCCCTACAGGACAAACTAGTAAAGCACACTTCTATATATTACAGTACCTCTAGAAGGAAAAGTAAGGACAGGACAGGGCTGGGTTGCGATTAGCGCACAGATCCATGGGCCTCTGCGGGTACTGGGTCTAGGAGAATGAGTAATCTCAATGATAAGCCAAGGTCCCAGGCCCCCCGCCATCTGGTGCCCTAGCCACTATGTCTGTCTATGGAGTAAAAGACTTAGTGACTGTTAAAAAAAAAAAAAATTAGTAATGTCTCTGTATGGATAAGCTGCCCCTAAGTATTTGCTGTTTGAGAACCCTGTAAGGATTATGAAACAGACATAATTTGTTGAGATGCCTGACTTTACAGATGAAATGTATCTTTACCCCTGCCCTTGGGTTGTCTGCAGCCCCAGCCTAAATAAACACTTTGAACCTGTTGGGATAACATCCCCTACATGAAACCTGGACTTTTCTGCCCTTGGAAAGTGTAATTGAAATGGCTTCATCTGGAAATCCTCTGTATCATGTATTGTACTGGTGTACTAATAATAGGGTTGCCACCTTTGGATGAGGCAAAAAACGGATCCTAAGCTCCGCCCCTAGCCCCACCCCTTTTCATGACTCATCATGCACTGTTCCTCCAATAAAAGAACAATTAAAGCAGCAGTGAAATACAAATGTTAAGATACTGTACTGTGCCTGTTAAAGTTACTTTCCCAGGTTCTTCCTAATTATGTATGTTTTTATTTATTTATTGACATTGGTTAACCAGATAAACATACAGAGATAAAAGAAATCTCATTTACAGATATGATCTGGGGGAGACATGGGAAATACTGTAAATAGCATACAACAGTATACGTACTTTATATATTTTTCTGCCTCCATTTCCTGTTCTTGTCCACAGTACTATTTCAAAGCCAAAGAAGTGACCATACTTTTTTCTTGTGGGGAAAAATAATTTAAAACATTTAAAAATGCCTAAATTCTGTTAGAGATGAAAATATTTACTAGCAAATGAAAGTGGAGGACTGCTGGCTCTGTTACTGTTACAAAAGGTGGGGGCAACTGTGCTGCTATGCCACTTTAAGATGCAGTGGAAAGATTAGGTTAAGTAAGAGCTAATGGTGTTAATGGCCATACTTTACACCTCCCAGGGTGACTGCATTCACAAACAAAAGGCTAAACTGACAACAGAACTTGTTTGTAACCTGGACATGTAGCTGAAACAATGAGTGATTTGACAAAATGTGTTTCAAAAGTATGTGAGCACTCAAAATGGCTCAAAAACCTGATCAGCACAGAGCAAAACCGGATTACCTGATAGGGACCCTGAAAACCTGATCACCAGGTAAAAAACCTGACAGGTGGCAACCCTAACTAATAATATACTCATGAGATCAGGTTCAGTGAATTGCTGTGGTTGGATTTTATTAACTTTCTGTTCAATTAATTATTTGTGGGGCTACATCCCCAGATTCCATTTACCTTTGTGGAGCAGCTGGTAGCGCAACCGGAATGGTATTGTGGGTGACCTGGGTTCAAGTCCCAGCTGAGGCACTTACTTCTTTCTCTCTTCTGTTTGTATGAGTTCCATAAATATACACACTGCACTATTGTGATTGAAAATGTAATTATTTATGCAACACCAGGTTGTGCATTAGAGAAAGAGTATGGTGCCTTGGCACACCAGATTCCAGTTGCCTTGGTGGTGCAGCTGGTAGTGCAACTTCAACAGTGTTCCAGTTGGCCTGGGTTCAAGTCCCAACTGAGGCACTTACTTCTTTCTCTCTTCTGTTTGTGGGCAAAAGTTGTTTGCTCACCCCTTTTGATATGCATCCCTGCACTGGCCTGCAGAGCATCTGCACTCCTGGGAGGTCACACAGCCAAGTCAGTAGTTTGGTGTGAGTTCCCCTCCCTGAATGTGAACTGGTGCCATCTAGATCCCTAGGCCAGGAAGGGGGCTTACATATTCCATTGCATGTTCCTGGCCATTTTTCTTTTTTTACCCTAGCTTTTGCCCTTTGCTCCCTGTTTGTGGTATACTCCTGACAACGTTTGCATTTGTAATCAGTGCCTTAGATCAGGCTTTCATGTATGTTTATGCTGTTGTTCTGTATTGTGACCTCCTAGGTCATGTTTCAAAATAGTCATCTGATTATCTAGTACACTTGTAATAGCTTAGATAGACTGACTGTTCTACCAAGAGAATATGGACAGCCTAAGAGTTTTACTGAATTCACAAAATAATTATTTAAGGACGCAGATTCGAGACCCAGAGTAGGTAGGTAGGTAGGAGCCAAGGGTGTAGCTACTGATACTCCAAGTAAGCCATGGTTTACCAAGTTAGTAGCAGGGGGTAGCAAACAAGCTGGTCAGCATTGCTGTGCCCTCTAGTCCATTGTATTTAAATTCCTTTGTTTGGCTTCACAGGCTTTTTCTTTTCTCTTTCAGCTTTGTTTTGGAGGTGCATTGCAGAGTGGACCATGAATGTTGAAGCTGAAGGTCTCAATTAGGTCCACATGGTCCGCCTGCATAGTGGCATCTGGTTGGGGTGGGTGGCAAGTCTTGTGCTGTGAGTTTAAATGCCCCAGCAAAGTTAGAAGCTATACTATTAGCTCAACTGTACTGGGAGTGAGATAAGCAGTAAAAGAACTGAGGAGCAGCAGATGGAAGAACAGACTAAGAGCCAGCTAAAAGAATGAAGACTTCATGTGAAGTGGCAAGTGGAGCAAATCTGCCTACCTGCAGGGGAAAGAGAAAACATTTTTGCCATGGTCTTGGACTCATGGTGCAGTCAGTGGCGTTTACCAGCGGGCAGAAAGCATCACACTAACAGCACAGACAGACAGCAGGTCTAGTGTGGGAATCATCTGATTGGAGCTAGGAACCTTGGACTTGAGTCGGGGGGGGAACAATAACAACAGTGGGGGAGGGGGTAGCAGTGTGGCAGGTTGGTGTACGAATCTGAAATGCCTGGCTACACCCCTGGTAGGAGCTGCCAGAGAAATATAGGGTAGCCCCTGCAGTGATAAAAAGACTAGATTCAGCATTCATAATTATACCACATTAGAGATTAGCAGTTTTAAATGTTTGGTTGCAAAATACGCTGTGAGCATATCATTAATTAAAGACAGTGGGATGCAGCACAGGGGGAAGTGGAAGGGACTCCTAGCCCTGTTATTTCTCTCACACACACAGTTTTACATATATTTTTGATGGAAAAATATAGTATTTATAGTAAAGTAGTGAAATGGTAAGATTGATGGCCAGTGAGCTATTAACTGATTGCCCTGGCTACCATGGCTAATTTTACAAGCACTGGTAGCCCAGTAAGAATTTGGACTGCTTGAGTTGCCTGTGGTGATTTTTGTAGTAAAATACTTATTTAATATTTATTCAGTCGCTCCTGTAATGTTAGCTGCTGTGTGGTTAAGTTTTAGTAATGCAGATTGGCAGTTGCAGGCACTACAGGCGCCAAAAACTGAGAGAGAGGGGAAAGTGAGAGACCAAGCATCGCTCCCACAACAGAGCGCTTCTCACTCAGTCAGGAATCCTTGGGTCTGCCTTGGGCGGCCGTCTCACTCTGAAGCTGTATGGAAGCTAGGCTTTGGCCTAGAAGGACACTCCTGCTACTCGAAGTGCTGAGAGGTAGACGCATGATGCACTCCTCTCGAGGCAGGATCAACCAGATAAAACAATTCCCTATTTATTAGTTGGCAAGCGAAAAGCATTAGGGGATGTTGTTTTAGGGACTGGCTTCTACTGAATAAATAAATAAAATGTAAGAGGAGCACAGTCTGGAAATCAGGGCTCTGGAAGCCCACACTCAGTAAAGAATGCATACACTGTAAATAGGAGCCCACAGGGAGCCATTTTGTGCATTTAGGGTGTGACTGTGGCACGGGAGCTCAAGGCTTCATGCACATGGAAAATACACATAAATTGATTAAATAAATAAAGTAAAAGGCATATGGGGGCTAAAGGAGTCCTGGGCACAACACATTATTATCAAAAAGTTCCAAAAGTACAAAGAAGCTAAAATGGAGCACTTTGACTCAGACACTGTCAAAGTTAAAGCCAGTCATGCTACAATACATTTGTCATTTTCAGCATCATGTTGCCAAGCCGATTTTTTTATAGAAATGAACCAGACTTGGCACATACATTCCTTAGCGTGTACTACACATGAGAAAATTTGTTTTATATATCTAATGTGTAAAATAGAGGCATCACTAACGGGTCGATCTTAACATTGTTTTACTAGCCCAAACCCTAGTGCAAATTGACCAGGCTAGTGCAGCTAACTCTGTACTTGTCCGTTTCGACTAGTGCAGATTTTCATGGCTGTTAATGAAGTTAAAAAAGTCTCTACTTTAGCAGGCTCTAGTGCTCATGCTAATCTCTCTCAATGTTCCAGATGGCCTGGTGTGATTAACAGCTCATTAAGAGCTGCAGTTATCTGGCAGTTCAAGAGGGGGATCCCACAAAAGACTGGATGTGAGTCATTATCACTCCACTGTTAGGACTTTCAGCTATTGTCCAGAGTGTGATCAAAGGTAGAGTGCTGTTAAAAGTCACTAGCTTCTAGTTTTCTGAATGTGTCTCTAACAATTTGTCCCATATTATTAAGACCAGTGCCCTTCATTCCCCTACATTTTGAATGTCTGTATCCAACATTTCAGTGACAAAACGCAAGGAGGTATACAGGATCAGCCCTGCAGGTGGTGGGTTTTATCCCAGCCTCACCATAACATCCCTCTCCCTCCAAATCTCTTAACTATGTTGTTTCCCTGGACGCCACTGCAGACCAGAGTTTGTCTCTGAAATGACCATCCACAGATCCATAGCTGCCATTAGTGGCAAATGTAGGGGATCCCCAGCTCTTCTAAATGGACCATGCCAGCATCACCATCCATACAGTCCCACCCTAATCCCACCCAGCATGTCCTTTCATCCTAAAAACAATGCTTTGAATCATGTATGGTACAAAAATAAACCTTAATAAAATACGTAATTTGAAAGGTTAAAATAGGCATTCCTGGGGTACATAGATCATCCTATATAGAAATAGAGATAGGATAGCATCATACCTGTGTACTGTTTCCCCTTGGCTGATAAAAGGACAATATTTTAATAAAATCTGTCATTGTTGGGGCACAGCATATTAAAACCAGTGCTTTTAAAAATAAAAATGTCATAGTTTTCTATTTCCCAAGCCCCTTAGGTTTGCGTAGCCACCACCACAGAGAAATCTTAAATGTGCTCCTGGCTCAGTTGAGACAGTACAAAAACTTTCAGAAGTGCAGGTCTCCAGTTGACTATAGGGTGTGGGGGATGAGAGTGTCTTTCTCTGCCTGACTCTTTTCGTTGCCTTGTGGGTGGTGGTGACAGTGTGGTGAGATGCATGATGATGTCAGCTACTGTGGGAACAGAGCTAGGACTGCTTGATTTATCATTTGCTGTTGTGATGTCCTCTGGTTTGGTGGTGGGGGGGCAGAAAGAGGAAGAGAGGATGCCATGGTATAAAACAATGGGGGGGGGGCTCACCGTGTGTGATGGCATTGCAGTTTTTTCTTTTCTGCTGGGGAGCTGGAAGCAATGTGGGAGCAGGATAAATGTGTAATAATAAGAATATTTCTTGACTTGCATTGTTTCCTGTATGAGTGATCCAATTTACCATTATAATTAAGGGCTAGTGCAACCATCTACGGGCTAGTGCAATTTTGAATCAACTTGCCCTGCTGGCTAGTGCAAGAAAATGTTAAGGTTGACCCCTGGTCACTAACCTTGAAAGGGAGAGTGGGTCCTGAGAGAAGCTAATCAATGCAAGCAGTTACACTGGAGGTGGGGCTTAGCATGTGAAAATGAATATACAATGTCTGAGTGAAAAAACTGTTGTGGTCAGCACAGTTAAAGGGAAAACAAATATTTTGACTGAAAAAGAATAGGAAAGTGTTCAGAAGGGATTCTTTAAGTACTTTAGTGATAGAAGAACAGTAGTCTGAGCGACTCTGCTTTCCTAGGGGCTACTTGTCATTGAGGCACAAGTCAGGAAGCATAGGATGACCAGGAGCAGTTGTAAAATTCGCAGTTAGTGTTTTATTATTAGTAATAACAGCAAAATAAAAATTTAAACTTATTCAGCATAACTATTTTCAATGGCAGTACAAACATAGAAAACAGAGTTCTTCTGAATTTTTTCTTCTCAATTTTAAATGTCAGTCTCTGTCTCTCTTCCTCTCTCGTGCAAAACATGGCAGCTCTTTTTATAAGTCTGTGCCTGGGAAACTTTTTAAGAAAACAGCATGCTTCTCACACAATGTTCTTGCAGGTGCAGCAAAAAGAACATAATGACCCAGAATTGGCCTGTTGTTTACAACTGCAAAGGACTTAAAAACTGCATCTCAGGTCAACCCCTTGGATTACAAATATCTGTGCAATAATTTCAAACTACATACAGTTTTAGCTTTGCAATCATTTCAACAGTATAACCAAACACAGTTTTAAACAAAGGGATCCCAGTATCAGTGACATTTCCACATAAAGGTTCACATATATTTTTATACCCGCAGATATGCAAGGGGGAGGAATACAGACAGAAATAGCAAGTGAAGGCAGAGAGAAAGCGAGAGGTGGAGAATTGCGAAAGCGTCTGAGTTATCAGTTGCTAGGTCTCACAAAAAAATTTGGTTGCACAACCTGACAGAGAAGAGACAGAAAAGGAGAGGATAGAACAGACCATTTTTTTAAACTCTTTCTGAATAACAAATGGGACATGGCCTCATTCAACCCTGTCACATACCCCCCTCTTTAAGAGGGAACCTGTTTTAAAAAACAGGGTTCCAAAACTTTCTTGAAATTTTCCTTTAACATTACAGTAGCTTATAATCTTTACAGTTCAGTGCATATGCAGCATAGCAAACAGAAGTTTCAACTCACATTTTTTCAACCTTCGGAATTCTCAATTCCTGAGCCAAATCTTGATAGAAAATCAGCATTAACGTTCTCTTTCCCAGATGTGTGCATCACTTTAAATTTAAATGGCTGTATTGCCAGGTACCACCATGTGATTCTAGCATTGTTATCCTTCATTTGGTTAAGCCAACAGAGAGGATTGTGATCTGTTACACGTACAAAGTTGGCTCCTAGTAAATAGAACTTAAAGGATTCCATGGCCCACTTTGCTGCAAGGCATTCCTTTTCAATGGTGGAGTACCTTTTCTCTCTGTTGTGCAGTTTCCTACTTATGTATAGAATAGGATGTTCTTTCCCAACTAGATGCTGACTCAAGGCTGCACCTAGGCCAACCTCTGATGCATCAGTCTGTAACAGAAATTGTTTCTCAAAGTCTGGGCTTCTTAAAACAGAAGCTGAACATAATGTAGCCTTGATGGTTCGAAAAGCCTCATCACACACTGGGGTAAATTTCACAGTATTTGGGTACCGTTTCTTTGTGAGTTCAGTGAAGGAGTTGCTAACTTGGCAAAACTGGGAACAAATCTCCGATAATAACCAGCTAGCCGTGAAAATTACCTGACATGTCTCTTGGTTTTGGGGACAGGGCTGTTAGCTACAGTTTCTGTCTTGGAAACCTCTGGCTTGACTTCTCCATTTTCCAAAGCATAGCCCAAATATTCAATTCAATTTTATTTTACCAGGAAATACACTGTTGAGTAAGACTCATTTACAAAGTGGTCCTGGGGACAATCAAACAGTTCATAATACAATACAAAAAAGATTGTAAAAACTACATAGAACGAGACACAACATAAAGATGAAATTTAGATTACACTGGGTAGATGGTATACAGTGCATAATAAGAGCAGGTAATACGAATCACAGGGTTTCATTTCCGGGAGCAAACATAGGAACAAAGTAAGCAATATACAATAACTATGGCTACTAGGTACATTAAGGCAATATGGTTGTTCGGAACACAGGACAAGATGAAAGTATTAGAAGAGGAGCAAACAAAGAGAGAAAAGAGGTAAGAGGAAAGGAGGAGGAAGCAACATGAGGGGACATAGCAAGTATAAATAAAGGAATAGCAGGAAGTGGAAGAGCAGCAAGAATATTAAAGAAGTGTGTAGACAGAAGAGGCTGGGAGAGGGGGGACGTCTTATAAAGGCTGGGGATAAAGGAAGTGTAGTGGCTGGGGCAAATAGAGCTAGTGGGCCCAGCAGTAGACTAGATATAGCATTGACATTTTTCTGCCAATGCAGCTTGTAACATTTATTTTAAAGTAGTTTGGACCAACCAACTGGGTGAGTTTGAGTGAATCTTGGATATTATTCCACAAGAATAATCTGGTTTGCTGCATGCCCAATGCACACTTGGTAGGATTAATTGTCAGACATGCCTGTTGATTGATTAGATAACTGCTTGTAGGTGTTCCAGGTGACTTTTCCAGTCTGGACTGTACACCATGACATCATCCAGGTACACAGCACAATAACCAGTGTGAGGGGATAAAATTACTTCTGTGTACTGCTGGAATGTAGCTGGTGTGCTGTGTAAACCAAACGGCATGGTGGTGAACTGACAGAATCCTATAGGAGTGGCAAATGCAGTTTTATCTCTGGATTCTTTAGCTAGTAGGATTTGTCAGTAACCCTTGGTGAGATCAAGAGTACTGATATACTTGGCACTTCCCAGTCTGTCCACCAAATCATCTATTCTGGGCGTGGGATAACTGTAAAATTCTGACACTTGATTAAGTTTCCTAAAATCAAAGCAGATTCTTACACCTCCTTCTTTTTTTGTTTACAGTCACCATTGGTGATGACCAAGCACTTCTCGACTCTTCTGTGATACCCAATTCTTTCACTTTTTTGTATTTCCTTAACCACGTCAGCTCTTAACCACTCTGGTAATCTATATGTCTTTTGTCTAATAGGGCAAGCATTCCTTGTCACTATTGCGTGCTCAACTCCTTTTGTTTGGCCTGGTACTGTGGTAAAAGTACTGTTATGTCTTTAGCAAGTAACAAATGTCTGCAATTTGTTTGGAAGATAAGGTAACATTCACCTTTACAGCATCAGCAGTTACAGTGTGTTTCAGTCTATCATAAGCTACATCAATATCTTCTTTATCAGTTTCTGGTAAAACCAGCAAAACAGCTTTTGGTGTTTTTTCAGCCCAATTCTTCAGGAGGTTAGCATGGTATATCTTAGTAGGATATTTCCTGTCAGTGGTCTCAGTCTCATAGTTAACTGTGCAGGTACGTCTGAGCACCTTGTAAGGCCTTTGCCACTTCATTAACTGTTTCTTTTCTGTAGTGGGTAACAGTAGCAAGACCTGTTCACCTGGGTCAAAAACTTTTTCTTTTACCCCATGATCATAATACACTTTCTGCTGGTTTGGGGCATCTTCCTGATTACCATGGGCAATTTCAACATATTTTGCCAGCTTCTTTCTCAGGGCACACATGTAAGATGTAATAGTTTGTTGCTGATGGGGTTAGCTTCCCATGTTTCTTTTATTACATGTAGTGGCCCTCTAGGTTGTCTACCATACAGCATTTCAAATGGTGAAAAAACTGTTGATGCCTGTGGCATTACTCTGTAAGCAAAACGCAGGTAAGGTAAGTATTGGTCCCAGTGTTTCCCTTCCCCTTTTACAAACCTTTTTAACATGCATTTTAGGGTTTGATTACAATACAAAATGGTTATATTAAATGCACGCTGAAAATATAAAATAGAGTTAAAAATCTACGTTTCGACCTTAGGTCTTCTTCAGGAATTATCTAAAAGAGGAAAAAAACAAGTTAGTGTAGAGGAGAGGTAAAATGAGAGAGATATATATGTGGAGAAAGAAGAAGGAGGAGGCAAAGAGAGAAGAAGTGATAAATGGTAAGATTAAGAGAGAATCTGTGAAACAAAAAGGTGATGATGGGAAAGATAAAACATAATGGGACAGAAAGAGCTGGGGAAGTTCCCAGGTAGAGACAGATTAACAGGGCCTTGCAAGAAGGTTGAAAGGTGACAAATGTGTGAGAAGGAGACAGAAATGGAGACATATGGTGAAAATGAAAAATAAATCAGTACAAAAACAAATTGACTTTAGGAAAAAAAAAAAAAGGGGAGGCTGAAAGATGTTAGTGGAAAATAAGTCTATCATTTAAACCAGAGGGCTGCTGGGAGCCAAGGCGGATGATCAGCTTGGCTTCCATGTTTTTTCTATGGTTAGGATCCCGGAAGCCCTGCTGAAGGACACAAACAGAAAGGTCATTGACATTGTGGTCCCTGGAGATAAAGTGGATACAATGGGTTTAGCAGTTTCACCATTCCTGACCGCTCTGTAATGTTCCCTGAAACGGTCAGCAAGACGCCTACCAGTTTCTCCGATGTAAATAGCTGAACACCTCCTGCAAAGAATACAGTACACTACATTAGTGGAGGTGCATGAGAACTCCTTGGTGATGTGAAAAACACCTGTAGGCCCCCGGATCTCAGTTACACTGGAAATAAATTTGCAGGTGTAGCAGCGAGCCCTGTTGCAAGGTTTGGTACCTGGGGGGGAAGAACTGTTAGGAGTGGGTAGGCTGCTTTTTACCAGGAGATTATGCAGGTTAGGTGGTCAAGTAGGAGGCAATAGGTGGTTCTGTAAAGGAAGCACCAATGTTAGGTCAGTTTGCAAAATGGAAAGTTACTAGTGATGATCCTGTGAAGAGAAGGTGTGCTCTGATGGAAAGGAAGAACTAGTGGAATTCGCCGTTGTTCTTGTGTGACAGTATCCCTCCTGCAGGGGTCAAGGTTACGGGGCATGTTACTGACCCGGGAGAGTGCTCTGTCCACTGTGCTTTTAGGGTATCCCCTGTTGATAAAGAAACTATGCATTATTTGAGTCTGCTCAGCAAAATCATCCTCTTCACTGCATAACCTGCGAAGTCTAAGAAACTGTGAATAAGGCAGGCCATTCTTGACATGTTTAGGATGGAAGGAGCTATGGAGGAGGAAACTGTGAGAGTCAGTGGGTTTGTAATAGACTGATGTCTTCAGACCAGTGTTCTGGACTGAGAGCTGGATATCCAGGAAAGGCAGTGTAGAGGAGGATACTTCAACAGTGTACTGAAGGGAAGGATGAGCCGTGGTGAACTTGTCAAGGAAGACTTGGAGGGTCTCCCTGGAGCAGGAGGTGGAGGTGGGAGGTGGTACAATGTTCAACAAGACCATCTGTCTGAGGGTGATAAGGAGAGGTTCTTATGGCAGTGATAACTAGTAGTCAGTACAGCTCCTTCAGTAATGCAGCACCAAAATTACTACCCTGATCAGTAATAATCTCTTTTGGTATGCCCACCATTTAAAAAAAGGCAGTCAGGCTTTTAGGTTCTGTCACTGCCTGTTCTTTTTTTTTCCATCACTGTTGCTGGCTGAAGTCTCAGTTTGGACTTCTGTCTCTGCTAGTTTGGCTGCCATTCTTCTGCTGATCACTCCTGGACTCACTGCTACAGAATCCTTACCTTTCTGCTATGCTTCCCTGGTACCATGTCTAGTACCCATGCACAGAACTCCTGGGTAGAATATGCACAAAGTAAATCCCACATAGGCTGACACCATCTGTCATCGAGGCACAGGTCAGGAAGGATAGGATGACCAGGAGCAGTTGTAAAATTCACAGTGAGTGTTTTATTATTAGTAATAACAGCAAAATAAAAAAAAAATATTCAGTATAATCATTTACAGTGGCAGTACAAACATAGAAAACAGAGTCCTTCTGAGTTTTTTCTTCTTCTGAATTTCAAATCTCAGTCTCTCTCTTGCAAAACATTGCAGCTCTTTTTATAAGTCTGTGCCTGCGAAACTCATTAAGAAAACAGCATGCTTCTCACACAATGTTTTTGTACGCTTCCAGTGTTTTTGCAGGTGCCGTAAAAGGAACATAATGACCCAGAACTGGCAGCCTCTTGTTTACAACTGTGACAAAGAAATTGTATTTAAAAATGACCTCAAGTTTAAAAACGGGGGAACCTTAGACTGTTCAGAGGGGCAGTTGAGCTTCAAAATTGAGAATTCCAGTGTGGCTTAAACTGCTGCAGGGAGACATTTGATTGGTGCTGAGCCTCTGGACAGGTCAGTTTTCACTCAGTGACCACAAATTTAAATATGCTAATGAGATGTTGGCTATAAAAAGAGCTGCACAGCCAGTGTGCAGTAAGTCTGAGCAGGGAGAGCGACCAAGAAGTAAGGTGCCCATGTCAAAGGGGTGTTCTGTCCGAAGAGGCCTGATGAAGAGAAAGAGCATGACAGAGACAGTTTAATTTAAATACAAGTGTAGAAATAGGGGATCACCTGTATCCCAGAATAAGGTCAGACAGGGCAGTAAGTGAGAACAGAGTAAAGAACAGAAAGCCTGTTGCTTTACATGCCTGATGATTGTGAGCACTAGGTCAGAAGCGAGCCTGCATGAACAGCGCTGTCAATAACAATGCCGTCCATACAGCATTTTGCACATCAGTGGCTGGAACAAATGCCGCAAGTAAATGTAACACCACTGGTAGTGGTCACAAAGCACACTGATGACTGCTACCGGTCCAAAACTGTAGTTTTGCAAGGAGCTCTGCCCCCCCCCCCGTAACTAAAATAATCAACTCTGAGTCGGAGTTGGATTACAAGGGAAAAGAAAAGTTGGAGACCAGGATTAGAACCCTGGTCTCCACCACCATTCTGGCCAAGCTGCTTCATGCCTCGGCACTCTCCGCCACAGGAGCAGCTCAGCCAGCCTCCCCGATTCCTCTGCCATTGTTATTTCCCCTAGTACCGTGGACAGCAACCTGGGGAGCGCTTACTGCACAGTGCTGTTTAACCCTTGTCATTGTTTGTGGTAATGCTATTCAGACCGCGCTCTGTTTATTTGCGCTATATTTGTAGCACTTGTGATAACCCACCTCTCCCTCTGGGCTGAAACAGCTTTTAGAGAGGTGTCTGTCCTCGGGTATTCGCTGCCACCAGCCGGACTCTCTTCCGGCACCTTCTTCAAGCTTACAAACTTGAATAATCAAACGTGCAATTGCACAAGTTAAAGTCTGGTAGTGTGTCTCTCTCAGGTGGTGGATGCTACACAGAGTTTACCTCAGCCAGTGGAAACCAAATATTACCTTAGAAAAATGACATCACAGTCACAACTGTTGAGCAAATAAATAGCTTTTTACTTAACAGAAAGTGCACTGAGCATTTACAGGATATATATTTACAACACAAGAGAATAACACTCGTACAGGAAAAGTAAATAAATGTTTTAAATAACAGATGGCAAAAGAAGAAGGCTCTTACTGAAATATGCTAGTACTAAACTTACCCCTTTCCTGTCCTTACAAAAGACACTGGGCCCTGCGCTAACTGCCAGCTCCCACGGACATAGCTAAAAGGGTAGGCTGTCAGCTTATGTTTCCCCTTCCAGCTTCCAAAGTATGAGAAACACTCTTCATTGTCTTTCAGCCTCTTATATATTCTCCTGGGAATAGGTAATGCCTATTCCCCCTTTAATGCATCAACCAACTAACATGTATATATCTAATTGTCCCAATCAGAGTGAACACCTATCAGTGACCAATTATATTCCATTTTAACCATCAGTTTGTATTTGAATGACCCAGTCCGTTCAAACTGGCCTGTGTATGTGTCTGCAGGTCTGTGCGTGTGGAGATGTCCACTCAAGATTTATGACCCAGCTCTTATCTAGCAGCTAGGGAGGACTGAAAATTCCAGCTTGTGGATGCTGCTGGACAGTGGATTTTAGCCTGTGTGTGTTTTTTTTCCCAAACTGCTAAAAAAAACACCAGCTAGAGAATCCAAACCATTAACTCTTTCCTTCCCATTTCTGTCACAGCACTGTTCTGACCGGTTACCATGATCCTGTATGACAAGTTTTCATCATGGAAGAAGGAAAGCTGCAAATCTGAAGAAATTACTTCTCCTTATAACATCTTCATCCTGCTGACTCAGAGGGGGCCCTCCAACTACATCAAGCTACAATGTTACCCAGATTTTCTTCATTAGTTCCAAAGGAGTGTGGTATAGTAAAAAGCCTTGTTGGTACAGTTTGGGGACTATTTTAAAAACCACAGTGACACTGTTTTACAGAGAATTTACCTAAATCCTTCTGAATTTGAGACACTTTTGATCAAAAAAAGGACTGAACATAAAGGGAATGAGGGGGGGATTCTGTCACAACTTTTAATGTACCAGTATGCAACATTGTTTAATGTCATTGTCTATTTTAAATGTTTTACAGTGATGAATTTATGAAATGTCAACTGATTTTTAATGATTTTTAAAGTATAAAAAATACAGTACAGTAAATAAGTATTGGATACCAAGGTGGGTATCTGGCAGAAGAGGTCAGTGGGCTGACTGAGGTAGATAAGGCCTAGTAGTCACTGTATGCCCTTAAGGCAATAGTAATTATATACCAGGGAGGGTATCTGGCAGAAGGATTCAGTGGACTGACTGCTGGGAGGTATGACCCAATAGTCACTGCATTCCTTAGTTCTATTCAGAGTGCACACAGTAACTTGATACCAGGGAGGTTAGCTGGCAGAATGTTCTATGTGATAACGGCGGGCGCCAAACAGCGACCCACATTATCACGACGTCAGGGTGGTGAAAACAATTTTGCCACCTTGACATCCTCGGCGCACGGAGGAATGGCGCCAGGACTTGGTTCTGTTGCTTTCTGTGGGGAGGCTGCCCCACCACGTGAGGCTTTGCCCCTGCACCCTCCTACTAAAGGATTCTCAACCCCAGGGGTGCATGTCGGTAGGGGAGCAAAGCAAAAAAAAAAAAAAAAAAAGTTTCAGGCCGGGCGCAACAAAAATGCAGTAGCGCCTGGACCCAGACCCAAACCCGGTACCCCACACACCACAAGCAGAGGCCAACTCCTTATGCCACTGTGCAGCTTGGCAGCAGACTGCAGCACCACCCCCTACATCCACTCCGCCCCCTCCCAGGCCATGCTCGCCCTGCTCGCCTCCGCCGAACGAGTACATATAGCAACATCCTGTCGCTGCAGTTGCCCACCACACCAGATCTGGTCGCCCCCCCCCATTGCCATTCGGGCCTTCGCCCACATTGTGTCGCCGTTTCGGACAGCGCCTTAATTCAGGCGCCGATGTCACAGGCTACCTGGCAGAAGGGGTCAGTGCACTGACTGCTGGGAGGTATGGCCCGGTAGTCACTGCATTCCTTAGTTCTATACAGGTGTACACAATAATTGGATACCAGGGAGGGTATCTGGCAGAAGGGGTGAGTGCACTGACTGCTCAGAGGTACGGGCAAGTAGTCACTGCATTCCTTAGTTCTATAAGGAGTGCACACAGTAATTGGATACCAGGGAGCGTATCTGGCAAAAGAGGTCAGTGCACTGACTGCTCGGAGGTGGACCCAGTAGTCACTGATTTCCTTAGTTCAGCAGTGAATAAAGCTCGGGGATTAAGGCCTAGGTGGGCGCTTATCCTGGGAAAGTGTGATATCTGGAGAGCTGGTGGATGTCGAGTACCTGCAGTCTCCAGGGCTGATTTCAAGGTGAATAGAGGGGTGGAGGTACCCTGCTGGGATATAGAATATACAGTAATTTAGATTTATTTGTTTGAATTGTCATTTTTGCCTGAATTTTAACCGTGCCAATCGTGGCTGTGATTACCAGGATTTCTTTCACAATTTCAGTAAACTTTTACCTTCTTGCTCATCTACCCAAGCGTCAGACTCCTTGGTTACAGTACCAGTGTCTCACATTGCTGCAGGTCTCCAGGTCAGTCCAGTGCAGCTTTCCCTACTCTTGGCAGCTCTTAGCTATGCCAGCTGGGGAGTTAAGATACTGTACTCGGGTAGTACTCAACTGGGAAAGGGTTGTCACAGAGGAAGGGAAAAAGAATCCAGTGATACCACCTATCTGTGTGTAGAATGGTCTCATCATGGCCAGAGGTTAATACAGTAGTGTGGGTGGTCCATCGCTATACACTTACCTGGTAAAGAAAAACTAAATAAATACTTCACCTCACTGACCTAACATACTAGTGGATGTCTCCCGCTCCCCCCTCATCCCACTGGTGCCCTTCTCTAGGGATTGTGAGTCTCCTTGCCCTGTCTCAGCTGTTTTTAAACCTGTTTAGGGTACCTGCCCCCACCACTTCTGCTGGTAGTCTGTTCCACAGTTCTACCACCCTCTGCTTCAAGTAAAACTTCTTCATGCCTCCTTGAACTTGCCCCCCCCCACCAACTTCGTCCCCTCCTGACTGTATTGCCATTTCTAAAAAATTGGTCCTCACTATTCACCCTGTTAATGCCCATCAGAAATGTATGTCTTTATCATGTTCTTCCTCTTGTGGCAGGCCTTAAGCGAGCATATGAGGGCCATCAGCCATTCTTTGTGGGATCTGCCTTGCTGGCCCTGAATCATCCTTGTGAACTTTCTGTGCACCGACTCCTCTCTGTCTATGTCCTTTCTCAGATTAGGACTCCAGAATTGAGCACAGTACTCCAGATGACACTTCACCGGAGATCTTGTAGGGACAGTATCACTGACAGCTTCCTGTTAGTCCATGAGCCCCTGTGATTCACAGAGCTGGCAAGCAATCCGGATTGGTGGACTCTGTGCCCCTCAACCCTGTCACCTTGACAAGGCAGGTCAAAGGACAGCAGCATGGCTGCCATTCTGTAGTTCCTTATGTAGTCTCCTCAAAAGTCCTGATTTTAGACAGTGCACACACTACCAGCACTGTACCATACCCCATGTCAGTCATGTACGTGTGCTGTCAGGAGGAGGATTAGATGACTTTCAGTCTTGTCTCTTCTGCAAAATTGCCAGCTCCAGTGGTGGCAGCAGATACCTTTGATGTGCGAGCAAACAAAAAATCTTAAAAGTAACCCATGGGAGGTGGTTACACTAGCATTAATTGTGAGTTCAGTGCATATATGCGAATAACTCACTGACTGACTAGACTAGAATTAATGGTGAGTGCAGTGTGTACTGTACATGACAGATAAGCACCAATTGACTGGACTAGCATTAGCTTGACTACATTATGTGTTTGGTAAATAGCTCAGCAACTGACTAGACCAGCAATCATGATGAGTACAGTGCATCTATGACAAATAAGTCAGTGACTGACTAGAATAGCATTAATGCTGAGCACAGTGCATATATGACAAGTCACTGATGACTAGAGCCATTCAAAGCTCTATCCGAGTATAAATATTTTGATATTATTCTGAATCATTCCCTTGATTTCTCATCCCACATCCAGCTATTGGCCTCAAAATCCTACAAAAATGTTGTGCTTTATACAGGCTGCCTCAGAATGTCAGCTATTGAAATTAGATACCCTGTTCGATTCCCTCTGCTGTTTTACTTTCTGCTTCCCCCTCTGCACTCATTAGTGCTCTCAGTATGACAGGCTGAAGTGGCCCTTGTTAAATTCTAGACAACTGCAACATGCAACATACTGGTTCAAAAACCTTTCCAGTTGTCTAAGCATCCTGCTCATCCTTGCTCCTTTCTCTAGTCACTACCTTCATTCTCACATTAGAAACAGGTTCTTAATTCCCAGATGCAAGCAGAAATCTGGCCACCTTGACTTCGGCCACAGACTTCCACAGGTGTGAAATAACCTTGCCTTGGGTATCTGCCCACTTACTATTATCTCCTTTGCTAAACAGTCCCTCAAGCTTCTGCTTACATCCCAGTGAGACTGCACCTGATTGCTCATTTGTGAATTGTCTTTGACTCTGTAAGTATGTAAAATTGTAAACTCTGCCCTTGCTGGTTCTGTACCTGTTATTGCAAATATGTAAATTCTGTACAGCATGTATGGTACTGATTTTTATAAAATGGGTCTACAAATCAAAGAACTTTTATTGGTTAAAACCAGTCAGATGACCATGCATTATTACAGCATAATGCAGTCATCCTGGTCCTAAACCACATCACACAATGAGCAAATCAGTCCTCCTACCACCAGAACTATCTTCTATCAGTCCCCCCCACAACCAGAATGATGTTCCATCACAAACATGGCTGCTACCTTTACACTGTAAAAACCTTTAACTGGGCCCTAAAAATAAAACTACCTTAAATAAAAAATAAAACAAAGTAACTAAATGTTGTTTCCCTGATCATCAAACTTGTCTTACACACACATAAATTAGAAACAGTAAGTATTGTTCATAGTTTTCATTACAACTGTTGCTTTGCTAACTATGAAACATCCTCCTTCAATCTTTACTTGCTCATCAGGGAAATCTCTTCACCTTTTCCTGACAGTGAGATAATTGAGTCTCTGGCTCTAGAAGAGGCCTTTGTGTGTGCGTGTGTATGTATGTGTACAGTATGTTAAGAGAGGAACATTCTACCAGTGGAACGGAGCAGAATTTTGAATCCCTGTATTCCATGATAAACATTCCATGGTAAAAATTCCATATAATGTATGGGGAGCCCTTATTATTAACTGAAATCAAGCAGATTACAGCCTTGTTATGCCATTGTTATGACATCACTCTGTTAACTCTTCTTGAGAATGTTATATCAGTGGTATAACAAAACAGGGAATGCTCACAACAATCAATGTTCTATAAAGTAATCCAGTAAAGTAATTCAATCCATGATTACACAATCTTGGTAGCCCATACACTATAAAATATAATGTATGGTATTTGGTTAACAACCACGCTGAAAACACTTCTTGAGGTTGCCATGACATCTGAAAACCTCTCGAGCTGCGCTCTCGAGGTTTACACTGATGTCATGACAACCTCTTGAAGTGTTTACAGCATGGTTATTAACCAAAGACCATACATTATCCTCTATATCTTGAATGTGGGGAAAGACAGAGAAAAAAACAGGATGAAGAAAGTAGGCAATCATACTTCATACACAACGAGAAAAGGTGGGAAAATACAGTTACATAGGCAGAGGCAAACCCAAACTGCTCAAATACATTATAAAATCACGTACATTTGAATCATATATGGGTGTTTTCAGGCGAAATCTATCATCACCGCAACAAAAAAAGTTAACCTGGCAGGTTTAAAGTTTTGAACACATTTCCATTAAGAAACCATACTCGTATTGATTTGAAATGCAAGTTAACATTTTTTTTCTTATAAAAATGTGTGTCACGTACAGTTTTCACTGTGTTTCTAGCTAACCCCTCAGGTACCAGAAAAGGGACCATTTTTTGTATTCAAAGTTAAAATGGAAGCATATTTCAATGAACTATCCAAATACTTTATTTTCATTCATTTTAAGACATATATTTAAATGTCATTTTATAAGAGCAATAAGACACTCCAGGGTGTGCCATTATGGTGAAATAATTGCACTTCTCAGGTGCATTTAACTGCACTCAGCTATGCCTCATGCCTAACACGCACCTGAGTTGTGCAATTATTTCACCATATGTCATGTCTTATTGCTTACATATTTCATTTGACTGATGTTCTGTTGCCACCTTCCCATCCCTTTCCCATGGGTTGCATCTGTAAACAAGGTTCTTGCTGTATCTCTGTATATTTATCTGGTGAAACAATTTCAGTAAAGACATAAATAAAAACGTAAAAAATAATTATGTAATGCAGTCAAAAAGTAATGGATCATCTATGAAAAAAACCAAAAAAATCAGAGTCACATATCTGATGTCTATCATCGTTGAGCCTAAATAGAGTTTCCTTATAAAAATGTATCAAGCTGCCAGTAGCCTCTTGTACTGGAATTCTTTGGGGGGGATGTGGGGGGGGGGCACCCAGATTCTGAAGTGATCCCTGGTGGTTCCTGTACCACTACTAATGTTTTATAATTGTGGTGGTGGTGGGGAGGGGAGCTCAGTTTGAAGACAGGGTGCCCATAGCTCCTGAATCTCATAACATGTAACTCCAGCACTGCTATCCAGTATGGACAGGTAGGAAGTGCAGCTTTATTTGATTGTATTGTATTTCACAGGGATAACTGACTGTGGTAACTGAATTTAGCAACCGCTCGTGTTCAATAAAGACCTGCCATTTTGTGACAAGTTACAATTTGCTCGTATTATGAGTCATAGTTCATTACATAAGTAGGCTAAATTAAACAGTTTTAAATAACCACCAAACAGTAAACAGCGCTGACAGGATAAGACAGGTTTCCCTAGAAACCATCTGCCAGGTAAATTAACTTTCTGTTCTGTGTGCTGCATCTCGTGTGGTTCAAAAAGCATTACTTGATTGCAACATGGAACAGTAGTCTCAGTTCTTTTCCGAAAATGGCAGCCAAAGCTATGAAATGATTAAATTGCTCTGCAAACTAATGTGCAATAATTGGTGTAGTAAATATGCTTGTAGACTGAGCAACAATGTACTAACATTCCTTATTGAATGTTTTTTTAATTAATTTAGGCAAGGCAAATTATATTTATATATCGCTCTATCCCGAAGGTTCAGGGCACTGCACAGGGAACATGTTGCCATCCAATACGTAAAATACTTATTAATATTCTAATAAATATCACAGACAGTTCCTAACTAAATCTGTAGGCTTGCTCAAAAAGATACAATTTTAAGGCTCCCTTAAAAGCCTCCACTGAGTGAGCAGAATGAATGTGAGGTGGCAGAGCAGTCCAGAATACTGGTGTAGCCCCCACAAGTATAGTTAGAATTGGCTGGCACATATGCAGTTTGTACTTACTATAATACCATCAGGACTGCAGTCACATATTATACAGTTTAAAAAAATTAGGGGGAAAGCTGTCAGTGTCCCTTTAAGCCTTCAGTGGTGGATTGCCAGCAAGTCAGCCTTGGTGGAGCAGAGAGGGCAGACAGAGGCACAGAGGCTTACAAAGAATAGCCCTGCTAGGATGCATTGTCTCATTTACAGGGGGTCCCGCTTCTGCTGAATATTACTGCCGGGGGGGGATTGAAGCCCTGGGAAGTCAGGTGACTGGCTCAGGTACACACAGTGAGCCATGAGTTATGATGAGATACAGGCCTCAGATCCTCTGTTTCACCGATTGGCACTCTGATCACAAGGCTACATTCTCATTATGACTTTTAAAAGTGCAGCGGTAGTGCATCATGCTGCCAAAGGCTAGAGTGGATAACTATGCAATCGCCAGGATCCCACGGCAAGCCTGGCTGGGGGTTGAACACAGATGTAGGTGAGGCACTTGACTCCTGGAGATGATGGGTGCATTTCAGCCGGCATTCACACACCTCCATGCCATGTGACAACAGAGTGTTATTGGTGTCATCTGTCAAGCATTTGCCAGTCCTCCTCCAGATGTAGTGACTCCGTTGGGGAGGTAAATTCGGGGAAACAAATAGGGAAAAAAAGAATTTACAAAAGTATAAAATTTAACCCCCCACACCACCAATTCTTTTCTTCGGAAAACAAGTTCTCCCCACCTCTTTGTTGTTTTATTTAAAAACTGTGGCCCCCTTAGCAAGAAAGCCACATGTTATTGACTCCCTTACAATAGAACCTATTTCACCTTACAATTAAGATGACCCCCTTACAGGAGGGGATGGTGGTTATTACTAGAGGTGGACAGAAGAGGGAGAGGAACCTTTGCATCTTCTTCTTTGAGAAAGCTGGTGTGAGAGGAGCTTAGGTAGTACAGTAAATAGATAGGGTGCTCCTGTGGCACCAAGGAGTCGAGACAGAGGAGTTCAGGTGGGAGTTTCAAGGCAAAAAGAGTAAGGAGAAAAGGGACGTCATGTCTCAGGTTTCCTCATCTAATAGGTGCCCTCGGGCACCAGTGAGGGATCAGTTGGGCCACCCTGGGCATGGGTTCCCACCTAGGGAAGCTACAGGCATCACCAGAAGAGAACTGGGTGCCAGGGGCCTAGGGTGGGCCAAGCTGTGCTTCACCAGGTGGCTGGCTGCAAGACTCAGGCCAGAGTCACAGGCAAACCTGCTGCGTGCTTCCACCTGGAGATGCAAGTGCCACACCATCCTAAACGTTTGAGGGTAGCATGAGATCTTGGACCCCCACTGTGGAAGAAGGGAAGCTGACAGGAAGGAACTTGGGCATTTAGGAAGTACCCTGACCTACTGGGAACCGCTGGGAGACTAGGGTTGGCCCATAGCTTGGGTAGTATAGTGGGACCACCAGGAGGGTATGAGAATTTGAGGGCATATAACCTCAAGGGGAGCTTACCAATGGCTTTCAGGCCTGGGGCAGGTTCCCCTGAAGGGTCCACCACAAGACTGCTAAAACAAACACAGCGCAGTCAATAAGAGCGTGCACAAAACGCCGACACCAAAAACCGCACTTCACAAATACAGGGAAAAGTAATGATAGCGCAATGATTTATGATTACACCTCCAAGGGGAGGCAACTCGAGGGGGTAATTTCGATTACATCTCTGCAGGAGAGGAAACTTGGAGGGGGTATTTATGATTCCCAACTCTGGGAGGGAGAAAGTCCGGGGGGGGGGGGAGCAAATGTTTCCAGTCATGTGCTATAATATCCCCATGCTGTACTGTACATGTAGCTGTTTTTCACTCACACTATTACCGTGGCACACATTTCACTGCACTATTATTCAAATGCTATTTTGATGGTATACCTCCCCTGAAAAAAAACGCCATGGGCATTCCAATGGTGGGGGTGACTAAAGGCTGTGTACAGAGACCATCAAGTACCCCAGAAAATGGTGAAGCAGGTGCCACCATTTGAGACAGTGGCTATAAGATAGAAGAATGTATCACCATGAACGTGGCAGGAAGAGGGAGTCCCTGAAGGCGAGGAAGGCTCCTGTGGCCTGTCTGCTGGATTACCATCTGGGGCAGGTGGGTTGCAGGGAGTGCTAGTCAGTCAACAAGGGTCTGGCAAGGATAATACCACGTCTTGTGTTTTCTTGATCTGGGTCCCCACTGAAAAGGAGCCATGCTGAGTGGGTTTAACCCTGCATAAAAATGAAACGAGAGTTCCCTCTTAGAGTTGTGACATCACCTTAATGTACCAGTATTGCAAGCTAGCAGATGCTCCCATTGGTGAAAATAGTATCTTGTGTGAGAAGGATGAAACTTTAGAGAAGGAAATTCATTCCTGGGCACACTGTTGCTGTGAAGGCAGATGGGCCATCCATGCTCATTTGTTGCTGAGGTGAAAAGACAGCGAGGTCTGAGACTGTGTGCCAAATGCAAAATGCTGGCCGCAGAGAATGATCTGTACCCGCTACTGCTAGCAGCTGTCACAGGGCTTGAAGGCCACTGGAGTCCAGACAGTGGAAGTAGATATGGTTGGAAGAGCTTGGGCGTACTGTAATGAACTGTTTAGGAGCCAAGTTAATATGGTCCTTGGGCCAGTCATTTTCAATATGTACAAACGAACTTTGATGGAACATATGCCTTCCAGTATACTTCAAGTGCTTGAAGTCCAGCTGTTTGTGATTTTATTCATATACCCAAATGTGGCCACATCCGTCGTCTCCTACAGGATGTCATTCAACCCATAACTGTTGAGTACAAGGGGCTCATGGCGAGCAGACCATCTGCATCCCTAGACACGGGAGTTATTGGGCCATACCCACCCCATCCAAGGCAGTAATGCAGGTTGATCATAGTACCGCTTGAAGGGGCTGCCCATACATATACAACAATAAATACAAGCTATTGGAAGAGTGTGTAGGAGCTACGGCACTGCTTCACCAGCAGCACCCAGGAAGATACACAGTCAAGCCCCCTTAAGTGCAGTCCTGATAAATGCAGATTCTGGTTAAGTGTACACTTTTTCAGTTTTCTAATTAGGGTTGTTAGGGTGTTAGTGTGCCTGTTAGGGTGCAGTCCTGCTTTAGTTCTCACTTTGCTCATTGACAGACATAACTGACCCCTGATAGGTGCACATTAGGTGTCAATCAGCTGAGACTTATGACAAGACCTAATGGACAAGACTGAAGAGGTTGATGAAGACACGTGGATCTACTATAAAAGACCGACAAGGTCTTAATTCTATGTGGGGGGCAAGCACCACCCATGTGGGGAGCTCCACCCCCTGCACCCCCCGTTACTAAAATAACCAACTCCAAGGGGGAGCGGACCTCGGAGTAGGTTAAAACAATTTACAGGGGGCCAAAGAGCACCATGCAAAAAGTTGCATTCCTGAAGTCGAACCTGGGTCTGAACACAATGGTGGCCAAGCTGTTAGTGCCTTAGCCCTCCACGCCATGGGGGCAACTCGGCCAACCCTATGATTTTCCCTTCCCTCATGGTGCACAGCTAGAGGCAAGGTAGCCGTTCGTCATATCCACTACCTTACCCCTGTCTGCACCAGCTTCTGTTTGTCGGGCAGGTGTGTGTCGGGCAGCCGAACTCTGGATTCTGAATGTCGGGATCCCAAGTTTCAGCACTTGGTCATACTCCCAGACATGCAACCTGACATCAATATTCAAAGCCCTGAAGTGCATGGATAAGATAAATCCGTTTGTCTACGTTAACTTTATTTCCTAACACAGCCTGATGTAAACTGTACATGCTGCACTTGATGTGTTACAGACTGTTACAGGCATTTTACTGTGTTTTTAATGATTAGGAGTAAAATAATAATAATACAACTAGGTTTCATGCCATATATTCTGTTATACTGTAAGAACATAAGATCTGTTAAATACACAGTCTACTTAAGTGCACAGTTTTCTTATGCAAAGGTTC
The DNA here is from genome assembly GCA_016271365.2 of Neoceratodus forsteri. Lineage (NCBI taxonomy): Eukaryota > Metazoa > Chordata > Ceratodontiformes > Ceratodontidae > Neoceratodus > Neoceratodus forsteri. Next base: position 1,394,562,683 of record CM057456.1, read on the forward strand.
ATAGGTTTATTACAAGTTTTATGAGGTTGTTGACCTTTAGCAAACTCGCCACCATTACTGGTGGAATATTTGCTTTGCGGTACCCATGTAACTATCCAACCTATTTTGGAAAGTATCCATTGTTGGGCTATTAACTACATCTTCTGGTAGTGTATTCCAAATATTATTCATTCTTTGGAAGTACCAGTTACTTCATTTAACTGTTCTACATTTGTCTCCTATTAATTTATATTCATGTGATCTAGTTTTAATAACTGGTTGCCTAACTAAACCAATTGTTTCTAAAGGGGGTGTGCACTTTAGACAACTGCACTGCACTTTCAGAAAAAAATATTTTTTTTCTGTTGTGGCTATTGGGGATTAAAAACCAAAAGGGAATTTGCACTTAATTTCTTACAGATCTCTCACAACTGATGACTGACACGCTAGTTTAAACAGATGTACCCTCAGACATACACACACATCATACATGCTCGCGCTCTCTCTCTCTGGCAGATGCACACACCTTCCTCAGACAAAAACACGTTACCACAGACAAGACACACTCACACAATGCCAAAAGATCTGAGACAGAAACTGTACCATCTTCCATCATAAAGTAAGCTGAATGGACTAGTTTTAATCCAACAGTGTTCAAAATATAAAAATATTGAAACATGTACTTTTGTTATGCCATGTTAAAATAGTAATCTATGAAATTATATGCTTTGAGCTTCCTATTCTGAATGGATCCTGTGTGGACGGAATGATAAGCAGAGAGGAAATCTTTTTTTTTTTTTTTTTTTTTTTTTTTTTAATGCTGTAGAAATGACTTCTTCGAATGCTGGTTTACAGCTGTGGCTGCTGTTTGTCTTCCCTTGGCAGGGCTGGACACTGGGTGGCTTTCTAACCTAGTACAGTTAGCAGGGCAGTGTGTCTCGTTCTGAGACTTGATGTTGATGGTTTTGTCTTGCGCCTGTCTGCTTGGGTAGCACACAGTCAAAGACCGTGCCTCTCCAGGACAAAGCATTGCAGGCCCTGATTCCTGCGATGGTGGAGCCAGTTGGATTTGTTGAACCCCATCTGTCATTGTTCTGTGAGGAACTGTATTTTAGTCCATAATCTTGTCCACAATGATGGTAGTTAGTTAATGTTGCACTGAGCCACTTCTCAGCAGTTGGAACACAAACCGTAATGAGGAAGAGATAATGTTACCTAATTAGGAATTGACCCCATTTTCGTTCTCATTACAATCTGTGTCCCACAGTGATGGAGAGTTGTTGTCCCTGTTGTAAGAGTCCAGGCTGAAGCTGCTTCTTGCGCTTCTTAGGTAGAGTTACTGGTCCGTATTCTAGGCATCCCCTAGTTTGTCTCTGCAGTGCTGCCATTTAATTATACTGTAGTAGAAGGGCTGCTCAGTGGCTAATGATAAGCGGTATGACTTTCCATGCCAAAGACCTGCACTCCAGGCATGGGCTGGGTAACAGTCACATCAAAAGGCAGAGGAAGTGCATAGCGTCCACCTCAGATGCCTTCTGAGGATGGCAGGACTGACACCTGGCAGCTCCAGATGACAGTGAGCAAATGTGGAAATTGGCAACTTCAGTCCAGCTTCGATTTGGACCTCCTGTCTTTGGCCCAGTCTTTGGTGTTGGAGTTTAATCAGGCTACAAATAGGGGTAAATAGCACCACTTACCCACCCCTCACTCATCTGTTAGTCAATCCCAGCATCTTCCACCTTCCTTGGTCCTCTAGTCAGATTTTGAAAAAAAAAAAAAAAAGTCAATACCTGTCACAGAGCTAGATGCTTGAAATGTAAGTTCTGTAACAAAAAGAAAACAATCAGTTGAGAGAGGGAGGAGGTGAGTGGTAAATGACCAAGTGTCATAGCACTAGCCCTGACCACCTGGGAAGGGAAAAAGTGTTTTTTTTTTTTTGTTTTTTTTTGAACTAGCCAAAGGCTAAAGTGATCCCCAAGTGCCCCAAAGGTTTGACTGGGCCAAATTGAAAGTTAAAGTGCTGTATTTTGGAATCAGCTCATCCTTACCCCCTGGGGGAGTGATGCAGGCAGTACTATTCAATCTGAGACAGGGGTGCAATCCTGCAGTCAGCATGATGCAGGGCACTGCCCAGGGACACAGTGGCAGCACACACCAGTCCTCTGTAGTGATTGCCAGTCAGTGTGGTGAGTGAGCTTGGTCCCAGCCCTCTTCTTACTGACAAGACAGGTCCCACATAGATGCATAGAAGCTGACTTCAGATAAGGACCTCTTGGACCACACAGCCTGCCCTATATATCCCTACCTAGTTTGAGGTCTGATGCACAAACTGAACTTCAGAGCACCCCCTCCTCTTTCCTCCAGCATACCCTTGTGTCTGTCCCACTCCTTAAATCCTGTGACCATTTTAGCCCCTACCACCTCCTCTGGTAGGTAATTCCAAGCGTCCACCGCCCTCTCTGTGAAACATATTTTCTCATGTTACCCCTGAGCTGTCCCCCCCTGCAACTGCATACTGTGCCCCTTGTATTGGAACATCTTTTACTTTAGAAGATGCTCATTTCCTGTACTCTGTTTATACCAGTAAGGCATTTGTATGTCTCTAGCATGTCCCCCTCTCCCTCCTTGCCTCCATGGAATACATATTTATTTATTTTTGTCTTTCCTCATAGATTTTTTCATGCAGAGCCTGCACCGTTTTAGTTGCCCTTCTCTGCACTGCCTCCACCCTGTCTATGTTCTTTTGCAGATGGGGTCTCTGGAACTGGACACAGTACTCCAGGTGTGGTCTCACCAGTGACTTGTACCTAGGCAAAATTACCTCCCTCCTTCTACTTGTGATACCACTCCCTCTGCATCCAAGCATCCAGCTAGCCTTCCCCACCACCTTACCACACTGCCTAGCCTCTTTTAGGTCATCCAAAATGATCACTCCCTGATCTCTTTCTTGCTTTGTGTCTGTTAGTACCTCCCCTCGTAGTCTGTAAGTTGTCCTTGGGTTCTTGTGCCCTATGTGCATGATCCTGCACTTTTTGCATTGAATCCCAGCTTCCATGCTCCAGACGATTTCTTCAATTTTTTTTAAGGTCCTCCCTCATCTTTTCAGCCCCACTGGTGTATCTTGGGCTATGCCTCACTTTTGGGGGGGGGGGACAAGGAAGATGAGTAAAATAGATGAAAACAGTAGCGGTGTTCAGGTGTGGAGGATGACTGTATGCACCCCAACCCCATTGTGTTGCCCATACTTCTTTTCTCTGCACTTTCCCTTCAGCAAAGTTTTGACCAGCTTTCCTCTTCTGGATGGGAAAGACTGGACACTATATTAGGAGATAAGCAGCAAGTGGCTAGAAGGCATTGGTGACCTCTCCGGGAGTCGAAGGATCCAGGGATTGAAGAAACGCTGAAGTGAAGCTGGCCCGGTGGTGCAGAGGGCTGAGGTGCTGGATGCCTTACCTCACATCACGCTGGTGACCCGGGTTTGGGAACAACCTTGGGTTGTCGGGGAGCCAGCACGGGGGGTGGGCAGGATTTAGCAGAAGGCAGCTCTCCTCTCCCGGGGAGGTTGTTTTCCCCCCTCTGTAGGTCCGCTCCCATCAGGTGGAGGTCCGATGAGTAGTGTAGGCGGGAGCGGGTGGCAGGTGATTGCCAGGGATGGGGTGCAAGGGGCTGAGCCAGCACACGGAGTACATATGTGCCTCCACACACACATGCACTGCTGTGATTGCCGGGGTTGCGGGACGGGGAGAAAACGGGGCAAAAATACCAAAAAAAAGTACATATAGGGAAAAAAAAAGGCTGAAGTGAAGCCTGACCTACTGGGGAATGAGGGAAAACAGAAAGTAGAAAATACATTGTTGTAGTACTGCATTTTACTACTGGGTTACAGAACACAAGCTAACCTCTCGGCAATAGTCTTAGACGCTTGCATACATTATACATAAAATGTAAGAACAAAACTTCAGGGCTCTTTGTTAGCATATGGACTGCGTATAACTCTGAATGAAAGGTTTAACCAGAAGGCCTTTCTTTAAAAGTGATCTCTTAAGAAAATGATGCTGATTAATTTAGCTTTGAAGACAATTCCTTAAAAAGATCTTTGGTTACAATAGTCGACTATCTGTTGTCAGCATGCAGTTTAGATAATCTTTCTGTCGTGTGTCGCAGCAGGCACCCAGTTCACAGGTTCTCCGACTACACCGTCATACGGTCTGCAGATAGAGCACTAGTCAGAATGGATGGTTGGCGTAGTGGGTGGGTGGGGGCTGCTGAAGTGGTAGGGATGGGAGGAATGCAACAGACCAGTTGAGTATAACAGGGTTGCCTACTAGCTGAACGGATAGAGATGCTTCTTCAGCTCATCTCTTCCAGGTACTGTTTTAGAGATCAGGACTTCTTTAGTACAAAATGCACTAATGTAAATCAGTTTATCTGTTTCATTTTCTGCCCCCAGGATCCTTCATATTATTTCAGGCACTGGCACTTCTTCTCATTCCCCCACCATCTAACAGCCTTTGACTTGTATTTCATCCCCTCTCACCAAGCCAGCAAAATCTATGACCGGTACAGAGAGTTGGAGAGGATCACGCTGTCATACACTGAAAAGCACAGATGTGCTTTCTCCCCTTCTAGGTCTTGCCAACCACAGAGACATCAGCTTGTCACCCTTACCCCCACCCTGGTCGCATTCATTGCTGGGCAGAAGCCACCAGAAGTCTCAGCTTCTCTTCCTACATCTCCCTGCTAAGGACTGCCATGAAAATGAGACAGTGTATCTCATGATGCCATCCTGCCGTCTGTCTGATGCAAATTTCAAATAAATAACTAAACAAGATGAGCTCACATGTCTTGTTTCAGCTGGGTGTCATCAGTGTGGCAGCAAAACATCACACTGTCTCTCCTAATGATCTTTCACAAAGGCATCAGATAAATGGCAAACAGCACTCTGGGAAAGAACTGACCCCTGGGGTATGTGGCTGACCCCTGGGGTATGCCACACTCTAGAGCTATCAAATGCTAATTGATTTGTTTTTGTCTAAATAGTCATATTTTTTGTACTGTCTGTCTTTGATGATGCTTTACACTGCCTGTCCTGTTCCCACCCTGTTGTCTCTGTATTGGTGCTGTATGTGTATGAATTTGTATTTGCGCATTGTAATATTCTAAACTGTATTACCGAATGGGCTGTTCACTCAGCTTTCCAACAAAGCCATGAAACAAAGACAGTTTTTCATTTAATTTTTTATACTGGAAAAGGCATGTGAGCAAAACTTGCCCGTTTTCACAAGCATCCAGTTACATTACACAAAGAAAATGTATGCAACATAGCTAAAGCTGCGAGGGCAAATAGGTTACATGGTATAATACAAGCAAGGTACACGGAGAGTATAAATAGACAATGAATGTAAAAAAGTGCAGCCTTGGCACTGTGTACCAAGAGGGCTACTACCCCTGCCTTGTAGGCCTGACCAAGAGTTGTGTTTTTTTGTTTTGTTTTGTTTTTTATTCTCTTTATCTTTCCCCGACCGGAGCTCTCTCAGGCTTACCCACTGGCCTGACCGCTCTACCACCCGCTGTGCTTCCTGTCATCTTCAAGGACATTATGACACTCCAGGGACGTGGGCCCTACAGCCCCAGAGAGATCGAAGGGGCAGCAATGGGAGACCAGCGTTGGGCGTGTGGCGGCAGCACTGGAGGAAGCCATCCAGCAGGAGAGGGCTTTTTCCCCCTCTTGTTACGCCCTCCTCCCCCCTCTCGTGCATGGTGCACATCCCCCGACTTCTCGGTGCACAGCCACCCTGCCAGCATCGGGCCACACTGTGTGTGTGCAGTCCAGCGCTCTGCGGCACCCCCAATCTCCACCAAGCGGCGCCGGACTCCCCAACACCCTCCCCCCGGGACAGGAGAGCAGCCCAGCAGGCGCTCAGTCAAATGCCGACCCCCAGCACTCGAGCTCGCTCCCGAACTCTGGTCGCTGGCATGGCGCGAGGTGTGGGGTCCAGTACCTCAACCCTCAGCGCCACCGGGCCGGCTTAGGCCTGATCAAGGTTGAAGGGCCTGGGTTCCTAGTTTGCTGTTACACGGGAGTTCTTTCCTAAGTTAAAGATAAAATGTACAGTGCCTCCACCCAGAGTACATTTTAAGTGGGTCTTATATTAACAGTACAACCCCCTCCCCCCCGGGATGCTGTACCAACCCACCTCCTCAAACAGCCACCCAAACACATGGACTTTCCATAACCAAAACCCCCAAATTCAGCACTTGGCATTTTTTGCCTTAAGCTAATAATATGCTAACATACTAAAATGCCAGCAGAATAGGCCTAATGGTCTTTTGAGTCTGCTCGATTTTTAGCACCCGCACTGAGGACCGATTTTGGTGTCCCCCCCCCTCCTTGGGTTATACTGACCCCAGTCCCAGATGTTCCACCTGTATTGGGCCTAGTCAGATTTACCCTCCCCCGTACCTATCCCATCCCCTCTGAAACCTGTCCACAGTCTCCGCCTCTACCAGCTCCCTGGGCAACACATTCCATGGCTCCACCACCCTTTCAGTGAAATAACACCTCCTCCTCTCCCCTCTGAGCCTGCTCCCTTCCAGCTTACACCTGTGACCTCTTGTTGCCCCCCTCCTTCCTTTGGAGCACCCTGACTGGGCCTCCCTTATTGATCCCTTTCATGTACTTTAAGACCTCTAGCATGTCCCTCCTCTCCTCCAGGGTGTACATGTCGAGCTCCTTGAGCCTCTCCTCATAGGTCCTCTTCCCCAGGCCCCAGATCATTTTAGTTGCCCTCCTTTGGACCCTGTCTAGGAGTGTAATGTCCCTCTTTAAATGTGGTCTCCAAAACTGCACACAATACTCGAGGTGTGGCCTAACTAAGCAGTTGTACAGGGGAAGGATCACTTCCGCCTTTCTGGAGGTAATTCTCCCGGCGATGCATCCCAGCATCCTGTTTGCCTTTGCCACTGCACTTCTACAGATCTCTGAGTTGTTCATTTTGACATCTACCAATACCCCCAGGTCCCTCTCACCCTCCGTGACTTGAATCATGTCTCCTCCCAGGGTACACCCCTGTCCTGGATTTCTCACTCCCAGGTGCAGAACCTTGCACTTCCCTGCATTAAAGTTTAGTTTCCATTTTTCTGACCATCTTTTCAGAGCCTCCAGGTCCTCCTGCAAGGCCACCCTTCCCTTCTCCTCATCCACCACTGTACCCAGTTTAATGCTCACCAGATAAAATATGCTCTCAAGTCAGAATTCTTCTAAACAGTTAAACCACATCTTTTATTTACGTGGGATGGGTTAGGAATGGGAACGATGGATTAGAGGTTAGGCATGTGTCACATTTTTAATTGGCATTTAGTAACTGGCATTTTGGAATAGTCATTTCCCTTTAAATTCAAAACATATTACAATTCTTGCAGCACCAGCCCTCTAACTATCTAACTGCTGCAGATTGTTACCACTAACAAGCCCCAACTGGTACCAGTTTTTGACCCCTAAAAGTCCTAGCTGGGTACCCATTGATGACACATTGCAGGCCTGTGGTGCAGCTGGTCAGCTGGCATTGGCATGCTTACTTTAAATTAAAGAAAACTTTCTGAACACTTATTAGCTGTTTTTGGATTTCACTGTGCCGCTGGGCACAACTTGAAACAAACTATTTACATCGCCCAGGTGCAGGGCAATTCCTGCCTTTACCCACAGTGCCGCTGACAGTCTCTGGTGGCATGGTGACTCCACCTCTGGGGAAGATGGAACAGCAGAACTTGGAGACTTGGATCTGAAGAGCCTGAAGATGTGGAGCAGGCACTCCGTCGTTGGAATTGTCCAGCTTGATTGAAGATCTTGCAGCTTGTCCCCTTCAGCCTGTTTCCAGGCCCAATGCAGAGCACAGTGCAAGGCTTTCCAGGTCTAAAAAAACTCAGACCCAGGAGCGACCCCTATGGGCCAGCTTCCCTCTGGACCTAGAGTGCCCTAGCACGCAGGCACGTGTCTGTGGCTTCCTGTGGCCCAGTCGGCCCCACTTGGTAAGGGTTGGCTGGTTCCCTACCTGGCTCCGGGTTACAAATAAGCAGATACTCAGTCTCTTTAGCTTCAGGTCCGGTTTGAAATTTCAGAATTTAGAAGTTTATGAAAGCGTCCTTCAGCCACACTACCGTCATGGCAGCCGTGGCCTCTGCAGACAGAACTCAGTTCTTGGACTCTCAATGAGCACGCAATCTGAGTGAGACTTGGTTTCATTTACCTTAGGCCCCTCCAAGGACCCCGACCTTTGCACTGACCAGTCAGTATTTTACTCGACCAGTCCCTTGATACAGCCAATTCCTTTTCTTTGTCCTCACCGTGCAGGTGCTAACAACCCAGAAGAAGCACTGTTTTCTCCAATGCAGACTACTTGGTTTTACTGACCAAGCCTCTGCGCGTCAGGGAGACTCCCATACCAAGTTTACACAGACCTTTTTCCAGAAACCTTTTCCATAAACCTTTGGCCAAAATGTCCTTCCCCTTTCCTGTGACGTTAAGTTCACCCAGGTACAGACAGAACCTTTTTCTTTGCATGAGCCCTTAAACCTTGTTTCTCACTGCTGTGGTGCAGACAAAATTCAATGTTGCCTTGAGACCAGGGCTTCACAGCCCCCAAGAAGATCTCCATATCCTTGAAGTTCCAGACACTCTTTTTTTTCCTCTGGAACCTTTGAGCAAAATCTTCACCGCTGGGGTGTAGTTTCCTTCCACAGCAGCCTGTAGCAGGACCTTGCATCTCTTTCTCTCTGCTGCATTGCATATCAAAACTCCTTAGCTACATTCTTCATTACAGTGAGGAAAGGCAGACCCACAGGCCCTGGGGACAGGTAGCTGGCAACCCACAGGAAGGCCCTTCTCCAGCCTTGCAGCACCATTTTCTGCATAGGGGCTGGAGCCCCCCCTCCCTCGTGATGGGCTGCTGCCAAACTGAACTTAGAACCAGGCAGTCTCTGGGTTTTGGGAGCTCTCTGGCCACTCCCCATTGGCTGAAATCACTGTCCCGTCCAGAAATGAATATGTATGAGGCTCCCTTGATGCCTGATTGGCTGTGTAAAAAGGCGTCAAATATTTCCACAGCTTCCCCCCCATAAGTCTCTCTTACTGTCCCAAAAGTCCCCTGGCAAATCCTGGCACTCCAGTTGGCTGTACAGTGGTCACCTGGCTGCAAACATGCCTGCTGTGCCAAATAGTTCAACTGCAGTACTCATCTGTCACAGTTTCAAGTCCTGGTGCCGCTTTAGTAAACATTTTTATTTTACATTTTCCCTTCTGTTATGTAGCAGCCCCTTTGCCCTGTCAAACCATCAGAGAGTGCAATCTTTCTGTTTAGCCCAAATCCTGTCGCTGCTGCCATTTTAGACTGTCCCCAGGCAGCCATGCATAATCCCACTGCAGTCCATACATAGCTCCACTTTTCAGACTGGGTGCAGCCACAATAAACATTTTTATAGACACAGTCTGGAAGGAACTGGGCACTCACTAGCCTTAGAAATCACGACTTCACCAGTTATTCAGTATAACTTATTTATTCATGGCACAAAATGTAACAATAAAAAGAACAAACACCACAGGATCCAACGCTTGATGCATTTCAGATCCTCGTGGACTCTTTCTCAAAAGTTTTTGAGAAAGAGTCCATGAGCATCCGAGATGTATCAAGCATTAGACCCTGTGATGTTCTTTATTGTTACATTTCATGCCTTAAATAAATAAGTTACACTGAGTAACTGGTGGAGTCATGATTTTTAAGGCTAGTGAGTGCCCAGTTCTTTCAAGACTGTGTTTGTGCTCATCACTTAGAGCGCCACCACCCAAGTGCACACTGCTTGGGTTGTTTTCATAAAAATGTTTATATTTATTTGCCCCCACAGAATTGAAGCAGCTTCTGTGCCCTGTACTATGATCCAACTGTTTAATGTTTTAAGTTAATCCCCTGCCTGTCACTGATGCCAAAATTTACTGACCCCCAGGCACCAAACAAGCTTCTCATTAATATTCATAGGCCTTTCTCATGAATATTTCACCCCACACACACACCGATCCTGAGGTTCTCATTGACGCTCTTTAACAAAATACTTTTGTGGCTCCTAATGGGCCTTCTCTAGGTCTCCGGTCCCCGATTAGCTAAATTCTGGGACTAGGACCACTGGAGACCCATCAGTGTGGCTGTATCAATGGCTGAAAACAACAACACGCTCCTGCGCATGTGCGGTCCGCCGGCCCTCCACTGAAGTGCAAACCAGGGCGGTGACTCGGCGATTCAACCCCTCCAGACCCATTTACACCGCAAAACTAACGCGGGGCTGGACGGAGCCTCCAAGGGCAACTGGGGACTTGGGCCAGGAGCAGGGGAGCAGCATGAGTAAAACAGAGTACCAGGGCAGTGGGAGGCATCCCAGGTAAGCCCCTGACAGGGGGTTTACAAAAGTATAAGTGCATGATTATCATGATGATAGCATAACGGCAGTTACAGAAAGAGCATGTGGGACATGTAGATATGGGAAGAAGAACTGAAGGGGGAGGAGTAGAAAGGAAAACAGAAGGATAAAGACAAGAGGATAGGGAGAGGCTAAAACTAGGTACAATTACAGGGGAAGTTTTCCAAGAGGAATTGCTTAAGGTTGATTTTGAAAGAGGAAAGAGATGGGCATAGAGCCGGGGGTTGGGGGAGGTTGTTGAAAAGTATGGCACCCTTGAAGGGAAGAGAGTGTTGACCATTAGAAATGTGAAAGAAGAGAGTGGCAAAGTAAGAGCAAGAGGAGTCAGGTAAATCTAGAGATGATCGGTTTCTGGAAGATGTTGGCAACACTGCTGGGAAGGAGACCCCAATGGGCTTTGTAGAGGAAAGAGAGAATTTTGAAGTTAAACTGATCTACTAGAGAGAGCCAGCTTGCTGCAAAGTAGAGGTCACAGTTGTGTGTATACCTAGGGAGGCCAGAGACAAAGCGTATTATGTTGTGGTAGTTGGTTCTCAGTCTACTAAGTTTTTTTTAGGAAGAGAGAGGGTGTGTATATCAGGGTTCCATAGTCAAGAACGGAGCAGGAAGCTGTTGGCAAGAAACATAGACACATAGACATTGACAGCAGATAAGGACCGCTTGGCCCACCTAGTCTGCCCATTTCCCACCTATAGGATAGCTGCAGATCCTAGTTGACCAACAGCTTACTTTTTCCTACCCCCAGCAGAATTGCCTTATGTCTCTTCCATGTATTCTTGAATTCCTGCGACTGTTTTTGACCCCATCATTCCTCAGGAAGGCCGTTCCATATGTCCACCACCCTCTCCGTGAAAAAATACTTCTTCACATTGCCCTTGAGCTGTCCCTCCTCTATCTTCAAATTGTTCCCCCTTGTTCTTGCACATCTCTTTTTCTGAAAGATGCTACCCTCCTGGACTTGTTGATACCCTTGAGGTACTTTAAAGTTTCTATCGTCTCCCCCCCTCCCTCCTTTCCTCGACGGTATTCAAATTAAGCTCCTTTAGTCTCTCTTTGTATGGCTTCTGGTACAGATCCTGCACCATTTTAGTTGCCCTCCTCTGGACTGCCTCCATCCTGTCTTATTTCCTTGCAGAGATGGGATCTCCAGAACTGCACGCAGTACTCCAGATGCGGTCTCACCAACTGTCCGTACAGAGGGATAACAACTTCCTGTTTTCTACTGGTGATGCCTCTTATACATCCCAGTATCTCCCCAGCCCTCCTTACTGCCTTCTCACATTGCTTGATTACCTTTAGGTTATCTGATATGACTACCCCCAGGTCCCTTTCCATTTTTGTTGCTGTTAGTAACCCCTCCCCAATTGTGTACTCTTCCCCTGGGTTTTTGTTTCCCAGGTGCATTACTTTGCACTGAATCTAAGCTGCCATACTTTTGACCATTCCTCCAACGTTGTCAAGTCCCTTCTCGTCCTTTCCACCACCCCCATCGTATATCAGCCCTGTTGCAGATCTTTGTGTTGTCTGCAAAGAGGCATACTTTTCCTTCCAGTCCTTCTGCAATGTCATTTATAAAGACATTAAAAAGGACCAGACCCAGTACTGAACCTTGCGGTGCCCTGCTAGTAACCCCTCGTTCTTCAGAGTAGACTCTGTTTACTATTACCCTCTGTGTCCTGTTGTCCAACCAATTTTTTACCCAGGCTACCACCCTGGGACCCACCCCCAGGCTGGCTAATTTGTTTATTAATCTTTTGTGTGGGACTGTGTCAAATGCCTTGCTAAAGTCTAGGTAGGCCATGTCCACAGACCCTACCTGGTCTACTACTTTGGTCACCCAATCAAAGAAATCTGTTAGATTCGTCTGAAATGAGCTTCACGCTATAAATCCATGCTGCCTTGGGTCCTGTGCCCCACTGGCCTCTAGGTACTCAACAGTTCTTTGTTTCTGAAGTGATTCCATAATTTTCCCTACCACTGAGGTCAAACTAACTGCTCTGTAGTTTCCTGCCACTGCTTTGCTTCCACTTTTGTGAAGGGGAATCACACCCGCCCTCCTCTAGTCCTTAGCTACCACACCACCCTCCCACGATTTGTTAAAAAGGGTAGTCAGTGGTGTCACTAGTTCTCCCCTTAGTTCTTTTAGGATTCTGGGGTGAATCCCATCAGGGCCCATTGCTTTGTCCACCTTCAGTTTCAGGAGTTCCTTCAGAGCCCTTTCTTCTGTGAATGGATTGGTGCTGAGCCCCCGATCCAGAGTGCTTCTGTTGATTGGATTAGATACCTCCCCCGACCCCTTCCTCTTCCTCTTCTTCTGTAAATACTGAGTAGATGTATTTGTTCAGTATCCCTGCTTTTTCACTGTCACCCTCTGCCTACCCTCCCTCCCCCTTTATTAAGCCTCACTGTCCCTCCCTTGGTATTTTTTTCTTCGCTCCCTAATGTACATACAAAAGGTTTTATCCCCCTTCTTAACCGAGTTGGCTGTTTTTTCCTCAGTTTCAGCCTTCGCTATTCTGACTGCCTTCCCCACCTGCTTCTGCTTTAACTGGTACAGTTTTCTGTCCTGCTCCTTCTGTGTTTCTTTATGCTTCCTGAGTGCAATCTTTTTCTCCCTAACCTTTCCCGCCACCTCTTTTGAGAACCATAGTGGTTTTTCACTTCATTTTGTTTTGTTTATTTGCTTCACACAGAGACTTGTTGCCTCTGTAATGGCAGTTCTAATTTTCTCCCATTGTTGTTCTATCCCTCCTTCCTGCCCATTTGTTAGTGCATTCCTTAGGCACTCACCCATTTTGCCAAAATTAGCCCCCCTAAAGTCCAGTACTTTTGTATTAGTGTGGCTTGACTCTACAGATGTGTTTATCTTGCACCACATTGTTCAGTGGTCGCTAGTTCCCAGATACTTCCTGAATGCAATCTTTTTCTCCCTAACCTTTCCTGCCACCTCTTTTGAGAACCATACTGGTTTTTGCCTTCATTTTAATTTGCTTGCTTGCTTCACACAAAGGCTTCTTGCCTCTGTGATGGCAGTTTTGATGTTTCCCCATTGTACCTCTACCCCTCCTTCTTGTTCGTTTGCTAGTGCTTTTCTGAGACACTCTCCCATTTTGACAAAGTCAGTCCTCCTAAAGTCCAGTACCCTTACTTTTGTATGGCTTGACTCTACGGTTGTGTTTATCGTGAACCATACTGTTCGGTGGTCACTTGTTCCCAGATGGCTACCCGCTTCTAAATTTGAGGTCTTCTCTCTGTCCCCATTTGAGAGTACCAGGTCTAAGATTGCCCCCTCCCAAGTGGGTTCCAACACTAGCTGTCTTGAGACATGCCCCCTGTAGGGCATCGAGAATTATCTTGCTCTTGGATGTGGCTGCAGCAAAGGTGCTCCACTTTACATCTGGCATATTCAGGTTCTCCATCAACAAAATCTCCCCTTTCTAGGGACATGGATATGTTGTTCATCCACACTCATTGGCAGTATCCTTGCCGCTTTAAATCTTGCCGGAAGGTCTTCAAGCTTGCTCCTCCCACCCACCCGGGTGGTATAACTCTCGGCTCCGCCCCATGACGCCAGATCTTCCTTACCGCTTGGAAGCTCAGGTTCCCTCCTTAACGCTCTGCGTTTGTGACTAGTTCCTATTTCTCCGTTTGCGGATTTAAAAAAAAAAATAATATTTACATAAAAGACTTTAATCTTGATCCCTCATGACTGCGATGGATAAATCGACTCGGTTCGGAGATGCCCATGCGGGTAAGAAGATGTCTCGGACGGATCCACACTCCACGTGTGTCTACTGCTTAGGCCTTGAGCACGACCGCGGGCTTGCGACCTGTGCTCATCTTCTCGCTCGTCCTCGAAGACCGTGCTGCCCGATTGCAACTGGGCCGTCCCGAGCGTTCCCTCCGTGAAGTCCAAGGAGGCCCGGTTGGCGTGTGTCTGCTGGGCGGGCTCCATGGATCAGCTCGAGCGGATGGTCGCCTCAAGAGGAGGCGGCGGGTCAGATCTTCCTCGGCCGCGCATTATCCCGCTCTCTGGGTTCTTCCTACACGGCTTCCTTTAAGGAGCTTTGTCTGTCCCTCTCCACTAAAGGAGAAGGGCCTGCGTCTGCTGGACCTTTTTCTCGGTCCAAAAAGAGGGACAAGGGTAAGTCCCTCCGTCGACGCTCTTGGGAGCGGGAAAGGTCCCTCTCCCGGGCGTCGACCGTCGGCCCCGGTACGACCGCGGCCGGCCACTGGCCTCACGGTGTCCCGTCAGGTCAGTTGACCGAGACTCCCACTGATGAAGTCGAGATTTTCTCGACCCATTGACGGGCTATCGCCTTTAGCAGCGAGATTCCCTCTCCGGTTCCCCCGGGAGGAGTTGAGGATCCCGTGGGCTCGCCTGTGCCTCCGGTTCCGGAGCCCTCGGATGGACCTTCCGAGCCGAAGGGAGTGTCGGTTCCGGCCGACACCTCCCTGCACCGACCCCGGAAATTCAGGGACTCTCGGTCTCGGTCTCGGACCTCTTCGCGGTCCAGCCGTTCCCACGTCGCAAGCGGTCTCGGTCTCGCACACCGTAAGCGGGCGTCGCCGCTGCCGTCCTCGTCCTCCTCCTCGATGAGGGAGGCTCGGGCGTAATTACGTCGGCGGTACGAGGACCTTATGTTGCAACAGCTCCTCCTGGCGGGAATAAGCCGACTCGGCGCTCCTCCGGCCATTAAGTGGCTGTCACGGGCAGCCGACACAACCCTCGACTTGCCGAGGAGCTATCGCAGGCGGTTGTTCGGCCAAACCAGCTGCTCCACCGATTGCGGTGGAACCTCCGCCCTCCACAGCCACCAATTGGGGCTCCGACCAAGGATTCTCGGTCGGCTAAGGGTTTCACCCATCGGCTGTCAGTTACCCTCACTCCCGACCGACCTCGGCAGGTGAAGGGTGGCTCAGGCCAGAGGCAGCTCTTCGAGGACTCTTCCGAGTCCGAAGATGATTCCTCCTTCTTCTCCAAGCGACTGGACTTGGAGTCTTCAGGAGGTCAGCCAATGGACGATAGCCCGTCGTCCTTCCTAGGACTGCTTGAGCTCATCTCGGAGTCTCACGGGATGGAGCTCGAACCCGTTCCAAAGCGGGCCAGGTATCCCTCACGGAGATTCTGGACCGGGGATTCTCCGGCGAGGCCTTTCCGGTGGCGAGGCCATAGTGGGTCGGCACTGGAACTTTGGCAGCGCCCTGCTTCCTGCCCTGCGCCTTGGCCAGGGATGGCCAGGAAGTATCACGGTCCGGTTCCTTGTCGGTTTTGGAACACCCTCTGCTGAGGGGTTGGTTACCGACAGCGTTTTCAGCGGCGCCCGGCAGCGCCAGGATGTGGACAAACCTCCTGACAAGGGTCAAGAAATTGGACTATGTCGGCGAAAAGTCTCGCTCGTCCTCTCTCGCCTTCCGTCAGGCCAGTTCGGCCGTCCTCATGGCACATTTTCTCATGCCCTGTTGGGCTCCCTGGATGAGGTCATCCCTCATCTTCCGCCCGATCTGCAGACTACGGTTAAGCAGGTGCGGGACCAGGGCAGGAGCAGTGGCCAAACAGCAGCTCCAGACTGCTTTGGATGTAGGGGACTCATGTGCCAGATCGGTGGCGGCCGCAGTGGCTGTCTTGTCGGCGGGCTTGGCTGAGGATATCCACCTTGCCGGATACTCAGCACAAGTTGGCGGATGTTCCCTTTTTGGGGACTGACCTCTTCGGCCCTGGGGTGGAAGGTCACCTGCAGAGGATCGAGAAGTCCAATGCCACCTTGGACTCGGTCTCTTCCGCTCAGAAGGACAAAGGCCGCAAACCACAGCCTAAGCCCTTTCGTCCTTCTGTGCCCCGTAGCGCCCGTCCACCAGCGTCCAGGGCCAGCAGGCTCGGCCTTGGCATCCCAAACCCAAACCGCCGGCTTCCTCTAACAGGAGGCAGGGAGGAAAGGGCCCAGGAGGTCCTCGGCGGTCCCTCCTCAAGCCTGCCCAGTGACGGGCTGAGGGTGTCGCCCCATCCCGTCACCACCCCTAGGTCCCCCGTGGAGGCGGCTCCGGCACTTCCGTTCCGCCTGGTCCCTGTTACCACCCGGACAGGTGGGTCTGAAGGTGGTGGGAAGAGGCCTGCCTCTGGAATTGAGCAGGCACCACCCTTCAGAGCCGTCGCCTCGGGAAGCTTGGGATCCCCAGCCTCACTGGCGGCTCGTCGAGCCGACATCACTCTCCTCCTCCAGAAGGAGGTGGTAAGAGGTGGTGGACCCTCCTTCAGACCCAGGGTTTGTGTCCAGGTACTTCCTGGTTCCGAAGCAGACGGGGGGGCTGGCGCCCCATTCTCGACCTACACGACCCAAAACAAGTTCCTAAGGTCTCGAACCTTCAGGATGGTCACTCTAGCTCAGATAATACCATCCTTGGAGCGGCGTGTGGTTCTGCTCTCTGGACTTGCAGGGCGCGTTTTCCAGTCCCTATCCGTCCGTCTCACCAGAGATTCCTTCGCTTCCGGCGGAAGGATCTCTCTTGATTCAAAGCCATGCCCTTCGACTTGTCTCCAGCTCCAGGGTCTTCACCAAATGCATGGCAGTGGTGACAGCATTCCTGCGGCGCCGAGGGGTCGGGTGTACCCTTACCTGGACGACTGGCTGATAGCAGCTCCCTCCAGGAAGGAGGCGGAGTGGTCCAGAGATCTGGCCCTCCAGGTCTGCTCTCAACTGGGCCTCCTTATCAACGAGGCCAAGTTGGAACTCGAGCCGAAGCAGGTGATTTTATTCATCGGGCGCAGCTCGACTCTCTTCGAGCCAGGCAGGCGGCTCCCGGACAGGGCGAGGTTCTTTCCTCCTTTGCCCGATCATTTCTGGTTGGGCAATGCGCCCTGCCGGGACTTCCTGCGCCTCCTGGGTCTCATGGCGGCCTGTGCCAGCGTGGTCCGTTGGGCCCGCTGGAACATACGTCCCCTTCAGTGGGGACTGGCCAGCCAGTGGTCTGGCAGCTCACGATCCCTTGGACCAGCTTATAGCGGTGACACAGGGGATGTGGAATCTCTCCAGTGGTGGACCGTTCCAGATCATTTGCAGGAGGGCATCCTGTTCGTCCGCCCGAGCCGCGGTCTCTGTCGACCGATGCCTCTCTGATGGGTTGGGTGCCCATCTGGGGAACACGGCTCATGGCCTCTGGTCATTGGAGTCGATGCCACATCAACCTGCTGGAGCTCCGGCGGTCCGCTGCTCTCACCGCCTTTGCTCCCGTTCCTCCGGGGTCAAGTGGTCCGAGTCCCAGGCGGACAATACCACGACCATGTACTATCTAAACCGCCCAGGGCGGACGCGCTCCATGCTTCTATGCAAGGAAGCTCTCCGCATTTGGTCACTCGTGCGCAGCCTGGAGCGGATCTCCTAGCCATTCACGTGGCGGGGCCTCCAACACCCTGGCCGATGCCCTGATAGGGGCTGCATCCCACGAGTGGTCTTCCTGCCGGAGGTAGTACAGCATCTGTTCTCCCACTGGGGCACACCTCAGGTGGACCTGTTTGCCTCCATGGAGAACGCTGGCTGAGTCTGTTCCATGCCCGCCCCTCAGCAGGGCTCGCTGCAGGGATGCCTTCCGAGGCAATGGACCCCGGCTCTTTACGCCTTTCCCATTTCCCTTGATCCACAAGGTGCTTCAGCGAGGAGGGACAAGGCGCAGGTGATTCTGATAGCCCCAGACTGGCCTCGCCAGTTCTGGTACCCAGATCTCCTCAGTCTCAGCTCCAGGACTCATGCGGCTTCCAGCTCGCCGGACCTGCTCTCAGTCAATCAGGGAAGGTGTTCCATCCGGACCTTCAATCCCTGCACCTGACGGCCCTGGTTCCTAGCTGCTAGAGTTCCAGGCTTTGGGTCTTTCCGACGAGGTCCTCAATGTAGTTGAGGCGTCCTGTAGAGTCGACCAGAAAATGCTATGCCTTCAAATGGAAAAGGTTTTCCATTTGGTGTCAGGGAAGCTTGGACCTTCCTCCTGTTCCTTGGCAAGCATCTTGGACTATTTATGGTCCCTTTCTAGTCAAAGGGCTTAGGTCGGCGACCCTAGGGTGCACCTGGCAGCCATCTCTGCTTACAGGGCGCTGGGCTGGGAAGCAGTCGGTGGCGCAGGAGAAGGTGGTCTGGCGCTCTCAGGCCTTGATCACATTTCCTCCAGTGCGGGAACCCTCACCTCCGTGGGATCTACTGCTGGTACTGGCAAAGCTCATGGGCAAGCCATTCGAACCTATGCACAGGTGTGCTCTCTCTCACCTGTCGTGGAAGACCGCCTTCTTGGTGGCTATCACGTCAGCCAGAAGGATGGGAGAGCTCCAGGCGCTTCCATCGAGTCTCCTTACCTGGTCTTCCACAGGGACAGGTTGTCCTCATGCCCCACCCGAAATTCCTTCCGAAGGTGGTGTCGGAGTTTCACCTTAACCAGGTGTTGACTCTGCCGGTGTTCTACCCCAATCACACCTCGGGAGGCGAATATAGGCTCCATACTCTGGATCCTAGAAGGCCGCTTATTATAAGAGCGTACGGCTGATATTCGGGAGAGGTTCGCCAGCTGTTTGTCACCCTACGCTGAAGCCGCATCTGGCAGACCTGCAGCCAAGCGGACGATAAGCAGGTGGGTAACCTCCTGCATAGATCTCTGCTATAAGTTAGCGGCATGGAGCCTCCCAGAGGATAAGAGCTCATTCTACCCGCCATACTGCTGCAACGGTGGCTGCTTCCAGGGACGTCCCTATCCAGGAAATCTGCAGGGCTGCTACCTGGAAGTCAGCAACACCTTCATTACCCACTACCACATCGACCTTGAGTCACGCGGGATGCTGGTTTGGGGCCTCGGTTCTCAGTCTCTCTTTCCCAAGTAAGTATATGGGGTGTGCGTCTTGCCCCTCCTCCCGGAGAACTGCTAGGAGTCTGCCAATGAGTGTGGATGAACAACATATCCATGTCCCTAGAAATACAGGTTACTCACCTGTAACAGGAGTTCTAGGAATGGTGTTGTTCATCCACGACCCACCCGACCTCCCTGCTCGACGCACAACCCGAGCTTCCAGCGGGCCAGATCTGGCGTCACGGGGCGGAGCCGAGAGTTATACCACCCGGGTGGGTGGGAGGAGCAAGCCTGAAGACCTTCCGGCAAGATTTAAAGCGGCAAGGATACTGCCAATGAGTGTGGATGAACAACATATACCATTCCTAGAACTCCTGTTACAGGTGAGTAACCTGTATTTTTCTGCCATCCTAAGGATGCCTTCAATGATTTCCTTGTCCATTTCTTCCCCCTGAGACAGGTCTATATACAACACCCGTGCAGATTGTGATGCATTTTCCTGTCTCCAGGGTGACCCACAGTGCCTCCTCTCCTCCTTGTTTACCCTTTAGTTCCATTGCTTTGATCCCTTCCCTTACGTAGAGAGTTACTTCTCCTCCTCTTCTACCCTCCCTGTCCTCCTGTAGACTGTGTAACCTGGTATGTTGACATCCCAGTCATGGTTCTCTGTGTACCATGTTTCTGTGACTGCCACGATATCCAGGTGTCCCTCTTCCATCAAGGCTACTAGTTCAGGGAGCTTGTTACCCAGACTATGGGCATTGGTACTCATTGCCCTCCAGTTTTTGATGGCCTTACCCCTTTTAGCCCCATCCCTGTCCTTACTGCCTTTGCCTATTTCTCCATTTACCCCTACCCTCCTCCCTCTCGACATCCCTAGTTTAGTGTTTACCTCACTAAGTACCCTGTTTTTTTTGGGGGGGATGGGATTTCCCTGCTCCTTTTCAGTGTCTCCCCCTTTGGCTAGTTTAAATGCTTGCCAATGAAGCATTTAAACCTGTCACCTAGGATCCTGGTTCCCCTCCTGGACAGATGCAGTCCATCACACCAGTATAGGCCTGTATTCCTCCAGGTGGACCCCCAGTCACCAGTGAAGCCAAAACCCTGAGCTCTGCACCAGTTTTTCAACCATTGATTGAATCCCATGGTACATAGCACTCTAGCCTCACCTATGCCATAGGCAGGCAGCACCTCTGAGAGGCTTACTGTGTGTACTACTTGTTTAAGGCCTCTCCCCAACTCCAGAAACTCCTTCTGCACTGCTCTGATCCCATTCCCAGCCAGGTCATTTGTCCCTAGGTGGACAATAACATCCAGCTTCCTCCCCCATGCAGCTGCTTCTGCGATTCTGAGGATTTGCTCCCTGTTCCTGCAAGCCTTAGTGCTGGGCAGGCACCTTACCGCCCTCTCCCCTCCCTCCCCCAGTTCTGCCCCCCCCAACAATTGAGTCCTCCACCAAGAGTTGCTTTCTTCCCCTGTGGGGTCCCATGCCACCCTCCTGTGGGTCTCCTTTGTGGAGGTTCCCAGCATCCTCCTTGGTCTTCACTGCGGGTGCCTCCATAGAGGAACCACACTCTGCCAGAATGGCATACGAATTGTGGAGAGGTACAACTGGAGGGATGCACCTCTGTTCCTCCGCCCTCACCCTCCCTGAGCCCTCCGTGGTCCAACCTCTGCTCTTTCTTGGCAAACTCTAAGGCAGCATTGTTGGCTCTGGTGGTCCCTGGATGGGAGAGGAGGTCCCCTGAATACTGGGCAAGTCAGCGAGGAGATGAGCAACCTCCCCCCTCAGCCCAGGGAGGTGCCTGCAGATGGGACAACACCGCATCGTTCCAGAACGTCTCCCGGAAGACTGCCGGTCCACAGCCACTGCATTGCATGACTCCCATCATGTCTTATTTGTGGCCTCTCAACTGTTGTTTTATATGCTTACTCTTTCCTCTCTCTTTACAGTTTTTTTGTTTGTTTTTGGTTTTTCTCCCTACTTTCCTACTGCCTTTGTGCCTTTACAGCTCCTGCTGTTCCTGTTCTGGGACAGGAAGTTACTGTATTCCTCAGTAGTCTCCTTCCTACTAGCTCAGAGACAGACCTCCAGCAGCTAGGGGGTGAGGGAGAGCTATTCTTTTCCTTTGAGGATGGTGAGTCTTTTGTGCCCTGTGATCACTCACTTCCTTCTTCCAAACAGGAAGTTCCTGTTGTCAGTCAACTCCAGTGCCTATAAAAGTTGAACTGGCTAAGGGTGGGGGTAGAGGGGAGGAAGAGTTAAATAGTCCCAGTAGAGGAGTTCTAGCAGCTGCCTTCTTTCTTTTGCTGCTCTCAAAGCTAACTAGAGAAGTTTTAAATACAGACACCTGGCTTTCTGTTGCCTAAGCCACACACCCCAATTTACTGATCTTCTCTTCACCTAGCTAGCAGCACAGATAACCGTTTCCTTCCTCCAACTCAGACAAGCACACCAACTCTTGCTATTTTTTTTTTTACCCTAATTGAAGGTCCCAGTAGTAGAGTTCTAGTTCTTTAGTCCCAGTAGAAGAGTTCTAGCAGCTGCCTCCTTTCTCGTGCTGCTCTCTGCCAAAAACTAACTAGTTTAGTTTTAAATACAGACACCGGGCATTCTGTCGCCTAAGCCACGTCCCCTAATTTACAGTTCTTCTCTTCACCTAGCTAACAGCACAGATAAGTTTCCTTCCCCCAACTCAGATAAGCACTCCAACTCTTGTTTTTTTTTTTGTATGTTTGTTTTTTACCCTAATTGAAGGTCCCAGTAGTAGAGTTCTAGTTCTTTAGTCCCAGTGGAAGAGTTCTAGCAGCTGCCTCCTTCCTCTTGCTAAAGGGCCCTGGTGCCTGGGATAAGGTATTGTTTTATCCTGTATAAAGTACCAAGTCTCTGAGGAACTTTCTTAATTAGAAAGTTAGTGTGGTGTTCAAATATAAGGTTGCAGTCAAGGTAAATGCCTGGATATTTAAACTCAGAGACCCGCTCAGTTAGCTTGCCGTGGTTCTTCTTGAGGGGGAAGGCAGTCTATAGCTTTTTTGGGGCCAGAGAAAACCATTGTCTGTTTTTCTAGAATTCAGGACAAGGCCATAGGAGGGGAACCAGGAGTGCAGCCTACTAAAATCTGATTGGAGATTATTGAGGAGGATGGAAGACTTTCTGTCCATGTATAAAAGGGACTCGCTTGTCCCAGGGACAAGAAATGAGTTCCAGAATCTAATATTTTCACATACCCGAATGTTTTGCCTCATTGGCTTCTTCGGGGGCGATTTATCTGTAATTTTATATATCACAATCAGAATTTCCACATGAAATTCATTTAATTCCCAGGGTTCCCACCGGACCGAGTGGGCAGGCAGCTGATGGACTGGCAGCCTCCATTGGTTCTCCTCGGGTGGTGCTGTGCAATGCCAGATCAATGAGGAATAAGACAGCAATTATGGCTGACTTGAGTTCTTCCGTTGAACTGGCATGCATTCTGGAGATCTGGCTGAGGGACAATGCAGGTTTGGTTTTAGAGGCATCTATCCCACCAGGATACTCTGTAGTGCACTGCCCAAGGAGGGAACACAGGGGTGGAGGAGTGGCTATCTGTTTTAGATCCAATCTCAAGTTCTCTGTGCACCCAGTGGAGTCTGCTGAGTTGTTTTAATGCATGGCTGTTCAAGGGGGTCTGAGTACGGATTGCAGGATCCTCCTTGTGTATCGCCCTCCGGGCCGCCAGGGGGAATTCCTGCAGGAAGTTTCAGACTTTGTTGAAGACAGGGTGTTGGAGTCACCCAGATGGCTAATTCTGGGTGACTTTAATGCCTGGATTGATGATGAACTCTCTCATTTTGGAAAAGACTTCCTCCAGATAATGACATCTCTGGGCCTTACACAAGCACTTGTTTCCACAACCCATACTCACGGTCACGCCTTGGACTTGGTATTCTTGCTGGGACTTGAGATCACTGATCTCAAGATTCATCCGGTCATTTGGTCAGATCACTGCACAGTAGAATTTTCATTCAGGGCCAGCCCTGTTAGTCCCTCTCCTGTTGAGATGGTCCACTACCACCCTTTGAGGGGTCTGTCCCCAGAGGGACTGATGGCAGTAGTGGATTTTTCTGTTGTGAGTGCTGCCTGTGAGACAGGGTTAGATGAGACAGTGGCAGCATATAATAATGCTGTCACCAAGGCACTGGACTCCGTAGCACCGGTCTGTATATGACTCAGGTCTTCTCGCTTGAGACCCCCTTGGTTCAATGGGGCTGTCAAGGAGATGAAGACGAAGGGTCGGAGGTTAGGGCGTTGTTGAAGGAAAACCAGGACTGTGGAAGACAAATGGACTTGAGAGCCCACTATGGTCAGTATCAAGGGGCAATCAACTGTAAGAAGGCAGAGTTCCCTTCTAGGGAGATTGTTGCAGGAAAGAACAGCCCAACTGTGCTCTTTCTGACTGTAGACTGGTTATTACATCCGACCTGTCTGCAGCCAAAAAGAACATTTTCAGTCACACATTGTGAAGAGTTTGCCTAGTTCTTTTTTGACAGGGTGTCAACCACCAGGACTGGGATAACTCCAGTGGAGTATGATCTGACTTGCAGTGTCGAGCCTATTGGTGACAGCAGCACCTGTGGCTCCCTGTGGCCCAGTCTGCCCCACTTGGTAAGGGTTGGCTGGTTCCCTACCTGGCTTCTGGTTGCAAATAAGGAGATTCTCAGTCTCTTTAGCTTCAGGTCCAGTTTGTAATTTT
Organism: Neoceratodus forsteri; assembly: GCA_016271365.2. NCBI lineage: Eukaryota > Metazoa > Chordata > Ceratodontiformes > Ceratodontidae > Neoceratodus > Neoceratodus forsteri. The sequence continues at coordinate 1,394,586,682 of CM057456.1, forward strand.
AAAATTTAGAAGTTCAAGAAAGCATTCTTCAGCCACACTACCATCGTGGCAGCCATGGCCTTTGCAGAGAGAACTCAGTCCTTGGAATCTCAGTGAGCACGCAGTCCCAGTGAGACTTGGTTTCATTCACCTTGGGCCCCTCCACAGACCCTGATCTTTGCATTGACCAAACAATATTTTACTCGACCAGTCCTTTCTTTATTTCTCACTGTGCAGCTGCTAACAACCCAGAAGAAGCGCTGTCTTCTCCAATGCAGACTACTGGGTTTTACTAACCAAGCCTCCGCGCACCAGGGAGACTCCCATACCAAGTTTACATAGACCCTTTTCCATAAACTTTTGGCTAAAATATCCTTCCCCTTTCCTGTAATGTTAAGTTCACCCGGGTACAGACAGAACCTTTTTCCTTGCATGAGCCCTTAAACCTTGTTTCTCACCGCTGTGGTGCAGACAAAATTCAATCTTGACTTGAGACCAGGGCTTCACAGCCCCCAAGAAGATCTCAATCTCCTTGAAATTCCAGACAACCTTTTTTTTTTTCCCCTCTGTAACCTTTGAGCACAACCTTCGCTGCTGGGGTGTAGCTTCCTTCCACAGCAGCCTGTAGCAGGACCTTGCAGCTCTCTATCTTTCTCTGCTGCATCGCATATCAAAACTCCTTAGTCACATTCTTCATTACAATAGGGAAAGGCAGACCCATAGGCCCTGGGGGACAGGTAGCTGGCAACCCACAGGAAGGCCCTTCCCCAACCTTGCAGTACCATTTTCTCCGCAGGGGCTGGAGCTCCCCTCCCTCTGGATGGGCTGCTGCTGAACTGAGCTCAGAACCAGATCGTCTCTGGGTTTTGGGAGCTCTCTGGCCTCTCCCCATTGGCTGAAATCACTGCCTTTCCAGAAATTATGATGTATGAGGCTCCCATGATGTCTGGCTGTGCAAAAAGTTCGCCAAATATTTCCACAGCTTCCCCCCCCAAGTCTCTCTTACCGTCCCGCAAGGCCCCTGGCAAATCCTGGCACTCCAGTTGGCTGTACACTGGTCACCTGGCTGCTGCGCCAAATAGTTCAACTGCAGTCCTCACCCTGTCACAGTTTCAAGTCCTGGTGCCGCCTTAATAAACATTTTTATTTTACATTTGCCCCCTCTGTTATGTAGCAGCCCTTTTGCCCTGTCAGAGCACCAAAGAGTGCAATCTTTCTGTTTAGCCCACACCTTGTCGCTGCTGCTGTTTTAGACTGTCTCCAGGCAGCCATGCATAATGCCACTGCAGTTCATACACAGTCCCACTTTTTAGATTTGGTGCAGCCACAATAGAAATTTTTATAGACACAGTCTGGAAAGAACTGGGCACTCACCAGCCTTAGAAATCACAGCTCCACAAGTTACTCAGTAGAACTTACTTATTCAAGGCATAAAAATGTAACAATAATGACCACCACAGGGTCTAACGCTTGACGTGTTTCGGATCCGCGTGGACCCTTTCCCAAAAGCTTTTGAGAAAGGGTCCACGAGGATCCGAAACGCATCAAGCATTAGACCCTGTGGTGCTCTTTATCATTACATTTTATGCCTTAAATAAATAAGTTACACTGAGTAACTGGTGGAGTCATGATTTTTTAAGGCTAGTGAGTGCCCAGTTCTTTCCAGACTGTGTTTGTGCTCATCACTTAGAGCGCCACCATCCAAGTGCACACTACTTGGATTGCTTTCATAAACATTTTTATATCTATTTGCCCCCACAGAACTGAAGCAGCTTCTGTGTCCTGTAAAATGATCCAACTGTTTAATGTTTTAAGTCAGTGTTTCTCAAATGTTGAGGTTAGCATCCCAAGGGAGGCCCGAACCAGTTCCAAGGGAGGCTCACACAAGCTTGAAATGGTACTACATTTTAATATTTGATTTTAAATATTTTGATTAAAGGGACAAGACAAACTGAAAGTGGATAATGGCAGTTTATTTTAACCTACCATTACCTTGCCCCCTTCCACCTGCCTCCTCCAGTCTCAGCATATGTCTTCACAGGTAATTACCTCACCCTTATTTGTTCTCCTGTGGCTTGTCCCATAGCAGGGTTCTGTCATCATGGCTGGCAGGCAGGGCTGCTTCCAGACCTCTAAAACTGATACGAAAACTTTTCAAAGTATATAGTACCGTACTTTCTGCATTGGCACCACCACCGAGCATTACCCACAGAACGATCTCATGTATGTATGCAAGAATGTAGTTAGTGAGTAAATTAATTAGTTAGTTATGCACAAATTGATGACCAAGAAAGACGCAAGAAACTGAAGCTTAATTTTATGTGTGATTTGGGGGGGAGAATAAGTTGAATAAAAAGATAATACAGTTACAGGTGTTTCACTTTTACTGGTGTACTGTAAAAAGTACTGTATTTTTTCTATGGGGGGGCCCAAGATGATGATCATATTTGATGGAGGCTCAAGATATTTTTCCATGGCTTGTAGGAGGCTCAGTATGGCAAAGTTTGAGAACTAATGTTTTAAGTTAATCCCCTGTCTGTCGCTGGTGCCGAAATTCACTGACCCCTCAGGCACCAGGCAGGCTTCTCATTAATATTCATAGGCCTTTCTCATGAATATTTAATCTCCCCCGATCCTGAAGTTCTCATTGGCGTGCTTTAACAAAATAGTTTTCTGGCTCCTAAAGGGCCTTCTCCAGGTCCCCAGTCCCGGATTAGCTCAATTTTGGGACTGGGATCACTGGAGAGGCATCAGTGTGGCTGTATCAACGGTTGAAAACAACAACACGCTCCTACTCATGTGCGGTCCGCCGGCCCTCCACTGAAGTGCAGACCAGGGCAGTGGCTCGGCTGTTCAGCCCCTCCAGCCCCATTTACACCGCAGAACTAACGCGGGGCTGGACGGAGCCTCCAAGGGCAACTGGGGACTTGGGCCAGGAGCGGGGGAGCAGCATGAGAAAAACGGAGCACCTGGGCAGCGGGAGGCATCCCAGGTAAGCCCCTGACAGGGGGTTTACAAAAGTACAAGTTCATGGTTATCATGATGATAGAATAACGGCTGTTACAGAAAGAGCATGTGGGACATGTAGATATGGGAAGAAGAACTGAAGGGAGAGGAGTAGAAAGGAAAACAGAAAGATACAGGCAAGAGGATAGGGAGAGGCTAAAACTAGGTACAATTACAGGAGAAGTTTTTTGTAAGAGGAATTGCTTAAGGTTGATTTTGAAGGAGGAAAGAGACAGGCATAGAGCCGGGGGTTTGAAAAGTATGGCACCCTTGAAGGGAAGAGAGTGTTGACCGTGGGAAATGTGAAAGGAGAGAGTGGCAAAGTAAGAGCAAGAGGAGAGTCGGGTAAATCTAGAGATAATCGGTTTCTGGAAGATGTTGGCAACAGTGCTGGGAAGGAGGCCCCAATGGGCTTTGTAGAGGAAAGAGAGAATTTTAAAGTTAAACCGATCTACTAGAGAGAGCCAGCTTGCTGCAAAGTAGAGGTCACAGTTGTGTGTATACCTGGGGAGGCCAGAGACAAAGTGTATTATGTTGTGGTAGGTGGTTCTCAGTCTACTAAGGTTTTTTAGGGAGACAGAGGGTGTGTATATTAGTGTTCCATAGTCGATAACAGGGAGCAGGAAGCTGTTGGCAAGAAACATAGACTTTGACAGCAGATAAGGACCACTTGGCCCACCTAGTCTGCCCATTTCCCTACCTATAGGATAAGCTGCAGATCCTAGTTGACCAACAGCTTACTTTTTCCTACCCCCAGCAGAATTGCCTTATGTCTCTTCCATGTATTCTTGAATTCCTGCACTGTTTTTGACCCCACGATCTCCTACGGAAGGCCGTTTCATGCATCCACCACCCTGTCCGTGAAAAAATACTTCTTCATGTTGCCCTTGAGACGTTCTCCCCATTGTCTTTAAATTGTGCCCCCTCGTTCTTGCACATCTCTTTTTCTGAAAGATGGTACACTCCTGGACTTTGTTGATTCCCGTGAGGTATTTGAAAGTTTCTGTCATGTCCCCCCTCCCCCTCCTTTCCTCAACGGTATACATATTAAGCTCCTTTAGTCTCTCTTCGTATGGCTTCTGGTGCAGACACTACACCATTTTAGTTGCCCTCCTTTGGACTGCCTCCATCCTGTCTACGTTCTTGCAGAGATGGGGTCTCCAGAACGGCACGCAGTACTCCAGGTGGGATCTCACCAACTGTCTGTACAGACGAATAACAACTTCCTGTTTTCTACTGGTGATGCCTCTCCCTGTACACCCCAGTATTCCCCAGCCCTCTTTACTGCCTTCTCACATTGCTTGCTTACCTTTAGGTCATCTGTTATGACCATCCCCAGGTCCCGTTCCATTTTTGTTGTTGTTAGTACCCCCACCCCCCCATTGTGTACTCTTCCCCTGGGTTTTTGTTTCCCAGGTGCATTACTTTGCACTTCTTTACACTGAATCTGAGCTGCCATACATTTGACCATTCCTCCAACCTTGCCAAGTCCCTTCTCATCCTTTCCACCCACCTTGTGTATCAACCCTGTTGCAGATCTATGTTGTCTGCAAAGAGGCATACCTTTCCTTCCAGTCTTTCAGCAATGTCACTTATAAAGACATTAAAAAGAACTGAACCCTGCGGTGCCCCACTAGTAACCCCCCTTTCTTCGGAGTAGAGTCCATTTACTATTAACCCTCTGTGTCCTGTTGTCCATTTAGCAAACAGATATCCGCACCACACAGCACTGGACCAATATACAGCATTTATTGAAAAAATATTATGAAAACACCAAATACCACAGACAACACCTGATTCACTGAACCTCTACCGGTTTCGCAACATATGCGTCATCAGGAGGCCTGTTGTCCAGCCAGTTTTTTACCCAGGCTACCACCCTGGGACACACTCCCAGGCTGGCTAATTGGTTTATTAATCTTTTGTGTGGGACTGTGTCAAGTGCCTTGCTAAAGTCTAGGTAGTCCTCGTCCGCAGCCACTCCCTGGTCTACTACTTTGATCACCCAGTCAAAGAAATCTATTAGAGTCATCTGACATGACCTTCCCATTGTGAATCCATGCTGCCTTGGGTCCTGTCCCCCACTGGCCTCTAGGTACTCAACAGTTCTTTCTTTCAGAAGTGATTCCATCATTTTCCCTGCCACTGAGGTCAAACTAACTGGTCTGTAGTTTCCTGCCTCTGCTTTTCTCTCACTTTTGTGAAGGGGAATCACATCCGCCGTCCTCCAGTCCTTGGGTACCACACCATCCTCCCATGATTTGTTAAAAAGGGTAGTTAGTGGTGTTACTAGTTCTCTTCTTAGTTCTTTTAGAATTCTGAGGTGAATACTATCAGGGCCCATTGCTTTGTCCACCTTCAGTTTTAGGAGTTCTTTCAGAACCTTTTCTTCTGTGAATGGACTGGTATCGACCTCCCTATCCAGAGTACTTCTATTTACTGGTTTAGATACCTCCCCCCACGGTGTCCCGGTGGGCTGAGGGTTGAGATGCTGGATGCCACACCTCACGCTACGTTGGCGACCCGGGTTCAGCAGGGGAGAGAGAGGATCGAGCGTCCGCAGGACTGCCCTCCTCTCTCGGGAACGGATCCAGGGGTAGCCCGGTGCAGCAGCGGCCCCCAGTGGAGACCAGCAGCACTGCTGCACACATGGGCTTGCTAGCAAGGGGTTGACGTCGGGCAGCTGCCTTCCGGAGGTGGGTGGGAGCACCCACATCTCGGGCTGGACGGCATTGCACGTCCCACTTCGGGGGCGCAAACACGGGAAAAAACCCTCTGGTCCAGATAGGCGCTGGCCCTCCCAGAGCTGTGCCGCCACACGCCCAACACTGGAGCCCTTCCACCGCCCCTTCGATCTCCTCAGGCCCTATGTCCCTCTGGGGGTTCAGGGAAAAAGAAACGTCCTTGAGGATGGCGGGGCTCACAGTGGGCGGTAGAGGGACACTGGCCAGTGGAGAAGTCTGAGAGAGTTCTGGCTCCGGGGCGATAAAGAGAGTTGGAAAAAAAAAAAGATACCTCCTCCCCCCTCTTCTTTGGTGAATACTGAGCAGAAGTATTCGTTCAATATCCCTGCTTTTTCACTGTCACCCTCTCCCCACCCAGCCTCCCCTTTATTAAGCCTAACTATCCCTCCCTTGGTCTTTCTTCACTCTCTAATGTACTTATAACAGGTTTTATCCCCCTTCTTAACAGAGTTGGCTATCTTTTGCTTAGTTTGGGCCTTTGCTATTCTGACTGCCTTCCCCACTTCCTTCTGCTTTAACTGGTACAGTTCTCTGTCCTGCACCTTATGTGTTTCCTTATACTTCCTGAATGCTGTCTCTTTCTCTCTAACCTTCCCTGCCACCACTTTTGAGAAACATAGTGTTTTTTTCCTTCGTTTTGATTTATTTGCTTCACACAAAGGCTTGTTGCCTCTGTGATGGCAGTTTTATGTTTCCTCATTGCTCCTCCACCCTTCCTTCTTGCCTGTTTGCTATTGCTTTTCTGAGACACTCTCCCATTTTGACAAAGTCAGCCTTCCTAAAGTCCAGTACCCTCACTTTTGTATGGCTTGACTCTTCGGCTGTGTTTATAATGAACCACACTGTTTGGTGGTCACTTGTTCCCAGATGGCTACCCACTTCTAAATTTGAGATCCTCTCTCTGTCCCCGTTTCGAGTACCAGGTCTAAGATTGCTCCCTCCCGAGTATGTTCCAACACTAACTGCCTGAGGCATGTCCTCTGTAGGGCATCGAGAATGACCCTGCTCTTGGATGTGGCTGCAACAAAAGTGCACCAGTTAACAACTGGCATATTCAGGTCCCCCATCAACAATATCTCTCTTTTTTCTTTTAGGAGGCAGTATAGCACAGTGTGTTAAGGCTCTGAGCTGCAGATCTGGGTTTGAATCCCACAGCCGCCTAGGTGCAACCTGTGTGTTCCTGAGCAAGTCACTTAACTTCCTTGTGCTTCTAGGTCATATCTGGAAACAAGCTTCAGCTCAGTGTGCTACTTCTGGTTAAACAATGTTCCCTTTCCCTTTTCCGCCATCCTAAGAATGCCTTCTATCGTTACCTTGTTCATTTCCTCCTCCTGAGATGGGGGTCTGTATACATCACCCGTGCGGATTGTGGTGCGATTTCCTGTCTCCAGGGTGACCCACAGAGCCTCCTCTCCTCCTTGTTTACCCTTTAGTTCCATTGCTTTGATCCCTTCCCTTATGTAGAGAGCTACTTCTCATCCTCTTCTACCCTCCCTGTCCGTGCTACAGACTGTGTAACCTGTTATGTTGATATCCCAGTCATGGTTCTCTGTGTACCATATTTCTGTGACTGCCACAATATCCAGGCGTCCCTCTTCCATCAAGGCTACTAGTTCAGGAGCTTGTTACCCAGACTATGGGCACTGGTACTCATTGCCCTCCATTGTTTGATGGCCTTACTCCTTTTAGCCCCATCCCTGTCCTTACTGCCTTTGCCTATTTCTCCATTTACCCCTGCCCTTCTCACTATCGACTTTTCTAGCTTGGTGTTTACCTCACTAACTGCTCTGTTTTTTTTTTGGGGGGGGTGACTGGGATTTCTCTGCTCCTTTTCAGTACCTCCCTCCTTGGCTAGTTTAAACGCTTGCCAATGAAGCATTTAAACCTATCACCTAGGATCCTGGTTTCCCTCCTGGACAGATACAGACCGTCATACCAGTATAGGCCTGTATCCCTCCAGGTGGACCCCTAGTCCCCAGTGAAGCCAAAACCCTGTGATCTGCACCAATATTTCAACCACTGATTGAATCCCATGGTGCGAAGCACACTAGCCTCATCCATGCCATAGTCCGGCAGCACCTCCAAGAAGAAAAAATTACTCACCTTAGTAATGTTGATTCTTCTAATGGAGTCTTGCTATATTATGACATATGCAGTGAGTCCCAACCTTTGAACTGCTCCGGAGGTGAAAGAGTTAACTTTCCATGCCAGGCATGGAACTTTGAGCACAAGCTTGGTTGAAAACTCTGTCTGTTGTTGTTCAAACTCAAAGTGTCAGATCTTTACGAGCAAAACTCACTAAGGTTCTGTGTGGAAGCTGTAAACCTACACTAGCCAACTGGCTACTAAATATAAGAACACATTTCTTTTGGTCCAAAAACAAAGACTCAAGTCAGGGGATCCAAAATATGAAAAACACAACACCCAATCACCCCAAAAGGGAGGGGTGAAAAAACAAGGTGGGCATCTACTAAGTGCCAACTCTGCACTGCCCACCGACATCCCAAAAGCAAAGGTTCTGAGAGGGGTAGGCGGGGGGGAGGTCATAATATAGCAAGACTCCATTAGAAGAAACAACATTACTAAGGTGAGTAATTTTTTCTTCAAACAACATGAAGTCTTGCTATATTATGACATATGCAGACTATACAGCAGTACCTCCATGGAGGAGGGACAGAACCTACTTAGGAAATAGGCTCTGAAGCACAGCTGTGCCAAACCGAGCATCACTCCTAGCCTGGATGTCCAGGGAGTAATGCTTGGTAAAAGTGTGAACTGTTTTCCAGGTAGCTGCTTGACATACCTCTAGGATAGGGATGTCCCTGGCAGCAGCCAGAGACGCAGCTGTACCTCTGGTAGAGTGAGCCCTCAGGCCTGAGGGAGGAACCTTACCCAGTTTTTCATAGCAAAATTGGATACAAGAGACAATCCACCTGGCAATGGATCTTTTAGTGGCAGGTTTCCCTTTACCAACCTCACCATAAGTGAGGAACAGTTGGAGGGAGTCAAACCTGTGACCCTTGGTACGTTCTATGTAGTAACTAAGGGCTCTTTTGACATCTAAACTGTGCAGTCTTCTCTCGCCAGAGGAGGAGTGGTCAGTGAAGTACACAGGGAGAGACATAGATTGATTAAGGTGGAAGTCTGAAACCACCTTAGGCAAGAACTTTCTGTTAGTCCTGAGGACCACCTTATCTCTATGAAAGGAGATAAAATCAGGCTCCACTGACAATGCTTGTAATTCACTTATGCGCCTGGCAGAAGTGATGGCTACCAAAAACATAGTTTTCCAAGTCAAGTACTTAAGCTCTGCAGAAGACAAGGGCTCAAAAGGGGGTTGCATAAGCTGGGCAATGCAAATATTAAGATCCCAGGCAGGGGCAGGGTCTCTGAATGGAGGGTTGGTGTGAAGCAACCCCGTGAAAAACTTGGAGAATACAGGATAAGCTGAAAGAGAAGAGGGTTTACCTGCTGATAAGAAAGCAGACACGGCTGCCAGGTGCACTTTTAGGGTAGCTGGTCTCAGCCTAAAGTATTCAAATGCACCATATAATCCAGGACTGTGGGTAAGTCAGCAGATTCTGGGGAAATATGTTGCCAGAGCACCATATGGAAAATCTCTTCCATTTGGAATTATAAGTAGCCTCTGGTGGAAGGCTTCCTAGAAGCCTTCAAGATATCAATACACCTTGGGAGAGGTGTGGTCAGCAAACTCTAACTCTTCAAGAGCCAGGCCTTGAGATTGAGAGATTTGAGGTTCGGTACCAAACTCTCCCTGAGCACAGGTTAACAGGTTGTGATTCCTGGGAAGACACAGGGAAGGTGGACTGCTAAGGACATAAGGAGTGGGTACCAGGGCTGTCTGGCCCAATCTGGAGCAATCAGGATCATCTTGCAGGGTTGAGATCTGATTTTGACTAGCACCTTGAACAGAAGAGGGAAGGGGGGGGAAAAGCATAGAGAAACTTCCCTTCCCAACTGAGAAGGAAGCATCCAGAGGGACTGAGCCCAATACTGGGGGCCTGCAGCAAAAAAGGGGAAGTTGGTGATTGTCTGGGGCTGCAAAAAGATTTATCTGCGGGGTGCCCCATCTGGCAAATACTATCTCCAGTACTAGGGGATCCAGTGACCATTCGTGATGGCCTGGGAAATCCTGCTGAGAGCATCTGCCAGGACATTGTCCTTGCCGGAGGTGAACTGCAATAAGGAAGGTGTTTAGAGAGTAAGCCAGAGACCACAACTTCATTGCTTCGGTGCACAAGGCCATAGACCGAGTGCCCCCTTGCGTGTTGATGTACCACATTGTGGTGGTATTGTCTGTTCTGACCTGAATAACTTTGTTCTGAACAGATTTGGAAAAAACTTGAAGTGCTAGAAAAACTGCTCTGAGTTCCAACAAATTGATATGGAGCAGAGATTCCTGAGGGGACCACAATACCTGGGTAGTGAGGTCACCCATGTGAGCTCCCCACCCCAAGAGGGATGCATCTGTAGTAAGGATTAAGGAGTGAGACTGAGGGGTGAAGGGGAACCCCTGTCTCAGATTGCTCTGGTCCTGCCACCACTGAAGGGCTTGGATCAGAGTTCAAGTCACTGGGATCAGTTTGGTTAGAGGGTCTCTCCTTTGAGACCAAAAGGCTCTCAAATGGAACTGGATGTCCCTCATCTGAAATCTTGCTCCCTGCACTACTGCTGTAGCAGCAGTCATGTGCCCCAGGAGCTGCAGAAAATGCCTTGCTAGTCGAGAGACCTGCAGGGTGAAAGAGGAGGCCAGAGAGACCAGGGTCCTTGCTCTTTCCAGAGGAAGGAAGGCTCTGGCCTCTTTTGTGTTCAGTTCTGCACCTATGAAGGTGAGAAGCTGGACAGGCTCTAGAACTGACCTTGGAAGATTGAGAAGGAAACCTAGAGATGTGAGCAGTTGCTGAGTAACCTGAAGATGTAATTTGACTTGGTCTGGAGACTGGCCTACTATGAGCCAGTCGTCCAGGTAAGGAAAGATGGCAATCTTTTGCCTTCTTAAGTGGGCAACTGCCACTGCCAGGCATTTTGTGAATACCCTCGGGGCAGAGGTGAGGCCGAAGGGCATTGCTCTGAACTGGTAATGGCCTGAGGGCAGTTCGAATCTGAGGTACTTTCAATGGGAGCTTCTGATAAGAACATGGAAGTAGGCATCCTTGAGGTCCAGGGACACTAGCCAGTTCCCTGGCCTTAGAGAGGGTAAAATAATTCCCAGAGTCACCATTCTGAATTTTGGTTTTAAGAAGTGCTTGTTTAGGTATCTGAGATCCAGGATGGGCTGCCATTCTCCTGTCTTTTTTGGGGTAAGGAAGTACCTGGAGTACAACCCTTTGCCCTGGTGTAGGGGTGGAACCCTTTCCACAGCTCTGAGAGCCAGGAGGGTAGAAACTTCTGTCTCTAGGGCAAGTGCCTCTGATGGATTTGCAGGTGGAAAGGACCTGGTTCTCATCTTTGGAAATTTTTTGAAGCTGAGAACCAGTCCCTGGCTTACTACTTCCAGGACCCACTTGTCTGATGTTAAAGACTTCCAGTCCTGGACAAAGTAAGCCAGCCTGCCCCCTACAGGTAGTGGAGAATCGGCCCTGGCCACCCCATCAGGGTGCCTGCTTGGCAGGGACTTTAGGCTGAGGGGTGGAAGCAGGTCTGCTTGTACCCCGTCTGCCTCTCCCTCTAAAGAACCCCCTCTGGGCATAAGCTGAAGAGGAGGCCTGGGCTTGGTAAAAAGGCCTATGAAAAGGTCTGCCCCTGCCCCTGGAAGGCTGCCTTTGAGGAGTGGCCCGTCTTTCCTTGGCCTGTGCACTCCTATAGGTGGTCCTATACTCATCCATTTTCTTCATGTAATTCTCTGCCTCAATACCATCAGCAGCCACCTGCTCCAGCTCCTTGGCAAGCTGGCCAGGGACCTGTTTTGTTAGAGCCATAACAGTATCCCATCTGGATTTCTGGTATCTAGCAACATAAGCCATATAATTTGCCTGTCTGAGTCCCAAGGATGCTGCCATGTACTGTTTCTTTGCCATGACATCAGTCCTCCTGGAGTCCTTGTCAGGGGTGTGTGAAGCCAAGGGAATATTTGCCTTGTCACAGGCTGCAGCCTGCACTACCCCAACATGGCTGCATTGTTGTGTAAGGAACTCCGCATCAGAGCCTGACAATGTGTACCTCTTGTCCATTCTTTTATCCACAGGAGGTATAGTGTGAGGAGTTTTTAGAATTTTTACTGTCTGTTTCCCAAAAGATTTATGCAAAGGAATAGACAGTCTCCTAGACTCTGGGATATCCATCATTTCTACATAGTCAGGCTCCTCTTGATCATCCACAGCTTCCTCCATAGGGAGCTGGAGGGTTTCAACCACTTTTTTATAAAACATAAAATGAGAGGGGGACTCAGAAAGCCTAGGGGGAGACACTCCTGAAGGGCTGTCTGGGGAGATGGGCACATCCAGACTTTCAAATCCACATTCACTCTCCTCATACTCCTCTTTCCCCTCCTCTGGTTCATAAAATTCCTCTAAATCATAGTCTTGAACCGGTGGAACCGACCGAACCGTACGCTTACCTGATGGTGCCGGTTCGGTCGGAACCGGGGAAAGCGACTGGACAATTTTAATCGCTTTGGCTATTTCTTCAGCGGTTGGAGAGGGAAATTTTGGCTCCACACCTGCTGATTTTCTAGTTCTTTTTGCTGGAACCGACTCCTCCGAGTCGGCTCTCCTTTTGCCCGAGGAAGTCTCGCCCTGGTCAGAGGGCACTCCCTCTGGTTCGTTACAAACCGGATCAATGGCCATCCGGGTCAGCGGACTTCTTGGCCTCCCTTTCCCTGAGCCTACCAATTCTCTTATCCAGGGTAGCTGCAGGAAAATTTTTGCAAATCTGGCAGTCTGCATTGAGGTGGTCAAACCCCAGACAATAAACACAGGTGGTGTGGGGGTCAGCCTTGGCAAAGGCTTCCCCACAAACACTGCAGTGTTGAAACCCAGTGGGCCCGGTTTTTCTTTTGGGTTTCTCAGACATAGTGCCAGCCTAACCAAAACTTGCCCGTTTATGGCAATCCGCTAAGCAAGACTCTCTTATCAGTTCCCAACCGTGTCACGGGTCATGGAAAAAAACGTAATGAAATCCAGTTGTTTTAGAACCGATAAGAACCGGGAACCACACTCTAAAAGACAGATTAATGTATTTACAACAACCTGATCGGTTCAAACCGAACCGATAATACCGTTTACAAGTTCCACACAGAAAGTAAACGTAAAACCTATCTAGTACTTACAATACCACAGACAGAGCTTGAACCGACCGGTTGCGGTTTAAATTCGGTTAAAAAACCGAAAATTAATACTTTAACCGACAAAATGAACCGAGCAGAAGGAGAAATCTCCGGAGCAACTGTTCAGTGAGGCGGAGTAAAGAATCTGACAGTTTGAGTTTGAAGAACAACAGACAGAGTTTTCAACCGAGCTCGTGCTCAAAGTTCCATGCCTGGCATGGAAAGTTAACTCTTTCACCTCCGGAGCAGTTCGATGGTTGGGACTCACTGCATATGTCATAATATAGCAAGACTTCATGTTGTTTGAAGCTTACAGTGCATGCTACTTGTCTAAGGCCCCTCCCCAACTCCAGAAACTCCTCCTGCACTGCTCTGATCCCATTCCCAGCCAGGTCATTTGTCCCTAGGTGGACAATGACATACAGCTCCCTCCCTCGTGCAGATGCTCCCACAATCCTTAAGATTCGCTCCCTGTCCCTCCAAGACATTGGCACTGGGCAGGCACCTTACCTCCCTCTCCCCTCCCTCCCCAAGTTCTACCCCCCTAACAATTGAGTCCCCCACCAGGATTTGCTTCCTTCCCCATGGGGTCCTGTGCAACCCTCCTATGGGTCTCCTTTGTGGAGGTTCCCAGCATCCTCCTTGGTCTCCACTGTGGGTCCCTCCGTAGAGGATGCATGCTCTGCCAGAGTGGCATACGAATTGTGGAGAGGTACAACTGGAGGGATGCGCCTCTGTTTCTCCACCCTCACCCTCCCTGAGCCCACCGTGGTCCAACTGCTCCTCTTTCTTGGCAACCTCTGAGGCAGCGTTGTTGGCTCTGGTGGTCCCTGGGTGGGAGAGGAGGACCCCCAAATCCTGGCCAACTCGCTGTGGAGACGAGAAAACCTCCTCCCTCAGTCCAGAGAGGTCCCTGCAGATGGGACAACACCACATCCTCCAGAACGTCTCCTGGAAGACTGCCGCTCCACAGCCACTGCACTGCACTACTCCCATCATGTCTTATTTGTGGCCCCTCAACTGTTGTTTTTTATGCTTACTCTTTCCTTTTTCCGTCTACTTTTTTTCTCCCTACTTTCCCACTGCCTCCGTGACTTTACAGCTCCTGCTGTTCCAGTTCTGGGACAGGAAGTTACTGTATTCCTCAGTAGTCTCCTCCTTACTTGTGCAGAGACAGACCTCCAGCAGCTAGGGGATGAGGGAGAGCTATTCTTTTCCTTCTAGGATGGTGAGTCTTTTGTGCCTCTGTGATCACTCACTTCCTTCTCCCAAACAGGAAGTTCCCGTTGTCGGTCAAATCCAGTGCCTATAAAAGTGGAAGTGGAACTGGCAAAGGGTGGGGGTGGAGGTATATATAGTCCCAGTAGAGGAGTTCTAACAGGTGCCTCCTTCCTCTTGCTGCTGTCTATCAAAAGCTAACTAGGGAAGTTTTAAATACAGACACCTGACTTTCTGTTGCCTAAGCCACCCCCCTAATTTACAGCTCTTCTCATCACCTTGCTATCAGAATAGATAAGTTTCCTTCCCCCAACTCAGACAAGCACACCTACTCTTGTTTTTTGTTTGTTTTTTACCCTAATTGAAGGTCCCAGTAGTAGAGTTCTAGTTCTTAAGTCCCAGTAGAAGAGTTCTAGCAGCTGCCTCCTTTCTCGTGCTGCTCTCTGCCAAAAACTAACTATGAAAGTTTTAAATACAGACATCTGGCTTTCTGTTGCACAAGTCACACCCCCTAATTTACAGCTCTTCTCTTCACCTAGCTAACAGCACAAATAACATTCTTCCCCCAGCTCAGACAAGCACACCAACTCTTGTTTTTGTTTGTTTGTTTTTTACCCTAATTGAAGGTCCCAGTAGTAGAGTTCTAGTTCTTTGGTCTCAGTAGAAGAGTGCTAGCAGCTGCCTCCTTCCTCTTGCTAAAGGGCCCTGGTGCCTGGGATAAGGTATTGTTTTATCTCGTATAGTGTGCCAAGCCTCTGATAAACTTTCTTAATTAGAAGGTTAGTGTGGTGTTTAAATGTAAGGTGGGAGTCGAGGTAAATGCCTAGGTATTTAAGTTCAGAGACCCGCTCAGTTAGGTTGCCATGGTTATCCTTGAGGGGGAAGGCAAAGTCTGTAGCTTTTTTGGGTCCTGAGAAAACCATTGTCTTTGTTTTTTAGAATTGAGGCCGAGGCCGTAGGAGGTGAACCAGGAGCGCAGCCTACTAAAATCTGATTGGAGTTTATTGAGGAGGATGGAAGGATTTCTGTCCATGCAAAAAAGGGGCTTGTTCCAGAATCTAATAATTTCATATACCGCAATGTTTTGCCTCATTGGCTTCTTCGGGGGGAATTTATCTGTAATTTTATATATCACAGTCAGAATTTCCACATGAAATTCATTTAATTCCCAGGGCTCCCACCAGACCGAGTGGGCAGGCAGCTGATGGACCGGCAGCCTCCACTGGTCCCCCTTGGGTGGTGCTGTGTAATGCCAGATCAGTGAGGAACAAGACAGCGATTATGGCTGACTTGCTTTCTAGTGTCAATCTGGCATGCATTATGGAGACTTGGTGAGGGACGATGCAGGCCTGGTTATGGAGGCATCTGTCCCAGCAGGATACTCCGTAGTGCACTGCCAGAGAAGGGAATGCAGGGGTGGGGGAGTGGCTGTCTGTTTTCGATCCAATCTCAAAAGTTCTCTGTGCACCCAGTGGAGTCTACTGAGTTGTTTATGTGTGGCTGTTCAAGGAGGTCTGGGTGCAGGTTGCAAGATCCTCCTCGTGTATCGCCCTCCGGGCCGCAAGGGGGAATTCCTTCAGGAAGTTGCAGACTTCATCACAGACAGGGTGTTGGAGTCACCCAGATGGCTGATTCTGACTAACTTCAACGTCTGGATTGATGACAAACTCTCGCATTTTGGAAAATACTTCTTCCAGATAATGATATCTCTTGGCCTTACACAAGCAGTTGCTTCCGTGACCCATACTAACAGTCATGCCTTGGACTTGATATTCTTTGTGGGGCTTGAGATCACTGATCTGAAGATTAATCCAGTCATTTGGTTGGATCACTGTACAGTAGAATTTTCATTCAGGGCCAGCCCTGTTAGTCCCTTCCCTGTTGAGATGGTCCACTATCGCCCTTTGAGGGATTTGTCCCCGGAAGGACAGATGGCAGTAGTGAATTTTTCTGTTGTGAGTGCTGCCTGTGAAACAGGGTTAGATGAGGCAGTGGCAGCGTATAATAATGCTGTCACCAAGGCACTGGATTCCGTAGCATTGGTCCATATACGACCCAGGTCTTCTCGCTTGAGACCCCCTTGGTTCGGTGGTGCTCTCAAGGAGATGAAGATGAAGGATCAGAACTTAGAGCGTTGCTGGAGGAAAACCAGGACTGTGAAAGACAACTGGCCTTAAGGCCCACTACAGTGCCTATCAAGGGGCAATCAACCATAAGAAGGCAGAGTTCCTGTCCAGGGAGATTGCTGCAGGAAAGAACAGACCAACTCTGCTCTTTCGGACTGTAGACAGGTTATTACATTCGTCCTGTCTGCAGCCGAAAAGAACATTTTCAATCACAATTTGTGAAGAGTTTGCTTAGTTCTTTTCTGATAGTGTCGACCATCAGGACCAGGATAACTCCAGTGGAGTATGATCTGACTTGCAGTGTCGAGCTTATTGGTGACAGCAGCACTGCAGTTGCCTGGGATGAATTTCGGCTGGTGGGGGTGATGGAGGTCACTAAGGTAATTTTGAAGCTGTGGCCTACCTTTTGTGAACTGTCTGTATTGCCTGTATTTTTGCCTGATTCCTAAATGTACCCTGATTTTTATGTCTTCCCTATGTTTGTCGCTTGCACTGTTTTGTCCTCTCTGTGACAAGGTACCTTTGTAAATGAGCCGCTGGCTCAAAGGTTGTTAAACTGATGTTCTAATAAATAAATAAATAAATGAACTGGACCTGGGCCCGACACATTTCCTAGAAGGAGGTGCTGAGTCCTTTGGTCCAGTGTTCGCTGAGATTGTCCGATGTGTGATTTCAACAGGGGTATTTCCAGATGCCTTGAAAGAGGCATTGGTGAGGCCCCTGCTGAAAAAACAGCACTTGACCTTAATGTCTTGGTGAATAATCGACCAGTCTCCAGCTTCCCATCTCTGGGGAAGGTTGTGGAGAAAGTCACTTTGCAGTTTGAGGCACACCTGGTGGCTTTTGACATCTACGGGCCACTCTAGTTGGGATTTAGGAAAAATCACAGCAAGGAAACAGCACTAGTTAGGGTGCAAAATTATCTCCTTCAGGGTGAGGGATAGAGGGAAGTGATCAGTTCTCATTCTCTTCGATCTCTCATCAGCCTTTGACACCGTAGGCCACAAGGTACTATTTGATCTCCTAGGAGAATTCTGTGGACTCACCGGCCATGTCATCAGCTGGTTTGAGTCCTTTCTTTCAGGTAGGAAGCAGCGGGTTGTGTTGGGAAGTTTCTCATTGCGCAGGAGGTTCCTATCCTGCAGAGTACCTCAAGGGTCGATCTTGTCGCCCATGTTATTTGCAGTGTATATGCTGCCCCTAGGTGATATCATTAGGCGTTACGGTCTGGATTTTCACTGCTATGCAGATGATACCCAGCTGTATATGTCCTTTGGATTCAGAACATCGAACGCTGTGGACGTGCTAAACAACTGTTTATCCGAGATCCAGAACTGGATGTTCTGTAACTGTCTGAGACTGAACCCAGACAAGACGGAGGTATTGGTGATTGAGCCTGGTTGTCGGAGGGAAGTAGCCACCACCGGAGCAGGAACAGGGTTGTTCTTGGGATCCACTTCACTGGTGGCAGTGAATAAGGTGCAAAATCTGGGTGTCATCCTTGACAGCAGTTTGACACTTGAGGCCCAGGTGTCTGCCGTCATCCGGAATGGTTTCTGCAGCTTAAGGAATTTTATTTGGATTAAGCACCTGGTCCCACCTGAGGATCTGCCATCACTGATACATGCTTTTGTCACCTCCAGGCTCGATTACTGTAACACTCTATACTTCGGGGTCAGTGGGGGCAACTTCCGCCAGCTGCAGCTACTGAAGAATGCTACAGCCAGGTTATTGATGGGCCTTTTTGAGGTCCAATCATATAACCCTGGTTCTGCGCGAACTGCACTGGCTGACGGTCAGGTGGAGGATTGTCTTCAAGGTGGGCTTGCTCACCTATAAGGCCCTATATGGATCGGGTCCGGGCTACCTATCTGACCTCCTGTTGCTTGCCCACCCAGTGCTCTCCCTACAGTGATCTGCTGAGGGGTATCTAGTGGTTCCGAGGGCACAATTAAAAACTGCTGGTGATCGTGCCTTTGAAGTTGCGGGCCCTTCGTTATGGAACTCCCTCCCACGGGCATTGAAGGAGGCCCCCTCTGTTGATAGTTTTAAACCAGGTCTGAAGAAATATCGTTTCAAACTGGCCTATGAGTGCTGCAGATAAAATATGATAAATATGATAGTGAGCTGGATTTATTTATTTATTTAGTGGTTAATGTCATAATTTTACATTGATGGCTATTTATGATGGATTTTAAATCAAACTGACTCTTATAACTGTGCTTCAGCTTTTGCCCTGTATTATTGTAAAGCGCGCAGAGCCCCAGGGATTGTGTGCTTAAGAAATAAAGTATAACTTGACTTAACTAATATATATATTTGTAAAGCTGCTGTTCTTGTATACATGCATTTCTGCTGAACTTCAGATATTTCATATTCATAGCCAAACAAGACTTTCTCTCTTTCAGTGCTCTCAGTGGCTTTGCATTCCTCAATTAAGTTCCCATGTACACATATGTAAATGCATCTCGGGTGCTTGAACAAATACAACATTTCAAGTATCTAGGGGTAACTGTGGAGAGCTCACTATCCTTCACCCAGCATGTTGAGCAAGTTGCCAGCTCTGTCGGTAGCAAACTAGGATTACTACACAGACATAAGCATAATCTAACGCGTGAAGCCCTTAAATTCGCAATCTACAGCTCCATCTTATCCATTGTTGAGTATGGACTGGCTATCTCTGGTGCCGCTTCAACCACCTCCCTTCACAGAATAACAGTAGCACTTAATAAAGCCAGGTGGCTTCTCACTGGAGCAGCTCTCCTCACCCACACATGCGATCTTCATAAGCAAACAGGCTGCCTTCAGCTAACCGGGAGGATCCAATATCAAACCTGCCTGCTAACAAAAAAAAGCACTCCTCGGGCTTCTACCTGCTGGAACCACAAGTTTACTTAACCCATTTTTCAGCACTCGGCACGCGTAGCTCGGTCAATCAACTTCTCTCTGTCCCAAGATGCCGAACCACCCAGGGTCAACGCTTGTTTGCATATAGAGCACCTCTTTGGTTTAATGCATTACCTAGCGACATCACTGCCTTATCAAAACTGGGACCTTTTAAAGGCACTCTTCGCCAGCATCTTACAACAATCAGTTCCTGCGACTGTTTCTCCTGACAAGACAATTCCCCTGCAGCATTGAACTACCTTGGGTAGCTAACGCCACTCCCTTCACCTCCTAGACCATTGCCACCTGTCCCGCTCCTTTCCTACTCCCATCCTCTCACTTTTCCACCCAACCCTCCACCTTTCCCCTCTCCTCACTTTCACTTTCTTTGCCTTCTATCAAATACCTATACCCTATGACAAAGCCCCCGGTCTGCTTCTTCTGATAAGGCCTACTGTAACTTCTTATCTAACTGTGTTTTTTGCATTGCTTAAGTCATCTTAATTTGTTAAAACATTATGTAATACCCACCTTTGTCTGTCTGTCACCCTTCCCACTGACGTGGAACCTTTGTAAAAGAACTGTTCGTGCTCAAAGGTATTATAATCCGAGAACTAATACATAAATAAAATACATAAACAATTTATTGATCTGTTTTTTGTTGACTGGGAAAGGAGGGCCCCTGTTTTCGGGTGGAATACTTCTGAAGAGCTGCTGACTGCAGTACGTTTGAGCTTCTCAGTTTTGTGCCCTTAGATGGGGTCTCTTTGTCCCTGCCTCTCCTGCAGGCCTGGTCAGGGCTTCAGTCTCCCATTCCTTTTGGAATTGTATAACTCTGAGTTCATCTCTGGTGGGCAACTTATGAGTTACTAGGACACCTGTGTTACAGAGGAGCCAGTGACGTGTTACCATGGGTGAACCTAAGGGAGCAAATGTGTTAGAGTGATCCTGATGCTGACAGCTTACAGTTCAATGTGTGTGGCTCTATTGAAGAGATTATCTTGAAGATCTTCTGTTACTGGTAAGTAACTAAATACTCTCATTCCTGGGGCTTGCTTGTCACAGGCAGTTGCCCTGAAGACAAATATTTCAAAGGCTGGTGGAGTCTTAAATCTGTACTATTATGAGGTGCTCAGCTCGTGGAGACCCCCTCACTAAAAGTAGACCTGATGTGACTGTACTGATGAATACCATATAGAAATGAATGGGATCCCTGGATGTTGCTGTAAATACGGATCAACTTCCACAGTTTATAAGTAAAGTCTAATGTGTGCTGTACTGTTCTCTCATACATTGTTGGTTGGGTCCCAAGATGCAGACAGTCTAGTCCTACAGTAAATGGAGAATCCAGGAACAAATATAAATGTTCATTATGAGGGATTCCTCCCATTGAGCGTAACTTCTGAATGGGAGTATCCCACTGCATCAACCCTGGGCTAAAGGGGATTCCCACCCACCTATTTTGGTGCTATGTCCTAGGCAGTGAGGGGGTTGCAAGATTAAAGGTGGGGTCGCACAGCATGGAGGCTCATCAAAGATGTTATTCGAGATGTGGCAGGCTACCGATTTTGAGAAATGGCCCAAAAGTGACTGAGGTCCATGCTGGAGAGATGACTGCATGGCATAGGAGAAATAGAGGCAAAGTAAGTGCCAATTGTCAAAACAGCGCTCAAGGATTGGGAGGCAAACTCATTAGCATATGTAACCCAACCTTCGGAGGGAACTTAACCTGGACTGCTTGTTGCCACCCTCCCAGAGATCCAAACTGCTTGCTGCCATGGAACTCTTGTTGCGTCTCTGTCTCTCATCTGCATGTAAAGCACAGTAAGGGAGACCCATGGTGCTGCTGCATGTTTTGGCACCTCCTTCACCCGCAAGTACTGGCTGCCACCACATGTTTCTTTGCTTTGGTCCCCCAGTTCCGGCAGTGAGGACTGGAGACCTCCGAGCCAACCACCACACCAAATATTGGGTGCCACATGAGAATGCAACCATATCCCAAGGAGGAATGCCCATATAGAGGCTCCTCTCTGTGACAGGGTTTAATAAGACCTTGTTCCATTTTTTATGCACAGAGGGATAAAAGCAAGGTTCTGCTCTGTCTTCTACTATTCTGCTACTTGTCTGTCACCTGTCTGATTGTGCAATCACATATTTTTCCTGGACACTGTAGGATCTGGCCAATCTGAAAAGTTCCATGCCTTCCTCCCGCTGTCTCCCTTTCACTTGCTGTTTCTATTTATTCTTTCTCTCCCTTGCTTCTCTGTGGTCATAAAAATACTGCATATGTGGATCTGTGTGTGAAACTCGGTTCCCTGTTTAACACATGTATATAGTTATGTCGTTTGAAATGTGTTGCAGAATTATTTGGGAATTAGAAAGATAGTAAGCTGCAAAACAGACCTCACCTAGAGAAACCTTTTGACCTCCTCAAAGAGCAACTTTACAGGTGATCCCCCCCTCCCCAAGAAACATATGTAGCCCACCCTCTCCTCACTGTCCAGGGGCCAATCTTCCTGAGAAGGGGGGGGCCACCCCTGCAGAAACCTTGTCAAGACGTTCAAAGTGGAATATCAAAGTGAAACTGAAATAAGAACATTTCACCTTACCATGGCAGGAGAATTTCTGGAAATGTTCTCTCACTCCCCACAGACTACAGACAGGAGCACCATCTCATTCGGAATGGAGATTTATATTCTAGGGACGTGGATATGTTGTTCAGTCCACACTTATTGGCAGGTACCTTGCCTCTTTAAGATGGGCTGGAAGGTCTTCAAGCTGGCTCCTCGCTCCCACCCAGGTGGTAAAATCCTCGGCTCCACCCCATGACGCCAGATCTTCCTTACTGCTTGGAAGCTCAGGTTCCCTCCGTAGCGCTCCTGCATTTTGAAGGCCTGGATCTTAAATCTTCAGATTTTCCCAAACTTGTACTCAAGTTCACTCGAGTTCAGTCTTCGCTCGATTCCATCGTGGCTGCGATGAATGTTAAATCCATTCCCGGGTTCCGTTAGTGTCCTTCCGGGCAGAAGATGCCTTGCACCGATCCTCACGCCACGTGCGTTTGCTGCCTTGGACTCGACCATGACCCGCAGGCTTGCGGCCTCTGTCTGTCCTTCTCCCCTTCAGTGCTTGTGGACTGCGCTGCCCGACTCCAACTAGGGTGACCGGAGAAATGGTTCCCGATGGTTAAATCGAAGGAGACCCATTGGGCAGTGTCCGCGGCTGCGAGCTCTGTGGAGCAGCTGGAACAGCTTATGACCCTCGAGGAGGAGGTGGCCCAGGCCGCGTCTTCATCACCGTCGGCGTCGGCCTTTATCCCGCTCTCCCTGGGCTCCTCCTACATGGCTTCCTTTCGGGAGCTTTGTCAGTCCCTCTCTACCAAGGGAGAGGGTCCTTCTGGGTTTCATGCCTCTCAGTCTAAGAAGAAGGACCACAAAGGTAAGTCCCAGCATTAACGTTCATGGGGGCGGGAGAGGTCTCGCTCCCCGGATCGTCGTCTCTCGACTTCAGTCAAGGTTGCGGCCTGGGCTGTTGGTTTCTCAGAGTCCCCATCAGACCAGCCGGCTGAGACTCCGGTCGACGAGGCCGAGATTTTTCTCAAGCCTACCAACCTTGGTCGACAGCTCTCAGACACCGGTTGCCCCAGTGCCCTCCGAGGACTTGTCTTGGCTTCCTGAGCTGATATCCCTGGTCAAGGACCCTGAACCGGAGAAGCTGTGGGTTTCCCCTGCTCTTTCCTTGGTGCCACAGACGGTCGAGGTCTCGGTCCTCTTCTGCTTCGGGTAAGTCCCGCCAGCGGTCCCAGTCCCGACAACGTGGAAAGCGTTGCGGCCGCTCATCCTCTTCGGCTGAGGAGAGGCTTCAGTGCAAGTTGCGTCAGTGCTATGAGGATCTTATGTGGCAGCAACTTCTTTTAGCCAGGAACAAGCCGACTCCAGCTCCTTCACTGGTGATTACTTGGCTGTCGCCAGATTGGCTGAAGCAGTCTTCCGCCCCCAGTTCCTCAGTCGAGGACCTGGTTCCGGCTCCGACCGCTCAGCCTAGACTGGCTGCCCCGCCCATTGTGATGGAACCACTATCTCCACGGCCAATTTTTGGGGCTCCGACTAAGGATTCTCGGTTGGCTCAAGGACTGCCCCATCGGTTGTCAGTCACCCTCACCCCCAACCGTCCTCAGTGAGTGGATGGTGGCTTAGGCGGTCAGCAGCTCTATGCAGACTCTTTGGAGTCCGAAGGCTCTTCGTTGCATTCCCATCCAGTCAACTTTTAATCCTCGGGGGGGGGGGTCTGCCCATGGACGAGGGCCCACCTCGTTCTTGGGTATCTTTCAACTCATCTCGGAATCCACCGGGATGCTGCTGTTTCCTTGCAGAAGCGGGTAGATATCCTCTCACGAGATTCTGGACAAAGGGATTCCCCTCAGAGGCCTTCCCCGTGGCCGAGGCAATGGGTCCGGCTCTAGAACTCTTGCAGCGCCCGGCCTCTTGTCCTGCGCCTTCGGCCAGGATGACCCGCAAGTATGCAGTCCCAATCGGCTCCCTCTCCGGTTTCTCTGAGCACCCCTTGGCTAAGGGGTTGGTGGCCGACAGCGTCTTCCGGTGCTCAGATAACACTACGGATGTGGACAAGCCCCAGACAAGGAGTCAAAAAAGCTGGACTACTCTGGGAGGAAGGTATACACTGCCACCTCCTTAGACCTTCGTCAGGCTAGCTCGGCTGTCCTGATGGCACACTTTTTTCTCATGCCCTGTGGGGTTCCCTGGATGAGGGGTTCCCTCATCTCCCAGCCGACCAGGTTCGGGATCAGGGAAGGGCTGTGGTTAAACAGCAGCTACAGACAGCTCTGGACATTGGATACTCCTGTGCCCGGTCAGTTGCAGCCGCCTATCAGTTAAAGTAAAAGGAAGCTGGAAAGGCAATCAGAACAGCAAAGGCCCAAACCGAGGAAAAGATAGCCAACTCAGTTAAGAAGGGGGATAAAACCTTTTATAGGTACATCAGGGAGCGAAGGAAGACCAATGGAGGGATAGTGAGGCTTAATAAAGGGGAGGGAGGGTGGGCAGAGGGTGACTGTGAAAAGGCAGAGATACTAAACAAATATTTTTGCTCAGTATTTATAAAGGAAGAGGGGGTGGTACCTAAAACAAACAGTAGAAACACTCTGGATACAGAAGTTGATACCAGCCCATTTACAGAAGAAAGGGTTCTGAAAGAGCTCTTAAAACTGAAGGTGGACAAAGCAATGGGGCCTGATGGGATTCATCCCAGAATTCTAAAAGAACTAAGGGTAGAACTAGTGACACCACTGACTACCCTCTTTAACAAATCATGGGAGGATGGGGTGGTACCTGAGGACTGGAGGAGGGCAGATGTGATTCCCCTTCACAAAAGTGGGAGCAAGGCAGAAGCAGGAAACTACCAACCTGTTAGTTTAACCTCAGTGGTAGGGAAAATGATGGAATCACTTCTGAAGGAGAGAATTGTTGAGTATCTAGAGGTCAGAGGGGCACAGGACCCAAGGCAGCATGGATTCACAGCGGGAAGGTCATGCCAGACAAATCTGATAGATTTCTTTGACTGGGTGACCAAAGTAGTTGATCAGGGAGGGGCTGTGGACATGGCCTACCTAGACTTTAGCAAGGCATTTGACACAGTCCCACACAAAAGATTAATATACAAGTTAGCCAGCCTGGGAGTGGGTCCCAAGATGACAGCCTGGGTAAAGAATTGGCTGGAGAATAGGACACAGAGAGTAATAGTAAATGGAGTCCACTCTGAAAAAAAGGGGGTTAGTAGTAGGGTATCGCAGGGTTCAGTATTAGGACCGGTCTTCTTCAATGTCTTTATAAGTGACATTGCAGGAACTGGAAGGAAAAGTATGTCTCTTTGCAGATGACACAAAGATCTGCAACAGAGTTGATGCACAAGGTGGGGTGGAAAGGATGAGAAGGACTTGGCAAGGTTAGAGGAATGGTCAAATGTATGGCAGCTTAGATTCAATGCTAAGAAGTGCAAGGTAATGCACCTGGGAAACAAAACCCAGGGAAGAGTACACAATGGGGTGAGATACTAACAACAACAAAAATGGAAAGGACCTGGGGGTAGTCATATCAGATGACCTAAAGGTGGGCAAGCACTGTGAGAGGGCAGCAAGGAGGGCTGGGGGATACTGGGATGCATAGGAGGCATCACCAGTAGAAAACAAGTTATTGTCCCTCTGTACAGACAGCTGGTGAGACCACATCTGGAGTACTGTGCAGTTCTGGAGACCCAATCTCCGAAAGACATAGACAGGATGGAAGCTGTCCAGAGGAGGACAACTAAAATGGTGCAGGGTCTGCACCGAAGACATATGAAGAGAGACTTAAGGAGCTTAATATGTATAGCCTCGAGGAAAGGAGGGAGAGGGGGACATGATAGAAACGCTCAAGTACCTCAAGGGAATCAACAAAGTCCAAGAGGGTAGCATCTTTCAAAAAGAGGTGTGCAAGAACAAGGGGCACAATTTGAAGATAGAAGAGGCGGCTCAGAGGTAATTTAAGGAAGTATTTTTCAGAGAGGGTTGTGGATGTATGGAGCGTGCTTCCAGAGAGGTTGTGGAGTCAAAAACAGTGGTGGAATTCAAGCATGCATGGGACAGTCATAAGGCAATTCTAGGGGGTTGGGGTAGGAAGAAGTAGGCTGCTGGTTAACTAGGATCTGCAGCTTATCCATCAGGTAGGGAAATAGGCAGACTGGGTGGGCCAAGCGGTCCTTATCTGCTGTCAAATTCTATGTTTCTATGCCACAGGGCTTGGTTGTGGATCTTGACCTTCACGGCAGATACCCAACACAAGCTAACAGATGTCCCCTTTCTAGGGACCGCCCTGTTTGGCCCAGAGGTGGAGGGTCACCTCTAGCATATTGAGAAGTCTAATGCCACCTTAGACTCGGTCGCATCTGCTCAGAGGGAAAAAGGTCGCCAACAGCAACGTAAGCGCTTTCGTCCCTTCGCTTCTGTGGCAAAACCTGCCCAGCAGCAGCAGGGCCAGCAGGCTCATTCTTGGTGCCCCAAAGCCAAGTCCATTGCTTCCTCAGTCAGGAAGCCCCTCGGCCGGTTCTTCCTCCTCCAAGCCTGCCCAGTGACGGGTTGCAGGTGTCACCCCCAACCCCGTCGCACCTCCCCTGGGTCCCCCCATGTTGCAAGAAAACTGCCATAAAAAAATCAGGAGGGTAACACTGGGGCAAATTTAGCCTTAGCAAGTTGGGGGCAAGTATTTAACAGATGTCAAAGTGGGGGATAAGACTGTGAAGGGACTTATAGAGTCAGGTAACAGACAGACCCTAGTACATGTTGAAGTTCTGGGAAAGGACTGTGCAACAGAACCAGGTACTGGGGTCATCTGCATCCATGGGGACACTTGATACTATCCCATCACTCAAGTGACTCTAAGCATTAATGGTGTGTCACACAAAATGAAAATGGGGGTAGTACCAAAGTTGACTGTGCCTGTGATAATTGGAAATGACTTTCCAGGATTTACTGAGTTAATCACAGAGGGGGATAAAACTCTGTAGTTTCAGCAGCTGTGATGACAAGAGCACAAGCAAAGAAAATCTCAGATGGTGCACCTGTTCACAGGTGTGGAGCTGTGCGGGTAGTATATGCACCTCCAGCGCATATTACCTACCCATTAGTGCATAGGGCCCTATGTTCTTACCTGTATTGATATTTATATATTTAAGCTATATTTCTGTACTCAGGAATTTTAACTGTCACTACTTCTGTAAAGCAGTGTATTATTTATGGAACGTTTATGTTCCCCGGGTTGCCCCTGAAAAAGGGAAAACTTTGTCTTAGTGGGCCCCCTGGTCATCAAAATTCAAATAAATAACTTAATAAATATGGATCAAGAAATGAGAATTCAGAAGGCTGAAAAATGTGTGTATTTAAACTGAATTGCTTGCTGTAAAGTGTGGCATGAAAAAGTGGATACTGTCTATGCAGAAAACTGTAAATAGTTTAAGGTAATGTTAATAAGAGAATTAAAAGAAGGTTTTGGAAAATGTGTATTTTTTTTTCGTGTGTATATATTTATGTTGTTTGAAATGTATTGTACAGGGCTATTTGGGAATTAGAAAAGATAGCAAGCTGCAACACACAGATTTGTCCTGGAGAAACCTTTTGATCTCTGTAACTGACAAATTTGTTACATTATGCTAAAAACAGGATGCAGTTAGAAACTATAAAGATGTTTGTTCAGTTTAGTTTTATAGATTTAAGTTGTAGACTTGGATATTGATATTCTCTCAGAAAGACTTTCACTTGAACGGCCTGTGATAAAAGCCATCCTGTACAAATGTTGTTATTTTTTATTTTATCATTTTTATAATAAGTAAGCATTAAACCACGACAAAGGAGGCTTCTACTGGGGAATTAATGCATGGTTGGGGGTTGTGGCACTGAGGCCACAGGCCGAGTGCCTACAACCACCCAACCATGCATTAATTCCTCAATAGAAGCCTCCTTTAGAGTGGCTTAATGCGTTTGTAACATGGCAAGCACAAGTGAAAAATTATGCTTCAAGCCATTAATTTTGACATATAAAAGACAAACACTTTCAGTGAGTTTCAAAGTCTTTACTGTGGTATTTGAACATGAAACGTCATAAGGCTGCTTACATTTATTGATATTGTGGGGGTGCAGTTGTCACCTACACAAATCAACAGTTTTATCTGAAGTATTAGTTTTCAACATATTTAACTTTTGAAACGGCAGAAATATTACTACAGCTATCACTATAATACTGTAAAACTTTGTGAAATGCTAATGTTTTATGCCGCGTTGCATTGTGGGATTGTTGCAGTCATTTGCATATGCTTAGCTTCAACTGCGTCTCTGTAACAGCGCGAACTGCAAACTGTGCAACCTGCACTACAAAAATGTTTTTTTCTCTTATGTTACTGAAACTTTTTCTTTCTTACTACAAACTCAAACTGGGGATTAAGTTTTTAACAACTAGAGGGAAAGGGATTTGGCATAACAGGTATGATGAAAATTGCACATGCACTTTTAGGTGTTTCTTGCTTTTCAGGAGCAGAAGAATAATAAAAATTTACTGCTCCATGTATTGTAAAGTGGCTGACATTAAATGGGCTGTTACTCATAGGAGATAAGAGTTGCTGGGGTGCTCTCATGTGTATTACTGCCTTTTGCCTCAGTTGTGGATTTCTGGCTCTCTGAAGTGGATGTTTTTTGTGTTGCTCTCTCATTCTGCTTATGTTTTGTCTCTTTTGAGGGACACTCTGGCTCAGTTGTGGAAGCTTTTGAGGAACATGGTGGCATATTGGGGTTAGTTTTTGAGATGGACTGTTACTGTCGTTTTGTTCTTTAGTGGTGCTGTGAGATAATAGTTCAGATAATTTCTTTCTGTCACTTTGAGAGCGTGACCAATAATTTCTTAGGCTGGTCTCGCATCAATCTCCAGTCACTGACAAATCTCCCTAGATGCAAGACCAGCCTCAGACAGAATCTCTACTGTTGTGCTGCAACTGGAATGGTTCGTATATCTCTGACTGAGTTCAACATCTGCTGAAATTTGCACCATCAAATCACCACGATAACTTCGGCCCATTGGCTGCTTGTTGTACCAGTGTTCTTTTTTAGCTAACACATGTTCAGGAAATCTCAAAGGGTATAAATAGAAAGCAGGTGCGTTTGGTGGGCATCCAGTTACGTATTCTGTAAACAGAGCTACCGGGCAGTTGGCAGAATCTGGTTGAGAGTAAAGTATACCTCTGAATACTCATTTATTGGTTTCAGTTATTGAACTTTGATTTTTGTAGCCTCATTGAAAGCGATGGCTATATATTCATTTCCATGTTCATGCTTTTGCACTATAAACAAATTCTGCTGTAATTGCCTGAGTCCCTCTCTGCCTTGTCTTACCAAACCAAGTTACATTTTAAACCATAATCTGAGCATGAGCCCGTACACAGATTCATGATTAAGTTTTGGACAAGCCTTCTTGGCGAAATGTCAGCTGATTAGCATATGCTACATGCGTGTTGCTGCTGGCAAGCAATGGCTGCGGGAGCACTCAGTGGGTGCCGGCGTGTGTTTTTTGGTTTTGTCTGCTAAGTCGAGTGTCTGTCCGCCTATTTGTTTATGTAGCATATTTATAAAACTGCGACGTTCTTTTGTACCTGTTTATACTAATAAAGGGCAGTTGGATACAGCGAGGTAAGCTGTGTGCTGTTTATAATTTGTAGTAACAAATGGGGCAAGGTCAGTGCAGTAGCGTTTCTGAAGCCAAGTTGCTTCTTTTGTTTCCCTGATTCAGTCATTGTCAGCCTGAGATATACGAGGGTGGTGACTCGCTACATCTCGTCCTGCTCTTCTGTACTGTTTAAGGACAGTTACAAACAAATTATTGGCAGTTTGAAATTCAGGGTTACAAGCAATGTTTATATTTCTGTTTACCTCCACACTATTAAAATACCGGTTTAGTCCTGCTCGTATTCCTATGAAAGAGGTAATACTATATTATTTCCCATCTTCATTCCTAACTGAGCTATAAAATCGCCTTAGCTTTGCTGCTAGATTACTAATCGGAATGGTGCTAATATCAACAGAGAGGTTGTTGGCTGTGAGCCAGTCAGAAAAGACATTGCAGAGTCGGCCCGGTGGCGCTGAGGGTTGAGGCGCTGTACGCCACACCTCGCTCCACGCCGGTGACCCGGGTTCGGAAACTAACTCTGGCCCCCAGAGGTCGGCAGGGTGAGAGAGGGACTGAGCACCCAGAGGTGTCTCTCCCCCTCTGGGGAGGGTTTAGTGCTAGTCCCACTGCAATACTGCCATCTCCCGGGTGTACCTGGGCTTGGCAGTGCAGTCAGGGACAAGCGATGGAAGGGGCAGACGTCGGCTGAGAGCCCTGGGAGGAGCTGTGTCCCGACGCACACCTCTTAATTGGCTCTCCCCGAGTGCCGGTGACTGTGAGGTACTAGAAAAATGGAAAATAGACTCCGTCACTCCTAGGTGACGACCCCTTCTGAAGCTGACAACGCATCCTCCAAAGTTGTCATCGGGGGCAGACTCCAATGTACGCCACCACTCTACTGTGATTTGGGGAAAACGTAAGGGGAGACCTTTCCTCGCCCTGCCCGGGGGGTTATCCGGGAGTATTAAGGGGATCTCACGAGCAATCGGTTGCACTCTAAGGAGCAGACTCCTGGGGCAATAAGGGAGGGATGCAGCGAGGCATGAGGGGATCTGATTGAGTGGAGGGCGGGGATAGTAAGGCAAATAAACAGAATGATTAAAAAAAAAAAAGACAAGACATTACAGGCCCACTCAGTATGTTTAAGAGTGTTGACCTCAGATTTCTTGCGTTCAAGCTCGTCTAGCTCTTTAGGTGGTAGAACTGCATATCTAGTACTGGTTATTTGTTTAGAAGCCTCCTGTGTAGTTTTTTTCTTTAAGACCCTCTTCTCTGCTTTTTCCAAATGTTTCTTTTTCTCTTTTCTTTTTAAGGATATAGAACTTGCTGGTAGAAGAATTTCTGCATTACTACCTATAGGAAGAGGAAGATCGGTTCCCGGTACATCCCGGCCAAGATTGCATGGTTTGTACCCGAACTTCTGCTCTACTCATGCCGTGATCCCCATAACACTGTAAATGGAGAAGGTAACATCATAAATGTCAGGTCCATTCATTTTTAGCACCGTGCGACGAAGAAAACTGGTGCAGTTCTCAAAAGTTCCAAAGGGAGGGTGGCTGGGAATAAACACGACCTGTGCTTTATATACTGATGCGTGGCGATTTGACTGTGGTGTGCAAGGGTACTGCAACACGGAGCGGGCATTACTAGGGTATTAATGCCATCCTCAAGTAAGGTAATGTGTGCTTGTTTGAACAATACAGTTGCAGTGTTGTGGTTGAATGTTTATTGCCATGATACAATAAAGTTTTACTTATGAATTTTTGTAACTTCTACTGGACTCTCTGTGTTTCCTGACCTTGCCTTTATGACACTCTCCAGTGCTTCCAGCTCCACAGACTTTACTGGCACGCCCAACATATGAACCCGCTACACTACAGCCACTCTGGACCATAGCCCAGGAGGGTTTAAATAAATCCTCTGGGGACAGCACATGTAATAGGGGCAAATAAATATAAAAACGTCCAATCACAAGGCTTCCCCAGACTTGGCACAGCCATCTTTGTGCCCCCTGACCGTCAGCTCTGCCCATCAGAGGGCTAGAAAGCCCTAGCAGGAGTAGATTGTGGGGAAAAGTGATGTCAGAGGCCCTCTGTAATATACTGGCGAGCTTAGCAGGCCAATCTGAGGACAGAGAATTGGCAGAGATTTCTCAAACACATTAAGCTCTTGTTTCGTTTTATTGATGATGTGCTATGTGTCTGGGAGGGTGAAGTTAATGAAATACCTAATTTTGTCCAGTGGCTGAACAGCAGTGACCTTAATTTGAGATTTACTTACACTGTAGATGCCACAATGAATTTCCTGGATATAACACTAGTTGTCAGTGACATACCAGAGGGAAGAATTGATACCAGATGTTATAGAAAACTCACTGGCACCAACTGTTTGTTGTTACCTACAAGTGCCAACCCTCCCAGCCTCAAGAATTCAATACCGTACAGTCAGTTACTAAGGTTGCGCAGAAATTACAGCACTGACGAAGCATTCAATGAACAGGCTGAGGACTTGATTCAAAGATTTAGAAAAAGGGATTACAGTATCAACATGCTATCAAAATCAAAAGATAAAGTGATCAACATTACTAGAGAATCCCTGCTGCAAGGCAGAAATAGAAATACAACAGCACCTAACTAACAACCATGCATTTTTGTCACGGAGTACAAGCACATTGCCAGACAGATTGGCAGTGAGGTGCACAAAAATTAAAAATTGGTCCGTATTGCATGGTGACGCAGAGGTGGATGCAGCTGTAGGAGCAAAACCCAGAGTAACATTTACTAGTGCAAGTAATCTTAAGGATACATTAGTACACAGAAGATCCAGACAACCACATATACAGCAAAATACATGGCTCCCCAGGAGACCTTTTGGGTTTTAGAAGTGCAGCATCTGTAAATATGGGCTATAATAACAAAACTTTCCAACATCCAAGAATTGAAAATTTGAATGCAGATGTTAGGGAATTGATAACATGTGACACCATGTATATTGTATATGTGCTCTGGTGTAGTTGCAAACTTATTTTGGAAAACTATAAGACCCCTTAAGCAGAGGATTCAGGAACATGAACATTCCATTATTAATTGTAGGCATTACACTCTAGTGGGAGTACATTTTACTCTGAAAAATGACTCCCATCCAGATGACCTTAGGGTCATGGGACTAGAATGGGTATCTTCACTCAAGGATGGAGGGGATAGACCAAATCTCCTACTGCAAAGGGAGAGTCAGTGGATTTTCAGACTGAGAAGTGGCAAGCCTTCAGGACTTAACGATAAATGAGATTTGAAACCTTTTTAAGTTTGCAGCGCAGCTAGCGCAAGTCAAACATTTTGCTATATTCAGGATTTTGAGAGTTGTGTCACAGTGGTCCAATGCAGGAGACTGTACAAGGAGCTTGACCAATTATCAGCACACCTCATGACACTGTTCAGACATGAAAGTGCATGGACTTCAAAACAATGTGTCGACAGACACATTCATAAATCAGCTGTTTCAGCAAGCACAACTGATCTCATCATGTGCTCTCAGCCTGCCCCCCCCCAGCATTTTACACACGCACACACAGTCTGTTTATACAGGTCCAGCTGCAGTCTCTAGGTACCTGAGGCCAGCCATAGAATTATGTTTTTTCCTTGGAATTGGGCGTGGTGAGACGTAACATAACTTTGCTCTGTCTTTCATGTAACATTCCAGGGATTGAAACTGAAACAAGAAACTGCTCACTTTGCTAATGTGTGTGCGTGTGTGTCTCTCTCTTCTGGACTGCACCCCCCCCCCCGAGTCAGGTTACACGTGCTGTAGTAGGCTGTTTATAGAGTGGAAAATGGAAAGTACATTAATGGTCACTTGGCTACTAGAGTAGTAAATAAGTGACCGGTTCACATTAATGTAGGGTAGATCAAACAATTAAACTACAGCTGGCATTGATTTTTAAGTAATGGTTGCCTACAAAACTGGAGTTTAGTTTACCCCTTCAAAGTGCAACAACTTGCAGATTTGAACACTTACCATTTAAATAATTTCTTGGGGAGGACTCCCATATTCGCTGGTTAAAGGAATAAATAAACAGGTCCCCTGGTAAAATTATGAAAATGGTCCTGCTCTCAGCCAGGCCCAGCTGCAGTCTCTAGGTATCTGAGAACAGACACAGAATTATATTTTTTCCTTGGAGTCGGGGGTCGGGGAGACCTAACAGAACTTTGCTTTATCTTCCATGTAAGCCTTAAAATGCAACGCAGAGCATCTAAAACCCCAGAGCTTCTGGGGCTGCTCATAACACTGACAATGGGGTGCCCAATCCCCAGAGTCTCCACCTGAATTAAAGAAAATCCTCACTTGTAGTTTAATTTTTGTAAATAAACACTGTAAAGGAAAATATTCATCGACGTCCGTTGCTGCCACATTGTAATTGCCCCCCCCTCCCCAGCCCAGCCCATATTAGTCTTCCGGCACGGGGATCTGCATCTTAGATCTAGTACAATAGCAGCACCAGCGGCAAACACCCGGCATTGACAAATGCTTGTTTAAAAAAGAAATGAGAAAGAAACATTCCATTGTCTTCATGATGTTTTCAGTCATTTAAAGAATTGCAAATTTACAAATTTGTTTCTCTTCATTTATTTAAGTCTATTTATGATTCCAGTCTGAACCTTCAGGGACCACTTCTATGGATGGATCTTAATTGCATGGAGGTCCCCATCTGAATTGCCTTGTCATAATACATATTGTTACCATGACTTGACATGAAGGGTTGGACATCTGTCCCTCTTTACTTTTACTCTAATTAGAAATGCATACTTTGAACACTTGAAATAGTAACAGTGAGATATATATATATATAAAATTTGTATGTGGTTAACTTGATAGGAGCGCTTTGTTTCACAGCAGCTCCATCTACAGCATTTCATAAGGACAGACACCCATTTTATTTTGAGTGCACTTTTTTACGTTGCTTCCGTGAATGAACATGTGACACTAATATAATTAATTATGTGTAATGAGCTGCACTATATAAATGCCTTGTCCTCTTACCAGCCCCACCCCTGAGGAAGATTCGTTTGAGTCAAAGCACGGGGGATAGTTGGTATAGTGCCCGCTGTGGACCATTTGTCTGTCTTTTTGTTATTTTTGTGAATAAATGCATTTATTATTGAAACTGCCTGGCTTGCATTTTGCGTATTGGTCTCAGAGTACAACCATGGACTCTGCTGTGTGTGTGTATAGCCAGGGCTGGCTGCCCACGGAGTTGTTGCACTAACCCTGCTTCTTGGAATTGTGGACTGACAGGCAGCCCTGTCTAATGAATGATGCACTGAATGGAAGGGGAAATGTTCTGGGATCTTGAGGAGCTTGTGGCAGGCTAACAGAGATACTGAAGTGTTCAGATTTGCTGCTGGTGGGATCAAACTAGAGGCCTAGCCAGGCCAAAGATCATGCATGCCTTTGAAGGATTCATCCTGCATAACATACTGTGAGCTTTATCCTGGGCTTTTATCTGTGTAACTGTGCCAGAAGGGCACCTGCTGAACGAAACTGCTGTGAGAGAATCTGAGAGGTTCGAATTCCATCAAGCTGCAGAGATGAAGAATCTATGACAAAGACCTACACCTGAGCTTCAAGGGTAGCAGAGTATTGGGAATGTGTTTGAAGAAGGAGATCAGTAATAGTTTAAATTGATGGGGGGAGGGGGCGAATAACGATATGACTAATAGCTCCATAGAAAGTAGAGTCCAGTCTGTCTCGCTGTCCACAGGCATTGAACAATGCATTACTATGCCCACCCATGGTAATAATATATCGGATGTGATATTGACCGATGTAAGTACTAACATTATAAATATTACTTCCAAACTCCCCCTTGGGCTGCAGTGACCACAACATAACTGCTGGTTAAACAATTAAAAAAAAAAATTAAGTTTGAAATTAACAAAGCCAGAAGATTTACCATGGGGACAACTGTATACAAAAACTATACTAAGGCAAACTTAAAGCAATGAGGAAAGAACTAGCTAAATTGGACTGGAAGGGATTAACTGCAGACCTAGATGTTGAACAAACATGGAAACTACTTACCCAAGCTATGTCAGCCTTGGAGTCCACATATGTCCCTACCAAAAAAGTATACAACAAAAGGAGGAAAGAAACCCTTATGGTTTAGCAATAAGGTCAGGAATCTCATAAATAAGAAGAAAATCAGATTTAGTAAGATGAAAAAGAACCTCACGTCTAAGATCATTACAAATATAAACTGGTATTAAAACAATTTAAACTTGAGATTAAAAATCTAGAGCTAGCACTGAGTTCAGGCTGGCTAATAGTAAAAATGATATCAAGAGGTTCTATTCCTACATAAATGACAAAAGGGACAATGACAGAGTAATCGAACCATTAAATATGGATAATACAATGTATAATAAACCAGAAGACATGGCCAGGGAAATTAACAATTACTTTGAGTCAGTTTTTAATATACTGTAGCTGAACAGTGTGTAAGCTTGCCAGCACATGAAATAAACACGATGGACCCCAGCAGAATTATTACAATTGATAATGTTCAAAAGAGGCTTAAATCGCTTAATGTTAATAAATCCTCTAGACCAAATGGCCTACATCCTAGATTTTTGAGAGAACTGGCTAGCGAACTGGTACCTATTATAGCTGACACAGACCAGAGATCACTGCAAGAGGAATATGTTCCCTTAGACTGGCATAGAGCAGTAGTGATGCCAGTCTACAAAAAGGGTAGCAAGGCGAACCCAGTGAACTACCGGCCAATAAGCCTAATGTCCGTGGTGGGTAAGATAATTGAGGGCACCATGAAGGACTAGCTCTCTAGAATTCTGGTTGATACGGGACATGTTGACCTAACACAACATGGTTTCACCAGCAACAGGTCCTGCATAACAAACTTAATCAACTTTTATGACTACGTTGAGCGTAATTTAGATCAAGGTAGGGCAGTGGTTGTATTAATGCTGGATTTCAGGAAGGCATTTGACACCCTGTCATATAACATACTGATATCAAAGCTAATTCAATTAGAAGCTGATCCACCATTGGTCAAAATGGATAAAGAACTGGCTAACGGATAGATGCCAGAACGTAAGAATTAATGGATACCTTTCACCCGAGGTGGGGGTCACTAGAGGTGTGTCCCAGGGGTCTGTGCTGGGCCCCTTCTTGTTTAATATCTTTATAAGTGACCTCAGAATTATGAATGGCAACAAATTGATTAAACTTGCAGACGATGCAAAACTGGGTGGTATTATAGACACAGAGATGCATAGAGGCAGAATCCAGAGAGACCTAGAGGACATTATTAAGTGGGTAAACAAAAATAAGATGCAGTTTAATTTAGATAAGTGTGTTGTACTGCATTTTGGCAGGAACAATACCATGCAGGACTACCATATCAAAGGAGAAAAACTTAGAATAGTCAGTAGTGAATGAGATCTAGGTGTTTACATCAGTAAAAACCTTAAGGATTGGATCCAATGTAGCTATATTGCAAACAAAACAGGACACCTGACTAACTATGTACGCATGTCATTTTTCTCTAGGTAAGAATCAGTGCTCCTGCCATTGTATAAAGCATATATCTGGCCACATTTGGATTACTGCTCTCAGCACTGGAGTCCCTATCTGAAGAAGGATGTGAATATGTTAGAAAGAAGTTAGAGGAGATTTACCAAACTGATTCCCCACTGCAGGAATAAACCATATGAAGATAGACTTGAGGACCTGGGACGATGGCACCGTACCCTGAGATGAACAAAACCAATATGCTACTCATGTACAAAATACAGGAGGATCCAATATTAATGCAGGAATCAGGACTAGTATACAAGGACCTTAAATACGACCTAATGGGAACGGCACTCATGGGTCTTGGCCTTCTGTTGTCCTAAAATCAAAGTATTAACTGAAGTATTAACTTGAACCTCCATCGAGTTGCTGCAGAGCCAGGTAGGGGGCAGGCTAGCCCTTATCTAGTGTGGTGGATTGGTGGAACAGAGTTCTGGGGCTTGTGCCAAGAGTACATGTGTACTCTCCATCTGGAGGGACGTTGTACCACTGGGGTCGCTCCGAGGGTCTGGGTTTCTTCGGAACTGGGAAGCTGCTGCCTAGTGCTCTTCTGACTGAGAGCTGAGACAGAGGGGCTTTGTCCTGAGAAATGTGAGGCAGAAGGGCTACATGGCTGTGAGTTGTCTAAAGCAAGAGCAAAGTATCTGCATCTTCAGGCCTCTGTGGCTTCACCCTGATTGCTGCCTGACCTGCTGCTGTGTGCTTGTTCCTGCCTCAATCAATCTTCTACATCCGTGGTAACATGAGTGTTGGCACTGCTGGCTAGGACTTTGTGTTTCTTTGGATTACAGTAACTTTCAGTTTGGATTACAATGTTGGGTTTCCAAACTTTGGGATTTCAAGTTCTTTAAATTGTGCTAGCACACTGTGGCCTTTTTTTGGGGCGGGTTAAATTGTAAGCTTACTAAAGTTCCTCAAGTTTACCACCAAAAGAACCAGGGCAATGTAGCTACCAGGTCTGCACTGGAAATTTAATGTAATTCCCAGGTACCCAGAGTCATTGGTTCTTGTGTAATACTTGAAATTATACTTTTAGTACTGGTACCAGTTGAAGAGTGTACCACACCCTGTGTAGTGTAATTTATCCTTTTGTGCCCTTTGGGCAGGCGCTTCTTAGAACATGTGGGAACTGAGAGGGTGGTGGTGACCCACAGTACAGTGGTTCACAGGGGGTATTGCTACAGGGTGGCAATTCTCAAGATGACTTTCAACTATCTAACCCTTTCTTTTCCTCCAGCTTCCTGGCTTGTAATCTGAAATTAAAAGCACTGTTAAGTCTGTCCACTTTCACTTCTGTGTGTATGTCCACTTTGCATTAACTGATTTGATGGGCTGAGAGTGGATTCTCTATTGAGAGGTGATTTTGGCTGGTAGAGAGACAGCTGCACACTGCCCTGTTGAGGAGTAACAGAGCTACCAGGAAGGCAGCGAGTGCTGCGGATCACCAAGGTTTTGCCAATGGAGACAACGAGACACTTGCTATTGTAGCAGATAGAGCACAGTTTGAATTGAAGCTGGTTTGTGAATATTTATCTATGACCCCTGAGTTTGGCTCTTTCACCTGAGGATTCTAAGGTTCAAGCCATTATTTGACTTTGTTCAGTTTTACATCAAAAGACCTGAAAGTCTGGAAAAATTCAGGAAAATCGAACTGCCCTCTTATTCTTGGAGGTACATTTTGTGGAGTGAAGACTTTCATAACAGGAATTCCCAGGAATTATCTGGAAAGAAAATCAGTTAGAGGGGAGTATTTTGAAAAACTCGTTTTTTCTGTGCACAAAGAACAAAACCACAAACCTTTGCTCTATGCTGTACCTTGCAGCTTTAGTTTTAGTAATTAAATCATCTCTGCTATTACTTTATCCTTGAATATGCTAACGGTTTGCTTTTTTCTGTTTACACATGATGTGTGATGTGCCTTTTGTGAGGAAGTTTGTTTATTTATTATAGTCTTTAGATGTTTTATAACTTTTTCAAAGTTTTTTGGGGATTTATCACCTGCACCGAGTTTTTACAGAATCTATAGAATTCATCAAACTCATCAAGTTCAACCTGTAAAATTTATTTGTAAACCGTATTGTTTTTTTCACCCTGTCAGCACTAAATTACTGTAATTGAAGACAGCACGTTACTGTTTTAAAAAATATTATGACATAATATTTGCTTGTTGTTGCTGACCTTTTTTAAATTACAAGTACGCTGCTGTTCTGATTGAAAGTGTTAATGTGCTGAACTGGTTGCTGGAGTTGATATTAGACCTGGTTAATTTTGAGTAATTAACCGTCCTTTTTCCTTAGTCTGGTAGACAGCTGGCTGATTGTTCCAATTGAATAGGTCTTTAGTTACTCATAAAGCTCTGTTGCACATTTGGGCATCTTGACTGATTAACAAAGTTTGGTTTATTTAGTTAAATCGATCAGTCTGATTGGCACGATTTGCACGTGGCAGTCTGAGAGGGATTCTTCCAACACACATCATTACTAATACATATCCCCCATAGCTTATGGAAGCATTTGCTCAGTCTATTTTGTTTGCTTTTGGCCTTACACACTGCAGACTCTGTGTGGTTTTACATTAGAAACTCAGACTTGATCTAAGGGGTAATACTCCTTTTTTTTCCCTCCGAAATTCTTGTGTCGCGTGTAGCATTTATTCACACTATTAGAACTTAAGGGGGGAAGAAAATAAGTGCAGCATGCAAGGCTGTTATCCACTGTTACCTGCTTTCAGTGTTGAGGAAAGGTGAAAAGATGATGGTGAGTTCCACTTGGAAGACCCTCATTCTAGGTTATTTTTTAGGGTTGGTTTCTGTTGCTGTGGCTGTTAGCTCAGAGAGCTCTGTTTTCTTTTAGGAACCATCAACAAATCTCACGTTTGTTTAATACCACCCTGTCTTGGGAGATTTTTGATATTCCCAGTCCTCAGCTGTTATTCGAGCAGTTGGTAGTATACCTTCCGAGCTCAATGTAAGTTCACTTATTTGATTATTTGGTCATTCTTCATTTTTACTTTACTTTCACTCTAGCCTTTGAAATGTGGGTGGTAGGGAGCATGGAACTGGAAATAGTTTGAATCCAGGTCTTAGGAAAAATCAGGAAAGACTAGAGAAGTTTTATTAAAAAAAAAATGTAATTCTCAGTATTCTCTCAATACATCGTATACCATACTAGAAAAGCATCTGAAATTACTTAAAGAACTGATTGAGTACATGTTATATATTCAGGTCTTGCTATCCATTCTACTCCAACACTTGGTTTAATTACCGTGTTAGTTTGTTTATTTTTCTTCTTTTTTTTTTTAGCCATTCAAAGGATTTGCCAGAAGACTTTATCCAGACTGACCTTTAAAGAGAATAGCTTGGATTTTTCGAGGTGTCTCTTGTAAAGTCTATGGGACTTTGGACTTGGACTCTGGATCTTGGACTTAGAAGCAGTTGAACATTAACACAGTCTGCAGAGGACTTTTGAATCTTTCCTTCTTTTTTTGTTAGTGGTAGTGACTAAATTGTAATATTTGTCCCTTTTTCTTTTTTTTCAGTGTATACTAGAAGTGGGAAAGTTTCATAAACTGATATGGTAAAGGGTAGGAAAAAATGTAATAAGAACATGGAATCGTGTAATGGGTGTGTTCATCAAGGAGATTTCAATTTGGCTACTTCAACTCCTGTGCAATCTAAACCCTCTTATGCAGAAATAGTAAGAAAGGAAAGAACACCTTGACATCTCCCCATCGGAGGGTCATTGGTGTAGATTTATTGATTATAGTCCATCAGCAGGACAATAACTCTGAAGTGCCACCATTTGCTCTAACCCCAAGATCTGAGGATAAGGCTTCTAAAAATTAATTATGTGAACAAATTACTGATAGTATTCAGCTAGCAAATAATTTGGGAAACGTAAGTAACATTATAGCAGCCAAGCCAAAGAGGATCGTAATCACTGACTTCTTTCCCCCAGCATTGGCAATCTCTGCATGGATTAAGCCTGCTACTGAAAATGAAAATAAAATTAGCTTAACCTCTCAAATATCCCCCCCCCACCCCATGCTTCTATAAAATCTACAGATGTGGTGCCAGGGGAAATTTCGAACCAAAAAACCCATTATTTATCCTATCAGGCAACAAACATCACCAACTTGGAATTATTTAGTACTTTAGACTATTTGCAGAACTCTTGACGTGATGACAGATGATGCAGTGTCTAAAAAAAACAGGAGAGATGTATAATGAAATAAATAGTGCAGTGTCACCAAATGAGATATTTGAAAAACTGGATAATGAAGCAAATGCTATTGAACTAGAGACACCATTAATTAAACAAAATTCAGGGAAAATTTCCACATGCACATTCAAAGCTTTGTCACATGCAATAATATCTAACATTGTTTTACTTGATTCTCTAAATGAGATTAAAAATAAAATTGACTTATTTCAGAAAAGTTTCCAGACACAAATTGATGTTAGAAAAAAAATGGTTGAATTACTAACAATCAAAGGCCCCCCCTTTTCTCCAATAATTATTCCAAATACTCCTTTACGGGGAAACAAAAAGGGTAAGAATAAAAAAACATCTAAGAAACAAAAAGGGCAAAGTAAACCATTGGGTCCCTCACATGCTTTGGGGAAAGTCATAGATTTGGTACAGTAAGTCCCCATTCAGGTGTGGTGTTGACAAATCAGAGTGCAAATATAAAAGTGACTGTTTCACAAAATCTCTCCAATGAAGTTTATCCTATAGAAGGAGACACATCTACCTGAAACAGTAAGTTGGTTAAACGAAGTGAGGTTGAACCGATCAAGGTAACCAGTAAATTCCAGACAGTGAAGTCACCAGCTGACAACATTATCCAGGATATAAACAGTAAGAGTGTAGTATTAAAGTCAATAGAAGGTAGAAACAACTCACAATCCTCTATTCACATAAAAGAGAACGGAAGTGCAGAATCTTTAACCGAATCCTTAGTTTATCTTTTGCAAGCGGAACTTGGGATTACAAAAGCAAAATCTAATATTGTAACCGTCTTTAGGGATAGATCTTTTTTCCCTTCTCCAGTATATTGTATAGTCACAAGTATGGGTTATGCTAAACAAGTTATTTCTCAACAAAGAAGACTAAAATACCTTGGTTTGCAGTTGCATTCCCCAGTCACTTGGCATAGTATAATAAAACAGGTCATGGGTGAAGGCTTTGTTAACTCTGTTATAAAAAATGAGACTCTTGAGACAGTGCTCCAGTTCTTAAGTTGGCATATGCCCACCCTAGAACGAACACAAGTGAACTCCAACAATATTCTATCAGTTTTTGGGGTGGAAAGGCTAAAAAATGGAAATTCAGAGACATCAACAGATATGGTGGTCATATTGCTATCCCTCCTGTTAGACATCTCTATTGGTAGAGATGATTTATTCACTGTAATTCGAGTTCACAAAAAAAAAAAGGGGGAGGATGTAAACCAAATTGATGTTCAGACTAGCTCCAGTGACCTTTTTAAGTTGATTCTGAGAAAGGCAGACAATATAAAGCAGAGCAACATATTGGTAGTAGATTTAACAGATACAATTTTTCAAGTAGGTAAAAATGGATTTCACTGATTAAATTTGGCCTATGAGCCCAGTCCACTTATGAATATGAAAACAGACAATACCCACAAATTGAGACTACTCTCATGGAATACTGCAGGCATTAAGCAAAAATCAGCAGACGTAGAATAGTTGGACTACATTAATTATTTTTTTGTAACACTATTATAGGAAACCTGGTCACAGGACCCTTTTGTAATGAATGGTTATGAGGTGATATGTTCTCCAGCCATTAAACTAAACCAATATGGCAGAGGCATGAGTGGACTGTCAATCTATATTAAAGTATCTAGATCTTTAAAAATTCTACATATCTACAAGATCTGCTTTAACTATATAATAGTGGTTATTAATTGGAATTCAGAGTCATTCATTTTAGCTAATGTTTCTATATCACCAAGAGCAAACAATTATAAAACACTTTTGAATGAATGGTTATGTACCTTAATAAAGTTAATTCTACATTTGGACAGGCTAACATAGTCATTTGCAGAGATTTTAACACACGCATTAACATAGAAACATAGAAACATGGACTTTGACGGCAGATAAGGACTGCTTGGCCCACCTAGTCTGCCCATTTCCCTACCTAGAGGATAAGCAACAGATCCTATTTAATCAACAGCCTATTTCTTCCTATCCCCCACAAAAATTGCCTTATGTCTGTCCCATGCATTCTTGAATTCTGCCACAGTTTTAGACCCCACAACCTCCTCAGGAAGGCTGTTCCATGCGTCCACCACCCTCTCTGTGAAAAAATACTTCCTCACATTGCCCCTGAGCCGTCCCCCCTCTATCTTCAGATTATGTCCCCTTGTTCTTGCACATCTCTTTTTCTGAAAGATGCTACCCTCTTGGACTTTGTTGATTCCACTGAGGTACTTAAACATTTCTTTCATGTCCCCTCTCCCTCCTTTCCTCAAGGGTATACATATTAAGCTCCTTTAGTCTCTCCTCATATGGCTTCTCTTGCAGACTCTGCACCATTTTAGTTGCCCTCCTCTGAACTGCCTCCACCCTGTCTATGTCCTTGCAGAGATGGGGTCTCCAGAACTAGACGCAGTACTCCAGATGGGGTCTCACCAACTGTCTGTACAGGGGGATAATAACTTCCTGTTTTCTGCTAGTGATACCTCTCCCTATACATCCCAGTATCCCCCCAGCCTTTCCTACCACCTTCTCACATTGCTTGCCAACCTTAAGGTCATCTGTTATGATTA
The DNA here is from genome assembly GCA_016271365.2 of Neoceratodus forsteri. Lineage (NCBI taxonomy): Eukaryota > Metazoa > Chordata > Ceratodontiformes > Ceratodontidae > Neoceratodus > Neoceratodus forsteri. Next base: position 1,394,630,513 of record CM057456.1, read on the forward strand.
CCCCAGGTCCCTTTCCATTTTTGTCATTGTTACTACCTCCCCCCCATTGTGTAATTTTCCCCTGGGTTTTTGTTTCCCAGGTGCATTACTTTGCACTTCTTTGCATTGAATCCTAGCTGCCATACTTCTGACCATTCCTCCAACCTTGCCAAGTCCCTTCTCATCCTTTCTACGCCTCCTTGTGTATCAACCCTGTTGCAGATCTTTGTGTCATCTGCAAAGAGGCATACTTTTCCTTCCAGTCTCTGCAATGTCACTTATAAAGACATTAAAAGGACAGGACCCAGTACTGAACCTCCTGGTACCCCACTAGTAACCCCTTTTTCAGAGTGGACTCCATTTACAATTACCTTCTGTGTCCTGTTGTTCAGCCAATGTTTTACCCAGGCTACCACCCTGGGACCCACTCCCAGGCTGGTTAATTTGACTATTAATCTTTTGTGTGGGACTGTGTCAAATGCCTTGCTAAAGTCTAGGTAGGCCATGTCCACAGCACCTCTCTGGTCTACTACTTTGGTCACCCAGTCAAAGAAATCAGTTAGATTCGTCTGACATGACCTTCCCGCTGTGAACCCATGCTGCCTTGGGTCCTGTGCCACACTGGCGTCTAGGTACTCAACAATTCTTTCCTTCAGAAGTGATTCCATCACTTTCCCTACCACAGAAGTCAAACTAACAGGTCTGTAGTTTCCTGCCTCTGTCTTGGTCCCACTTTTGTGAAGGGGAATCACATCCACCTTCTTCCAGTCCTCGGGTACCACACCATCCTCCCATGATTTGTTAAAAAGGGTAGTCAGTGGTGTCACTAGTTCTCTGCTTAATTATTTTAGAATTCTGGGGTGAATTCCATCTGGCCCCATTGCTTTGTCCACCTTCAGTTTTAGGAGTTTTTCAGAACCTTTTCTTCTGTGAAAGGACTGGGATCGACTTCTCTCCAGAGTGCTTCTGTTAATTGATTTGGCACCTCCCCACTTCCTCTTTTGTGAATACTGAACAGAAGTATTCATTCAGTATCCCTGCTTTTCACTGTCACTCTCTGCCCACCCACCATCCATTCTGTTCAGCCTCACTATCCTCCCTTGTCTTTCTATGCTCCCTGATATACCTATAAAAGGTTTTATCCCTTCTTAACTGAGTTAGCTATCTTTTCCTCAGTTTGTGCCTTTGCTATTTGACTACCCTCCCTGCTTCCTTCTGCCTTAACTGGTACAGTTCTCTGTCCTGCTCCTTCTGTGTTTTCTTATATTTCCTAAATGCTATCTTTTTCTCCCTAACCTTCACCGCCACCTCTTTTGAGAACCATAGTGGCTTTTTCTTTCATTTTGATTTGTTTATTTGCTTCACACAAAGGCGTGTTGCCTCTGTGATGGCAGTTTTGATATTTCCCATTGTTGCTTCACCCCTCCTTCTAGCCTGTTTGCTAGTGCTTTTCTAAGGCACTCTCCCATCTTGCCAAAGTCAGCCCTTCTGAAGTCCAGAACCCTCACTTTTGTATGGCTTGACTCTAGCTGAGTTTATCATGAACCACACTGTTTGGTGGTCACTTGTTCCCAAATGGCTACCCACTTCTAGATCTGAGATCCTCTCACTGCCCCCATTTGAGAGTACGAGGTCTAAGACTGCTCCCTCACGAGTAGGTTTCAAAACTAGTTGTCTGAGGCATGCCACCTGAAGGGCATCAAGAATGGCTCTTCTTTTGGATGTGGCTGCCACAAAGGTGCTCCAGTTAACATCTGGCATATTAAGGTCCCCCATCAACAGTATCTCCCCTTTCTCTGCCATCCTAAGTATGCCTTCTGTCATATCTTTGTCCATTCCCTTCCCCTGACCTGGGGGTCTATATACAACCCCTGTGCGGATTGTGGTGCCATTTCCAGTCTCTAAGGTGACCCACAGTGCCTCCTTTCCTCCCTGTTTACTCTTTTGTTCGGTTGCTTTATCCTTCCTTACATAGAGAGCTACCCCCCCTTCTGCCCTCCCTGTCTCTCCTGTAGGTTGTGTACCCTGGTATGTTAACATCCCAGACTTGGTTCTCTGTGTACCATGTTTCTGTTACTGCTACAATATCCAGGCATCCCTCTTCCATCAAGGCCACAAGTTCAGGGAGCTTGTTGCCCAGACTACGGGCATTGATACTCATTGCTCTCCATTTCTTTTTTTAAAATTTAAGTTTATTAACAACCAGCGGGTACAATTAATACATATCTGCCAGGCAAGTTCTATATAGTGATACAGGATAGCCATATAATGTACATAGTCTTCACATTCCCCTTATAATACATTCTTTTCTTTATTTAAAAACTGAATCCAATGGATATGAATCTCCAGGCCGGTTCCAGTAAAGCCCCTACTCACTTCTCCCATCCCTCAGTGAGATGAAGCCCTCCCCACCAAGCTGCCCTCTACCGCTATACTTAGTCTGGGGTCTACCTCTCAGAGACGAGCTAGAGGTTTGTGGGGACATTAATCAGCAGTTGTGCCCCGCTAGAGCACCCATCTAGTCCACCTCCATATATATACTGGTAGCCTATGATTTATCTTAAACGTCAACTCCTCCATTTCTGCAATTTCCTGGACAATCTGAGTCCAAGTATCTATAGTGGGTACATCGTGTCTCAGCCATCTTTTAGTAATAGATTTATGGGCTACTGCCAGGAGGAGGGTCCAAAGATATAGTGAGTCTGCTCCAGACATGTTCTGGGGGTACTCCCCCAGTATGAGGCAGGATCACTTCAGAGGAATAACCAACCCAAAAATCTTAGAAAGTGCCTGAGAGACGTCCCTCCAGAAGGGGTCAAACCGTGGACAAAGCCACAAGATATGGAGGTAGGTCGCTGCCGGTTCCCCACACATTCTCCAGCAGGAGGAATCCCTTTCTGGGCTCCTCCGGTGAAGTGTGAGAGGGGAGAGAAAAAAGCGTATTCTCACTTTCCAGCTATACTCCTGCCAGAAGGGGGAACTAGTAGTCTTGGATGCTAATTTAAATACTGTTTCCCAGTCAATTGCTCCGGGTTCAGTTTCTTCCTCCTCTCCCCATCTATATTTAATTTTTTCTAGATGTTCTTTTTTAAGGCCCATGAGGGCTCTATATAATACAGAGATGAGGCCCGAAGTCTTCTGTGAAGACAATATGGTATACAGGCTCTCCACAAAGGAGGCTGTCCTCTCTGTTTGGGGATTTGCCCTACTACAACAGTGGATATAGTCTCTGGCTGTAGGTAACGATAATGGTCTGCATTACATAAACCAAAGTTGTTCTTAAGAGACCTAAAATCCATGATCTCATCCCCAACCATAAAATTGTTTAACATAGATTAAGGCATTCTCTCCCACGTTCTAGCGTGTGGTGAATCGAGGCAGTGCGAGCAGTGTCCATGAGGAGTCTAAGAAGGGCCAGAGAAAGTTTTATCTTATATTTCTGCCAGGCTCTATGTGCTGCCCTTAGGGTATCTTTCACGAGGTTAAATAAGGGAGGAAGTTCCCAATGTCCCCACCTGAATAGTATGTACCCCTAGTGGGGTCCTCGCTCTTCCTCCTCCGCCCCTCTATCTCCTTCCAGTTGGAGCTAAGGCAGGGGTGGACCACAGCAAAGGCCCTTTAATTTGTGCCGCTAGATAGTAATCCTCGGGGTCTGGGAGTGCTCTGCCTCCCTTCGCCCTGCTCAGACAAAGTATGTGGGCGTTTACTCTAGGTTTCTTGTTGTTCCAAACAAACTTTGTGATTGTTTTTTGCCAGACTTGAAATTGCTTTTTAGGGATAAACGTTGGGAGGCATTGAAATAGATATAAATATCTGGGCAAGATATTCATAGCTATAGTTTCTATCCTTGAATACAGTGGTAAATTTATTAGTGACCACCTATCTAGGTCTTTTTTAACTCGATTAAAAAGGGGAACATAGTTAGCCCCAAAAAGTTGGGAGTTATGTTTAGCCAACCAGACTCCAAGATATGACATTTTAGTAGCCGACCAGTTCACCGGTAGGAACTCCGCAACCCTTTGGGAGGGTGTATAAAAGAAAGACAAAACTTCTGTTTTCATTTTGTTTAGGGTATACCCGTTGTGTCTACCAAATTCAGAGAGAATAGACCATATTTCTGGGATCGAGTTATCAGGATGGGACAAGCAGAGGAGGACATCATCAGCATATAACGATATCCTTCGCTGCTGTCCCCCTCAATACCCCTCACCCCTGGGGGTAGACGGACACGCCTCCGCATGGTTTCTATGTAAATGGCGAACAACAAAGGAGACGGGGCAGCCTTGACGGGTGCCTCTATTTAAGGCTAAACCTTTTTAGAGTCCTCCATTTACCCTCAATGAAGCTTGAGGGCCAGAGTATAATGACTTAATACAGTCGATAAACTTCTGCGGAAGCCTATGCCTAAGACCAAAAATAGGAACGGCCAGGAGACTTTGTCAAATGCTTTTTTGGCATCCAGGCTCTTTAGGCAGGCAGGGAGACGAGATCGGTGGATAGCATCTATTATATTTATGGCTGTTCTAACACTGTCTGGGGCTTGATGGCCCGAGACAAATCCTGATTGGTCCGGGTTAATTAATTCTGGCAACATGGGATTCAGTCTGGATGCAAGAATCGAGGTGAGAATCTTATAGTCAGAGTTTAAAAGCGAAATCGGTCAATATGACTCACACCTGGCTGGGTCTTTATTCTCTTTTGGTATTAGTGTGATCGTGGCAAACTGCCAGGAGGGAGGGACCGGACTCGTCTCCTGCCAGACCTCCGAAAACACATCCTTCAGTGTTGGGGTAATTTCTGTAGCAAAGGTTTTATAGAGTTCTGCCCCAAAACCGTCTGGTCCAGGGCATTTCCCTCCCTTCAGGGCCTTTATGGTTTCTAGAATTTCTGAGTGTGTAATTGGCTTAAGTAGGAGTTTACTTTTTTCCCTGAGAGAGGGTGGGGAGGGACAGGGCTTTGAGATATTTTATAGTGTCTTGGGCTGGGGCTGGCTCTTGGGAATTATAGAGTTTGCAGTAATAAGAGGCAAAGGCCTCTGCAACCTGTTCAATCTTGTGGGTTAAGCGACCTGTAGTGGGGGAGACGATTTTAGTTATTGCAGCCTTCGCCTTAAACTGCCTCAGTCTGGCTGCCAAAAGTTTAGTGCCCTTAGGTCCCCTCATAGTATCTTTGTTTAAGGTAAAAGAGCTTCTCAATCTCCTCTTTCTGAAGCTTTTGAATTTCAGATCTTAGGGATTTAAGTTCAGTATCTCTTTGTTTCTCCCATTTTACTTTTGAAGGACTCTAGTCTCCCAGTTGTCTATGTAGGTTGTGTTGTTTCAACTGCCTATCTCTCTTTCCGTGAGGCTATGCTTATAAGTTGCCCTCTGACTGTAGCCTTTAAGGTATCCCAAATATATGTGAGGTCACCCTGGCGTGGGTTTTCGGCTAGAGTGCTCACTATGTTGCCGTTTATTTTGTCCATACCTCCCTGTCCTGAAGTAAGGGCGTATTCAGCCTCAGTGTATTTACCTTTCTGGGCGGGAGATAGCAACTTCTAAAAATATCGGGTTATGATCTGATAGAGTGGAAACACCTACCCACATTGAGGGTAGGGCGGAGACACTATCTTTAAAGGCAAAAAATGTATCGAGCCGCGAGTACACCTTAAATCTAGGTGAGTAACATGTGTACTCTCTCGCTCTGGGATACCTTTCCCGCCAGACATCTACTAGCCCCATCTGGTTCAGGATGTGTTTGACTGCCCTTGCCCTGTGCTGGTCTGAACTTCTAGTGTCCGAGGTGGTGTTGAGGCTTCTGTCCCAAATCAAATTCCAGTCTCCCCCCCCCCCCCATGATTAGGAGTCCCCTTGATCTTTCCATCACCATCTAGGCCAAAGAGGCATAAAATGTCGTGGTGGAACCTGGAGGAGCATAAACATTAACCAGGGTTACTGGAGGTCCTGTACTTTTCCCACCAGCATGATGTACCTTGCTCCACTATCCATCACAGTATCCTCCAACTCAAATGGGAAAGACGCTGAGAGCAAGATGGCTACCCGTCTCTTACGTCCAGACTCTAGGAACGAATAAAACACCTGTGGGTGTGATCTAGTTCTCAATTTACGGCTTCTGAGGGAGACAAATGGGTTTCCTGCAAAAAGTTTATCTCACAATTCTGCTTAGCAATGTATCTCTGCAGCTGTTTTCTCTTAACCGGACTGGAGCATCCATTAATATTATAGGAGAGTACTTTTATATTATGGCAAACCATTGATACTTATATTAAGACTGATCTGGAGTAAAATATTTCGTATCCACAGACTTGACCTGTCTATCCTCTTCAAAAATGTAAAGACCGTATAACTTAAGCAACAACTGTAACTTGGAAACTAATCAACAGGAGAACAGGGTCCCAATCAATAGTGGGGTCATGCCCTCGGAGCTATCCTCCACGGGACCTGGGACGAGAAAGAATGGGGCAAGGCGACCGTTAGGGCCCGATATACCCTTCTTAAATGTGGAGTTGATCGGACTTCCTGGGAAGGCTGGTGGTCGTATTCAGCCCGTGGAGCAAGCGCTGGCGCGGTTTAGAAGAAACTCCGTGAATGTGGTGTAATTCCTCTTCCGGGGGTCCCCGATAGAGGTTGCTCTTGACTCAGAGGTGGCGTGCTTGACTTTGGCCCGTCTCCTCAAGGTTTTGAAGAGTCCATATCTGGACAACTAGATCATCCTCTAACCATTTTTAGGGAACAGTAACAAACAAACTGATACAATTGTTTATATGAACAGCCATGGCGAGACTGAGTGCGCAAGAAGGCAAAGAAAAAGAGAAACACCCCTCCCCGCAGTCACCCGACTCCAATCGAGAAAAAAAAAAGATTAAGGAAAAGCTTCCACATATGTTATTCATGGGGTGTGTGCCACAACATCGCCAGCTTTAAGTAATTCAGCTAGAGAGCCTTAACAATCATGGTCCAGTAAGTGTAGCTCACCCCCCCCCGGAAGGAACTTCCGGTAGATGCACATTTAATCTGTGAGTCTCGATGTCTATTTAGCCATATTGGCTTGTGTTACTTTAACCTGAACTAGCAATTGAGGTTCCATACCTGGTGAACCAGTCTCAACGTCCCTTTGAGAGTTCCTGGTGAGTGTAATCTGTCTTGGGGTGATAACGCTTCACTGTAAGAACCCCCGTAGCGTAGCCCATCAGGCCCGCTTGCATTTCTCATCTTATTGAAGTGCTTAGCAACCCCCTCGCGCATTTGATGTGGGCGGGCCTTTAAGAGTCCTTAATCAGGCAAAATAGAGAGAAGGGGAAATTGAAATAAAATAAAAGGTCCTAAATAGGGTGCCATTTGCTGCGCTTGAAAGAGTCTCAGCCATGTATTAGAAGCCAATCTGCGTTTCAATGCAGATTAAGGTAAGCAGAAACACGTTCGCTCTTCTTTCTTCCCAATCATGTCTCGTCTGCAGTCTCGGGTTCCTCTCCCGACATAGGTTCCTCCTCTTCCATTCGGAGGTGTGCTGCTCTTTTATCTAGCTTTGTAGGGTCTCCCAACTGAAGCGATCAATGAGGAGATGTCTGCCGGAGGTTCGTGCACTGATTTCCTGGGCGGCACCCTTTCTCGTGAAACCTCCTGAGCAATCGACCATGCTGAATAAGGAGATCCTTTCTAGTTTCTTTCATCAATGGTGGAGCGGTTATTCCCAGCGACTCTAAAATGGGGCGCAGACAGCAGGTCCTGGAAGACTTTGGACCTTTTTGGTGACAGTTTTGAGCTGTGCTGTGGAGGATCTGAACCTTCATGTTCACGGCTCGTGTATCTGCCTCATAACAGGCCAGATTAGCTTTCTAGTGTCTTGGACAATAGTAGTGTGGTCATTATCTATATATATCCTGTGACCTTGATTTCAGTACTCCCTGTTTCCGGCCGCCTCAAGGTTTCTCTTTTACTTGATAGCTGGCAAGTCTGCGATTATAGGCGAGGCCTCGCATCTGTGTTTTTAGGGTGAGGGCCAGAGCTCTATGGGCCCAATCCATCGGAGGTCCATTTCTTGTGGTATCTGGAGTATCTGCCTCAGTAGTTTCTGTAGAAACTGAGCGACATTCTGATATTTGTCCTCAGATCCTCAGGAATGCCGAGAATCTGATATTCTGCCTTCTGTTTCTTCCCTCAAGGTCGTCCAGTTTACTGTGAGCTCCAGTCTCTAGCCAGTAAAGTAAATCAAGAGGCGGTCTGCGATCGATTGTTCCACTAGTTGATTAGTGCATAATTGAGTTGTTCCATTTGTAATTCGAGCTTTGATAAGATCCGATCTGAGATCGTTTAATGTTTGGTCGATCTTGGTCACTGCAGGCTGTCTGTAGTATAACTTTTGAGGCTAGCTGGGACTTCATCCGTCGAGGCCTCCGAGCACTGCAGGACCTGTGTTGCGTCTCTCTCTCTTGCGAGTCATGTCTGCCCTCCTCTCTCATCATATCTCTTAATTTTTGCATTGGGGTTGTTGGAAGTTTTCCAGTTCTGTTTCTTTTGGCTTTTGCTGGTGAAGACATGCCTCTGTGTGGATGCTGTACATAGATTATAGTCAGGAGGGAGACGGAGCTCTAAGTCTATGCTGCCATTAAGTCTCTGACGTCACTGGAAGTCCCATTGCTCTCCATTTCTTGATGGCCTTACCTCTTTTGCCCATCCTGTCCTTACTGCATTGTCCTCTTTGTCACTTTCTCCATTTACCCTAAGCTTCTCCTATCGACATCTCTATGTTGGTGTCTACCTCACTTGTACCCTGATACTTTAGGGGCTATGTTCCCTGCTCCTTTCCAGTGCCTCCCCTTGGCTGTTTAAATGCTTGTCAATGAATTATTTAAACCTTATCACCTAGGATCCTGGTTCCCCTCCTGGACAGATGCAGACCATCATGCCAGTATAGGCCTGCATCCCTCCAGGTGGACCCCCAGTCCCCCAGTGAAGCCAAATCCCTGAGCTCTGCACCAGTTTTTCAACCACTGATTGAATCCCATGGTGTGGAGCAACCTAGCCTCACCCATGCCATAAACAGGCAGCACCTCTGAGATGGTTACCGTGTGTGCTATTTGTCTAAGGCCCCTCCCCATCTCTACAAACGCTTCTTGCATTGCTCTGATCCCTTTCTTAACCAGGTTAGTTGTCCCTAGGTGGACAGTTACATCCAGCTCCTCCCTGTGCAGCTGCTCCCTGGATCCTGAGAATTCGCTCCTGTTCCTCAAAGCCATGGCACCAGGCAGGCACCTTACCTCCTCTCCTTCCTCCCCAGTTCTCCTTCCTAACATGGAGTCCCCCACCAGGAGTTGTTTCTTCTCCTGTGGGGTCCCATGCCACCCTCCTGTGGGTCTCCTTTGTGGAGGTTCCCAGCATCCTCCTTGGTCTCCACTATGGGTGCCTCCATAGAGGAACCACACTTTTCCAGAACGGCATAGAAATTGTGGAGAGGTACAACTGAAGGAATGTGCCTCTGTTCCACCACCCTCAGCCTCCCTGAGCCCACTGTGGTCCAACCACTCCTCTTTCTTGGCAACCTCATAGGCAATGACAGTGACCTGGTGGTCCCTGGGTGGGAGAGGAGGTCCCACAAATCCTGGCCAACTCAGCCTGGAGATGAGCAACCTCCTCCCTCAGCCCAGAGAGGTGCCTGCAGATGGGACAACACTGCATCCTCCAGAACATCTCCTGGAAGACTGCTGCTCCACAGCCACTGCACTGCACCACTCCCAACATGTCTTTTTTCTGGCCCTCTAACTGTTATTTGGAATACTTACTCTTTCCTCTCTTTGTTTAATTCTTTTTTTTTCTTTTTTTTCTCCTTCTCTTCTCTCCCTACTTACTGACTGTCTCTGCACCCTTTTAGTTCCTGATCTTCCTGTTCTGAGACAAGAAGTTCCTATATTTCTCAGTAGTCTCCTTACTTGCTCAGAGTCAGACCTCCAGCAGCTGGGGGTGGGGGAACGGAGAGCTACTCTTGCCCTTCTAGGATGGTGAGTCTTTTGTGGCTTTGTGATCTCTCACTTCCTGCTCCCAAACAGGAAGTTCCTGTTGTCAGTTAAATCCTGTGCCTATAAAAGTAGACCTGGTTTAGGGTGGGGGGTGGTGGAGGGGAGGAAAGGAGGGCAATATAGCCCCAGTAGAGAAGTTTTGGTTGTACCAGTAGCTCCTTCCTCCAGGTTTTCTGTCTGCTTTGTGGCAGAAGCTATCTAGGGCAGTGTTTATATCTGGTCTTAACCTGGCTCCTTCTAGCTAAGCCACTCCCCCTACTTTGCAAATCTTTCTACACCTAGTTAATTTCACAGATAACAATTCCCTTCTGGCATCTGTGACAAGCATCTAGATAAGTACACAGATAACACAGATAACAATTTACTTCAACTGCCTCTTGACGAACACACTAACTCCTTTTTTTTTTTTTTACCCTAAATTGAAGGTCCCAGTACAAGAGATCTAGTTCTTAGCCCCAGTAGAGAAGTTTTAGTTATACAAGTAGCTCTTTCCTCCTGGTTTTCTGTCTGCTTTGTCATTGCTTTATTAGATGATCAGCCAGGCATGCCACTGTCAAACGAGGTTATGGACCTACCACCTAAAGATTCTTCTGATAGTGTAATTAATGAATATGGAAAATACTTTATTACTTTTGTTAAGAACAACTCATTGGTTATTTTGAATGGTAGAACTCAAAGGGATGAAAAGGGGAGGGTAACCTTTGTTGGCCCTAATGGCCAGAGTCTGATTGATTATGTTCTAATGGATCACAAATTATTTTATATGATAAAGTTTTTACGAATTGTGATGAGAACCGAAAGTGATCATGCGCCACTGGAATTTTTTTTTTATTTTATTTTTAACACCGGAATTTATTTTGTTGGCCAGCTGTAATATTAATAACTCATTACATATGGTTGATCCCTTAATCATGCCAAAGATTAAGCAGAAACAAAAATTGAGGGTTAATTCAGTGATGCTGGAGAAGGCAAACACTGTTTATCATTCATGATTGTCATCTTTAGAGCAGGAATCTATTATGAGCTCAGTTTCATTAAAAGAAGTAGAGAATTATTTACAACATATTTTTTCCCAAATACGACAATGTATATATTCTTCTAATGTAGTAAATAAAACTTCAAATAATCACAATTGGTTTGCCTACTCATGTAAGACTGAGAAAAATAAACTAAAAAAGATGGTAACTATTATAAAACAACATCCTTGAAAGGCAAACTTTAAAACTCTGACTTTGATTGGGAAAAAATATAAAAACTTTCTTAAAGGGAAAAAAGATGAATACGGGAAGCATCAGTGGAATTTAATGCTTCAAATCATACAGTCCAAAGACATCAGAGTTTTGTGGGATATGGTATCTAGAGGCTCAGCATCCTATAATAATACTTTATTATCAGTGATTTTGGAAGCAAATTGGATTTCTCACTATATGAATTTATTTAATTATCCCCTGGGACAACTGGATATACAAAATCTTTCTTTTACAAGCCCTCTTTTTACATATTTAAGTGAGCTGCAGCCATTACAAGTAGAAATCTCAGAAGTCACGGACATATCTAAACTAATGAATAGTAATGCTCCTGGGCCAGATTCCATACCATCTGAAATTTATAACTATAATATTGATGTCTGGGCACCGTTATTAACTAGATATTTTAACTTCTGTCTTGAAAAAAAAAACAGATACCATCTTCCTGCAAATTAAACATAATAGTTCCACTTCATAAAAAAGGATCCTATCTTGACCCTTCTAATTATCGTCCAGTTAATCTTTTGGACTCAATTTCAAAGATTTTTTCAAGATTACTATTAAACAGATTAATGGACTGGTCCAACAGAATCTCAGTCATTTCCTCCTTTCAGGCAGGTTTTAGGTGTAATTTCGCAACCCTAGATAATTTGTTTTGCTTAAGTCATTTATTTGAAAAATATGTACATATAAAAAAATGAAATTATGTACATTATTTATCAATTTCTCTTCAGCTTTCGGTTCCATTAATTGTAGTATTCTATGGTGTATCTTGAGAAATTGTGGTATAAGCAATTCCTTGTTACAGCCAATTCAGTTGTTATACATGGATACCTACATTAAAGTCAGATATGATACTCAACGGAACTCAACAGAATCTTTCCCCCTCATTAAGAGGGGTAAAACAAGGGTGTTTGCTAGCCCCAGCATTATTTAAATTTTATATTAATGATTAGTTGAACTTTGATGAACAAATGCATTTTGACTCTCCAAAAATTAATGACTTACATTGTCACGCACTAGCGTATGCGGATGACCTCCTGTTGTCACTAACAAAAAGAGATCTTCAGATGAAAATGGAGATCAACAAAGAAAAATGTAAGAAACTTCAACTTAAAATTAGTATCTCTAAAACCAAAGCTTTGACATTTGATTCAAGAAATAATAACACAATTTTTTTTTGTGTTAGATCATCATAAGATTGATAATGTTATGCCCTATGTATATCGTGGAATCAGTGTTGCGGCTAATACTCTTTGGACAATTCATCATAAGTCTCAGATAAGCAAATCAAAAATAAGTGCTAAAGCGCTCTTAAAGTTCCATTCTAAACTTGGAGGTCTTGATACAACATCAGCCCTAAAAGCAGTTGAGGCGAAAATTAATCCATTACTGACTTATGGATCAGAAGTTTTTCCCTGTGATAGTAGGATGGAATCTTCTCTTCTTTATTTTTATAAATCTTTACTTATGGTCCCTCTTTCCACAGCATCTGCTATAGTTAGAGCAGAACTAGGGAGATTATCAACATATGCAATCAGTCAATATAGATCCCTCTCATATTGGTTGAAAATTATAAATAATCATAACCCTTTGCCTAGGTCATGTTATGTTTAAATGAGAAATAAAATGGTTTCAAATGGGCCTAAGATCAAAATGGCTGTCAAGTATACATCAAATTCTTGAAATGATTAACCTTATGCACTTATGGACAGATTCACAGAAAAAAATATTAATTTCCTTACAATATAAGGAACTTATTAAGAAAATATTATTCTCTAAGTCACAGGATAGGGATATGGAATCAATCAAAGCCCCAAAATGTGCACCCTGGTTTAGGACAAATAAAGTAGATCATGGTTTGGAAAATTACTTTTTATTCCCCTTAGAACCATTTAAAAGGAAAGCTTTAACATGGGCCAGGTTTGGCCTGATAAATTCTAAGTACTCGTACCTGAACAAAAATTTGGGGGACAATAATGCTATAGCAAAAGTTTTGATGTGTCAGTGTGATCAAAATATGCCAGAAACTTTACTACACTTAGTTACCGCATGTCCTTTTTATTTGGATCTTCGTACTAAATTCTTACAGGAAATCTTGGAATGCTATGGTAATACAAATTATGACATTCTATTTATTCTTCTGTATCCTTTTACAATAAAGGACACAGAAATAATAATGTCATTTTTTGTATCGCTGATGAAAAGGAAAAAAACTGTCATACTGTGGAAGGGTTGTGGGATAACAGATGGACCAGACCCCGAAGTTCAAGTTCAACACACAATCTCTGTGTAATGTTTATTCAAAATACAGAAATAACCTTCAGAAATTGCATTTTCCTTCTTCAGTACATTAGTTTGCAGCAACAGACTATGAATGTCCTTTCTCTGCACTTAGCCAGCACCTACTGACACTGATTTCTGATCTAGCTCAGCAGTTGAGATTCAGCCTCCACCCTTATGCAGGCCTTGTTTGCTTGGGTGATGGGGGCTCAAATAAAAAAAAAAAAAAACAAGCTAAAGATAAAGAACCTCAATGCAGAAGCACTGTAACATGGGTTATCCCAAAGGGCATGGTAAGCCAAGTTTCAAAGACACACAACATCACACATACTTCCATAATGCAAAGCATCATGGGATATATGCAGATCACCATGACATTTCAGACTTGTTCAGTTTACAGCAATTTACATCCATTTTAAATTGCACAACTAACTTAATTTTTATAATAGTCACCTAGTACTTTTTACCATTATCAAAACTCCTAGTGCCATGGTATTTTCAACATTTACAGGTTTCATAAACATAAGGTATATACATCAAGGTATTTTATGACATAGTGCTGTTACATACTAAATCTAACAATGATAAACACAACCTGTTTTACATACACTTGGAGGTCACCACAATAACCTCCCTGTACGAGGACCTGAGAGGGAAAAGGAAAATTAAAGAGGACACTATAGCATAGTCAAGAAAGGGAAGTGGGTGCCCATAGATGGCTAACCTTATGGACTAGAAACTGTAAAGGAGAGATTAGGCTAAGAAATAGAACAACTGTTGCAACAGATTTAAGAAAAGATTGGTCCTCAAGAATGGCAGGAGCTCCCTGTCATATATCCCCCACCTTAAGAGGGAAGCAGTTATTTCAGACTGCTTACCACCTTCCTGTCCCAGGAAGGGATGGAGTTTCTACTCATCCATCTTCAGAAGCTCTGTCTCAGGGTCCCTATTAACGATAAACATTCTATCATAAACATAATGGATATCATCATTCTTTACCCTGGGGCATTAATGCATCTCTCAACAGAGACTAATGGTACCTTCCCATCTCCTTTAAGGGAAAGTCTGTCATATTCCATTGACATCAATTCCTGCACCATATCTAGATATTAAATCAGCATTTGCATGTTGTCCATCATGTTTCATAACTGAAAATGTGGATGACTGTAAAGTCTAATACTACAGAAATAATTTTTCTGGGGTGAATAATTGCCTGATCCAACCCCACCAGACATGTTAGTTTTAAGCAGGGGCCCAGTCCTAGGTTCAACCCCTCTACATAAACCCACTATGTCTCTTGATTCATTCATTTTACTTGCTACTGATATAGACACCTGAGGGTAGACACTCTTGGTGTTACCCCGACACAGGTTCCTATCCATTTTCCACCCCCTCCTCCTTGATAAGTTTTCCCTCAAAAAAATAAAACACATGTACCACCTCCTTGATATTAGCATATTGTAACATTTTGGCAATATTAACATCTTTATCCTGCAGTATACCCCAGTCAATACTGTTAATAGATTTAGCGCATCAATACAAGAAGAAGTCCGTTCAGCCTCATAGGCTTCTTCTTGCTTGCTTGGAGTCTTCAACCCCAGCACAGTATCACTAGGCACAGTCTTACCTGTGGTCTCACATTCAAGTTCCATATTTGTATCTCCGACCTCCAACAGGTAACATCCTGGGAACAAAGGAATATCCTGCTCAGTCAGGGGGTCCTCCTCAAACAGAGCCCACAAAAAATCCTCCTCCGACTCTATCCAAACTCTCCAGCAGGAACCTCTCGAGCACCTGTCACCAGTGTTCCACCTCTCTGCGTAGTCAGTCTGCCTCCAGCCATTGCTCACTCATCCAGTGGATCATCCTCATCAGGGTCTCCACCTCCTGTGTGTTGTCTCTCACACCTCCAGTCTGCCTCGACCTGCATCTCTTCATCATCTTCAGGCTTGGCCTTCTTCTGAGCTCCCAGGTCCAGTCCAGGCAGCAGCTTCTCTCCATCTGTCAGCCATGGTTCTGGTCAGAACTTCATAGACTTTCTTCTTCGGTTTCTCCTCTGGCAAATCCTGGTGCATCGGTCCACCTGGGATATCTAGGCGATATCCACCAGAAAATGTCCCTCTAACACCAAGTCTGTGGAAGGGTTGTGGGATAACAGATGGACCAGACACCACACTTCAAGTCCAACACACAATCTGCGTGTGATGTTTATTCAGAATACAGAAATAACCTTCAGAAATGGCATATTCCTTCTTCAATTCATCAGTTTTCAGCAACAGTCCATGAATGTCCTTTCTCTGCACTTACTGACACTGATTTCTGATCTAACTCAGCAGTTGAGATTCAGCCTCCACCCCTATGTGGGCCTTGTTTGCCTGAGTGGTGAGGGCTCAAATAAAATAAAATAAAAACAAAACAAACCAAGCTATAGATAAAAAACTTCAATGCAGAAGCACTGAAATATGGGTTACCCCAAAGGGCATTTACAATAAGCCAGGTTTTAAAGAAACACAACGTCACACATACTTCCATAATGCAAAGCATCATGGAATATATGCAAATCAACATGACATTTCAGACTTGTTCAGTTTACAGCAATTTCCATCCATTTTAAATAGCACAACTAATTTGATTTTTATAATAGTCACCTAGTACTTTTTACCATTATCAAAAATACCTAGTGCCATGGTATTTTCAACGTTTACAGGTTTCATAAACATAAGGTATATACATCAAGGTATTTTATGACAGTGCTATTACATACTAAATCCAACAACGACAAACACACCCTGTTTTACATATGCTTGCAGGTCACCACAATAACCTCCCTGTACGAGGACCTGAGAGGGAAAAGGAAAATTAAAGAGGACACTGCAGCATAGTCAAGAAAGGAGAGGGGGTGCCCATAGATGGCCAACCTTATGAACTAGAAACTGTAAAGGATAGATTAGGCTAAGAAATAGAAGAACTGTTGCAACAGATTTAAGAAAAAGTCAGTCCTCAAGAGTGGCAGGAGCTCCCTGTCACACATAAAAGAAAAAAGATCTTCCTACATTAGATCTCGATGAATACCGCTTTGATATGTATGTATTTTTCTATGTATGATGTAATATTATAATGCTGTTATTTAATGTAATTTACATGTATGATGACTGTTGATTATTAATGTATATGTGTTTTTTTAATTCGGATATATTTTTTATCTCCTTTTTCTGATTGTAATAACCAAGATGTTATGTTACATCCTGGTTGATCAATAAACTAAACTGGCATTAACTGATCGGAGTGTTTATTGGTGAAGGTAACAACTGTCTTATTTGTCCTCAGGTGGTGGTCCAGTCCAGTGTAGGGAGGTGGATAGGTACTGCATTGCAGGGGGTGGTACTGCATACAACATCGTACCCACTTATTCTCTCTGGGTGGAGACACAGTGCTCTCATTTATTTGTTCTGGGACGACTCCCCCACCATAAGAGAAAGAAAGATCCCCAACCCTCAACCAGGTGGGCCCTGTAAGTAATCAGGCAGGGATGTGAACCCAGACTCAGTGACCCAGTGGTCACACATATTACTAACTGAGTGGTCAGACTTTTTGGAGGGGAGTAATCCTCCTGAAGAGCACATGCTGTGGATGTGTTTATGCAGCATGCAGATGTTGAGTCTGGGTAAAAGGAAGAATGTGGCCTCTGCTGCTGTGAGTGGGACAGTTGTCACTAGGTTAACAGCATAGCCACCAGTGTCACTGGGTAGCAGAGCCCTTATTCTCAGGTAAGACCTTGCATTACAGAAGTAGATTAGTCCCTCTTCTTCCAAGTTATGAGCTGAAAGTTGCTAGGACTCCTCCTGATCATTGCTCGTTGCTGATCCTGTGGCAGAGTAGACCGTATGTCCTGATACGAGTTGCATTGAAGGGGGATGTAGGTCATACAGATGAGGTGACAACACCTGGCATGTGCATGGGCTCCTAGCAGCAGAGAGTGTGGAGAAAGCAGGCCTGCAGTGCCAGGGGTCATTCTGTGTGGACCATGTCATGGGTAGAGATTGACTGGTTAATGTGACACAGCACCAGCCTGCACTGAGGTCGTTGCTGTAGCAGATCCCGAAAAACTGGGGCCACAGGAAATGCACTGTAAGACTTCAGAACCTTTGGGTGCCATGGGTGGAAAGACTGACAGGCCTGCAGATGCCCCAACAGACAACCCTCAGGCGCAGGGCAACATTGTTAGCAATGATGAATACTCTAATGGGGGTGGAAGCAATGACACAGTCTTGCTAGGCTCCTCCATGCCACCTTTCATGTACACAAACAGACAAACCTCCTAGCACTGCCAGAGCAGGCAGAAGAGACTAACAAGGTAGAGAAAGGCAGTGAGTGATTCACTGAGGAACAGTCCACTCCTGTTTGCATGATCACAACTCTTTGAGGCAACCCCTCCCACTGTGTCAGCTTTTGCAGGTGCAAAGAGGCCACCATCTGGCCTGAGTCTGGAACACATTTGTGCCCAGAAATGGGCAACAATGAGGAAGTAGAACCCATTCCTGTGTCCAGCTCTGAACCTAAACCATGCATGGTTGAGGAATCTGGTTACAACCACCATGTGGCTTTTGTGGAGACAGTTCACCTCCCATGCCACTTAAAAACCACCCACTTGGTCTGCAAAGGGGAAGGCCCTTCTGGCATGGCATCTGAGTTGCTCATACCCAACTAAGCACTAGTGAAGAGGCGGTCTGGCTCACTGTGAGGACATGGAAAGCTGATTGCCCCAGGAATGGCAAGGCTTAACTGCTGAAACTATGCCAGGCAAACCACAAAATTGCCAGTTGAGTGAAACAGAGGTTGGGCTTCAAGTTCCCCTATCTCCCAGTCTGACTGTGATGCACTGTAGAAATTGAACAAAATTCACAGCTCAGAGAGGAGATCAATGAAAAATTGAGGTGCCATCCTATATCCTCATGCCAGGAGAATGAGGATCACATTGAACAAATTCTGAGATGCTGGAATGTGGGCCATTGTATTAGCATGAATGGTGTTACATACTGCAGTTCTTCAGGGAGGTATCCATGAAAAAGGTTGAGGTGAGGGCTGGCAGATGACTAATGTGAAAAACCTACCCAGACCACTACTGAAGACTGAAAACATAATCTTTCTCCATGTGAGAGCCGGGGAACTAGTGGGCTTGTCCTAACAAAGCTGGACACTGAGACTGTACAGGCTTGCCTCAGTGTTGGCAGGTTGACCCTGTTTTGCAAAAAAAGACTTTGCTGGACATTTGGGACTCAAAAGCATAAGCACTGCAACAGCAACATGTTTGCCACACAGTGATTGCATAGTATGTTATTAATTGATTGATTATTTGTTCACCGGGTAGGTGTGCTGGTCCCAGGGACTGCTTTCAGACATGACCCGAACCATGAAGATATCACACAACAGTATAGTAAGAATGCAGTACATACAGGGCAAAGTATGATAAAAGTTAACTGGGTTTATCCTCTTGTTTTCTCCCCTGATGCCTGGCAGAGAGTGATGAAGAGCTGATGGCTGCTGAAGGCATGCCATTGCAGAGTTGCCACAATGGCGTTCGCAGGGCAGAGCAAAGCCTGATGTGACATAACCAGGCTAGCCCCAAAACCATTGAGAAAGAGTTGCTTATACAGAATCATATAATTTTATGTGTGCAGAAAAAAATGCTTTGTACTTGTATTTTTACCCAAAGAAATGCCAGTGAAGTAGAAACATATTTATGCAAGCACACATCTGACTGTCTCCCTTTAGGGGCATTTACTGTTTTACAGTAATGACAAAACGCATGCAAACAAGGAGATGAGTGTAAATCCTTTGGGTAGATGGTATGGGCTGGTCAAGCAACTAATAAGGAGCGCCACTTTAAGTAGAATCCAGATCCAAAATATAGCAGCACTCTTACCAGGAAGACACTCTGAAGCAAAGGTCTGCTGATTTTCAAAAAGCTTAAATGCTTTTGGTCCAGTAGTGTCCATACAATAATATCCCACCCCAAAGAACAGCTACACACCTCATCTTTCTCGGAGATGGCAAAGAAGAGCTTAAGATCTTACTTCGAGAGGGTTCCTTCAGTAGGTCATCACATATAGGACTAGTGCCACCTGGCGTCAGGCTGCTCGGCAGACTTTTCTAGCAATACCTGATGGGGGACCGCCCACGCGATGTAACATGACCGATGTCAGTGTGACTGTATATAGTGGGTGGTCCCCACGCCCTCCCACCAGTTCTTTCCCACCGTCGTCTCATGTCAGTCACATAGCAGACTTCCCTATAGCGATCATTGAGAAAGTGTCTTGCGTTGGATTTTCCCTCGCTGATTTCCTTACTAATTTTGCATTTCTTATTGATGCCTTCTCCAAAGAAGAAGTGCTTGTCCTGTGGTACGCAGATCCCGCACAAAGACGGTCACCTCAAGTGCATCCTCTGTCTAGGCCCAGATCATCCAGTCTCCTCCTGCCCTGAGTGTCAGACCTTCAATCAGGCCACAAAAAAGAGGAGACATTAGGCTTTGGAGGCCCATCTGCTAAAAGACCGCTTGGCTTCTCTTGAGAAGAAAATGGATAGGCTTAGACATTCTTCATCCAAAAAGGCCTCTCCTTCCAAAAAACATGAGAAATCTAGGGAGCGGGAGCACTCCGCGGACAACGCCAGGCCCTTGACGAGCAAGGCCCAGCCACCGCCCCGCAAGGACGGTAAGTCTGGTAAATCTACAGCGGGTCAGTCGACTTTCGGCTCCTCCGGCGACCACACCGCTTCAGCCGATAAGTTGGCCCCCGGCTCCTCCAGGGACCACTCGGCGGCCGGTAAGACGGCTAACCAGGCTGTGGGTACTCACCCGGCTCCAGTCGATAAGCTGGCTGGGGGCTCCTCCCGCCCGACCCACCCGATAAGTGGCCGTCCCAGGCGACCACGCGTTATGGTTCCCCATCAGGGCCTGGCGGCGCCTTCACCCAACATCCAGGGACCAGAAGGAGAAAGCCCCCCTTCCTCCTCCTCCTTCCTCGCCAGTGCCCTTCAGTGCTCCGGCGATGACAGCGGAGAACCCCTCAACTCTGTCTGCCTCGGGGTCTGTTCCGCTGTCTCCCAGGGTCAAGGAGAAGGAGTCTCCTCTCCGGCCATCTGGCCCTACCATAGAGGCACCTCCTCTGCCTTCGGGCGGGCTCCCGGCGCCTCAGACGCCGGTTGTCCCAATGACAGTTCCGCAGCCGGGACCGGTTGTACAGCCCCTGCCGCTGGCCCTGATGCCGGATCAGGTTCCACCACCAGGGCCCCTTTGTCCGGTTCCAACACCGGCCCCTTCAGCGCCGGCCCCCCTTCCGGCGCCAGATCGGGTGGTGCCAGTTCTGATGTCAGTTCTCCTGATGTGGGCTGGCCCGACGCCAGACCCTTTGCCCATTTACACAATGGCAGGTCCAACGTGGGTACCCCCGATGCCAGATCTGATGTTGGGGATTTATACCAGACCCCGAACTGTCCCACATTACCCACAAGGGTATCCTGGGGGCTTCTACCCGGGGGGGGGGACCCACTCCGGAATGGAGCAATTTTGGACAGTTCTGCCCTGGATCCAATCCCTATTTGAATTTTCAGGGATTCCAGGGTTATTATCCCCCACCAGTTCCTGCTCCTCCTTCTCCTCCCCCTCAGCCTACTCCTCCAGCCCCCCCCCCCGATCACCCTGGATTTCAAGGCTCTAATCCAGTCTAGGTGGTATGGGGCATGGTCGGAGTTGGTCTCGGACCTGGAGACTAGGCTCCCACAACCACGGTCTCCTTCCTCGAGCAGCTCTTCCATTACCACTGTACACATCTCGGGGAAGATTCGGCAGGATGTTTCCCTCCTGGATACCAGACGTCGTCCTGTCGGGGAGGCAGACAATGATAGTTCAGAGGGGACAGATGATTCTTCTGAGGAGGTTCCAGAGGACACTAACGATACAAAAGGCAAGGAGTCTCAGAAGTCACCACCAGAGGACCCTGCCTTTTCAGATCTGTTGAGGTCCATGAAAGAGTATTTTGACTGCGAGTTGGAGGAACAGGACCCCATGAGACAGAGACTGGCAGAGCATCTCAACCTGGAATCTCTGTCTCCAGTCCCTATTCCTCTCTGGATGGTACCTCACCAAGACCTCACCACTACCATCTGGCAGATGCCTCATACCCTCCTGGCTGTCCCCAAATGGGCAGACAGGTTTTACCGGGCGCTGAAGGATGCCCCGTTTCTGAAGGTTCATCCCAAGGATGATTCTGTGGTCATCTCTGTGGCTCATGATCGCTCCTCTACACCTAATCACATGAGCACCTCTCCTCCTGAGAGAGTTGAGGCAGATGGACCAGTTTGGAAAGAAGATTTACTCGTCGGCCACATGCACCCTTTGGTCCCTCAAGTTACGTGGCCCACATTGTGTCCCACAGACGGATACCTTGGCCAGACTAGAAGCGAGAGTCCAGTCTATGGACCCCTCACCTTTGAAGGAGGAACTTGCCAATGATCTCCACATCTCCAAAGTTTCTTGTAGGTATGCTTTGCGTGCCACCTATGACTTGGTGGCTCGCACCTCGGCAACGGCCGTTGCCCTTAGACGGCATTCCTGGCTTCGTCTTTCTGGACTCGCCAATGAAGTCCAGTCTGTGATTCAGGACGTCCCTTTTAGGGGCTTGGTACTTTTTGGTGGGGACACCAAAGATGATATCACAGACCTACAGGACAAAGGACTTGCCCTTAGGTCTGTGAGGTCGATGTACCAATCAGGCTCTCAACAGCAGCAGCAGCCCTTTTGGAAAAGGACCTGGAGGCAGAGGAAGAATGCTCAGGCGCGCCACCAGGGAAGCATAAGGCCATGGGTACAGCCACCCCTCCTGCCTCCAAAAACCAGAGGCATTCAGGAGGCCCTCCCCCTGAATGTCCCACCACTTCTTGACTCCCCAGCCCCACTGCCTCCTCCGTCTCGCAGCGGGGAGCAGGTGGGGGGAGGTTTGCCCTCCATGTGCAGGAGTGGAGAGTGATCACCTCTGACGAATGGGTCCTACAACTAGTGTCCATGGAAATCCCTCCGGAAACTCTTCCCTTGAAGTCCTCCTATTCTCGGGACCAGGCCCTCCTAGTTTGCGAGGAGGTAAACTCGCTCTTGCTCAAGGAAGCAATTGAGCGGGTCTCCTTTGGGCAAAGGGGAAAGGGATTTTACTCCCATTTTTTCCTGGTTCCAAAAAAGACTGGGGACTTCAGACTCATACTTGACCTAAGTCAACTAAACCAGTTTGTTGAGTACAAAAAATTCTGGATGCTGACACTCCAGAGCCTCCTTCCTCTCCTCATGGAGAACTATTGACTCTGTGCCCTGGATATGCAGGATGCCTACCTGCACATCCTGATCTTTCCCAACCACCGCCAGTTCCTGCGTTTCTACTTCCAAGGGGAACACTTCCAGTTCCGAGCGCTCCCTTTTGTCTGTGTTCGGCACCACAGGTTTTTACCAAGTGCCTGGCGGTGGTCGTGGTGTTTATACGCCGCAGGGGTATTGCGGTTTTCCCTTACCTGAATGATTGGTTGATTTCTGCTCTGTCCAGGGATTCTCTGTTGGAGGCTCTTACCTTTACCCTGGACCTTTTCAACAGGCTAGGGATCACAATCAGTGTTCCCAAGTCATCCCTTATCCCTGCCCAGAGACTTCAATTCATAGGGGCAGTCCTGGATATGGCCCAATGCAGAGCCTTCCTATCTCCAGACAGGGTGGAGACCCTTACATGCCAAGCGTCCAAAGTGGCTTCTCGCAAAACCATCTCAGCTCAGGAGATCCTGTGCCTTCTGGGCCTGATGGCGGCTGCCATCACAACTGTTCCCCTAGCAAGACTTCACATGAGGGTCACTCAGTGGTCATTGCAAGTGCAGTGGGATCAGCTCCTGGACAATCTGGACCATCTGGTTCTGGTCTCCTCTGTGGTTCAGAAAGAATTGCAGTGGTGGAGAGAGTCTCGCAATCTTTCTGTGGGACTTCCCTTTCGGAGCCCTGCACCACTAGCTACCCTCACCATGGATGCCTCTAATATGGGGTAGGAAGCTCATCTTGGGGAGCACCAAGCTCAGGGATTGTGGTCCAGTGTGGAGTCTCCTTTGCACATCAATGTTCTGGAGTTGAGGGCGGTCCTGTACGTCTTACAGGCATTTCAGGCTCTACTTCCGAAGGGATCACTGCTAATCCAAATGGACAACATGTCGGTAGTTTGGTATATCAACAAACAAGGAGGAACCCGGTCGTACCCCCTGTGCAGAGAGGCGATGCTGGTGTGGAACTGGGCAGTCCAGCACCATCTGGTCCTCATGGCCATGCACATTCCGGGCATTTTAAATGCCCTGGCGGACAGTCTCAGCAGATCTCAGACCCTGGCTCATGAGTGGGAACTGCTTCTGGAAGTGGCGGACTCCATCTTCCAGCATTGGGGGCATCCGGAAATCGACCTCTTCGCATCCAAATCCAAGGCGAAGCTTCCCAGGTTTTGCTCGCTCGTTCCAGGGCAAGGTGCTTTCTGGAATGACACATTGTCTCTATCTTGGACAGGGAAATGTGTGTACGCATTCCGTCTGTTTCCCATTCTGCAGAGGGTTCTGCTCAAGCTTCAAGCAGAGAAGGCAAGGATGATTCTCGTCGCTCCTCTCTGGCCAAGACAAATTTGGTTCCCGCTGCTGCAGCAGCTTGCCAGGGAACCACCGGTTCCACTTCCAGTGACTCATGACCTTCTGACTCAGTATCAAGGTCGACTGTTGCGCCCGGGGCTCAGGACTCTGCATCTCCATGCGTGGCTCCTGCAGACATAGCAATCTCCCATTTCAGGGTTTCCTCCACGGTTGATCAAGTCCTCATCGAGGCTAGAAAGCCCTCTACCTGTTCCACTTATGCCATGAAGTGGAAGCGGTTTTCTATTTGGGTGACTGCTAAGGGTTGGAACCCCTTCTCTTGCTTGGCCCCACAAGTCATGGAATACCTCCTTCACTTATCTGACTCCGGTCTGTCCTACTCATCTTTGAAGGTTCATATCTCAGCTATCTCAGCGTACCATGAGCTAGTGGATGGTAAGCCCGTGGCTCAGTTGGAGGTCTCAAAAACCTTTCTGAAAGGGATTCTCCATCTGAAACCCCCCATCAGCAGCCCAACTCTGCCTTGGGACTTGAACTTTATCCTGGAAAAGCTCACCCTTCCTCCTTTCAAGCCGGCTATGAGCTGTGATTTGCACTTCCTTTCCTGGAAGGTGCTTTTTCTTGTGGCTATCATGTCATCACAGAGGATTTCGGAGCTTCATGCTCTAGTCTGCAAGGAGCCCTATTTGATTTTCCATAGGTACCGGGCGGTCCTCAGAACAAATCCGAAGTTTCTTTCCAAGGTGGTGTCAGAAGCCACGGTGAATCAGTCAGTGGAGCTTCCGGTGTATTATCCGTCCCCCTATAACAGAGGTGAGGCACTCCTTCATATGATGGACATCCATTGGATTCTCCAGTGTTATACCCACTGGACCAAAGAGTTCCGCTCTTGCGACCAGTTGTTTGTCTCCTTTGCCCCGAGATCGAAGGGCAAGCTAGTTTCCAAGCAGGGCCTGTCCAAGTGGTTAGGCAACTGCATTAGATTCTGCTACCAGAAATACGAGAAGCCTCTGCCGGGTTCTATCAGAGGTCATTCTACTAGGGGCATGGCTGCCTCCGCAGCCTTCTTACGGAATGTTTCCGTGGCCAATATTTGTGTGGCTGCTACTTGGAGTTCTATCCATACCTTTACCAAGCATTACAGTCTGGACATTGCTTCTAGGCAGAGGGCTGGCTTTGGCCTAGCCGTCCTACAGGGACTTCTGTCCTAGACTGGGTCCATTCCGGATCTCAGTTTTTTCCATTGGAGTTATGTATCCTCCTCCCTAGTTTCTCTCGGTCTGTTCTTGGAGGGACTGCTTGGACTCTGTCCTATATGTGATGACCTACTGAAGGAACCCTCTCGAACTAAGATAGTACAGTTACGTAGGAACTTACCGTAACAGTAGATCTTCAAGAGAGGTTCCTTCAGTAGATCATATTTTTCCCTCCCTCCTTCCTCTCATTTCTGTTTTACAGGGACTCCAAATCCTGTTCGCTCCTGCTGTCAGGCCTCTTCTTGGCTCCGGCGAGAGAACTATAGGGCGGGCGTGGGATATTGCTAGAAAAGTCTGCTGTGCGGCCCAACGCCAGGTGGCACCTGTCCTATATGTGATGACCTACTGAAGGAACCTCTCTCGAAGATCTACTGTTACGGTAAGTTCCTACGTAACTGTGCTTTCTGTGGGGCAAAATGGTGTTGCAACTAATCTATGGGCTCCAGGGCCAGTAGTAGTAAAGGAGTAGTTGACTGCAGTTGCAGTGGCATTAGTGCTCTTCCTTTACCCCCATTTTATCC
Source organism: Neoceratodus forsteri (assembly GCA_016271365.2). Taxonomy (NCBI): domain Eukaryota; kingdom Metazoa; phylum Chordata; order Ceratodontiformes; family Ceratodontidae; genus Neoceratodus; species Neoceratodus forsteri. Next base: position 1,394,656,464 of record CM057456.1, read on the forward strand.
TGTACTCTGTCTGTGGATTCCTGCACCAAATGTGTATCACTTTACACTGTCTGGCACACTGAATTTCAGTTACCAGATGCCCAAACACTTTTTCAGTCTCTACATCATTTGTCATAGTGTTAATTCCTTCCTCACTGTCCACTCTCCTGCAGCTTGGTATTATCTGTAAATGAACTCACTTTTCCCTGGAGCCCAACCCCCAAGTCACTAATGACCTGTGTACATATTGAAAGAACTGGCCCCAAGATGGACCCCTGGGGTACTCCCTTGGTTATGCGTTTTACTCATGAAAAATTGCTATTGAGGACTACCCTCTGTGTCCTTTCCGACATCCATTTCCCAATCCATCTAGTGAGTCCCTCTCCCCTGACTCCAGGTCATCCACCGTCTTTAACAGTCTCCCAGGTGGCACTGAGTCAAGGCTTTACTGAAATCCAAGTACAGGATATCAGCTGCCTGACCCCTATCTACCAACTGTGCCACCAATTTGAGAAAGTCTTTCAAGTTCGCCTGACATGATGTGGCCCTTGTGAATCCATGACGATTTCTGTCTGTCAGCCCCTTTCTCTCTAGGAATTTAACAACCTGCTCCTTGATTACTGTCACCAGGATCTTGGCTACAATGGACATCTGACTCACAGGTGTGCACTTCCCAGGATTCTCTTCGTTCCTACTTATGTGCAGGAGGACCATATGTCCAGTTCATAGGCACTTAACGAACATACGAAATGTGCCAGCAGATAAAGGCCTTACTGTCTGTCTAGTCTGCTTGAGTGGACATTTCCAATCTGTGTTTACACCTTGTCTATTACCAGGGACTCATTGAAGAGAGCTGTCAGGAGTGCTGCCAGTGTGTGTCCCATCTCCTAAAGCACTCGGGCTGATCCCATCTGGCCCTGGGGATTCGTTAACTTTTAGATTTTGCAGTCTTTTGAGTAATCTGTCTATGAATATCCTGCCAATCTCCAGTTTCTGGCCCTAAGGCCCCTCAAGTTTAATCCCACTGTTGAATACTGTGCATCATGAAGCCTGTACTGTAAACACTGAACAAAAGTACTTATTTAGTACTAGAGTTGTGCAACCTACCGGCAGAGGGAGATTCAGAAAGGACATCCGTTAGTAGTTCTTCACAAAAAGGTGACAGACAAGTGGAATAAACTGCCAGAGGAAGTGGTACAGGCCAAATCAGTGAACAGTTTCAAGCAGGGCAGGACAGGCATGTGGATTTTGTTAAAAAAAGGGGATAGTAACAAAGGAGAGGACTGCCACTAGGGCGAGACAGAGAATTATGAGTTGCTAATGTCAGAACTGTGACTTTTTCAGGGTTTGATTTTTATGTGGAATATAACAGTTCATGTTTTATAAGCCGAATTGTCTAACTCCAGGCATTTCCATGTGGCCAGTAGCTCTGCTAGTTATTAATGTAGGCAGGTGATTAAGCCACACATTTGCACAAATGAAACTAAAGGTCCAACCCCATTTCTTAATGGCGATGGCAGTGCTTTCACTAATCATATCTTAAACGTGGGGTTTGGGAGTCCAGACCTGCATTGTACTTAATTTTCTGCTATTTCTGTGGTTAAACAGCTACATTGGTAGTCTGTCATTGATCCTGACAGAAAGAACAGTGCCCTACGGCTACCAACTGAGTGGTAGCAAAGGCTGCTAGGTAAATTAACAGGTACAGTGATGTAGATGTCATTGATGTAGACGTGAAGGAACCAGCAGTGGCCTTGGATTACATTATTATTTTACTTGTATCAATGGGAATATTAGTGTTTAAAAATATGTAAAGCTTTGTTTGACATACAGTATCATGGATTGCCAGTTTTTCTTCTCGGATTGCTGGCAGGATGCTAAAATAGCTGTTTAAAATGGAACAGTCAGCACTACGAGTCCCACACCCAACTGTGGGATTGGTCCCAATTTACACTTTGTGTACAAAAGAAAGTGTTATTTACTGTAGTAAAGGAGATCAGGCTGATTCTGCTACCTCCCGAGCTAATATTTGCTGTAACCTGGAATCCCAGAATCCCCTGCAGCTGATGTTAGAGCTGGGCTGCAGCAGAGGGAGATTCAATAGCCTGCAGAGCATGTCAGAGGTTATAAACTTACATCAGATGTTTGAAGGTCCTGCCGCTCTCCTGGGGCTAAGTGTAGTCCTCTGTGAGTGTATTTAGCCCCAGGAGGACAGTGGGACCAGGAAACTAAAGATCATACCTTATAAAAACTCTAATATGCACTGCAGGCTATTGACTCTCCCGCTGCTGTAGCCCAGCTCTGATGTAAACTGCAGGAGATTCTGGGATGTCTGGTTTAGTAAATGTTGGCATGGGAGGTAGCAGAATCAGCCTGATGCAATATACTATATATAGAAAAAAGTATGGGGTGATGTGTGTAATCTGAAGTTTACACACACCCGAGGTGTTACATGCTACATAAACCCCGAGAGCAAAACTCGAGGGGTTTGTGAAAGCGTCTAACACCAAGAGTGTGTGTAAACTTGAAAAGTAAACACCACTCCATATTTTAATTTATATAATTGCTGGGTTTTCCTTTTTTGCCATAGCAATTATATAAAATAAAAAATTGTTCCTGTATGGCAATGGTCCGGTTAGGTTAGAGCGCACAGTCCGTAGTCACTTTTATTTTCTTTATTTAAATTTTTTTTTTTATTTACTCCTTTGGGACAGCAGCCCAATTTTTTTAATCTTTTATTTCATGCCTCTTGATTTTCATAATCAATTACCGCTAAGTCTGGGTGGTGGTTACACTTCCAGGATAAAGAGAAGGTGGCCAGTTGTTCAAGAGGAAGAGCTGCGGTGGTTGCATGTGCAGAGTAAGGGAAACTGGACATGTGTTTGCCGTTATAAACTCTCCTTTTATAATGGCAAATTAGGCCACCGTTTCCCTATGGGAAAAATGAAGACCCAGTTATTATACTGCAGTAAATAATAAGTAAATAAAAATGTTTTTGCACACAAACTGCAAATTAAGACTAGCCTCACATGTGGGTGTGGTGTTCCTAGTACTGACCGTTTCCCTTTAACTACAGAAACGACAGAAAATTATGCACTATGTTAGTTCAGATTCCCAAACCACACTTTTAAGGTATGTTAAGTTATGAATCTGATTAGTAAAAGTCATGGCAATCACCTTTAGTATGTCTGAATTCTCAAATATGAGGATGTTGGAAAGGTCGAGAGGGTGCTGTGTGGGGTCACCAAGCTGATTAGTGGCTTGGAGGGCAAGAACTACAGTATGTGGAAAAATTGGATATACACTTTATTTACCCATGAAGAAGATTGAGGGGGTGATATGATTACTGTGTTTTGAAGCCTGAAAGGGACTGACAGAGTGGAGCAAACACAGCTGTCTGATTTGTTGAGTGTAAGGTAAACCAGAGGGCTTGCATTCAAGCTTACATCTCTTAACATACTATTTTGCTATGTTCTCTGCCTCTTTTCCGAGACCATTTTTAGCCTTCAGCTCAGTTAGTCAGTATGGACAGTAGCTGCATGTCCTTTTTACTAGGAGAGCCAGGTGTATGGAAGTAGCTCCATTTTGTCTCAGGGTGGGGGGTCATTTAGCTACAATGAGACTGAATGGAAGTCACATGAACCTTAGAAGAATACATTTCTTTGCTAATGACACATCATTTCTAGTAAGAGTTTTCTCATGATGTATTAAAGACAGGCTTTGGTTGCCAATATAAATACTGCAGTTAGCATCAACAGATCCCAATTACTCAACATTCTAAAATGAAATTAAATGGCAAGTCACTCAGTTCTTTAAAGATAAGGATATGTGCATTAAAACATGATCCTTGTCCCTTAAAGTTCACTTTGCTGTGATGCTATTTAAAAGCTGAGGTCATATTGCTCTACTTTTGATATCATGGTCAGTTACATAGCAACAGACTATGATGTCACAAGAAGAGTATTATGACCTCTGCTCCAGAACAGTGACTTTAACAGTGCACAGCAGAACTGGTTCTGTGCCAACCAACTCACCCTCAAAGTCAAGTAAACAGTATCTATGACATTTAACACCAGGCAACAACTGGCTAAACTATGGTCCCCCTTAGTCTACATGCCCCTAGAACATTCCCAACTGGAGAAAGTCTCTTCCTTTAAATACCTGAGAGTCTAGCTGAACAGTCATCTTGACTTCTTTTGTTACACTGATGCCATCCACAAGATGCTCCTCTCTAAACTTGGAGTGCTTCCTTTGCAGGACCAAAAACTGTACCCACCTCCCATCCTTGGCAAGACTGGTATAAAGATGATCCTTCCACTGTTTGACTATGGAGATGTGGTGTGTATTGCTGCCTTCAAGTCCACTTTAGCCAAACATGACCCTTTTCCCCACTCCTTCTGTTGTTTTACCCTTAACTGCCCTCCCAGGATTCACTACTGTTCCCTCTACTCCTCACACTTGCTTCTCTCTCTCGGGTAGTGCATTTCTCACTGCATGTCTTGGGTAGCACCTCCTTGTCTCCAGATTCTGGCCTGGGTCCCTCCCCAGCTATCTCAGTTCCATTTTGTCCTGCACCCTCCCTTCCTCCTACCCCATCATAAGCTCTGACCTCAGCTGTCTCTCTTTCTGTCTCTCTGCTCCACGCCAAGTCCTCTGTGAGCAGGCTGCCATTTTAACCAGACTCCTTTGCCTCTGATCTAGCTACTCTTTCCAACCGCTCCTCCTTCAGTTGCTGTCCATTGCCCTAAAATCACTTTTCTGTGACCCTACTTCCCACATCTGTTCCATCACCTGACCTCCTTCATGCCTCTCTTCCTCCATCTATGCACCACCCTCTCCCCTCTCACCCCCTCCCTGTTGGTCTAATTTCATGTCCTTATTATTTTTTGGGCCTTTATCCCAGGCCTGTTTCTTCCACATTCCAGTGCTCATGACACCATACCTTTTGACTACTGAGTTCTGACTAACTGCTTACTGCAGATTTTTTTTTTTATGATTTATTTTAATTCTAGTACAATTTGTAGTTTTTTGTTTAGTGCTCATGAAAGATGCTAGATTGACAGCACTGGAACCTGAAGTCCTCTGTTTATTCACATGACAGGTACAGCATGGACGATCACAGTGTAAGCTTTACTACACTGTCCCACCAACATGCCTCAGCCCTGTCATGGAAGGACACCACATAGGTGAGAGGGTAGTTCACACTCCATGCCCGTTCAGTCATTAGTCTCTCATGTGAGACTGACAACAAGGGTGACCATTAGTGCCAATTGTGTTGGTGATTTTGTGATGAGGAAACCTGCCCACTGGTAACTGGACTGACACCACCACAACTCATTTCACATAAGCCACTGAACAGCCCTCAGGTGATAATGGCTTTCAGCCACTACCGACTTGTGCTGGATTCAAACCTGTGAACTGGAGGTGAAAAGCTCCTTAACCCATTACCAATCCACTGAGCCAGCCAGTTCCCCTATTTGTATAGTTTTCTTACTGTTTGCATTTTTTTTTCAATCTCCTTTAAGCATGCCTGATTTTTATAATTTCTCAGCATATCCTTCATTTGCACCTGTTCTGTGTTTATTTACACAAGCTGTATACTCTTGTGCACCTTCTGTACCTTGTTATTTAACAAGAGGTACAGTTTCGTACACATACTGTTATTAACAAGCATGTGTCAATGCCCGAATGTTGGCTTGCTGGCACCCCCAGGATGCATCTGGAATCGAGCAGTAGTCTGCTCAGCATGTCTTCCTGGTTAAACCTTTAAATAAATAAATAAATGTTGGCATTGATAGTGCAAGAGTTAGAGAGATGCATAATAGGAATGGCAGTGAAGTACTGAACTAACGCCCGCAGAGACTGAAAGGTGTTAGGAGTGTGACTTTGGGTCATCGGCCATAACGCTTACACCATTCCACCTCACCCCACCCTGAAGACACTAACAGGTGTTATGGTGTGCTTTGGGGTCTTCAGCCCTTCTGCTCACCCCATTCCATAAGGAAATAAGTTGAGATGGGTGCAGTATAGGAGAATGGGGAGAATGTTAGGGCGACAGGCCCCAAGGCACACCTCGATGCCTGTCAGTGGCTGTAGGGTGGGGGTAGAATGCCATGAACATTACAGCCAATGAACCCAAGTTATGGCCCGATGCCTGTCAGTCTCTGCAGGGTGAGTATAACCTTAATGCCCCAGGCGTTTGTTGGTATTTTCACTCCAAATTATCAACATGGGCCTTTTGGGACCCCACCTCATGAACAGTGACACTATCATTTCATTACTCAATCCTGAAAGGTGATTTCACACATCAACTGTGCCATTCGGAGCCACGGGTGCAGAAACACATTTTGGGCAGGATGCGAAAAATGACAGCTTTACTGTTCATGAGGAAGTGTGAAAAAATGGCAATGTTGAAAATCTGGAGAGGATATTAAAAATGCACAAACTTACCCATGTATGTAGAAACTGCACAATGCATGCCCGTAACGTCGTCATTTTTTTGCAGTTTTTAACCAGATTTTCAACATGGCATTTTGGGACCTCTCCTCATGAACAGTGGCACTGTGATTTTGTTACTCTGTCCCGAAAGTTGATTTCACACAGCGACCGTGCTCATTGTGCTCCACAGGCGCAAAAACATGTTCTGGGCAGGATGTGAAAAATGACAGCTGTACTGTTCATAAGGAGGTGTGAAAAATGGCAATGTTGAAAATCTGGAGTGAAAACATAAAAAATTGGCGAAGTTATGAGTGTGTGTAGAAACTGCGCAAAGCATTCGCATAACACAGTCATTTTTGGGCACTTTTCCACCAGATTTGCAACATAGGCTTTTTGGGACCCCACCTCATGAACAGTGGCAGTGTCGTTTTGTTACTTGGTCCCGACAGTTGATTCTGCACATGACTGTGAGATCGCATTTTGGGACTGAGAAACGAAATGAAAGTGACACGTTCACGAGGTGGGGTCCCAAGAACCCCATATTGAAAATTTGGGGCCAAAATTCCAAAAAAATGGCTGAGATATCTACCTAAGTTGAACCCCCCCTTGCTTCCCATTGTAAAACTTACCGTCATTTCTTCACATCGCAGTTTAGCTTTAAAGAGTGCAAACAAGTCCTGGTTCAGAGAAGATCGTGGTTCCCAACCTCCGGAGGGTAAGTATGGGTGAGGGGGTGTGTGAGGTGCACAGAGGGAGGGTGGGGATGGGGGAGACATCGTTGGACTGTTTTCTTTATTTGCAGAGAAAAATTTAAAAATGCAAGGGAAGGTTTTCTTTATTTACAGGTTAAGAAACAAAAAAAAAATAGGCACACTGGGGTGGGGTCCCAGTGTGCTACAATTGTGGGGAGGGGGGGCAGTGGAACAGAATGAGCAGGGAGGGCAACAGCAGTGGGAGGTTGCAGGAGGGTTTTATTGTCTGTTGGGGGATGGAGGGAGCAGGGAGGGCAGCAGCAGTGGGAGGCTGCGGGAGGGTTTTGTTTCTGTCGGGGACGGAGGGAGCAGGGAGGATAGCAGCAGTGGGAGGTTGTGGTGTGGTAGGTGGCAGGAGCTGTGAACATGCCGACATAGGGATTGGGCACCCCGATGTCGTCTTTCTGCAAATTGTTTTGCGAACATCAGGAGCCACCATTTTTATTGAAATGTTTCACCAGGAAAGGCATGTAACTAAGGCGTGTCATCTGCCGCTGCAATGATGAGCTTATCTCTGATTGCAGCGGCACATTTGCTTGGCACCAAAGGTATGTTTTCAGGGCCTGTTTATCAGTATATCACTTGAGATTCTATTTTATTTTGGAATGTTGGGTAAGTGGGGTTGGCTGCTGTCATAAATGATATTGTTTTTTACTGTCGAATGCAGTCTCTTGTTTATATGTAGAAGTTTTTTGGCACCCATTTCTGCTCACCAGCTGCCTGATCCTCTTTCCACCCGCCCAAGCACTTTTGCCTGTTGTAGGAGTCCTCTGATGTTCTAAACCACCACCTGCCAGCATCCTTTTTGGAATCCAAACTGTAACCCACAGCTTGCCCATCATGGGTAAGCCCCTCAGTTCTCCAAGCTGGAAGGAGGATCCTCGATGGTAGAGGTCCAAGAGGAGGAGCTGGTGAGGTGTGGGAGGGCTCGGTTGGGCTCTATAGTGGTGTGGCCCACTAAGCCCTCCCTTACTACATCCCAGGGTGTGTTCCTGAGGTGACAGAGTGCCTATAAAGGCTTTTGGAAGGGTGAGTGAGCCCTGCCTACATTCAGAACTCCCTTGTGAGCCTCACTCTGGGTGAGTGATGCCTCCACATCACTCATAGACAAGCAGATGCATGCCAATGTAAGATCACTACAGAGGGACACTTAGTCTTTCCTGCACAACACACCATCCCCCTGAGCTACTAGGGGACAGTCATCAAGCAGAAGGAAGTGTCCCTTTTCCCGAGGCAGAAAGCATTTGAGACAGATGCCAGAATCCTCCCCCCCTCCAGTCGGCACCAGACATCCCAGGTCATCTGAATGGCAGACAGTAATGCTACTGCTGCACTAGCCAGCCAGCTAGAAGTTAGTTTTAACATTTTGTTCAAAGAGAACAGTTGATAGTAATGGTTCAGAAGCATAAAGAAAAGTTTGGCTTAGCTAAATTGTCCATCTCAGCATCACAGCAGCCTCGGTACAAAATTCTGAAACCTGAGGTATGACTATTGTGTTTTACAGAAGCATTGTACTGTGTTTCGAACATAGCAAGAAAGAACAGGTTGCCAAGCACAAAAATACAAGCAAAATACAGTATCACACCAACCCACAACCCCAAATCTAAAAATAATTTCAAAAGTCTTTGGTCTCATGGGTTGGCATCGAACACAATGGTAGTGCCCAGTGCCACATCAAGGGAACTCCACCACATGCACACAGAGGTACAATACAATCAATGCAGATGTTACAGGCGGTAAAGAATGCGCAGTTGCAAAGGGTACAAATAGGAATCCTGCATGTGTTGTCTACATTATACAGGATGAGCATAGTGCAGTATAACGAAGCACCTGGGTTCAATTGGAATATAACAACTCGGCATGTTTTCTCCCAAAGGGAAACACGGTTATAATTTGCTGTTATAATCAGCTGGTTATAAAGGCGAACACACACCAGGTTTTCCTGCTCCATGCATGCCCACACTGTCTCCATGCTTCAGCCCAACTGTGGCTACCAGCACAGAGATCAGGTTGCATTTATATAATTGCTGTGGCAACAAAAAAAAGCCCTCCACAGCAATTATATAAAACAACACTTGGAGTAGTATGTAAAACTCATATTTTACACAACCCTCTGTTTCTGATGCTCATGTAAACCCCTCGAGCTTTGCTCTCGGGGTTTATGTAGCATCCAACACCTCAGGTGTGTGCAACATTCTTAATATACACACTACTTCACATGTTACTGTATTCTATATATGATTAGTGATGATAAGATTCAAGGTCCTAATTTCAAAAGGGCGGGGTTCATTTCAGATATTTGTCTATGTGGAACACTAACCCGTTGGATATAAAAAGTAAGGGTCAAATGAAAAAAATAATGGGTCATATTGTTCATCCAAGCCCAGATTCATAAAACAGCAGTTTAAAATCTATGTAACAGTGAGCAGGTTGTCCCCGAGTTAGAAGAAAAGGTCAGTCAAAATTAAAACCTGTCCCAATCCACCACCCAAAAATGAACCCTGAAAGGGTTTCTGTTGGTTTGTATCTACAGCAAAAACCTTTTGAAAATAGAGACCTCAGTCGGTACAAAGACTCCATAATCTGCAAGTGTTAGCTTAGATTGTGCCAAACCATACTTTTCATAACAGAGCAGCACAGAGCTCAACATTCCTTTTGCAAATCCCCAACTGCATTTCAACAAAGTTCAAGCAAATGTTTGCCTTGGCACCAGCTGCCTCACAGCCAGCCAGTCGGAACTAAGAAGTTTGGGCTTTGCAATGGGTATGAGAACACCCAGTGTTTTCAGGCACTCTTCCAAAGTGATTACATCCTGAAGCATTTGATTATTGTGCAGTGCAGTTTTATTCTGGTGCTCAGTACTCCTTGTGTGTTAGCTCTTCCTTCATTGTCTGAGCTCATTCCTTATTCTGTTGCTCATACTGTCCCTTTTACAGTTTAATCATCCTTGTCTTATTCTTGTGTAATTACCTTGCTCTCCCAGGACCTCCCTGAAAGTGAACCGTGCTCAACAGGGTATTATTCTGGTAAACTATAAATACAAAAATACAAATCCTATATAAGCAGGAGACCTGGCCAATTTAGTGCTCATACAAATTCAAAGTTAGATTTGCTAAAACATAGGGGCTGGATATTCAAAGGGGGATGTTTAGATTGTGCCCTTTGTGAGTTTCCGACGTGATCCATCTAGGGTCTGCCCCCTGCTAGTTTCAAGGGCTCTGTCTGAGATCTGGCCCCTGCTAGTTTCAAAGGGATCTGTCTAGGATCTGCTCCCTGCTAATTTCAAAGAACTCCCACTAGGATCTGTGCAGATGATCTGGTAATCCTGGCTCACTCCCAGAATGCCACTACCCTAAACCAGAACCTGATCGATGACTTTAACAGGGTATTGTCATGGGTTACTAGTCACAAGCTGGTCCTGAACCTGAAAAAGACACAGGCTATGCTCTTTGGCTCAATGGCTAAAATCAAAGCCTCATTGGCCTGCTTACACGTCACCAGCGCGGATGAATCCTCACTACCCATAGTGAGCTCCATCAAATATCCGGGGGTAACACTTGACCCCCAACTTGACATGGGTAATCATATCCTTAACATCTGCAGGGTGGCAAACTGCAAACTGGGTCTGACCTATAAGGCCAACTATAACCTTACACTGGCAGCCAGGCTTGCCCTAGCGAAGGGTGTGCTCCTTCCCTCCCTCAGCTATGGGCTGCACCTATTTGCTCGCTCCCCAAAGACACATCTCACCCGGTGGTACACTGCTTACAATAACATTTGTCGTTTTGCCTTGGCTGTCCCCGACTCACCCACCATTGTGAGCTATATGAGAAACTCTGCTGGCTCTCACCAGCTAGATACCTTGATTTTGGTTTGGGATGCCTCTCTGGGAAAGTGATCAGAACTAGCACCCCAGGGCTGGCTCAGCTTCTGCCTAAGCTGAATCCCACCCCTACCAACTTAGGTCTCTCACATCAGGGATGCTCAAAGTCCCTCCCTACCCGGACCCTCACGGAGATCGGGACTTTGCCATAAGTGCGCCCAGACTCTGGAATTCGCTGCCTGTGGATATCCGAGCTGCCCCCTCCTATCTGAGTTTTCGAAATTCCCTGTGGGGTTTCCTAAAACTAGCATCAGAGTGTGACTGCCCCAAACTTCCCTAGAGTAAAGTGTAAAATTTTTTGTCTAAACCTCCCCAGGGTGTCTCCATTGGATTCCTGGAGATATTTTCCCCACTGTATCAGTGACTTCTGACTACTCCTGCCTAAAAAGCCTTGGGCATTTTTACAACCATTATTGCTCCACGGTCATAGGCTAACTATGACATATTGCACCTTAGTTTACTTGGTAGAAACTTGTACTACCAAAAGTGTTTCTATTTCTGTCTAACATGTGCATATTTAGAAAAATGTGATGAGCTGTATATACCTGTCCGCAATCCAACTAGCCTAGGGGGTGTATACGACAATGTTATAAGTTATATTATGACCAATCCAGTCCTTGAGCTATGCTCCACTCCTATGTATGATGACCTGTATATATCTGTCAGTTGAACTAGCTAGTCTAGAGTGTATAATCTGAAATGTGCTTATTACTATATGTTTCCCCTAGTGTCACATGTTTGTTTACTGTGACAAAAAACTGTACTCTCTTTGCCGTGTCTCCTTGACTGTTGTTCCTCATGTTGTACTCTCCCGGGTCGTTCCTGAAAATAGGCATAATACTTGTCTAGTGTACTTACCCAGTAAACAAAAGCTAAATAAATAAATAGGATCTGCCACTTCTAGTTTCAAGGTATCTGTCTAGGATCCTTCCTCCTGCTAAGTTCAAGGGATCCATCTAGGATCTCCTGCCTGCTATTTTTTTTTTATGTTATTTTTTTACCCCCCAATTTCTCCCCGCCCCGTGCCCCTGGCACCCACTCCCGTGTGGAGGCACGTGCACGCCACACCACAAGATGCCCTCCTGATACACTGCCACACACCCCGCCTACACTACTTATCAGGCCTCCACCTGGTAGGAGCGGAACTACAGGGGGGGGCGACAACCACCAGGAGAGGAGGCTACATCTTGGTTACTCAGTTCTGCTCCTTCCTCCCCCCCCACTGGCAGCACTCCAACAACCCAAAGTCATTCTCAAGCCCAGGTTGCCAGGCGACGCAAGGTAAGGCATCCTGCACCTCAGCCCTCAGTGTCACCAGGCTGGCTGCCTGCTAGTTTTAAAACAATCCAACTGGTATCCACCCCCTGCTGGTTTCAAGATATCCATCTAGGATCCCCCTACTAGTTTCAAGGGACCCAGCTAGGATCCACATCTGCTAGTGTCAAATGGATCTGTGTAGGATCTGCACCCCCCCCCCCCCCAGTTTCAAAGGCATCTGTCAAAGATCCATCCCTTCTAGGTATGTTAATTATCATAACTTGGATGGCCTGAATGTTATATACTGATCGACTAAATTTGTGTTCCTAACTAGCAACATTGGTGTTAATTAAATGTTGTCACTATGGCTATTGTGTTGGCTGTGCATAGTACCCTGCCCAATATACTGCTGTTGAATCTAGTATGTTGTAGATAGTTTTAGATTGTTTTTTCATGCTTTGTAGTTAGGACTACGTGTACCAGGAATCAGTGTTACATACACCTAAACAGTGTGCTTAGATTATAGCTTAGACAGACCTGTTATTTTAATTAGTGTAGGAACAGTCACCCTTGCTTACTCCCAAGTCCAGTTGTGATCACAGAGTTTCCTGGTTATCTGGAGTCGGGATAAGCACTGAAAATGTTGAGGACCATGGTGGGGCTGGGGATTCTGACTGTATTATGTGGGGTATTTAATTTAATTCAAGTACCAAATGTGTTAGAATGATTGGATGTTACTTTTCCTGAACTCATGCACTGTTTCTAATAAACTTGATGGCTTTTCATATCCAGCCTGGTTAACTATAAAAGGAAAGTTGTTATCACAACTGACAGAATGAGATTATATGAAACTAGCAACTCTAAGTATGCTATCTTCCTTAGTTACAAAAAAGGAATGGGGGGGGGGGATCAGTGATCTGTATTTTGGAAAACTGCTACAGAAATTAAACAAGGTTAGCTTCAGATGTTCTATAACGTATATATTTTTGTTAATGTGTGGAGATGTCCCCCCCAATCCTGGCCATCAGAACCTTCAACAACACAATGCAGAAGTGTTGAGTGGTAGTGGTCTGTTGTCCACTGACTACCCTTTTTAACAAATCATGGGAGGATGATGTGGTACCTGAGGACTGGAGGAGGGTGGATGTGATTCCCCTTCACAAAAGTGGGAGCAAGACAGAGGCAGGAAACTACAGACCTGTCAGTTTGACCTCAGTGGTAGGGAAAATGATGGAATCACTTCTGAAGGAAAGAATTGTTGAGTACCTAGAGGTCAGCGGGGCACAGGACCTAAGGCAACATGGATTCACAGCAGGAAGGTCATGTCAGACAAATCTAATTGATTTCTTTGACTGGGTAACCAAAGTAGTAGACCAGGGAGGGGCTGTGGACATGGCCTACCTAGACTTTAGCAAGGCATCTGACACAGTCTCGCAAAAGATTAATAAACAAATTAGCCAGCCTGGGGAGTGGGTCCCAGGGTGGTAGCCTGCAAAACACTGGCTGGACAACAGGACACAGTGGGTAATAGTAAATGGAGTCCACAGTGAAGAAAGGGGGGTTACTAGTGGGGTACTGCAGGGTTCAGTACTGGGGCCAGTCCTTTTTAATGTCTTTGTAAGTGACATTGCAGAGGGACTGGAAGTGAACGTATGTCTCTTTACAGATGACACAAAGATCTGCAACAGGGTTGATACGCAAGGTGGGGTGGAAAGAATGAAAAGGGACTTGGCTAGGTTGGAGGACTGGTCATATGTATGGCAGCTTAGATTCAACACAAAGAAGTGCAAAGTAATGCACCTGGGAAACAAAAACCCAGGGGACGAGTACACAATAGGGGGTGAGATACTGACAACAACAGAAATGGAAAGGAACCTGGGCGTAGTCATATCAGATGACCTAAAGGTGGGCCAGTAATATAAGAAGGCAGTAAGGAGGGCTGGGGGGATACTGGGATGTATAGGGAGAGGCATCACCAGTAGAAAACAGGAAGTTGTTGGCCCTCTGTACAGACAGTTGGTAAGACCACATCTGGAGTACTGTGTACAGTTCTGGAGACCCCATCTCCGCAAAGACATAGACAGGGTGGAGGCTGTCCAGAGGAGGGCAACCAAAATGGTGCAGGGTCTGCACCAGAAGACATATGAAGAAAGACTAAAGGAGCTTAAGATGTATAGCCTTGAGGAAAGGAGGGAGAGGGGGGACCTGATAGAAACTTTCAAATACCTCAAGGGAATCAACAAAGTCCAAGAGGGTGGCATCTTTCCGGAAAAAAGATGTGCAAGAACTAGGGGGCACAATTTGAAGATAATGGGGGGACGGCCGAGAGGTAATGTGAGGAAGTATTTCTTCACAGAGGGGGTTGTAGATGCATGGAACGGCCTTCCTGAGGAAATCATAGAGTCAAAAACAGTGGGGGAATTCAAGAATGCATGGGACAGACATAAGGCAATTCTAGTGGGGGGTAGGAGGAAGTAGGCTGTTGGTTAACTAGGATCTGCAGCTTATCCGTTAGGTAGGGAAATGGACAGACTTGGTGGGCCAAGCGGTCCTTATCTGCCATCAGATTCTATGTTTCTAATGTGAGAAGTTTAATCCCCAACATGGACCAGGTTAGGGAATGGGCATACCGATACAGACCAGATTTCTTAATCATATCAGAAACCTTTCTAAATTCTAAAACATCAGATACTTATGTAAGCCCTCTCTGGGAGCTTATTAGCTGTGTTCTCGAATTTTGCTGCCTGGTGTCTGGTACTGCCTGCTGGCAGGCAGGGCCTTTGCCCAGGTAGCATACATTGGGGGGAGGAGTGTGAGGGGGGATCTGGGGAGTGGGAGTGAAGGTGAGAGCCAGCTCAGAGTTCAGGGGTTGCGCAAGTTTGTCTGTTGGCCTAGGTTCAGGGCCCAGGGTGGAGGAGAGAATTCGTCTGGGCCCAGAGAGCTTTTGTGGAGCTGTAGGGAGTGGGACCCCTGCGGACAAGAGGAGTAGGAGCTGAGGCCTGGGAGTATGTTGGAGCCTGCCTTGTGATCCCTGGCACCAAGGTAGGGCAGTGTAGAGGTCACACATGTTTCTAGGCCAGTTGGCTGCCACAGGGTCTGGGTGCACAAGTCCAGTGGTGAGAGCCTGTGTTCATGGGGAGCACTGGTGGCAGCTTACTCCCGGTCACCTTCTAGACTGCTCCTGTGTCCACCTGGATACTGCTGCAGCTCAAGTTATGCCCCCCAAATTCTCAGTGTGGTGGGTGTCCGGGACCACCAGGGGCAGCCCCTTTTTATGGCTGTCCCGTGGGGTGCTTGCCAGGCAGCGTGGAACGTGAGTCTGTGGATGAAATGGGTTCCTAAGTTTGTGCCTGGTTTGTCTATAGTACAGGTGCTGACCTTGTGTCTGACTAGTTTTGGAAACCATTTTTTTGAAACAAGTCCTACTATCTCCAAGGTATAGTGCACTCTGCATTTTTGGAGAGAGACTTCCACACCCCCCAAGTCTTTTCAAGTCTATTTTCTAGGTAAGCTTAACACTATTAAAAAAACAGAGCAGATGATCCCAGAAGCACACTGTGTCGGACAGCTAACAGTTACTACTTTATATGATTTTTAACCCCAAGAAAAAACTTGACTGATTGAGAGGAATTTCTGCAGACAGCTACCAGTTGAAGCTATGAGTGATCATTACCCCCAGAAGCAGCTTTCACAGTAATATCAAAGGATGTAGTACAGGCAGCTAAAGATAAAGCTATGAGCGATCACGATCCCCAGAAACAACTTTGAGTTTAACCAAAGGACTTAGTACAGACAGCTACGAGTGACTAATACAACCAGAAGCCATAAAAACAGTATTGCAGTGGGCTAAATACATGCAGCTAACACTGACTTTTGACGACTAAGCATTACACCTAGAAGCAACATTCAGACTACTTGTATTGTGATAGGGTAGGCAGTTCCTGTATCAGCAGTGGCAGTTACTGTCTGTAAGCTGTTACCTACAACCACTGGTTGTACACAGTAGCATCTGCTCAGTTCTCTGATTATGAACTGTCCTATTCAATAAGGTTAGGGAGGACAGGCAGAGTCTCCTGGCATCTCCCTTTGGTGACTGTCCTCGAGGACTCGTACTCCTGCTGTGCCACTCATGCTGGGACTGCTCACATGGGCCCACTAGGGGTCAATGGGTTATGTGGGGCACTGAGTGCTCTGCTTGGCTGGGAGCACAAAAGTCTTCTTGTGCTCTGCAGCTGTCTGGCGAATGTCAGGATGATCAGTGGAGCCCGCACAGTCCAACAGGGGCAGACCCCACTGTAGATGGCATCCTCCATGTGGCAATGGCGGAGAGTTACAGGGCTGATGGTAGCCAGGGATTTCAATCCCACCCTAGTTATGAGCACTGATTAACATCATTAGTACATTTTGTTACTTTTATAAAGGTATTCTCTTAAACAAACATATGAAACTTTAATACATAAACAACAGTAAAATCACACGTGTGTACCTAAAAACATCTTCCTATCACCAGTGTTAAGATGTCTATTTACAAATATATCTCTATGAGCTTCTCACACTTTTGCACCCTCTCTAAATCAGCCTGCAATTATTCCAAGTCCGTGGCTGACTATCACCATGACAACAGCACCAGCTGCAGGTGACTGAGCTGAAATTGCAGAAGCCATGCACTGAAACAGTCTCGCATTCCATTTGCCTTTAGTTACCCCTTCTTTTTTGAAAGTGTCTCAGGGGAACCAGACCAACCATTTGCTTCAAAATGTGCGCTAACAGTATAACATAAAACATTTTAACTGTTCTTTTGCAGCTGTTTCCATGTTAGTTCTAATTCAGGCTAAAATTAAAGGGAGGTTAATGTGTGTAACCTGCAGGTGTACTGAAATAAGGCACCTTTATTTGTAAAAGCAGGGTTCAGACTTGAGCACATTCAGATTAGACTAGCATGATTTTTTAATCTTTGTATTTCTGATTCTATTTGTATGGTTGTACAGTCAAGGTGGAATGTGGAAAGGAAAAGTAGATTAAAGGTACAAGGAAGGAAAATAAAAGAAGGGCAGATAGGTGGGGGGGGCTTAGTATGACCTTCAGAGTGATCAAATCCTGGATCACAGAAAATACTGTTGCAATAGCCTGGATAGAAAAGTAAAAGGATAGATATAGAACAATATTTATATTTATTTGTTAGAGCATATTTTTCCTGGTATTCCCATGGCCAGTGTCATGACAGGGCTGACCCTGTCACATATATATCAAACATCCTTATGTATTATATAAAACAAATGCTAAGAAAGTGTGGTATATGAAGATATAATGTCATCTCGGGGGCTAATTAGCTCAATAAACCCACTAGCCCTTCTGGCTTGTGGGTTATTGGCTAATTAGATCCCTCAATGACATTACATTCTCGTATACCACACTTTCCTAGCATTTATTTTCTGTATATCTATATAAACACATATATGAGATATGTAGTGACCCTAATGAAAATATCACTTATACTTTTCCTGAATGCAGTTTGACTGTACGTTATCATGAGAAACAAAGCCACGAGTGATGTTATTTACAGGATAATATATGGTCTTTGGTTAAAAACCACACTGTAAACACTTTGATAGGTTGCCATGACATCATTGTAAACCTCGAGAGTGCAGCTCGAGAGGTTTTCAGATGTCATGGCAACCTTGAGAAGTGTTCTCAGTGCGGTTGTTAATCAAAGACCATACATTATATTTTATAGTGTATGGGTTATCAAGATTGTGTAATCGCAGATTGAGTTACTTTACTGAATTACTTTATGGAACATTGATTGTTGTGATCATTTCGTCTTGTTAGAACATTGATTGTTGTGAGCAATCCGTTTTGTTAGAACATTGATTGTTGTGAGCATTTCGTTTTGTTATACCATTGATATGACATACTCAAGAAGGGTTAACAACAAAGTTATGTCATATCGATGGCATAACAAGGTTAAATCTGCTTGATTTCAGTTAATAGTAAGGGATCCCCCTAAATTGTAAGGTTAAACTGCATGAGGGAAAATATCAGCAGTATTTTCTTTAGGACCATGGTGTATTTATGCCATGCCTTTTATTATACAAATGGCAAGAAAAAGTCCTGTGTCCTGATTGTTCAGTGGACGCATTCAACAGTAATTTGAGTGCAGCACAAGCTCACTGTATGAAGTTGATGCTCAAAACATTGCTCGATCTGCAGTCTGGACCTCCATTGCCACAATGCAATAAACAGACCTAGAGTGAGAATGACACTGATATATCACTTTAGTTCCATAGTGGCAAAAATACCACTGTTTGCCACTTTGTATACTTACAGGTATGACATGTCTAGTTACTCGATCGATCTGTCTGTCAGTCTATTTATCTATCTGTAGTAAACCATGACAGGGTGTGCATTTAAGGATTTTAATGTGCATCCCAGGGGCGGTGTGAGGCCAAAGGCTGAGAGTCCTTATGTCCCTGGGAAGTGCTTTAAAATCTGTTTAATGCACACCCTGGAGTAGCTGATTACACTTATAAAATGGCTTGTTGTCATTTTAACTATATAAACAACTTCATTTCTAAGTACGTAAATTCTTGAAATAAATTTAAAAAGGAAAGCATTTCAGTTTTGCATAAAAAAGTCTTTGTACTTTTGAAGTGAACACTGTGGTGAGCCAGTGCCAGCAGGTGGTACTGTGACTTGAGTCATTGTGGCCAGTTCTACACTGTGAGATCTTTCACTAGTGTTTCACCTATAGTCAGACTCTCTCCCCTCCCTCCCAGCAGGAGGACTGGGGAGTCTCGGTTTACCTGTAGCGCTTCGACAGCACTAGCGCTGCATACCCTACAGCAACAGCTACAATGCCAACCATCGGCATTGTAGCTATGGGATGTCGGCGCTCACAATTGGGGGGGCTGCACCCCTCCCAACCCTGCACCCCCTCGGTCTCTAGGATTCTAACTCCGAGTTGGACGGGGGGGGCAATCACCCAGTGAGGCAGTCCCTTTCGGCATATTGTTCACCACAGCAGGTGGATTTTGCCCAATTCCTGCCACTGTGGTGGTGTTCGCCGACGGGGTTTTGCTGCGGTGACAGTACACCAGGAGTTTCTCTCCCGGCCACATGAACTCCACAAATGGGGCCAGGGAGTTATGCAGTACTGTTTTTACTTGCAGCTGGAGCTGGATCAACATTTGGACTGCCATTCTCCTCCCAGTTCCGCTTCTGCTCTGCTGCA
The DNA here is from genome assembly GCA_016271365.2 of Neoceratodus forsteri. Lineage (NCBI taxonomy): Eukaryota > Metazoa > Chordata > Ceratodontiformes > Ceratodontidae > Neoceratodus > Neoceratodus forsteri. The sequence goes on from CM057456.1 coordinate 1,394,676,004, forward strand.
CTCGGTTACAACTCTCCCACTCTGCTTCATTCAGCCCCGATTTGTTTCATGCAAAAGTGTGTGTGTGGTTTTTGTTTAGAATGAGTGAGCAGGTTACTGAGCCATTTTGTTATACAGCTCATTTGTGGTTTCTCATGTCAAGGAGTGAAGATGGTCAACTCCTGCTCCACTCAGCCTTGTCTCTCTCGATCCGGTGTGCCTCACTCTGCACTACTTCTTTGTAGAAACCAGGGTTGAGAACAGATGAATATGAGCAGCTTAGCTAAGAATGACAGAAGCCCTTCCTGCTTTTTGGCAACAACATTTAGGTTCACTAACTTGGTATTTTATGTGTTACATATGAGCATACGAATCTGCCGGCAGAAACAGACCACCCGGTCTATCAATGTCTGCCCGAGTGTACAGCTAGCACCCTAGATTGCAGCTGCCCCAACTCCCTCCCCATCTGTCATTCCCATGATGGCCTCAGCCTCCTCCACCCAGACCCTCCCTCTTGCTTTGTCCCACGCCCTCTTAAAAATTCCTACTATCTTACATGATACCACTTCCTCTGGTAGAGCATTCCATTTAGACACCACCCTCTCTGTGAAATAGTGCCTCCTTATCTCCCTCCTAAATCTTCCACCCTCCAATCTTAGTCCATGCCCCCTTGTGTCCCTACCCCTCCTCATTTTAAACACCCTTTCAATGCTAGCTTTGTTTATCCCTCTCAAATACTTGAATGTTTCAATCATATCCCCCCATCCCTCCTCTCCTCCAGTGTGTACATATTCAGCTCATTCAGCCTGTCCTCGTAGGCCTTGCCCTCCATCCCCTGTAACATTTTTGCTGCCCTCCATTGTACACCTTTCAGTAAATTAATATCGCTCTTCAGATACGGACGTCAGTACTGCACACACTACTCCAAGTGTGGCCTGACCAAAGGTCTGAAGTGGGGCAGGATCACCTCCCTATGCCTGGATGAGAAACCTCTTGTGATACAGCCCAGCATCCTGTTGGCCTTAGCTGCTGCTTTCCTGCATTGGGCAGAGTTGTTCATGCTCTCTGTTACCAACACCCCTAGGTCCTTCTTTTCTTCAGTGATCCCCAGCCTCACCCCTCCCAACCAATAGTCCCTCCTTGGGTTCTTTTCCCCGAAGTGCATAACCTTGCACTTTTTCGCATTGAATCCCAGATGCCACTTCTCTGACCATACCTCCAGTTTGGTTAGGTCCCCTTGTAGTTGTTTCCATTTATCCTCTTCATCTACCACTGTCCCCATTTTGGTAAAATCTGCGAACAGACTAACCCTGTTCCCAACTCCGCATGCAATATCTAAGATAAAGAGCCCAAACAGCACCGGGCCTGGCACCGAGCCCTGCAGCACACCACTCATCACTGGTCTAGGTGTCGAGAGCTCCCCTCCCCCCCACTACCACCCATTGCAGCCTCCCCTGCAGCCATTTCTTTATCCGGTTTGTAAGCTTTGTCCCCACCCCCGCAGCAGTCAGCTTCCCTCCCAGCGTCCCACGAGACTCTGAATTGAAGGCCTTGCTGAAGTCCAAGTACAGGACATCTAGAGCATGACCCATATCCAGCTCTCTTGTTACCCAGTCGTAATATTCTATTAGATTGATCTGACAATACACTTCCGAGATGACCCCGTGCTGCCGCCCATCCTGGAGGTCATTACCCTTGAGGAATAATACCAGCCTCTCCTTCAGTATCATCTCCATAAGTTTGCCCACTATGAAAGTGAGATTGACAGGCCGATAATTTCCTGGCTTATCCCTAGGGCCACTCTTGTATGTGGGCACCACATGGGCCACCCTCCGTTCCTGAGGCACCCATCCCATGTCCAGGGAGGTGCTGAACAGGTCTGCCAGCGGCTTGGCCAACACTTCTGCCATCTCCCTCAGTACCCTGGGGTGGATGCCATCAGAACCTGGTGCCTTGTCCACCCTTAATGCCCTCAGACACTCTAATTCTGTACTCCCTTGATCATTCCGTCTGTCATCTCCTCCCCCCACCCTCCCAGTCCATGGTGGTAGTGGACCATCCTTCTCCTTCGTGAAAACAGAGCAAAAGTATTCATTTGGTACTTCCGCTTGTTCCTCTCCCTTTTCCACCCACTCCCCTCCCCACTTTATCTTTATTATATGGCCTCTGCACTTCCTCTTTTCCCTGACATATCTTAAAAAGTCCTTCTCCCCTTCCTTGATGCCCATTGCTGACCTTAGCTCCCTGGAGGCCTTGGCTACTCTCTCTCATTTGGTCACCTCCTTGGACCAACTCACATAAGCCTCCCTGTCCTCTTCCTTCCTCGTTCTCCTGAACTTCTGGTATGCAGCTCTCTTCACCCCCATCCCCTCCAACACTTCTCTGTTCAGCCAGCATGGTTTCCTAGCTATGCACTTCTTTCTCCTAGTCCTGGTGCAAGCTTCTGCAGCCTCTGTTAGCCCAGTTTTAATAATTTCCCACTTTTGCTGTGCATCCATCTCTGGCCTAATACCCTGAAGTCTCCCTTGCGGTATTTCTCTCATCGTCCCGAAGCCTGTCCTCCTAAAATCCACCACCTTTGTTACTGTGCCTCCAGACTCCCTGCCCAACTTGAGAGTGAACCACACTGTTTGGTGGTCACTACCAGCTAATGGGTCTTCCACCCTTATTTCCCTCACTGCCTCCCCATTTGACAGCACCAAGTCCAGCATGTTACCTAGTCATGTTGGTCCACTGACCAGCTGTGTCAGGAGACCATCTTGGATCGCATCCAGGAGCACCTGCTCCCTGGCACTGGAGGTGGCAGGGTGCTCCAGTCTACCCCCGGCAGATTGAAATCCCCCACAATCGCCACACTCCCCTTTCTACACACCCTCCTTATTTGCTCCACTAACTCGCTGTCCAGTTCCACTGATTGGGCTGGTGGTCTGTAACCACCCCCAGCCTCAGCTTTCTACCCTTGGAGTCCAGAAGCTGCATCCATAGTGCCTCTGTCTTCCCTTCCTCCCTCTCATCTCTTGTACATCTGATCCCTTCTCTCACATAGAGTGCCACCCCACCCCCTCTCCCAATGCCCCGGTCTTTCCTGTAAATTTTATACCCCAGGATTGCCAGATCTCAGTCATGGTACTGGGTAGCCCAAGTCTCAGTCACTGCAGCGACGTCCACACTCCCCTCTGAAAGGAGCGCCTGAAGCTCTGTTGTTTTATTACCCAGGCTCCTCGCGTTTAGGGAGACCACCTTCCAACCGTTCCCATCCGCCCCCCCCCCAGCTCCTTGGTCTGCCCCGTCCTCTCAGTGGTTCCCTCCCCTTACCCTCAACATTATCATGGGGGAACAGTACGTTTTGCACTCCAACCTGGTGACCCTGCATGCTCCCTCCCTGTGCTGCTTCACCACTGCCTTTACCCATAATTAGGGGGTGTGAGCTAACTGGGCTCCCCTTTCAGACTCTCTTCCTATCAGCAGTCCCTTGCTACCCCCATTTAAACTGTGTTAAATTAAATAGTATCATCACAGAAATGTATTCTCAGGAGAGACTGTATGAGCATCCCTGGATGCTGTGGTGGTGGTGCTTAGCCTGAGATTGTGTAAAATCCCTGTTGTTTTCAGCAGAGGTCCCAGTATATAGTTTGAGCTCTGTCTGGAAAGTCATAATTGTTTAAGGTGCAGGAAAATATAATTTACCTTAATTTTTCAATATTATTTCTGTTGCATTTGATTGTTTCAATGTCTCACTCCAAAGTTTTAGCTATACCTTGAGAAAATATTTATTTTCCAGGAGTCAGTGTAAATGATGTTTGAGTAGGACTGTTATGTAATTTATGTATATTTGTTGTTGGCCATGTTATGAGTGATTGATGGGCGAGTAGAACTGTTATATATTTTAAAACATTATTGTTTGTCGTGTTATTTATGTTTATAAAATGGGTAAGGAAAACTGAACATTCTCATTGGCTGAAAATGAAGTGTCAAATATGTTTTACACATAGTAAAAAAAAAAAAAGTACTGGCAAGTAAATCAATGACTGCACTGCACAAAAAATCAGTGTACAGTTAGAACATTCGCATTTGAAATGCCGCCATTGCTTTTTTCCCCTGCTAAGGCAGCTCATCCCTATCAAAGAAACTGGTGCTGTTCTGTTTTCATTTCTTTTTTCTCCACTAAGGCAGCAGCATATTTCCCCCTTCAAAACCCCGCTCCTGACAACTCACCACTCGCTTCATGAGCAGCTGTCTCCCTGCCTGTTTTCAATGTTATCCCACAAAGGAAAAAAAAAAACACCACCAAGAGGTTTTTTTCTATACTAACTTCATACTGGGCTGTTTTTCTTTCGTGTTGTCACTTCCATTACTGTAGCGCGTCTCCTCCATCCATCCCCAATAGAGTACTCTTCACATCTGTAAACTCTCTTTTCTTTTTTAATGTTTGACATTTTCAAATGAAGCTCACAACTCTTTGCTAGTTTCCTGATAGGAGAGAGTGTGTGTGTGTGTGGTGTGGGGGATGCAGACGGTACCTCTGCTAAAACTGCTCGCTCCGTCTCTACATTGTGTGTGTGTCTCTCTCTCTCATACACGCTGTCTCAGTTCCACTTGCTATGATGGCAGTTGTCTCCACTTCAAACAGTTGACACTACCTCTCTCTCCCAGTTCCCATCATAGCATCCTTCTCACATGCAACAAAATGAAACCAGTACTACTGGTGACATATAAGGTCAAAATCTGCACCGAATAATTGTACAGCAGGCAGAAGGACTATTTTAGCCTAAATTACAGTAAGAAACTTTGTTTTGTCTACATAGGAAAATGAATTTCTCACTGTAAACATTAATAGAAAAAATGTAGGCCATTTTATAAGTGAAATAAGACACTCCGGGGTGTGCGTTGAACATATATTACCGCACTTCCAGGGGCTGAAGGCATGAGGCCGCCGCCCCTGGGCATGCGGTAATATATGTTCAATGCACACCCCATCATGTCTTATTGCTTACATGAATGTTATTCTGGTCGTCCATGAAAACGGGTCTTTGGCCCATGGATTTACCAGATTTTAAATAAACAAAACAGAACAAAATAAATGATTAAAAATATGATAGGATTCTGGAAGTGTACTTTTTCTTAAGGTTATGAACAGTTTACAAGAAATTAGTATAAAAATGTGGTAGTAAAGGCTAGGATTTTCAATATGGTGACTGCTGGCTTTTTTTTTACTTTCTGGTTGGAGGTTTAGTGATATTGTTCAGTAAGTAGTTTTTTTAGGGAGGAAAATGAGATTCAGCAGCTGACTGTGTAGCTTTAGAGACTTAATGTACAGTCAGCTGACATTTCTCCACCAATGAAATTACTAGATTTTCTCTTTCCATTTTATATATGTATATATTCATGGCAAAAAACTCTGTTTAATGCATCAGTTAGGGTTGTTCCACAGTGACAAAGGCGAGGAAATTCGATGTTAGGGTTAAAACCCTAACTCCGCATCCCCCCCAAGCACCACACACACACACACACATGCACATGCAAGTAGTGGGGGAGGACCAAGGCAATACAACCAATCACAGACAACCAGCAGCAGGTAACAGAAATAACATACAACTGTCTAAAGCATTACTACAAGACATATTTCTGGGTGTTTTCCCCCCGAAAAAAAAAAAGACATGGCTAGCATCCTCAGGGCTCGACTCAGTGAACACAACAAGAATTGTGTCCCTAGAGGGTCTCAAATTTAAATGCCAAGCATTTCTGTGACCACCAACTGAAAACAAGATGGCTGATTTGCAACACTACAAGGGTCATTTGCGAAAGTAACTTTTCCCATTGACTATAATATGAAACTTGTTTTTTGAATAACTTTTGAACCATTTAATATTTTTTCACGAAATCTTTGAAAGGCACATTGGGGACTCCGGCTGCATGTTCCCTGAAGTTTTCGGACCAACTGTGCAAAATTTGCAGGCTGTAGGCGCGAGCAAAGAAACACGTGAACAAATTTAATTTCTACATTTTGTGGCACTCTGTAGCTCTGCAACCATACATCCAATCGTAACACAACTTGGCAGGTCTAGAGGATAATGGTACCAGACCGTGCATTTCAAATTTCAGCTAAATCTGTCATACGGGGGCAAAGTTATTAAGCTGCCAAATTTCAGATTTAACCATAAATGGGGTACTCAACCCTAACTATAGTGGCACTACCGTGCCATTATTATATGACACATCGCCGTGGCTTATGCCACTGTGAGGTTACCACGTGTCAAAAGTTCTAGTGAAAATAAATCAAATCATCCCACAGGTCCCTATTATATATATTAGGGACCTGTGGGATGTCGTGTTATTTTCACTAGAACTGTTGACCATAAATAACTTCTCACGATAACATGGCTCCTAGCGATATGTTCAAATCATAGCGCAAGTGAAAATAAATCATTTATTCCCACAAGGTCCCTGCTGTGTATTTCATTTGTGCAATAGGTAGGGACCTTGTATTTCAGCTTTTTTTATTAGTTATTCTTTTTTAAGTAAAACACAGAAACTTTATTGGTTTATTTTGTGAAATGAACCCACTCCCCTTCTGTGTGTCATTGCCGTGGACACAATGTCATGATGCCGCACTTCAGCTGCAATGTTGCAACTCATTGGTGGTTGCTGTGGCTGAGTAGAAAATTGTCGGCCAAAATGGTGGCCGACTTTAGCGAGCAGAGACCCAGGAGAGTTTTTACGACTCACGGGTGACCTGCTTTTTGTGGTTCTGTTCCTGTAGGATTTCCACAATGTCCTGCACTGGTTTCATTTCAAGCTTCTCAAGGTCAGCACTAAAAAAATGGTGTCTATGACCCTTGGTACCAGCCATAAATTGGCCAGGCTCTCGAGACTTCTGGTCCTCACCACGTTGGATGGTTCCTCTCTTGAAGCAGTGCTACCTTTCAAGTACCACGGCATGTGGCTTAATAGTAAGCTTGACTTGTCAGCCCACATCAATGTTATCCATGCGAAACTCTGTCCTAAGCTTGGTGACTTGTACCATAGCAAAGATTCTCTAACCCTGCCAATCTGCCATGAGCTGGCCACCAAAATGGTGCTCCTGGTCCTTGATTAGGCAGACGTGGTCTATGGCACAGCCCCCTCTGCTTCTCTAGCCAGACTGGGAACCCTTTGCAGTGCCTTTTGTTGCTTTTTGACTAACTCTTCTCCATGTATGCACTACTGCTCCCTCTATTCCTCCCTGTCCATCCTCCCTCTACCTTCACATGCCAGTCACACAGCACTTCCTTCATCTCCAAGTACTGGTTTGGTTCTCTTCCATCCTACCTCTCCTCACTCTTCTTTTCTGTCCCCCCGATCCATGTTCCCTCCACTCTAGGGAACAGCAGACCTTCTCCACTCTTCAGCCCCATTCCTGTACTGGGCAGTCTGCCTTCTCCTATCGCTTGCAATCACTCTCGAACCAGCTTCCTCAATCACTTCGCTATTTCACCTCCTTAGGCTCCCCCAGGCGTCAGCTGAAACTCCTCCTACCACTAACATGCACCTGTTTCTCATAGGAGGTCCCCCTTAGTGATTCTGATGTTCTAGGTTTTTGGTTCCCTACTGGTCCCTAGTGCGTAGTTTTGACTGCCGTTGTACTGTTTAGATGCCGACTGTCAGTTGTCCACTTGCACTTGTGCAACATATTTGCACTTTAACCTGTTCCATGTTTGTACCAGTGAAGTAGTCTCATTGCACAGTGTCTGCACTTTTTGACCGTATCATGTAAGGTGCTGTATTAGGTTTCACTGTTCTTCCTGAGACCCTTCCCCCACAGGTCACAGCTGGAAGTGAGCCATGGCTCAGTGTGCCTTTCCCGGTTACCAATTTTCAAATAAATAAATACACAAATTCTGTTTTCATTAAGCTGATAAAATTGTTTTTTTTTAATATTCTGATATGTAGTGGTGTCTGGCAGGCAACAGGTAATCCAGTGAGATAGCTGTAATAGAGCCAGTGGGACCGGCAGCTGTGGGTGGCATGTATGGAGCAGGCATAGGCGAGCTGCAGTTTAAGAATCTTTATTTATTTATTTATTTTAAATTGCTCAAACATGATGTTTCTGTGGTTTATTGGTGCCTGAGGTGTTTTTGTGGTTTACTGGTGCCAGGGACAGAGCAAAGTGGAGTGAGGCAAGCTGGAAGTGAGTGAGTGTTGTTGGCAGCCGACGAGAGCACATGAGAAGGAATAAAGACTGCATCTTTATGAAGAGTTTAAAAGTTAAAAACATTTAATGCTTTTCTTGCTACATTTGTGCTGAGCCTAGCAGAGCATAACAGAAGGGATATGAGAGGCAGCTTGATATAGCTGAAGTGGGCGAGCAAGTGGGAGGGAGGGTGGACTGGGAGAAGAGAATATTTAGCGTAAGCTTTACATTTCGAAAAAACTTATTTTGGTGTGTATTTGTGCTAATTCTCGGGGGTTAATTCAGAACACATTTTATTGGATGCTGTACAAAGAAATGTGGAATTTTCGAATTTGGATTTTTGTGTCGATGGTAAGAACAAAAGAGATTTAAAGCTGGAGAAGGCGTGCCAGCAGGCTGGCAGGGATGGGGCGAGGGGGATGACATGTTTACTACACACATAAATAAGTGTGGATGAATTTACTGTGCTTATAAATGTAAAATTCTACATTTATACACACGGTAGCTCAGATGAATGAATTTATCACCCTGTTATGTATACTAGAGCAGATTCAGTAGACCGTTAAGCCAGGTTCTGTTGGCAATTTCGTATGCTCGTACATCACTATTGCATATATATGGGATGGGATACACACTGGCCAGACTCAGGATATGCCATTTATCATCAAGAGTGAGGGGGCAGGACTATAACTCATGAGTTGCAGAGCCATGGGTGAGTTATGAAAGTTCTGCCCACTCACAAGTGATAATAAATGTCATATTCTGAGGTCATTGTGTGTCCAATTTATACAATATATTTAACACTAGAGCTTTCAGATTGGTTCTTTAAATGAATTATAAACTGTTTTTTTTTATTTCGCTGTTCTAGGTGCAGCAGAGGTCATTGTGATGTCATCGGGCATTATTCAGACAAAAAACCTCAGTGCAAAAAGCACTGAGGCAAGGGTTATCCCAAAGGGCATTGGCAATAAAGCCAAGTTTCGTAGAAATACAAAATCACACATACCCCCATAATTCAAACATCGTGGGATGTATATGCAAATCACCATTAAATTTTAGGCTGGTTGGGCTTTAAGCAGGAATGCATGTTGCCATTATTCAGGCTGCTTTCCCATTGGTTAAGAGCCCCTTTGTGACCCACCTAAAGTAATGATAAATGGTGATAACTTACCTAGAATAATGATAAATGATTTATCATCATTTTAAGTCTTCAGGCCATAGAGATAAATCATGTATCTCTGTAAAGGTTTCATTTTCACCTACACTGTATAAATATATAGGATCATTGGCCCTTACGTCCCATCTGCCTGTGGAGAATATTCCCCGGGATGAGATCCTAATCCTCTTAGTTTGTGACACCTCAATGTTTACCACAGCAGCAGATTGTGATGTCACAAGGAGGGGGTTATGACCTACATTTTTTTTTTTTTGTGAGTGTGTGTTATTTCTTTTCTCCCCACGGTACCATGCTAGCCACTCCTTTGGGTGAGCCAAGGATGCTTCTGACCTGTCCTGTCCCCCGAGCCTTCGCTCTCAGATGGCATCCGCCCCGGAGTAACCCGGCATAACACTTCGCCGGTTGGCTTCCCCTTCTCCGAGGGGGAAGGCAGCAGCCTGGGTAGGGCGAACAGACCAGCGCAACATCTTGACCCTGAGGTGCTGCTGAGGTGGATGGCTGCAGGGGCATTTGACGGCCTCGGAGATCCAGGCAGCCGTCATCCGGCATAACACGGAGCCATTTTTCCATTTTCTTATTACGCTTCCCTCCTGCAGCATCGTGCAGTGCTCCTGGTCTCCACCAGAGGCCGCTGCTAACTGACGTCAATTCCTAACCCACCCCAGGAGAGGAGAGCAGTCCTGCGGACGCTCGATCCTCCCCTGCCCCTGCCAGCCCCCAGCGTCCCGAGTCCATTCTGGAACCCGGGTTGCCGGCATGGGTCGAGGTGCATTTTTTTTTTTTTGATAAAATTAAGTGATCTTATATAGGATTGTGTAGCATATTATTGGGTCTTGTTATACTAGACCTGAGGGTATTTTATCTACTGGATACACAGGATGGATCCAGTGACTTAGGCAGGCAGTGTTGTGAGTTTTTTTGCTCAAATCTATTATTAAACTCAACACAAGCAATTTCAGACAATGTTAAATACTTGGGAGTGTTGAGGAAGAGATCCTCATACGATCTTGGGAATTATCTGAGCCCTGTGTTATGGCTTATATCTCGTCTAGCTTCCTTTCTATCATTATTATTACATCTCATGCTACGTTTGTCCAGTGATGTTTAGACCAACCCTGGGCCCTTTGACTAACGCAAACCCTTCTCATAATCATAATTTGTAATCATGGGGGTTTGCAATTCGCACATTTAAATGTACGGAGCATAAAATGAAAGAAAACCATGAAATTGAGGCCTGGGTAGATCAACATGACACGGACATTTTATGTCTGACTGAATCATGTTTGAAACCTTCTATAAAAAATAAATTCTACACCACAGGGGGTTATAAAATGTTTTAAAAAGACCGAGTTGGTAAGAAAAAAGGGGGATGGAATACTTGTTTATTACACGGATGAATTGGAAATAAGTGAATTAAGCTCTAGTTATACTTCAATTATCATTTGTGAGTGGCTACTTCTTCAGTTATAATTAGGGAGATGTTACAAGCTAAAAATATGCATGGTTTATAATCCCCCAAAGCTGGGTATCAAGGGTTTAAATGATTTTCTGGAACTTTTTGGCTCCCTACATAATGGTGAAGACCTGCTGGTGATGGAAGATTTTAATATTAACTGGATTCCTGTATACCGCTGAAGAGGCTGACAATTACTGACGACTTTTGGGACTTGAATAATGGGGCTTTTTTTTTTTGCCCAGGACCCCCCTTCTGTACAAGACTACATGGAGTATATTTTATGTATATCAAAAATGTGGTGATGTGATGCCATAACCATTCTATGCCATATATAAGGATTTGTGGATGTTAATTGTCTGCTTACACAGAAAATTAATAAACATAAGTTAAAAAACATAACTGGATTCAAACAACATGAAGTCTTGCTGTATTCTGACTATATGCAGTTAGCCCCATCACTTGAACTGCTCTGGAGATGAAAGGGTTAACCCAATGCCAAGGCATAGAACATTGAGCTCGAGCTCAGTTTTCAAACTCTTATCCCTGGTACTCCTCAGTGTAACCTTCAGATTCTTTACTCTGCTTAACTGTGAAGTCGCTCCAGCGATCTCCTTCGCTTCGGTTCAAGTAAAACTCTGTCTGTCAACCGTTTTCTTATTTTTTTCGGTATTCAGATCTCTGTCTGTGGTACAGTAAGTGTATTTAGTAGGTAGCTCAAGTTTTGTTGGTAGAAATTGTTTTTTGTTCGGTTTCTTCCCAGTCGGTCCGGTTGGGAACTGAAGCAAATTCTGTATTGGTTTTTCTTTGTACTTTTTCTTCCTTTTGTACTGTGGTTTCCGGTACCTATCGGATCCTAAAAAAACACAAAATTTTCTTTGTTTTTTTAACCGACCCATGACACGGTTGGAACCGATAGGTTTGTAGTTGCTGGCTTAAACGCTGGTAAGGGTAACTTATTATTTTATAAGCATTTCTTTTTTTTATAGGCATGTCTGAGAAACCCAGAAAGAATACTGGTCCCACTAGGTTTCAGTACTGCACAGAGTGTGGAGAGGCCTTTACTAAGGCTGAACCCTACCTCATCTGTTTATATTGTCTGGGGTTTTACCACCTCAAGGAAGACTGCCAGATTTGCAAAAACTTTCCCAAAGCCACTTTAGATAAATGTTTAAGTAGGCTGAAGGAAAGGACCAGCCCAGTTCAGTTCCAACCAAACCTGAGGGGGTGCCCACTGACCTGGACGATACCTCCTCGAACAAAAAGAAAAAGCACAAGTCAGCCAGTTCAGATCCCAGTCCCAATGTTCCGACCGCTGAAGAAATAGCTAAAGTGATTACTATTGTACAGTCGCTTTGCCCAGTTCCAACCGAACCAACACCGACTCAAAGACGATCGGTTTGGTCAGAATTTTCTGCTTCTGAATATGATGCTGAAGCATTTTATGAGGGCGATTGGGAAGGAGTAGAAGATTATGAAGAAGAGGGTTATGAAGGCCTAGATGAGACATCTCCCCAGACAGGCCTTATAATGTGTCTCCTCTGAGACTCTCTGAGTCCCCCCCCCCCATTTCTTGTTCTACAAGAAAGTGGCAGATACTCTTACTCTTCCAGTGGAAGAGGCTGAACAGGATCAGGAGGAACCTGACTATGTTGAGATGATGGATGTCCCAGAGTCCAAAAGGGTGTCTTTCCCTCTGCATAAATCCCTGGGGAAGCAGACACAAAACATTCTTCAATTTCCAACATCCATACCCACTGTGGATAAAAAGATGGACAGGAGGTATACCTTGTCAGGTCCTGGGACGGAATTCCTTACAAATCATTGCAGCCATGTTGGGGTAGTGCAAGCTGCAGCCTGTGACAATGCTAACATTCCCCTGGCATCTCACCCCCCAGATAACAGGAAAGTGGATGCCATGGCAAAGAAACAGTACTTGGCATCCTCTTTGGGGCTCAGGCAAGCTACTTACATGGCATATACAGCCAGATACCAGAAATCTATGTGGGATACGGTTCTGGAGCTGGCTAAGAATACCCCTTCCCAGCTGGCCAAGGAGCTGGAGCAGGTGGCTGTGAATGGTATTGAGGCATCAAGGGTCCAGTTTCATGCTGCTGTCGACTCGAATGATGTACATTCCAGGGTTATGGCTACATCTGTCTCCCTGAGGAGATTTGCTTGGCTCAGGTGTACCAGTCTATCACAGGATACCCAAACCAAGGCCATGGATTTTCCTGTCATGGGTGATTCTCTGGAGAGCAAACAGAGGCTTACATGAAAAAAAATGGATGAATACGGACCACCTTTAGGAGTGCTGCAGCCAAGGAAAAGCAGGTCACTCCTCAGAAGCAACAATCTAGGGCTGGCAGGGGCAGGCCTTTTCATAGGCCTTTTTACCAAGCCCAGGCCTCCTTTCTTTCCAGCAGAGGGGGTTCTTTAGGGGAAGAGGCAGAAGGGGGATGACCAGGACTTCATCCTCCACTCAGTCTAAGCCCCCTACCAAACAGACACCTTGGGGTGTCAGTCAGGGTCGCCTCCCCAGTTCCAGTAGGGGGCAGGCTGGCTCACTATTTCCAGGACTGGAAGTCTATTACTTTAGACAAATGGGTCCTGGAAGTAGTGAGCCAGGGACTTGCTCTCAGTTTCAAAAGGTTCCCAAAAATGAGAGCAAGGTCTTTCAGTCCTCCCTCCCCCTTGGAGATGAAGGCCTTAGAGGCAGAAGTCTCCTCTCTACTACTTCTACAGGCAGTAGAGAAGGTACCTCTTTGTCACAGGGGAAAAGGACTGTATTTCAGATACTTCCTTACCCAGAAAAAAACAGGGGAGTGGTGACCCATCCTAGATCTAAGATACCCAAACAAACATATACTAAAGCCAAGGTTCAAAATGGTGACTCTGGGAATAATTCTTCCCTCTCTGAGACTAGGAGATTGGCTAGCCTCCCTGGATCTCAAGGATGCCTATTTCCACATACCTATCAGACATTCCCACAGAAAGTACCTCAGGTTTGAGTTGCCATCAGGTCACAAGCTTCTGGACTCCTTAGGATTCATCCTAAATCTAGAAAAGTCTGCTCTGGAACCAGCCCAGCTTCTCACATTTATATGGCTGGAACTGGTCACTGTCCAGGCAAAGGCCTTTCTTCCTCTTTCAAGGGTACAGTCCCTCATCACCCTGGCTTCCTCTTTTCGTCCACTAGTGTCTCGACCAGCCAGGCACTTCTTACAGTTGCTAGACCACATGGCAGCTTCCACTGCAGTAGTGCAAGGGGCAAAATTTCAAATGAGAGAAATTCAGTTTCATCTAAAATCTTTTTGGTCTCAGAAAAAAGACCCTCTCTCCAAGTTAGTTCCAGTATCTCAAACTCTGGTTCAGGCTCTCCAGTGGTGGTTGAAGGAGGACAATCTAAGACAAGGTGTCCCTTTCCTCAATCAGGTTCCTACAGTGATTCTCACCATGGATGCTCTCTGCTGGGATGGGGAGCCCATCTGGATTAGCTCACTGCTCAGGGAACATGGTCTCCTCAGGCGTCTCTCCTGCACATACATCTTCTCAAACTCAGGGCTGTCTTTCTAGCATGTCAGACATTCTCAAACACAATTCAGGGGAAAGTGGTGCAGATCAGGACAGACAACACCACAAACATGTGGTACATCAACAAGCGCGGGGTGCACTCGGTCCTCAGCCTTGTGCATGGAAGCCATGAAAATATGGTCACTAGCTTATTCCCTTCAGGTTTCCGTGATAGCTGGGCATCTCCCAGGGAAGGACAATGTACTGGCAGATGCTCTCAGCAGGATTTCTCAAGGTCACCACAAATGGGCCCTAAATCCTCTAATTCTTCAAGCCATTTTCAAGAGGTGGGACACTCCAGAGATAGACCTCTTTGCAGCCCTGGACAATCACCAGCTTCCTTTATTCTGCTGCAGACCCCCTCTTTTGGGGTCTGTTCCCCAAGATGCTCTCCTATTGGATTGGACAAGCAAGTTTCTGTATGCTTTTCCTCTGATATTCAGAGTTCTGGTCAAGATCAGATCTCAGCCTTGGACAGTGATCCTAGTGGCTCCAGACTGGGCCAGGCAGCCATGATATTCCCTACTATTGTCAATGTCAGTGACAATTCCACGTTGTCTTCCCAGACAGTGCAATCTCCTCACCTCCTCGCAGGGGAGGATCCTGTATTCCAACCTTCAGACTCTCGGACTCAAAGCTTGGCTCTTGAGGAGCTAGAATATGCAAGCCTGCATCTTTCCCAATCAGTCTTGGATATTCTTAGGGTTAGTAAAAAAAAACTTCCACTAGAAAAACTTACAATTGCAAATGGAAGAGATTTGGTTTCTGGTGTTCTCAGAGGCATATTCAGTCGAATTCAGCTGACATCGCCACTGCTTTGGACTATTTGGTACATCTTCACAGTTTAGGCCTCAGGCCTACCACTCTCAAAGTGCATTTGGCAGCCATCTCTGCCTTTCTTTCAGCTGGGAAGGGCTCTTCCTTAGCCTTCCATCTAGTTTTCAAGACATTTTTCAAAGGTCTGGTTCATATCAATCCTCCCTTTAGGGACCCTACTCCTGTTTGGGATCTGAATATCTGTATTGCACAGCTTATGCAGCCCCCCTTTAAACCATTATCTTCAGCTGAGCTAAAATACTCAACTTGGGAAACTGTTCCTGGTAGCCATTACCTCTGCCGGGAGAATCAGTGAACTACAGGCTTTATCAGTGGAACCTGATTTCATTTCATTTCACAGGGATAAGGTGGTCCTTTGAATGAACAGAAAGTTCTTCCCCAAGGTGGTATAAGACTTCCATTTGAACCAGTCTCTGTCATTGCCTGTATTCTTCACTGACCATTCTTCCTCTTGGGAGAGAAGACTACACAACCTTGATGTAAGGAGGGCCCTTAGTTATTATACAGAACACACTAAGGTCCATAGAAATGACTGTTCACAGCTGTTTCTCACTTATGGAAAAGTGGAAAAAGGTAAGCCTGCCACTAAGAGAACTATTGCCAGGTGTATTGTCTCCTGTATCCAGTTCTGCTATTCAAAGTTGGGGAAAGAGCCACCCTCAGGCCTGCGGGCTCACTCCACCAGAGGTACAGCTGTTTCGGTTGCTGCAGCTAAAGACATACCCTTAGTGGAAATCTGTAAAGCAGTCACCTGGAAAACTATTCACACATTTACCAAGCATTATTCTCTTGACATCCAGTCCAGAAGTGATGCTAGGTTTGGCACAGCAGTGCTACAGAGCCTGTTCCCAAAATAGGTTCTGTAACTCCCTCCTCCAAGGGGGTACTGCTTGGTAGTCTGCATTTAGTCAGAATACAGCAAGACTTCATGTTGTTTGAAGAAAAAATTGCTCACCATAGTAATATTGTTTCTTCAAATGGAGTCTTGCTGTATTCTGACCTCCCTCCCTGCCTCCCCTCCTGGAACCTAGTTGTTTTAGGATGTGGGCTGGCAGGCGCAGTGCTGCATCCCAGAGGTGTGCCTGGGTTACCTCTTCTTAGGATGAGGTTTTTGTTGTTATTTTAAATATATATTATTAAGTTTTACTACCTACTTGGATTCTTTTGGGGGTTTTCGACTTGAGTCTTTTGGACCCTAAAAATCTGTTTATTGCCTTTTGGCACAACAGTTTAAAAACAATTTCTATTTAATAGTTAGTTAGCATAGTGCTCGTAAGAATCTGACGGTTACACTGAGGAGTACCAGGGACAGAGGTTTGAAAACCGAGCTCGAGCGCAACGTTCTATGCGTTGGCATAGAGTTGACCCTTTCCTCTCTGGAGCAGTTCAAGTGTTGGGGCTAACTGCATATAGTCAGAATACAGCAAGACTCCATTAGAAGAAACAACATTACTGTGGTGAGTAATTTTTTCTTCCTGAACTTGAACCTGAGATTGAGTCCTTGATTACTAATGCTGGCTTATGCTAGCTTATAACTTCCCATACTAGAATGAATTTGGCTAGTAAAAAACACTTTACCCTAGATTGGGTCCTTACCAACAAACCCTCAAAGGTACTGAGTAGTGGCACATTTCCAGATGCAGTGAGTGATCACTTGCCAATTTACTGCACCTTGAAAGGTAATGGGGCAAACCTCCACCTAGTTTTATTACCTTCAGGAAATTTACCACTTATATACAAGATGGATTATTAAGGGAATTAAATATGATTGATTGGTCTTTCCTCAATGCCATTCCAGAGGTGGATATAGCAGTTGATTATTTTACAACCTCCTTATTTACATTGCAGGAAAAGTTCTTACCTAGGAAAATTAGAATGGTCAGAGTGGTGGTTAATCAATGGATTACCCCAGACTTGTTTCGTCTGATGAAGTCTAGGGATATTGCTTGGTATCAATTTAAAAGAACTAAAGGTGAAAATGATTTTAACAACTACCATTGGTTAAGAAATGAAATGCAAAATCAAGATAAGGCAAATTAGATCTGATTTCCAGTTAAATTAACAGAATAGGAAGTTAAATAATCCGAGAAACTTTTGAACAGCAATCGAATCCTTTACAGATCCAACTATTAAGCAGCAGACTGACCTATTTTATAATAACGGTAACACAATCACTAACTCAAAAGAAATAAATGAGGCCTTTCTTAATAAGTCTGTTGATTTATCCCACTACACAAAGGACTTCTGTCCTATTGATTATTCCAAAGTTTCCCACCCAAACCTGGCCGATAATTAAGTTTGCCCTTTTTATTTTCATGCAGTAAAACCGAAACAAGTATGGAAATTACTGAAACAAATGTCAGCCAGTAAGAGTGCTGGAAAAGGTAGTCTTGAACCTAGATTTTTAAAGTTAGTTGCTGCTTACATCTACTTTGGCTAAAATGTTTACCCTTTCCCTGATAACCGGACAGTTCCCCAGTCAATGGAAACAGACAATTATCAAGTCAATATTTAAGGGCAGAACATTAAGTGACATGGACAGCTATCGACCAATATCTTTACTGCAGCCCTTGAGCAAACTTTTGGAAACAATTGTAAATGAACAGCTTTCAGAGTTCCTCCACTTGAGTGGTCTTTGGTCTCCTGAGCAGCATGGCTTCCATAAGAATCATAACACCTGGGTGGCCTTGGCCAGGTTCATGAACAGGTGGCTTCTGTAATAATTTGTGCTAAGCCGAGGATGTCACAGAGGTCTTTTAGCAGTGTAGAACTTGGGGAGAACCAGTCCAGATTAAAATCTCCCAGGATAAAGACCTCAGAGGATAGCTTATCCAAGGTGTTACAGCATCTGACATACATCATGGATAAGCTATCCTTGGAGGTCTTTATCCTGGGAGACTTTAATCTTAACTGGTTCTCCCCAGGTTCTACACCGCTAAAAGACCTCTGTGATACCCTCGGCCTAGCAGAAATTATTACAGAATCCACCCGTCCTAACACTAAAAACCCAGCTCATAGCACCCTACTAGATCTGATTTTAGTAAACAGCCTTCACCACATTACGCATTCTGGCGTATTCCTCAATGACCTGAGTGATCACTGTCCCATAGCATGCATGAGGGCCACTCCTAAACAAGCATCCACTTCTAGATAAACATATAAAAGAAGCCACTGTAACTTCGACCCTAATGCCTTCCTTTCCGACCTTCAAAACTCCTATTGGCAAGACTTTTACTTGGCTACCTCCGTGGTTGAGGCCCACGAACACTTTTAGAACATAGTTCTTGGAGTCTTAAATCGACATGATCCGCTGGTTAAAATACGCACCAGGAAAAAATCTTGCCCTTTGTTTACCGCTAACTTGAAAACCATGCTGAACTATAGGGATGCACTATGGAAAAAAGCATGGAAAACCAAGCTCCCGGCAGACTGGTCTGCCTTTAGAGCTCTAAGGAACCAATGCACCAAATATACTCAGGCTGAACAAGCTAGATACTTTAGAGATGAATTAGCTTCCTCCAGTAATTTTTCTGCAAAATTTTGGAAAACCTTAAAGGAGGTGGAGGGACACCACCCGGCTAACTCTCTCTCTGCAAAAATTTCCTCTGGTGACTCCTTCACCACCGACAATTTTAGACCCCCTTCAACAACCATTTTCCTACTGCTGTGCTAGCATTTAACTCCTCCCCTGCTAATACCCTACAAGTGCAATTTGCTGTCAAGGACCTGTCCGATATCTCTCTTGCCGCTCCTTCCTAGGACGCTGTTTTTCCCTTCTGCACAGTCGCAATAAAACAAGTGGAGGATCTTCTCCTGTGATTCGACACCAGGAAGAGTGCAGGCACTGACCTTATTGACACTTATTATCTAAAAATAGGCTATCATGTGTTGTCATCCCCCCATCACATACCTTTTCAATATGTCCCTTTCACAGGGCCTTCTCCCGCTGGTTTGGAAGATGGCTCATGTTGTTCCTCTTTTCAAATCTGGTGATCCATGTGATTTAAACAACTACTGACCCATATCCCTCCTTCCCATACTATCCAAATTACTTGAATAAATTGTCAACTCCCAGCTTAGACAGCATTTGGAAACCTTCAACCTTCTGAACCCAATGCAGTATGGTTTCAATCAATCAATCAATCAATCAAAATCTTTATTTATTCAGGCGAACATCATTGAGCATAGCTCATTTACAAGATGGACCTGAGTGGTCATAACAAAAAAAGGTTACAGAGTGTATACAAAAACATGATATTGAAATAGCACAAATACAAACATTTATGAGTGAGATAGATGTACAATTATTTACATATATACAAGGCAAAGGACAGTAAACCAAAAACCTATTAAAGGTGAGAAACAAACAGTCTGGTAGGGATAAGGCTTGGATAATGGTACATGGGTGGGCATATATGTTTGAGGTTTGATGTGGAAAGGACCAGAGGAATGATAGAAGAATAGGGAGGAGCTTTAGAAGGGGGTGGGGAGAGAGAGGGTGGGGGTGGGGGTGGGAGGACTAGGCCTTGTGGAAGCAATTGCATGAATCTGGGATTAGGCTGGTGTACAGCTTTTGAAGGATGTAAGGGGATCAGTGTTTCCATTTTCAATGTCTTTTGGATAGAATTCCAGATAAGTGCCAGGGAATAACTGATTGCAGCTCTTCCATACCGGTGCAGGTGATAGGAATCTTCAGCAGGATCAGTTTGTTGATCCTCAAGGTGTAGGGCCTGGATGTGATCTGGTTGAAGCAGTCTGAGATGTAGGAAGGGAGTTTGTTTGTCAGAGCTTGTAGATCCAGGTAGCAGCATTTTTTCTTCTTCTATGTTGCAGGGATGTCCAGCTGACTCATTGTAGAGAGAGCAATGATGGGTGCTAGAGGGAAGGTCAGTAATGAATCTAATAGCTCTATGATACAGGGTGTCTAGTTTGTTTAGATGGAGAGGAGCAATGACCATAGAGGAAGTCAGCATAATCAATGAGGGACATGAATGATGCAAGGATTAATCTTTGTTTGGAATCTTTGGTCAGGTAGTGTTTGATTCTATAGAATAGACCAAGTCTTTGTCTTAGCTTTTCAGGAGCTCTTCAACTGGGTAGTATAGTCTAGTTTATTGTCTATCCATACTCCTAGGTATTTGAATTTGTCAACATATTCCAGATTTTCACCAAGGATGGTAGAGAGTTGTGGGAGGGTGAATGATGGATAGTGGAAGAACAGTTCTTGTGGGCAAAGAACATAGCTTTGGTTTTCTTAGCATTTAGTAATAATTTCTTTTTTAATAGGTTATGCTGGAGGAGGGAGAATTGAGACTGTAGGAGCTCACAGGCTTTTGATGGTGAGGGATCGCTCACATAAAGTACAGTGTCATCTGCAAAAAGGTGGATATTAGAAAGAGAGAGATTGGAGTCAATATTGTTGATGTAAATGGCAAAAAGGATGGGACCCAGGATGGAGCCTTGCGGTACACCTCTTAGGAGTGGCTTAGGGGTAGATAGATCACCATCATTCTTTACCAGTTGTAGCCTTCCAGAGAGATAGCATCTGAACCATTTAATAGAGAGTGAGTCAAGGCCTATGGAGTTTAGTGAGGTGATTAGAAGATCATGATCCACAGTGTCAAAGGCTTTGCTTAGATCCAGAAACACAGCACAGGTATTATTCTTTTTGTCTAGGGCAGTCTGCCAGTCATTTGTGACTTTTGCTAGTGCAGAGATGGTGTTATGCATAGATCTAAACCCAGATTGAGCTGGATTTAGGAGATTGTTGGTATCAAGGTAGGCAGTTAACTGAGAGTTTACCAGCTTCTCAAGCATCTTGGATAGTATTGGTAAGATGGAGATGGGCCTATAATTATTGAGGTCCATGGGATCACCTGCCTTAAGTAATGGAAACACTTGAGCTGTTTTCCATATTGAGGGGATAGTACCAGTGACAAGTGATAGATTGAAGAGGTGGGTGAGGGGGGCGGTTAAGGCATACAGTGCTACTTTTAGAAAGTAGGGATCCAGGGAGTCTGCACCTGCACTTTTGGTGGTATCTAGTTGGAGTAGGAGGTCTTCTACTTTTTGAACAATATTGGTTTGAATGAGAATGTGGAAGCAACCTTTTGACTCTCAGTAGATTGTAGGTTTAGAGATGATCTTAATAGGTTTGCAGGAGAGGAGTCGAAGCCAGGCCAGCTGTAGTGAAATGGTCATTGAAGGCATTCAAGATATTTTGCTTGTCGATGATTTCAATATTATTTAATTGAATTTTGGATGGTAAGACAGGGTAGAGGTTTGACCTAGGATGCCCTTTATGGTACCCCAGAACCTGGAAGGGTTGTTATAGGAGGCATCTAGTTCAGCTGTGTAGAAGGTTGCCTTGGCTTTTCTTACTTGTTTTGTGCAGGAGTTTCTGGCTTTTCTGAATTGGAGCCAGTCATTTGGGTCCTTTGTCTTTCTTGCCCTTTTCCAGAGTTTGTCTCTGGCAAGCAGTGCGGATTTAAGGTCGGCAGAGAACCAGCGACAGGATTTGAGTTTGGTTCTGACACTGGTGAGGGGTGCATGTGAATTGAGGGCACTTACGATTATATCATTTAGGATTTGAAGAGCTGACTCTATTGAGGCTGTGAGATAGAATTCTTGCCAACGTGTGGTGAGGCACAGATCATGGAGATATCCTGTAATATTAAAGTTCTTTTTTGACCTTCGTGGGAGGAATTTTGCAGGATTGGGTGGCTTGATTGTTGATCTAATGGCAGCTATGGGACAATGGTCACTTATGTCACTGAGAAGTACTCCTGCATAGGGATAATGATGAGGTTTATTTACCAATATAATATCCAGGCGTGTGCTGTTGAGAGTATTCTTTGGGTTGATCCTTGTTGGTTCTTTGATTAATTGAGAGAATCCATAGGTGTCACAGAAGGTTACCAGGGGTGCAGATGCATTAGTCAGCCAATTTAAGTTCATGTCTCCTAAGATGATGGTGTCTTCAGGGCCCAGATTAAGTATGGATCCTAAATGGGATAGGAGTTTGAGGCCTGCAGAGGGGGCCTATAGCAACCAACCAGTTGAAAGGAAGATGTGTTGGGAAGGGTTATTTTAATAGACAAGCATTCAATTCCTTTGGTTGAGATGTAGAATTGAGGCAGGATGCAGAGATATTTGCTTTGACATAGATGGCTACCACCGCCCCTGGATAGACGGTCAGATCTGAAGAGCTGATAGTTGGGAAGGTTTATTTCACTATCTTTGTTGCAGATTTGAGCCATGTTTCAGATATAACCAGACAGTCAGGTAGGGTGTGTCAACCCAGGCCTGTATTGATGAGAACTTTTTAGGAGGCTGCAGGCATTGAAGTGAAGAAAACTCAATCCATTTATGGAGGTTAGGTCAGTTGGAGAGATCGAGCTTTCAGTGGGTCCAGGGTTGATTTCCACAGTGCCAACACAGACCAGCAGAAAGAAGATTAACTTGATGAGGGCACCAAGTGATAGGAGTAGTGAGCAGTCAGGCAGTTTTTTCTTCTTTCTTGGGATCCAGTATATAGTGGGTGATGATCCTGCTGCATGGTTATCAGCCCTTGCTAAGGTTTCCAATGATTGGTTAAAGGCACTGGATGACAAAGACCATGCCTGTGCCTTATTTCTTGTCCTTAGTAAGGCCTTTGACACTGTTGATCATGACCTGCTTCTGCTTTCATTGCACACCATTGGTTTAGATGCTCAAGCACTGAACTGGTTCTGTAGCTATCTAACTGGCTGTCAATAGCAAATCAAAGCAGATGGGGACCTCTCTCCACTAAAACCTCTCACGAGAGGTGTGCTCCAGGGATCTATTTTAGGCCCTTTACTATTTGCGATCTATAGCAATAACATCAATTCTGGTATAAAGTCTGCCAGTACCCATCTTTTTGCAGACAACACTGTCCTTTGCATGGACAGGCCCACCCCAGAGTATGCTTGCAGTGACTTACAACTAGACTTCAACCGTCTGCAACAAAATCTCCTTCCTTTAAAGCTTTTGCTAAATGCCAAAAAGATCAAGGCAATGATTCATTTACCTCCAGAGAAAACATCTGGCATCTGCTGTGGACCTTAAATTACCACCCTACTTAGGGAAAACTTGGGGTTCGTAACTAAATTTAAGTACCTGGGGTTCTGGGTCGACTATCAGTTGTCCTTCATTGTCCATATCGAAGAACTTGTGAAAAAACTAAAGCAAAGCCTTGGTCTGTTCTTCTGCATCAGGCACCTACTCACATATGAAGTAAAAATTCATCTGGTCCAATACACCTTTCTTCCTCACCTTGATTATGTGAACTTCATACATGGACAAGGCCCTAGTGCCACCTTGGCTAAACTTGATACTCACTACCACCATGCGTTAAGATTTATTACTGGTGCCCCATTTTCCATTCATCACTGCTCCTTATATTCAGAACTTGGATGGCTATCCCTTAAACTTAAACTTAGATGACAGAAAAATGCAGCCACCTGGTTGTATCGAGCAATAATTCAAAGCCTGCCCCAGTATATTCTGGACTGTCTGCCTGCCTGCCTGTACAGTGAGGAACTACCCTCTCAGAATTCTCTCCTATATCACCTTAGTCATTCCCAGGGTCAGAACATGCCTTGGTGAAGCTTCCATAAGCCATGCCCTGCCTGTTCTCTGGAACAGCATCCAAAAGACCCTAAAAATAGCATTCCCTGTCAAGCTGGCCACCTTCAAATCCTTGCTGGCATGGTTCTTCATAGAGACCTGCAACTGTTTTCAGCGTTGACCTATACCCCTTCTTCTGCTTGGGATTCTCTCCCCTTACCATAATGTCTCTTCCACTTACTCTCCTCTCCTCTCCTCTCCTCACTCAATTTACTCTGTACTAGTGTATATATAATAAACTCCAATGTACTGTACATATTTTTGTTTCTTTAGCTGCATATTGTTAAGGATGTAATTTTGTCACTGATAATTTTTGGAAAAATCATGGGTTGATCATGGAAAAAATTTCTGAAATTCCTGCCATTGTCATAGGTGATACTGTTTAATGCACAACATAGGCAAAGCCACATTTTTATGCTCTTTTATCACACCAAACATGTGCATAACAACACAAAATAGACAATGGTATGTATATTTCTGCTTCATTTTGTCAGTTACAGACTTCATGATTTACTGTTTTAAACCTGTATGAAAATTATATGAAAGCTGGACCTAATTTTCTATGAAAGTAAATGAAACTTCAGATCTAATTAGCAAGCAAATAGAACAAATACCATGGAGACAAAAAAGTCCAGTACACATTACTATGGATGTAACTTGATCATGGGTAATTTTTAAAAAAGTCACAGGTTGATCGTGGCCAAGAATCCCTTATTTTGCACTTTCATGAAAATAGTGAAAGTCATGGAATTTCTGAAGAAAGGCCAAAAGTCATGGTATCCATGACTGCCATGACATACTTACATCCTTACACATTGTATACTATGTATGTTTTGTTCCACCCGATGCATTTATTTATTGCCTGTGCTACTCCCTGAACTACATTATGAATTCCTTGTTTTTCTTGTAACGTCTTGTAAACATACCCAGGTCCATCTTGTAAATGAGTATTACTCAATTATGTTTTGCCTGGTAAAATAAAGATTGATTGATTGATGAACCACGTCAGTGGAGCAATGGATGGGGCAAGCTCACTGGTGGTGTGTTTGCGGACCTGTCCAAGGCCTTCGATCCGGTTAACCATTGTCTTTTGCTTGGGAGACTGAGGTGCACCAGGCTGGTGGACTCATCTTGCAGTTGGTTTGATACCTACCTGTCTGGTTGACCACTGATGGTGAGCTACCAGTGTGCCCTGTCCAGCTGCAGAATAATGAAGCTAGGGGTGCCCCAGGTATCTATTTTGGGGCCCCTCCTGTTCTCCTTGTTTGTTGATGAGCTATCTTCTCTATTAGAGAAACAGATGTTATAATGTATGGTGATGACTTAATCCTTTATAGTAGCTCACCCTCAGTGGAAACTATAAATTCAAATTTAAATGCTGATTTCCTGGCTTTGGATCTTTGGCTCAAGAGACAGCATTTGCTCTTAAACAGTAAAAAGACTAAAAGTATGCTATTTGTATCTAAGCCAAGATTGGCTAAGAGCAAATCTGCAGTTCGTGACACTTTTGGGGTTCAGCTTGAACAGATCTCACAGTTTAAACACTTAGGGATCTTATTGGATCCAGGTCTTACCTATTCTCTCCACACAAAGCTGATTAGCAGACAAATTAACCAGACGCTGGGTGTCTTGTTCAAACTGCAAAAGGTTTTGACTGCACAAGCCAGACTGGCAGTTGCAAACAGTGCTTTGTTCTCAATGATGAACTATAATTTATTTCTTTTTTCTGAATTAGCTAATTCTGACATGTCTTTATTGACAGCTACTTTTCATGCTGTTTGTAGATTTGCTTTGAAACTCCAATATTAAACACACCATTGCATTTAATATCACTTAGCAGGTTGGTTACCCCCAAAGTTAAGTTGTTTATACAACCTAAAATGTCTGACACACAATGTTTTAAAGGAAAACTGTGTAAATTCAGTGCCCCCCGCCCCCGAAAAGCTTACCTCCCAATACAGCTTTTTATGTAGAAAAGCGTGTTTTTCTCGCACTGCTGCTTACTTTATTTTTATTGCAAAAAGTCTGTGAACCAGGAATATGGGGCTCTATTTACTGTAAAGGTGTGGCGCCACAGTGCTCTCTTCAATACATTCGAGCAGTGTGGCGCTGCACTTTTACAGTAAATGGAGCACCCCGGCGTCTGCCATATTCCCAGTTCACAGACTTTTTGCAATAAAAATCAAGAAAGTAGCAGTGTGAGAAAAACTTGCTTTTCTACATAAAAACTGGATTGGGGGTAAGCTTTTCGGAGGCTGGGGGCACTGAATTTACACAGTTTTCCTTTAAGGTTGGGATCTGATTCTCCATTAATTACAGTGTATCGTCCCAAGAAGGCTGAAAGGTCACTACGCTCAAATGGGACTCCAAAACTTGTTCCAAATACAACTACAAGGATGGGTACACGTTCGTTTTCAGTTAGTGCAGCAATAAAGTGGAACAATCTACCAGGGTCCCTACAACCTGGCCTAGGTCATGAAACCTTTAAAATTCATTTGAAGAAACATTATCTTAGCCAGTTGAAGTGTGAATATTTTTATTGATATTGTTATTATATCTAATAGTGTTTTTGTATTTTGTTCATATTTATAGTTTGTCTCTGTAATATTAATTTTATGAAACATCCAGGCTGTTGTCTACGTTCCCGGGCTGTGGGGCCTTGGCTCATTGCACTTACCTGGTTAACAAAAGTTAACTAACAAATTAAAAACAAGCATTTGTCAATGCCGAATGTTTGCTTGCTGGCATTGGCATTGGTAGTGTAGGAGTTAGAGAGCTGCATAATAGGAATGGCAGTGAAGTATTGCACTGAAGCCAACCCCACCACCACCCTGCAGAGACTGACAAGCATTGGGGTCTGCCTTTGGGGTATCAGGCATAACGGCCATGCCATTTCACCACACCCTACCCTACAGACACCGACAAGTGTCACAGTGTGCCTTGAGGTCTTTGGACCTTATGCTTACCCCATTCCATAAGGAAATATGGTAAGATGGGTGCAGTATAGGAGAATGGGGTGAACTTTAGTGCCAAATAATCCAAGGCACACCTCGATGCCTGTCACTGGCTGCAGGGTATGGTGGGGGTAGAATGGTATGAGCATTACAGACAACAATCCCAAGTCACACCCCTGATGCCTGTCAGTCTCTACAGTGTGGGGCATTGTGGTCGGAAACCCTAATGCCCTAGGCGTTCATTGGTATTTTTACTCCAGTTTTTCAACATGGTTTTTTTGTGACCCCCACCTCATGAACAGTGGCAATATCAGTTCGTTAGCTGAAAGCTGATTTTGCACAGCGAACATGCCATTTGGCACCACAGGTCCGAAAACACATTTCGAACAGGATGTGAAAAATGACAGCTATACTGTTCATGAAGAGGTGTAAAACTGGCAATGTTGAAAATCTGAAGTGAAAATATAAAGAAAACTGGTGAAGTCACGAGCGTGCACAGAAACTGTAATTAGTTTGGAGACTGTTTACAGCATATTGTCAACACAGGAATTTTGGGGACTCCGCTCATGAACAGTGTCACTGTGATTTTCATAATCTGTCCCGAACACTGATTTCCCACAGCGACCACGCATTTCTGCACCGGAAGTGAGAAAACACATTTCGGCCAGGGTGTGAAAAATGACAGCTGTACTGTTTATAAGGAGGTGTGGAAAAATGCCACTGTAGAAAATCTGGACTGAAAATATTGCAAATTTGTGCACTTACGAGGGTGCGTGGAAACTGCGCAATGCACACTCGTAACACAATCATTTTATGGACTTTTGTCAGCAAATTTTCAACACAGCCATTTTAAGACTTCTGCTCATGAACAGTGTCACTGTGATTTTCTTAATCTGTCCTGAACATTGATTTCGCACACCGACCGCGCCATTGTGCGCTACATGTGTGAAAACACATTTTGGGTGAGATGTGAAAAATGACAGCTGTACTGCTCATAAGGAGGTGTGGTAAAATGGCAATGTTGAAAATCTGGAGTGAAAATATTAAAATTTGCGAAGTCTCAAGCGTGCTAGAGGAACTGCGAACGGATATCAGAACAGTCATTTGTGGAATTTTTTCACCAAATTTTCCACATAGGGTTTAGTTTCATTTGAATTAGACACTGTCATTGCTATTTTGTGTCCCGAAAAGGTTGTTCCACGCAGTGACCGCGAAATCACCTTTCGGGACCGAATAACAAAATGACAGTGACACAGTTCATGAGGTGGGGTTCAAATAACCCCATGTTGACAGTTTGGTGAAAAAATTCCCCAAAATGGCCGATATGTGAACCAAAGTTGGAAAAAAACCATTTATGTCATTATACAGCTTACCGGCATTTCTTCAGTTCGCGGTCAGCTTTGAAGAGTGCCGACGTATTCCCGGACCATCGAAGATCGTCGCGCCGGGCTCTGGAGATAAGTATGGGTGAGGGGGTGTGGGGAGGTGGGTGTGCAGAGGGTGCGGATAAGGGAGGGGGTGAGACAGTCAACGAGGGACTGTTTTTTCTTACAGTCTTTTTTTTTTTTCCTTTTCAGGAAGACAACAGGGACTTTGCCATGCTGGGGTGGGCTCCCCAGCGTGACATCTAGATGGTTGCTTGAGGCCAGTAGAGCCGACGGGGATTAGGCACCCCATTGGCCATAGGGACATCAGACTGTTGCCACGCTGGGGTGGGCTCCCAGCGTGGCAGTTGGAAGGTTGTTTGGGGGGGCCAGTGGAGCTGACGGGGGATTGGGCACTCCCACTGGCCATACCAACAATGGACTTTTGCCACACTGAGGTGGGCTCCCAGTGTGGTACCTGGAAGTCTGTTGTTTTTGGGGGGGCAGTGGAGCCGACAGGGGATTGAGCACCCCCATCGGCCATACGGTGCGGGTGGGGAGTAAGATGAGCATGCTGGGGTGGGCCTCCAGTATGGTAGTAGGTGTTCGGTCGGGGAGGAAGAACTGTCTATGACAGACAGTTCAGTGTAGTGTGATGTGCAGGCAATTTGCATACTGCCGACGATAGCAGTATGCAAATTGCCTACACATTACCACCGCTGATTGCAGCGATTTTTCACTTTCAACTGTACGCCGCTGCATCTGAACTGCCGTCATAGACAGTTCAGACATGTATTGGTGTGGTGAGACAGCACCTGCAAAAGGGAGCAGGGCACTGGAAGCTGAGTGGCACACCTACAAAAAGTCGTATGGTGGCACAATAGTTCTTGCACATGCATACAAGCAAACATAATGACCTCAGCACAGGAATAAACATTTGGAGTAGTCTATACATGAAATTCTAACAAACATCCTGCCTTCATATAGTAATGAAAACGGAATGGCTGGAATTCAGGTTTTGTTTAGAATGTTGAGTGTTTACGTTTACTTATTCTCACTGTGATTTTTTTCTGGTGACTAGAGTCTTTCTCCAACAAACTTTGTTTATCCTCCTCCAATGTAGCCCTTAGAATGAGGTACTTCTGGCTCACTGGAGTTCCCTTACATACGTTCAAAATCCTGTCACTTTTCTCATCCCAGGTTGTGGTGCAGTGTGGTGTGGTGTGGCATCACAGGACTTACTGAGTCTAGAGAACCACAAACACCAAACATATTTGAACACGTCCATCCTTTACCGAATATTAAAGAGCAAGTGGAGACAAAACAGGCAGGCAGGAAAATAGTACAAATTTTAAGTAGTAGTCAGTTGTAACTTTTTTATTTCTGAGGTAGTTTTCTTTTTCCTTTTGCTCATCAGAAAGTCTTCTATGTGATAATATTGTGCTGGATGTGTGGGACAGTTCTTAGTCTGGCAGCTGACATATCTAACTCTACTGCCCCACACTACAGCATCAGCATTATGATCTCACTGACAGTGCCATCCCAGGTGAATGGCCTGGCAGTCAGTCACTCACTGTTCCTAAGTAGTGTAGGGCAGTAGAGCAAGATATGTCAGTTGCCAGGCTAAGAGCTGTTCCACACATCACACCTACTAACATTAGGTAAACAATCTTTTAATTAAACAAAGGGAAAAGAAAAAGTACCTTAGATATAAAAGGTAATGGTTGGCTGCTTTTAAACTCTAATGTTAGTTTTAGTCAGTACACTGGCTCCGTAAACTGTACAAGTTCATACGTGAGATCCAAAGATCGCAAGCCCTTCACCTGCAGTTTTACAGGCAATCCCTCATCTAGCAGAGTCCTTCAGTTCCTGACCCTCTTTCACAGTTATGGTATACAGTACATTCCGCCCCTCTTTCAGAGCAGTTATGAGGTTCCAGACCCTCTGTCACTGCTAAAGTGGATTCCAGTCCCTCTTTCAGAGCTTCCATTCTCATCTCAGCGATTATTTATCTATTTTAATTCTTTGGTAACTGGGTAAAGTCTGCTAGGCACAAGTGCCTGTTTTCAGGAGTGACCAGGGAGCATTTTGGTGGTTAAATGACTTGCTCAGAGTCGCACAGTATGCAAGTGGAGGTTGTGGTGCCGTAGGCTACATCTCATTCCACGATGGCTTGACTGTCCCTGCACTTTCCTTGATTACTGGGGCAATTATCCTGATGGCCTCGCTCCTCCAGTTCTTCCTTTCTCAGCAGTACCTTAGTTTGGCTCCCATCTCCTTCTGTGCTAACGAGGGTCACGCATATTGTTAGTTTCTTCTTCCCGTTGTTCCATTGGGCTGCAGTATCTCTGAGGCACAGGCCACAATTACCAGGTTTTCACTTTACTGCTGTTACGCTTTCATGATTCAGGGCAATTAATCAGATACCCAGTGTCTACCTGCATAGCCACCCACCAAGTCTTCCATGGCCTAGCATGAGCAGAGCACTGCATGGTTAGCAGCCACACACAGTCAGGGGTGAACAGTGGCCCAGCCAGTTACCATGCCCTTGCAGGCCATTGTTCTTGCAGAGCTGGATAGCTGCAGCTGTGCCAAGGTGCCCACTGCCTTGTGTCATGTCACTCATGCTGGAGATGGATCTCCTACTTCAGCAGCATTCTTTCTTGCTGGAACCTCATCTGCCTCTTTGGGTGCCTGATTTTCTGCATGGGCACTTCTCTGAACTCACCCCTCCACCAGAGTCTCCCTAGAGTTCTTCAGCTTAAACCAGCGCAGACTTGAGGGTCATCAGTATTCTCCCTTGGTGTGAGACCCCTCTGTGGTTCCTACTTCCTTCAGGGGGTCTGACTATAACTTCCCTACTATGAGTGAGTTATTATAAAAATGTCACCAGAGCCCCATTCTCCAGAGTCTGTTCCAGTTTTTGGGCACTACACCTCTCGTGTGCCACCACTCTGAAGTCCACGTCGGGTTGACGAGCCCAGAAGCCCCTTAGGGAACTGTCAGTGTTGTTTCCTGCCTTCTGCCTTGGAGCCAACTACCAACTACCTTTTAGCCTCAGCAGTGTGTCCCCTTGCGAACTGCCACATTGTGGCATGCAGACACCCTCCTCTTTTTATTCTAAGCTCTTTCCATCAAGTTTTCCCTTCAGGGTGCTGCTAGACAGTCTGACTTGAGTCCAGGCATCAATAACAAATAGAATAATAGATAGATAAGTGTGTAATACAAGGTAGTAATACCATCGAGAGGTTTTGGGGACATGGAACCTCGAGAACGAAGCTCGAATGGTCCGAAAGTCCCCAAAACCTCGAGATGGTATTACTGCCTTGTAAAACACTTATCTTTCTGTTATTTTTTGTAATATATGGATCCATTGATAATACTACAGTTGGAGATGACCTTTGAACTGTAGTATTATCAGCAAAAACGATAGTATTATCACTTTTCAGGATAGTATTATTTAGAGCAGTGATGTATTGCTGGGAAATTTTTGTTTAACTCAGTATAGTATTATAGAGGCATATCCATAAATTACAAAACATCCACCTTCCTCTACTGGAAGGGGGGTTTATTACAGTTGTAACTTCCTGGTGTTTCACTAGTTATTCAGGACTGCAAACTATTATTTCTTCTCAGATGCACTCACTGATTTAATGACCTTGGCTTATAGCAGATGCACACCATTTAAAGGGATTCACACATCGTTTCACTGGAATGTGTAATAGCGCTTGCTTTTAGAGGTTGCCATTCATTTTAATCTGAGGTTGACACTTGGCAGTGGTGTGTTTTTTTCAGGTAACACAATTAGTGAGATGGATGATTATAAAAAAGTATTAAACTATTAAAAATTATGCATGTGTATTCTGATGTTCTTATACTATCCTCCTCCACCCCTCTACCAATAATTAACTTGATGAAATGACAAACATTCTATTTTGTCACCTTTACTCTACACAGCAAACTCTGGGAGGCCCAGCAGCACCTGTTAACCCATAGCTTTCAACCTACTCAGAGTTTTATAAAAGAACCCATTTATATTTTTGTGGGGGGAAATATTAACCCCTTCACAAAATCCTGGGTCCACGCTTAAGAGAAAACAATCTCTATCAAGTGCCTGCAAAACTGTAAACATTTCCTGAGGGAGAAAAGCACTGAGGTCTGGCATCGAGGGTTACAAAACAGTAGGGGTGGCATTCTTGCTGATTAGCTATGATGTGTGTATGTACTCATATTGGATATAATGACTGCCATGTGGCAGGAGAGGCAGACAGGATGGACCCTAGTACCACTTTTTTTGCGCCCCCAACAGTACTTTGTTTCTGTTTTTCCACGGAGTTCTTGGAAACACTCCTTGTTATGGTGAAGTTTTTTGGGAGAGTGTAGGCTACTGGATAGACCATATCATGTTATGGTTTATTAGTCTGGTTGGTCCTTTTACACATTTAGATTCCTTTCGCAGTGGTAATGATCCTGTAAGACGTGACTGTTTAAAATGTAAAATTCAGACAATGGTTTAGCTTTTTTATTGCAACATTTTATTCCCCAGTAAGGACTGCTGTATCTCAGCCTGCATCAGTCCAGATTCCCGCTCTGATAGTTCTGCAGTTTTGGTGCCTTGTGAACCAGTTCTTCACCTGTGCACACCCTTGTGGATTCCCCCCTTCAGTGGGACACTGGCTGCATTTCCTAGGATACTATGCATCAAATGGAGGGATGCCTTGTTTGAGAAGACTACCCATTGGTGGATGAGTGGGCCTTCAGTCCTGCCTGCCTCCCTCCAGTGTATTTTGTTCCCTTTAGCCCCACCCACTTAACACCCCCACTCTTTAAACTGAAAACAAATTTACCCAGGACAGTCAAGCTGAAATGCAACATCTCATTTATGGTGGGGTCCTGGCTCTACCCATTTCAGCAGCTGGGTGGACTGGAGCTCTTGGAGGTTAAATAACTTGCCCAAGGTCACACAG
Source organism: Neoceratodus forsteri (assembly GCA_016271365.2). NCBI lineage: Eukaryota > Metazoa > Chordata > Ceratodontiformes > Ceratodontidae > Neoceratodus > Neoceratodus forsteri. The sequence continues at coordinate 1,394,709,127 of CM057456.1, forward strand.
TGAGAAATTTGTCTCTTACAGGGTTTTAACCAGTGATCCCCTGGGTGCTCTAGTCACAAGACCACACTGCCTCTCTCACCATGCCTTCGGGAGGACAGGGCACCATGTGGTTACCTACAGCATCCTCTGCCACTCCACTATCCTCCAAAGGTGACTGTCAAACTGCAGGATAAGTGGTCCCATCCCAGACTCAGAGCACGATACCTCTGCAGCATGCCTCAGACAAAACTGGTCTGATGGAGGGAGTTGCATCCGCAGTGTGAACCTGGGTCTCAGACACAGTAATGCAGTTGTAATACCTCCCCATGGGGATCTCATCTTCAGTTCCTTGGCAGGGAGCAAAGCTTCTGCCTCCCAGAAGTGCCACAGGAGATTGGAGATGACACAGTACATCCTCATCTCTCCTCAGCATATAAAGCACCATGATCTTTTGCCAGCTGTTACACAGCACCTCACCTGCTCTCCTGGTTCCATGAACTGTAGCAGAGAGGCCAGGGAGCAGGATCACACAGCAGCTTCTTCTGGGCACCAAAGCACCATGACCTTCACAGCCTGAGCTGCAGTGCGTCATTGCTACTTCTGGTCCCTGGACTGGGATGGGGACAAGTAAACAGTACACGATGACCATGCACACAGTTTATTTGATGGTGCTCACAAATGGGGACAGTATCACGGACATCAAGATGGGATGTCAACTGGGGACCAGCAATCACCGTACAGTTTGATTTAACATAAAGACGGTGGCAAAAACAAACCACAAAAGGATGAGGGGCGTGGACTTCAGTAAGGCAGATTTTAAAAATATGGGTGAATGCCTCAGAGACGGCCTAGCATGGGGAGGGAGGCATTACCAAGGTGGGGTGGAGGAACAGTGGGGGAAATTAAGGGATGGCATAGTGAAGGCAACAAGCCTCTTTGTGAAGGGGGTGAGGAAAAAAAAAAACAGGAGGAAAAACAGACCACTATGGTTCTTGACAGAAGTTTATTGTTTATTGTTAGTCTAGGATTACAAGTACCTTTGAGCCAAGGCTCTTTTACAAAGGTTCCACGTCAAGAGAAGTACAAACATTTTGGACTAAGCTACATTCGTCTATACATAGGCAAACTAGAACAATTGTATATAAATAGAGATTAAGTAAACAACACTCATTGGCTCATACGATGCATTAAAGAAATTAAGTAATGAGACACTCAGGTTAGGAAAAGTTCAGAGGTACTTGGAGGAGTTGTTCTGACCCTCTGGTGCAGCGTAGATTAGTGGTTGGACTCAGGAGGACTTGGACACATGGTGGTGAAAAACCCAGGATAGTTTTTTTTGCCATTAGACAGGTTAGGTACTTTATACGATTTGTGAGTTGAAGCCATCCTGATTTGGCATAGAGTTCACATGTATGTGTGAGTTGGTGGGCTCCAGTGAGCAGTTGGCAGGTCTTGTTTAGGGAGGTTATAATGTGCCTAAGGGCGGTGGTGGTGGCAGAGCCATAGACAATGAGGCCATAATCTACAACAAACACAACAGAGCTGTGGATGGCCATCTTTAATGCTGCTTGAGTGAGGTGTTGCTTGTTTCCGTAGAGAATTCCAATGCGCGCATTTACAACTCTGGTGATATTATCAATGTGGGTCACATATGACAGACCATGGTCAAGAGTGATTCCTAGGTATTTAAAATATGACACTTGTTCAAGGGTATGACCAGCATTTGTTTTGATGTCAAGGGGGTATCGCCTATGTTTGTTTTGCGAGCTGCAGAAGAGCATTGATTTAGTCTTTTTGTGGTTAAGAACCAGCTTATGAGAAGAGAACCAGTTTTCAACAGATGAGAATGCACGTTGAAGGTTGCGAGTTAATGGTTCTGGGTCTTTCTGTGGGGTGAAAAGCACAGCGTCATCGGCATAGAGGATAATTTGTTCTGGGCAGGATTGTGGGAGAGAGTTTAGGAAAAGACTGAAAAGTAGGGGACCCAGTATTGAGCCCTGGGGGATGCCAGAATGGACTGGGTTGGAGTCAGAGAGATTGCCTGAGATATTTACTCTTTGTGTGCATTGGCAAAGGTAACTGTTGAACCATGCTGTAGTGTCAGGGGAGAGACCAGTATTCAGCAGCTGTCTGGAGAGTAGGCCGTGGTGGACAGTGTCGAATGCTTTGGTTAAGTCGATGAATACGGCTCCAGTTAAATGACCTTTGTCCATAGACTTGTGGAGAGCTCCAAGGAACTCCAGGAGGGCTGTAGAGGTGCTGTGCCCTTGCCTGAAACCGTGTTGCTGTGGACAAAGGATGTTGTATTTGTTCAGGTAGGCTGTAAGCTGGTCGGCTACAATGCGCTCAAGGGCTTTGGAAAGGGAGGGCAGTATTGAGGTGGTGGAGTAGTTTCCAGGATTGATTTGTCGCCGCTTTTGAAGACTGGTGTGACAATAGCTGGTTTCCATTTGCTTGGGAATTGACTGAGGTTGAGTGAGAGGTTGAAAAATCTGGTAAGCGGGTGAAGCACTTCCTCAAGTGTGAGGGATAGCAGTTTCAGGTCAAGTGAGTCACCACTGGCTCTGGTCTTGGAGGTGGCCCTTTTTACGTATTTGCGGACTTCACCTGAGTTGACTTTTTAAAAGTGGAATGGTGGATGGCTTGGGGGTGGGGAGGGAAGTTAATTCAGGGGTGTCAGTTTCCGAGAAAAAGTCTGGGGGGAGGACACTACTGAGGTCCGTGAAGGCAGTGTTGAAGGTGTTAGCTATGGCCAGCGGGTCAAGGGTGGTGGTACCATTGATATTCAGTAGAGTAACATTACCCCAGGTGTTGTTGAGGGTTTCTTTGTAGTAGGTGCTCTTTGCCATTCATATTAGTTTCGTGCAATTGTTGCGAGATTGTTTATAGGCTCGAATGTCCGGTTGGGTGCCTGTGGCCCTGGCGATTGCCCAGAGGTGGTCCCTTGCTTTTAGCTGTGTCAGTAGTCCAGTATTAAGCCAGGGACTGGATAGTGCCTTGACTTTGCGCTTTTTTACTGGGGCATGTAGATCACAGGTGGCATTGAACGTTGTGATGAAATGTTCAAAAGCCGAGTCTACATCCTGCGCAAGGTGTATGGGAGACCAATCTTGTCGCAAGAGGCAGGATTTTAGGTGGGACAGTTTGCCACGGGGGAGGACCCTACTGGAGATAGTTAAGGGAGGAGGCTTGTAATATTTATTAGACCAGTTGCAGATAACAGGAGAGTGGTCGCTGAGTGAGTCAGAGAGGACAGTGATGTTGTTGACGTGGGTTGGGTGACTGGTGAGGACCCAGTCCAGGAGAGTGCTGGTACCTGACTTGTAGTTCTTCCTAGTTGGGGAGTCGACCATCTGCGTGAGGTTAGCTGAGGAGATAGCATCCTTGTAGGTTCTGGTGTCAGGTGCAAGCCAGTTGATGTTGAAGTCACCAAGAAGAAGGACCTCGGATTCAGAAGGTTGGGAACTAACAAAGTCCAATAGAGCTTGAGACCAGTCCCTTGGTTTTAGGTGGGATGTAGACAGTGACCACAGTGAGTGCTTTATTTTGTGCACCAAGGAGTAGTCTGGCGGGCAGGAATTATGGGAGAGTCAGTGGGGTTGGGGCGACAGTGTGCGAGTGATGTTGTCTTTACATAGAGTGTGCACCCCTCTTGGACATCCTATCAGTCTGTGGACATTATAGCCTTGTAGAGAGATGGCATGGTCAGGGGTTTTGGGAGTTAGCCAGGTTTCAACCACAGATATGATGTCAGAGTTATGCAGTTCAGCAAAAGTTTGGAGGGCAGCGAGCTTAGGTAGCAGGCTACAGATGTTGAGAGTGGAGATGGTGAGGCCTCCTACTGATTTTCTGGAGCTGACTGCGTTGGGGGTGATCGGGCCAGGGTTCGGGTGGACACTCCCAGACATCAATAGAAAGAGGAGCAGGAGTTTGAGCTGTGCACTGTTGGTAGTAGTAATCAATGATTTGCCTCCTTGATTTGCCTGACTGGATCCAGCGCAGGTGCTGTAGGTCCCAGTGTAATGCAATAGATAGTAGCAGGGACTGGTTTGCCCAGGTTCCAGATTTGTGTTTGTCAGCGGTAGGCCAGTCCTTGGTGGGGGGGGCCCTGAGGGAGGGTTAGGTGAGTGGGCCAGAGTGCCATAAGGAAGGTAGGGGACGATTAGGTAGTAGGTAGTGAGAGGAGAGGGGTGGCAGGCACCAGGGAGATAGCTGAGTGGTATAAGAGAAAAGAGGGAGAGCAGAAGCAGGAGCTGGTGGTTTTGGGTGGTGGTTTTGGGAAGACATGGTCGGGGGAGTAAATGGGGGGGGGAGGTAGGATGGAAGCGACAGACAGGAGGGTTATAAGCAAAAAGGGACTGGTGGGGGAGGGACTGGTCGACGTTAGACAGTTGTGAGCTAGGCAGAGACGTATTGTCAAAAAGCAACCCAAGAGTGTGGGCGGAGCCGGAGGGTAGAAGAAGAGGACTGGAGATAAGATAGACAGGGGAGGGACAGAGAGCAGGTGGGCGGAGCAACGGTCTATTTAATTAAGGCAGGAGGTGGGGGAGGGGGCGGCATAAAATTTGGCAGTCTGCAGTGCTTTTGAATGGGCGCAGAGCCCAAACAGCAGCAACAGTGGGTTGCCCAATGAGGAGGTAGTGGTCTTAGCTGGAGACCAATTGGGTGGTGACAAAGGTAAAGACTAAAGGGATGGTATTCAGGAGATGCAAAAAGACACAAAGGGAAGAGGATAGGGAGGTGTACCAAGAAAAGCAGAGGGAAGCAAGAAAGGCAGCAAGGGGCACAAAGGCGCAAACACACCGGTGTAGCAGTAGCGCTACCACTTGTGATGCCAGTGATATGAGTTCAGGAATGGATTTGGAACACCGGCTGGCCGAGGGAGGAGGCTTGAGCATCCTGGGACTGCTGTTTTCCTCTGGGGGTGCCTGGCCTCTGCCGGCGGCCAGAGGAACAGCATGCCCGAGTCTGACATGGGGGGGGGGGTTGTGACCAACGTTGGCTCTCGCCTTGGTGTCAGCGCATGTCACACCTCCAGGAAGGTGTACATGAAAAAATGCTTGGCCCCAGCACGACACTGACAAGAGGGTCGGATATTGGTCCTTGACCACCAGCACCGCAGCCTGAAGAGGATAGACCTTGACAAGATTTGAGGTACAGGTGCGGGGGGTTAAGGGTCCGACCCCCTTCCCACTCCATCCCCACCTTGGGGGGGGGTAAACCAAGGCTCTGTGGGGGGGTCTTCCAGCGATTCGTGGTGCTGGAGGGTCAGTCGAGTGACAGTGCCAGAGCTGAGGGGACTTAATAAATAGAAATTGCAAAACAAATAGAAACCCCTGCCTGCCACCCACCACGATGATCACCAGATTTCACACCACCACAGACTGGGGACCCTCTAGGTCTTCACCTCTGCTGCGGGTGGCCAGATAGGCAGCGGGGGAAAGTAGCTGAAGTGGCAGAAGGCAACCCCAGCTCTGGGGGGGCAGCTAGGGGAGCAGCACAGCAGTGTGTCTTGGGTGGGTCTGGAGACCCAGTCAGGTGAGTGGATGGATCTTGGTAGAGCAGGAACTGTGATTGACAGAGGGTGGAAGTGGACCTGCCAGTGCCCTGCGGGATAAACAGCGTTGGGGGGGAAAGATACATAAGCAAAAAGAGGAAGATAAGGGGAGACATTGTGAGGCTAAGAAGGGTAGGGGGAGATTGTGCAGATTAGGAGCAGGAAAAAGCAGATACCCTGAATAGATACTTCTGCTCAGTTTTCAGAATGGAGGGAAGAGGGGGGCAAACCGCACAGAAACAGCAGGCACACTGGGGTGCGGGAGGTGGACACAATTCCGTTCACAGAGGAAAAGAGTCCTGAGAGGACTTGCAAATCTGACAGTGGATAGGGCTATGGGGCTGGATGGGATACATCCAAGGGTGCTGAGGGAGATCAGGGAGGTACTGACTGCACCTCAGACAGCCTTATTCAACAACTCACTGGAAACGGGAGTGGCTCCTGTGGACTGGAGGAGGGCAGATGTAGTCTAGCTTCATAGAAGAGGCATCATGGAGGAGGCTGGCAACTTTAGGCCAATAAGTCTGATGTCGGTGGTGGGGAAGTTAATGGAATCACTATTAAAAGAAAGGCTAATGGAGTATCTTGAAACCATTGGTTTACAAGACCCAAGTCAGCATGGATTCATGTGGTGAGGTCATGTCAGATGAACCTGATCGATTTCTTCAACTGGGTGACTAGAGAATTAGATCAGGATGGGGTGTGGATGTGGCCTGCTTAGATTTTAACAAGACCTTTGACACTATACCACATAGGAGGCTTATAAGGAAACTGGGCAGTATAGGGATGGGATCCAAGGTGGTAAACTGGGTTCAGAACTGGTTGATGGATAGACAACAGAGGGTGGTGGTAAATGGCACTCACTCTAATGAGGAGAGAATGATCAGTGGGGTAACTTTCGGGCTCAGTGCAGGGACCAGTCTTCTTCATTGTCTTCATAAGCAACATTGCAGAAGAGCTGGAAGGGAAGGTATGCCCCTTTGTGAATGGCAACAAAATCTGCAATAGGGTAGATACTCTGGAAGGGATGGAGACAATACGCAGAGATTTGAGAAAACTCAAGGAGTGGTTGAGAGTATGGCAGTTGGGTTTCAATGCAAAAACATGCAAAATCACCTATGGCATAGGAACCCTGGGGCAGTATAAAAAAATTGGAGGGGGAGGAGGTATTAATGGTCACAAAGCAGGAATGAGATCTTTAGGGTATCATATCTGATGACCTCAAGGTGGCAGGGCAGTGTGACAAGGCATCAGGCAGGGCCAGCAGGATGCTGGGGTTTATAGAACGGGGAATCATCATTAGAAGGAGAGAGGTGGGTTTACCACTGTCTCGATCATTGGTGAGACCCCACCTAGAGCACTGTGTTGAGTTCTGGAGGCCTTATCTCGGGAAGGATATAGACAGGGTAAAGGCTGTCCAGATGAGGGCAACTAAAATTGTGCAGGGGTTGTATCATAAGCCCTATAAGGAAGGTCTGAGGGATCTCAATATGTATACCTTGAAAGAGAGGAGGGAGACAGCAGACATAATAGAGACCTATAGGGTGAACAAGGTACAGGAGGGGAGTATTTTTCAGAAAAGAAGGTGCACTAGGACAAGAGGACATGCAGCAAAACTGGAAGGGGGAATTTAGGAGGGATGTGAGGAAGCACTGTACTTCTTCATTGAAAGAGTGGTGGATTCATGGAACAGTCTATCAGTGGAAGTGGTGGGAGCAAAAACAGTGATGGGCTTCAAGCATGCATGGGATGGGCACAAAGGAGTCTTAGTAGTAAAGCAGCAGAGGAAGTAGAGGGAGATCAGGTAAGGTCTGCGGTGACAGTATAGGCAGGGACAACTGGGCAGGCCAAGTGGTCCTTATCTATAGCTGACAAATTCTGTGTTTATGTGGTGGAAGAGGCACTCCATGATTCCAAGTGGCTGGCAAGTCACACTTTGAGAGAGAGAGAGCATGAGAGAGACCCCTAGCTGGGAGCAACTACAGAACACCGGACAGTGCTTGGAAATCCCCTGCACATCATCCAGTCCCGCTGGACAACAGCAGGGACCATGTGGACTCACAGGAGATGGTTGGAATCCACACTGAAGGCCTATATGGGGCCATCATGTTTGTTGTTCCCCTGGCCCACAGACTCGGGGAAAGGTCAGAGGGGAAACGCATCCAGCCAGGAAACATCAGTCAATCAGGAACTCAGCTTTGCAGAGCAAACTGCAAGCCCTTGCTTTTTCTGTGCCTGCTTTTGCCTATGAATAGATGACTAACTCACATATGAGGATTTGAATAAGCCAATTCAGAGAGAGACTGTTCCAGCCACTGAACACTAATGCTCCAGCCCTGGGCTCAGAGAATTCTCTGCTTAGTGGTCAGATCAACCTAAGTGTGTGAAGAAGCCAGTTGTTCTGCCTGTCAGTCTTTTGGTTGGAAGAAGCTGCTGAAATTTCTGCACAGGGATTTAGTTCAACTTTAATTCTGCCAAAGTGCCTTTGTGTGGCTTTGGTTCTAAGCAGCAGAAGTTGCCTTGTTTGTGTGCTGGTATACATGGAGCAAGGGTGTCACCTGGCTTTTGCTCCACAGCTGTCCTTGTCAGCTGCTGCTCTCATTGTGCATTCTGCACTTTGCTCTCACAGAAGGCTGAGCCTTACTAGTCCTGAATTACTGCCTGCCTTTTGGTGTAGGCAAGTCCCCCATGTAATTAAGGTGACCAGACTCATCAGATAACATTACAGCCTGCATCCCTCACAACTGGAAGCACATTGAGTCCATCACATCTTTACACAACCTGCATTGACCTGTCCAGAGGGGACAGCCTGACATAGCTTGCATCACTGCAAGACTGAAGGTCACGAGTACTCGGTCAGAGACCAACTCCACCTTTTGTATCAACCCTGGAGTAGATCTTCTGTGGTCCTACAACCCTCTTAGTTGCTGCTGTACTATTTTTCTCTCAGCTGGTGGCTGACACCATGTGATAATGCTTTTTTGACACCAGTGGGACTATCGTAGCTCAGGGATACCCTCTGTGTCGTGGGTTCAGGTGTTATTTATCACTGGAGGGTCTCCCCAACATTGAAAACAACATATTCAACGCTCTCACACCCAGGTGTACTCTGCCTTTACACTCTTTTAGAACAGTAATAAAGTTGCATTGTAAAGTGTTTCATTGTTTCCACCTTTACTGAACTATTTACAGCTGCACACTTGGAACACCAGTCCCTAACTGCTCTCCTGGTTAGTACTGTAAGACAATGTACATATACTTCTGTAATACTACCATTGTAAAAAAACACTGTACATATACTTCTGTAATTCTACCATTGTAAAAAACAATGTACATACTTTGTATTACCTTTTGTCTTTGTTACTATTATCTGTTTTTGTTTTCCAACACCAGACGTTTGTGAAAACGTGCATTTTTGCTCACATACTTTCCAGTATATAGATTGATATGACCCTTCTTATCCCCTGCAAATCACCAGGGGGTGAGGTTATCACTCGGGACAAAGCCTTTCCTCCTCTTCTCTGAATTTACCAGGGCACTCACCTTGCCAAGAGATTTGGGTTCTCATATTTCACAAGACACCACAGCATCTGTTCAGCTGGTGTGCCAGAAGTAGCACTGCTGTAGGGATTTTCAGTCAGGCACTCCTGGCTAATGGCCACCTCGGCTCTGGACGCCTCTTATCAACCAGCTCCTTAATCTCATCAGACAGTGCACTGACATGGCAATGCATAGCTCAGCCTGCCCTCTGGCAGCTACTGTCAATCACCCAAAACCCTTTGGCAGAGGTAGCATCTCTGATGTCCATCCTGACATGGGTCTCCTCATGCAAATAATAAGCATATCTCCTACCTGGGTCAGCAGCTCAGTTGCTCTCACCAGGTCTCTCACCATCTTCAGCAGAGCTGGCAGCATCTCTTGTGAACAGGACTGATATTAACCCCCCCTCCAAAGGAGAACACCCACCTTTGATGAAACCCTGTGTGTGCCACAAGGTCATCAGGAACTTCCCTTTAGGGGCAGCCTTTTAGGGTACCAGTGCCCTCCTAGTGTCTCCCTTTCACTGTCACCAGAATTAACTGTGAATTAAACTAAATGGCCTTCAGAACCCAGGTCCCCAGAAGTCCTCACTGCAGTCAGGGTGTCCATCCCTTTAGACTACCAGGGAATTAGACAGTGAATTCTGTTGTTCTCACACACTGGATCCAAAGACAGCTGCTGCAAGTCAGGGGGGCCTTGTCTCCTTAGGTGACCTAGCAAGCGAATTGAGGCAAGGGCATCTCGAAGGCACACCTGTGTACCCTCTTATCATTCTGCCATCTTAACGTCTTCTCTGCCAACACCCAGCTGGTATTATAAGCTCCACCCACTGGCTGTTAGGGACTCTTCCTATTAATAGGCTCCATGGTCTGGCATTCTGGTAAACAATACTTCTCCTCCTGATGGCAGGAGAGGGTCATTACATGCAGTTTAGATAGACTGGGATAGTTAGTAAGATCCAAGGCTTCCAGTGTGTCTGTAGTTCAACACTCAAAAGGCAGATCCCTCAAGCCAGGAGCAACTCCATTTAGGTTCACTGTAATAGGTGTTCAAGCCTTTGTTGAAATTGTCAGTTCATCCAGTTTTATCAGCACTGCACAGGGGTCCATTTTCCCAGATCTGCAATGCCTGTACTGTGTGTGGCCAGGAGAGTGCGGGAGCAGCCAGAGAGACTGTGAGGTTAACTGGAGCACCTGTGAGGAGGAGTTTCTACCAGAGATTAGGATTCATAACATTGTTTTTGCATTTAACCTTATTTTTCCCATCCCAGAGCCTGTTCTGGTCCCCCCAAAAATCCTTTATTGTTATTTTATTACAGTCACTGAGTAGCTTGCCTTCATTGTGTGTTTTATATGCGTGCTCACAGTGATAAGTGGGGATGGGATTGTATGGTTGGGATTCCTGTCGCTGATGGTGGCGATTGCATATTTTCCTGCAGAGAAGCACCTTGGCAGCAGCCTGTCAAAAGGATCCCCCTACGTGGAGGCACTGTGCCACATTCTAGTTCCCAAATCATTCTCCAAACCCGAGCACTATCCTCCAGAAGGCCCTAGAGGCTGTGCCCCAGCAAACATCTGAGAAGCTTAGTTATGTACTTTGCTGGTGGTGGTCACACACAGTGCTAGAGTTAAGATTTTTTAGAGGGAGTATTGCACTTCTCATGTTGAAAGTTTGGTGAGTAAAACCATAATCAGAGGAGTACAGATGATGACACAACATTGAGTGAGGAGTACTTTTTTAAAAAAACAATACATTTTCTTAATACAGTAATACATTTTGACCACTTGTCTACATTTATTGTGCAGTTCTTTTGTGTATCACATTTTGTGGTACATTTAAATAAAAATCATTACATTGCATTACATAGCTAGTGGTCATGACTGAAATGATGGAAAAGTGAATCATGGGCACTGGTCACACCCCCCCAGTAGCACAGGGCTGAGTTTCATTTCTATTATGGTGATGATATGATGCTATGGATGTTGTACAAGGGAATAATGGTACTGCAGGCAGCAAATAAAAGCTGAAGCAGGAGAGTGAGGTCTTTGTCTTCTGCCCAAATTGCCATTATTCCCGAGTTCAACATCCACAGCATCATTTTACTGTAATTACAGAAAGTGGTCGAAAGGAACAAAACCAAAAATGCAGAGAATTAACTAGGAGTTGTGCTTGGATGAACTGGGATTTGCTTGTCATCTTTTCACAACTTTGAAGATAGCTTCTGACAGAATGTTTATGACGTGAACATTAAATCAGAAGCTAATTTGCTTACTAGGTGTGCTTTATCGGATAATTTGCATATCAAGAATGCTTCTGTACCCTGATAAAAGCAACCTAGATAAATGCTGTGATTGACTGAAGGGGGGCCTCACTTGCTGTAATTTTAAATAATACAGTCACGTCTGTTTGGAGCATAGGAAGCTTAACCGCCAGCACAGTCAATTAACTAGTGGAAGTGATGGCCTTTTTTTTGGGGGGGGGGAGGGGGACTTACCATTCTTCCCCTCAGCATCTGGTTGATTGTGCTCCCCTTGGCAAATGAGTTTATGGTATTATGATGTAATTTCAAAAGTTTCTGCTTATTATGCTGGTGTTTTCTGTGTGCTATTTCAACATGGAGCAGTGGATAAAATAAATAACATAACATTAATTGAATATCAAAGACTGATGACTTGCACTAACTGTGGCCCTCTGTGGGTAGGGGGGCCCCCAGTGGCTGCATGGGGCTGAGGGTGCCTAAATGATTGCAATTGACTGGGTGGTAATGCCTCCTATGTTAGTGATTGCAGCTTAAATGTGTTAATTGCTAATTAGCAAAGTAAAATGATTGTAGAAGCAAGGGCTTAATAGTAAGTCAAAATGCCTCGTCTGCTGAACCCCTGTTCTCTACTGCTGTAGTGGAGAACCAGTAAAAGTATTTATGAGGCTGGGATGCGGGTTGTTTCACCAGACCATACCATTTCTTCCCCTGAAAAAGTTTGTTGGATTTCACTGTGCTGACATAGCAACTTGGCAGTGACCTCACTGACTTGTGAGGTGTGCTCAGACAAACAGTGCATTTGCATACATTTGTTACATGGTTGCCATTTTTATACATAAATGTATTATTGGGATTGTAAATTGCCAATTATGTTCTATTATACAGTTGAGCACACTGACACAACCATGAGCAGCAATTCATTTTTTTAAGCCGAAATGACTTTAAATTCAAACAAGTAAATTATCCATAAAAAAGTGGAAAAACAAAATATCCAGAGAAAGAATAAACTGAAGATAATAAGCAGCAATCTGGCGTTGAATGGAGCCCAAGACGCCAATTGTTTTAAGTCAGGACAAAGACAGCTGAATGCTCATCTTGTGGATTTAAAACATGGATGATTGCCTGCGATGAGTATCTTCTCTCACAAATAACAGTTTTTTTGCTCTTAATTTTCTGCTAAATTGGAAGCTAACTACTTCCCACATTGTCATCAGAACACCTGCAGCTGCGCTGGATTTCTACACACCATTTCTTTTAGGTAAAACAGCCCTCCACTTCCTTCATCTCTTCATTATGCTCATGTCTTCCTTTCATTGCACTGCCGCGCTAATGAGTCAAGCAGGCTGGTCAGTCATTATGTGACAGGCAAATGATACCGTGTGTAATGTGTGACTAATCGGTCTGAACAAGTGAAATCACAGACTTGCCTTCCCATCATTCATTTCACAAACACCAGCACTGGGGTGCACAGCAGGCAGTTTCTGTTAAAGCCAGCCTTGTAAAACAAATTTCCTGCAGCTGTTTAACCTCGGCAGGCTTGATATGATGGTTCAGGAAGTAAAGCTGCATCCAGAAAACAGAATGAAAAGAAAAACAAGTTTTCTTCCCTGCTGCATATAGGCTGAACATGCACATCCCCCCCCAACCCCCCAGATTTGCTAGTCTGCCATCAGCATTCAGATCATCTCGGCACCTTTGCTTAATACTGCGTGCTGATGATCAGAACCTAGTATTCAGCAGAGGTGCTGAGATGGTGTGGAAGGCTTGTGGTGCCAGATTGCCATTGCTAGACATTAACCTCCCTGCCCTCAGCATGGCCTCAAGGATTAGGACCAGCTCAGTGGTACATGTGCCAAGGGATGACCCCCACTTAATGTGATCATTGACAGTGCCCTGAGGGCTGGCAGTATAAATGAGCTGTGAATGTGCTTGGTACATCCAGCAGACCTGGGTTTGAGTCTCTCAACCTCCACTTGCTTACTGTGTGACCCTGAGGCAAGTCACTTAACCTCCCTGTGTTTCCAGGATGCACCTTGAAATGGGCCTTAGCTCAGTGTGCCTTTCCTGGCCTAAGGGAAAAAAAATAATGGGCCCTGTGTCAAAAAGCACATTACTAGCCATTATCTAGCAATAATTGCTGCTGTGAGGAATATTACTTAACTAGTATTTATTAGCAAATTGTTTTTCTAATTAATTTTATTAAAAAAGAGATAAATGAAAAACAAGGTGTTTCATACAGCATCATCTCAACATTAAATTGCCACTGCCCATGATGTGTCATGGGAGAATGAACACTGGGAAACAAAGTTATTGGCTAGCAAGACCAGTCAATGTTTATAATTATCATAAACTAAGAAAGAGGACAGAGATAGGATCTGTGTTGTCATACTATAGTGATGCCTTTTGTTCTGTGTTCTAAGGGAACACACTGGATCCATAAAAACTAACGACACATCTATTAGTCACTGATCACTGTAGCAAGTAGCGAAGAAGCCCCAGGAGCCCAGCTTGTGAGCTGCCACTGCCAACCAATCGACGGCTTGCACAGACATCTTGGATGGGGCTTCTGTTCTCTTAGAGCTTTGGCTCCTAGCAGTCCCTCTATGCTGCGCCCCTTTGCATCAAGGACTGAGTACAAAGCACATCATAAAGAGTCTGCGATGAGACTAGCCAGAGAGGTAACCAGCAGTCTGTCACTCTGCCCGTCTTATCCCAGGCACCACTGTACATGCACATGTAACTGCTTTGCTAGTGGGAATATCGTGTGGGGTCCTAGTGGTAATCTATTTGGGAGTGTACTATAGGTTATTGGAGTAGCCAGCATCAGCTAAAAATATACTCACTGCTTATGCAAAGTTTATTTGTATAACAGTGTGTGGTGCTATAGCTAGTGAACCTTTGATTTGCAGGGTTGCTGTGTACTATAGCTAAATCTTACAGCTTCACCTTTCTGAGTAAGCACTACAAGGCAGTTTAACTGCAGTTTTCTGTGCTATACCTAAGCCTACAGCTACAGACTATCTTTGTGAGCACCTCAAGGTAGTTATAACCCCGGTGTTCTGTACTATAACTAAGATTGCAGCTACACCCTATTGGGGTGAGTTCTATGAGGTAGTTTAATCCATGTTTTCCGTACTATAGTTGAACCTTACAGGCAGCTACACCTCATCTGGGTGAGCACTACGAGTTAAATTAGTCAACTGCTTAGTACAGGTTTGTATGGGGATGGGGTTCTGAGGGGAGGCAGTTGTGTTGGCGGTGGGGCACTCTTCTTTAGGGATATGCTCTGGAGGAGGGGGCATTGCCCATCTGCAGGACCTTGGCAGAGCTCCAGGCTTAGCTGGTGACACTGGCAGCAAGAGTAAAAATCTCAGCACTGTCATCAGATCAGTCGCAGTCCACTCCCCATGTCCCTACTCCCCCAGAGACCCACTGGTCCAGGGTGGTGGAGAGTGGTGGTGGTGGTGATGGGGATGTGGAGGGGAAGCAGAGTTAGCCACAAGCAGGTTGTCCAGCCCTTCACCATCCAGATGGGAAATAGTTTCACACCCCTAGAGGAGGTTCAGGCACCTGAATATGCTGGGGTGGTCTCCAAGTCTGTCGATGGGAAAAGGCAGGACAACATCATGGCACTCGAGAAAAGTAAGTTTATCCAGAGAGTCTTAATGGTTGGTGGCTCAAAGTGTAGGGGGGTAGAGAGGGTGGAGGGGGGTTGGTTGGGAGGGAGATGGTCTGGTGCCTTCCTGAGGCATCAGCCATCTGGGATTTAGAAAGGATAGTGGTGAGGGAGTAGGGGAACTGGGGGTGCTGATACACCAGGGTACCAAGGATCTGGTGAACCAGTGGGTGTAGATGATGAAGTGGGAACTTTTGTAGACTAGGGGACAGACTGGCAGCACACTCAGCCTCTCTGACCTTTATTTTATTTATTTATTGAATTTTGTTAACCAGGTGGACTCACTGAGACAGATATCTCTCTTTCACAAATGACCTGGAGTTAGTTACATTAAACAGAGAAATCAATTACAAGGAAGACAGTGGTGAAGATACAACAGGGATATACAAGAGGATGTGAAAAACAATACAGTTAACTGATTTACATTAGGGTTGTAGAGTACATTATACTATAAAGATAGTTATAGGACTCTAATGGTAATGAGATGCACTTAAGGTGGAAACGTGGGGTGTACACCTCCGCATCTATCTCACCTCATGTACAAGTGCAGGTTGTTATGGGGGAAGTTCTCTTTGATGAGATTTTGTAAATGATCCTAGCAAAGTGCACCCTTGTATAGGGACTAGGAGCTCATTTCAGAGCCGTGCAGCTTTATTCGGGAAGGATCATAGGCTGGTTGAGGTCTTGGCTTTGGGAACTTCCAAAAGAGGCTGGGCAGAGGCACAGAGTTTTCTTTTGAGTTTTTTTTGCTGCAATACCATTGTGGCTAGGGAGGGAGCCGCTTAGGATTTTATATGTAGGGCAAAGCATAAGGTAGTTAACCTCTCTTCAAGGGTAGGCCAACTGAGGGAGGCAAGTACAGTACAGTGGCATTCCTTGCTGTTGGTTCCTGCTGCAAACCTGCCTGTTCTATGGTAGATTTCTTTGATTTTGTTTAACTCAGTTTCTCTTAGTGTGGAGAAAACAGGAACTCTGTTTAGTAGCACCAGGAGTAGTAGTGAGCAGGCTATTGAAAGGCAGGCTTTTTTTGTTAGGTAAGCCATAAGCCAGAAGAGTAGGCAAAATTTTTGGGAAACTAACCCAACTGTGCAGTCACTTGTGTCTAAGGGAAAGCTCTTGATCTGTAAGGACACCTAGGCACTTAAAGTTATTTAACACCTCAAGTTTAGGTCCCCTGGAAGTGATGATGCTGAGATATTCAGCCTTTTCTGAAGTCCTCCTTATGAGGGGAAGGGAGGGGAAGCAGGATAGGATAAGGAGGGAGGTAATAGATGAGTTGAATGGATGGCTTAAGGGATGGTGTAAGGATAAGGGGTACCACTTTGTGGGGGACTTCTGGGACAGGAGACTCTTCAAGGGTGATGGACTTCACCTGATGAGAGAGGGGGCCTGTGCACTGGGCAGAAGTTTGAAGTCTACATCATTCATTTGAACTGACTGCAGGGGAGACTGGAACTAGGGAACCTTGATGGCAGGGGAGAAGAAGGGGATCCTAGCTAGTACTCCCCAACATCTGGGGGCTTGTAGCAGCGCAGTGGGTATGAATAGAGCTATGACTCAAACAGGACTAGGTGAAGGGACCACTGAGAAGGGGAATGCAAAGGGTGCAAGCACTAAGAAAAACAAGGGGATGAGAGGACAGGTGAAGCACAAGAGTAGTAGCAAAGTAGGATCAGGGGTCAGATGGAAGGGGGTATGTCTTAATGCCAGGAACCTAGGTAACACAATCAGTGAGCTCCAGGCACTGATGGCAAACACCAAGGTGAACCTTGTGGCCATAACAGAAATGTGGGCTTTGGAAAATAACAACTGAGGATTGGTGGTCCCTGAGTACTTGATATTCAGAAGGGACAAGGGAAGAGTAGCCCTTTTTTGCCAAGGAGGGCATCAAGGTGGTGGAAGATGGGAGCACTGTTGTAGGGGCATAGTTCAGGAAGCATAGGCAGACCAGGAGAAGTTATAAAATGTGCATGTAGTGTTTTATTATTTTCAGTAACAACAAAAGAGAAAAAATAAAACTGTACAGGATAGCTCTTCATGAAGGCAGTACAAACAAAAAAAATCCTCCGTTTGAGTCTTCCCCCTTGAAGAACATTGTTCTGATTATATAATGTAAGATGTTTTTGCCTGGCAGTTCATACTCTGCATCCTGTTGTTGTAAGTTACACCTCCTGTTTTTTGCAAAATGTATCAAAACGTTTTGATTTTTCCTTCTGAGAGCAGCCAGAAGATCACATCTAGTTTGAACAGATGCAACAAAAATAGTACAGTTTGTCCCAGAGCTGGTTGCATGTTGACAATTCTATAAACCAGCTTGTGGAGATCAAAATGCATCTCATTCAAACCCCCGTGTTCCAGATTGTTCTCTTTTGTAATAAATACAAATAGCTTTCAGCAGTCATTTGAACAATATAAGTATATATAGTTGCACACCAAGGGATCCCAGTTTCACATAAAGATTGACATATGCGGGATGCTGTGGAGCACACCTGCTGAACGGACATACTTTCATCTGCTCTTTACTTCGGGCACAGTATTTAATACAAAATCTAGTTTGCAATCCCATTTTGCCTGTCCTGATAGCTGGCATGACCTTATTCTCATTGGGCTGCATTGAAGGATATATTATTTGTATAAAGGGAAGGCAGCAAAAGGAGGCTATGGGCGGCACTAAGTCGCAGCCACCGATGACCCCACAGGCCGCGACCACCCCACCAGCCACAATGGATATGGAGCCACTGTGGAAATTGCTCCAAATTTCCATGCAAGTAATTGACAGCAAAATGTCTATGATCAGGGGAACAAGATTTCAAGATCGAAGTAGCTGTTAAATCAGCCACTGCTGTGGAGGATCAAGCTTCAAAAGCTTTGGCCACTTCGGTGAAATTGGTACAACAGAATATCCAGTTACGCTGTCAATTAGAAGAATTAGAAAATGTGCAACAGGCCTCCCGTGTTCGTCTTGTGGGTCTTATGGAGGGGCAGGAGGTCCCTGATCTTTTACAGTTCCTCAAATCATGGCTACCTGGTGCAATTCATTTGGAGCATTGCTGACCATTTTGTCAAAGCCTACCTGATTGCTTCTCGTTCAGTTGAGGCTCAAAGAGAACTCCCCAGAACTGTGTTGCTTGTTACTGATGGGGTCCCGACAAGGGATATTTTGCTTAAAGCAGCTCGGAACTCAGATTCCTTACACCATGAAGGTAAAACTTTACATTTGATTCCTGACTTCTCATTTGCCACCAGAGCTTGTAAAAGAAATTTGACGGTGTAAAGGTGAAGCTTCAAAGACTAGGGGCCATCTATTTGCTGTTGATGCCAGTGAGGTTGAGAATTTTCTATGGTGGCCATACATTTCAATTCACCGATCCTGCGGAAATGTGTGGCTCTCACTGAAAAAGAGTTTGCTGCAGCTCAGAGTGCCGCAGAGGAGGGGATATCTTCTGAATCAGAGGACACTTGAACTTTTTGGTTTATTTGTATGATCATTTTCTGTTGAATGGTCCCCGGTGTGAGGGTTTGAGAGTTAAGTTTCCCCACTCACTGCATACTCTAAGAGGCTGTGTTTAATGCTGTTATGGACGGATTCATGTTTACTCAACCATTTGGGACTTTTTAATTATATTGCCGGATGATTATATTACATGAATCATTGTTCTATTATTCCAATTTATGGACTGCCTATATCTGTTGGATTGGATAATTTAACTGTTGTCCAGGGAGCGGGGTAGGGGAATGTATTTCACATGTTTGGGATAGTTTAATGTTTGCAAGATGGCTATATCAACTTACATGCAGAGGTTTTACCCATTTTGAATGATTGATTCTATTGGGTTATTGCCCCAACATTCTTGCAGGGTGCAGCTGTCCATAAACTATATTTTGTTTCTACTTTTTCTTTTAGGAGCTTATTTATAATACTGCACCCCCTAATCCGTATATAAGATTGCTTAGATTACTATCTCCCTATACATTGGATGGATCCTGTTAAACTGTGATGTCTGGCATGAGAAATGTTTTGTTTGTTGTTTTTCTGGCTTGGAAAACAATAAAAATAAAGTGAAAAAAAAAAGATTCACATATATTCTTTTAACCACAGAGAAGCAAGGGGAGAAAAAAAGAATACAAACAGCAAGTGAAGGAAGGGAGATAATGGGGAAAATTGGGGGACCATCAGAGTGGGCAGTTCCTAGGTGCCACAAGAAAAATTTGATTGTGCAATCAGACAAGATAGATCCTGGCTTTTAGCTCTCTCTACATAATAAATGGGATTGGGTCTTATCCAACCCTGTCACAGGCATCAGGGGTAATAATGAGGAGACTGAGTTGCTGCAGGTGCAACTCTTGGCAACCTCAGGCCAGAAACTGTGCTTGTGAGTGATCTACAGACCACCAGGGCAAGGGGAGGAGTGGGACTGAGAGCACAGGGAAGAACTAGAAAGAGGGGTAGCTAAGGGGAAGTAGTGGTGGTGGTTGATCTGAACCTGCCGGACATCATTTGGCTGTTCCAGTGGGCAGGAGCACCAGACGACAGGCCTTGTTGGATGCGTTCCAAGAATGTTTGCATGTACAGCTAGTTAAGGATCCCACCAGACAGACTGCACTTCTCAATGTGGTGCTCATCAACTTGGAGGTGGTAGGAGCTGTAGGAAGTAGGGAGCTGCTAGGGAACAGTGACCATAACTTAATTTGGTTCAGACTGGTCCTCGGGTCTGGTAAACCTCAATCGAGAACAGAAGTCCTTGATTTTAAAAAGGCAGACTTCAACAGGCTGATAAGTTAGTAGGAGTGGACAACATAGATGGTGTGAAAGAGAAATAGGCAGTTAAGGGCACCATTCCCAGAGCAACTAAGGTTTGCATGAGAATAGTAACCAAAAGAAACAAGTTCAAGAGACCACTGTGGTTCTCTGAAGAGGTTGAGGAAGCATTGAGAGCCAAGAAAAAAAAAAAGCAGGGTGAGGAAAAATTGGGAGAATATTTACCAAAAAATAAGGAGGCAAAGAGGGCAGTTAGGAAGGCAAAAGCAGACACAGAGCTGCATATTGCGGAGGGTATGCCATTGTGAGGATGCAGTCACTCAGAGCACCGTCATCACAGTGTGTGCAATATTGACGTACCAGATTCCAGACCATCCGATACTGTCAGCACTGGGGCCGTAATTCTTTGCCTCTGCCCCCTACAAGGGGAGCCAAGGCATCTATGGAACTCAGGCTGGCACATGGCATTAAGGAGGGGGAGAAGGACTTCTTTAGGTACATTAGGGAGAAAAGGAACTGTAAGGACCACATAGTAAGGATTAGAGGAGGTGGTGGAGGTTGAGTAGGCAGAAGCACTAAATGATTACTTCTGCTCAGTATTTACTAAGGAGAAGGGGGGGGTGACACCCAAGGGGGGAGGAATGGCAGAAATGGGGGAGGGGTGACAGATGGGGAAATCATGGAGGGCAGAGTTTGGGAGGGTTTGAAGGCACTGAGGGTGGACAAGACGCCAGACCCAGATGGCATCCACCCCAGGGTACTGAAGGAGCTGGCAGAGGTCCTTGCAGGACCTTTGGCAGACCTATTTAATGCCTCACTATATTCGGGGTGTGCATCTCAGGACTGGAGGATGGCTCATGTGGTGCTCCTCCACAAGAGTGTCCCCAAGGATGAACCAGGAAACTACAGACCAGTGAGCCTCATATCCATTGTGGGTAAGCTAATGGAGACTGTCCTGAAGGAGAGGCTGGTGGCCCTCCTAGAGGCCAGAGGACTACAGGACAGCAGACAGCAGAGCTTCATACGTGGCAGATCCTGCCAAACCGACCTGGTGGAGTTCTATGACTGGGTAACTAGGCAACTGGACAGGGGACATGCAGTGGATGTCCTGTATCTGGACTTCAGTAAGGCATTTGACTCAGTGCCGCATGGAAGGCTGGGAAGTAAGTTAGTAGGCACAGGGGCGGGTGCAAAGCTGGTGAGATGGGTAGAGAACTGGCTTCAGGGAAGGCAACAGAGGGTGGTGGTGGGTGGGGAGCTCTCACACCCAAGGGTAGTGAAGAGCTGTGTTCCACAGGGCTCGGTGTTAGGATCAGTGTTGTTTGGGATATTCATTGCAGACATATCATTGGACATCAAGAGCAAGATCAGTCTGTTTGCTGATGATACCAAGGTAGGAGTGGTGGTGGATGACCTATGGGGATGGCAGGGGTTGCAGGATGATCTGGCAAAGCTTGAAACCTGGTCAGACACCTGGCAACTGGGCTTTAATGCCAAAAGTGCAAGGTGCTGCATTTTGGGATGAAGAACCCAAGGAGGAGTTACCAGCTGGGGGAGAACACCTAGCCCAGGCAGAGGAGGAGGAGAAGGATCTGGGGGTGCTCATTACAGGGTCAATGAACAACTCTGCACAATGTAGGAAGGCAGCTGCAAAGGCCAACAAAATGCTGAGTTGTATTGCAAGGGGTATATCCTCGAGAAGGGAGGAGGTGATTCTGCCACTGTGTAGGTCTTTAGTTAGACTGCACTTAGGGTATTGCGTTCAGTACTGGCGCCTGTATCAGAAGAGGGACATTAAGTTACTGAATGGGACTTACTATATGAGAGGAGGCTGAGGGAGTTGAACATGTACTCGCTGGAGGAGAGGAGGGACGGGGGGACATGCTTGAAACCTTTAAGTACATGAAAGGAATAAACAAGAGAGGTATAGAGGGGCTGTTCAAAGTAAGGGAGGGGAGGGACACCAGGGGCCATGATATGAGACTGGAGGGAGGAAGGTTCAGGAGGGAGATGAGGAGACACCTTTACGGAGAGGGTGGTGGCTGGGTGGAATGCATTACCTGCAGAAGTGGTATCCAGTAGAACAGTAGACTGCTTCAAAAGGGATGGGACAGGACATTGGGGGGTCAATGAAGGGAAGGGTGGAAGGAGGGGCTGCTGCAGAATAAGTGGTGCTAGCTGCACATTGAGCAGACTGATAGACCTCTAGGCCTCTATCTGCTGGCAAATTTGTGTGTTCATATGTTCATACTTCTGTGACTGGGGGTGTGCTTATATTGTTTTGAAGAGGGGTATGGGGTGCAGTCCCCAGAAGGATTTCTAGGCACAGACCCCCATGAAAATACTGCAGACACTGTGTGTGGTCTGGCGGGGGGCGACCCAGTCCATGCTGCTTACCTTTTGTGTCGCCCTTTTGCCTGCATTCTCGTTTACAGAGTGCTCTTTGTTTGTACACCAGCATGGGTGAACCATTGCGAAGGGGGTCAAGAGCAGAGCAACACAGTTTATCAGGTATATTAGTAAAACAAAGGAAGAAAAGAGGAGGAATTGTAAGGCTAACCAAGGAGGATATGGTGATTGAGGCAGATGGGCAAAAGGCCACCATCCTCAATGATTACTCTTGCTCAGTTTTCACTGAGGAGAACGGTGGGCCCTTGCCAGAGAGTGGCATCAAAGTGGCCACAAAGGAGGTCTCGGAAATGAGGCAGCCAACATTTATTAGCAAAAGGGTACTTAAAGGGCTGGCAGCCCTGAAGATAGATAAGGCCTCAGGATCAAATGGGTTGCATTTGAGGGTACTCAGGGAATTGGCAGTGGAACTAGCTAATCCCCTAGTAGGTCTATTGAAGAGCGTTCTAAGGATAGGGGTAGTTCTGAAGGACTGGAGGGTGGCAGGCATAGTTCTGCTTCATGGGGGGAGGGGACAAGGAACAAGCAGGGAACTACAGATCTGTCAGCCTTACTTCTGTTGTGGGGAAACTGATGGAGTAACTAGTCAAGGAAGAGCTTGTGGACTACTTAGAGAGCAGAGGTTTCCAAGATAGTAAACATCACATATTTGTGGCAGGGAGGTCTTGTCAGACAAACTGATAGTTTTCTTTGACTGGGTGATGAGGCAGCTGGATAGGGGCCATGCTGTGGATTTGCTGTACTTCAGCCTCAGCAAGGTTTTTGATTTGGTGCCTCACAGACACTTGCTGAAGAAGATGGAGATCTGGGTGTAGCTAAGGTCATAGTAACTGGTTGGATAGCTGGCTAAATGGGAGGCAACAGAGGGTTGGGGTTAAATCAGAAGAGAGGGAAGTCATCAGTGGGGTTCCATAGGGATCTGTTCTGGGTCCTGCCTTCTTCAACATGTTCATCAGTAACATTGGAGAAGGATTCTGGGGCAGTTTGTGTCTCTCTGCAGATGACACTAAGCTCTGTGGGAGGGTGAATAGTGATGAAGGAATAAAGGAAATGCAGAGAGACATGCAAAAGCTAGAGGCATGGTCAAGGGTTTGGCAGTTGAAATTCAATGCCAAAAAGTGCAAGGTAATGCACCTAGTGAACAAGAACCCCAGGACAGAGTACTGGATGAGATAAGTAACACTTAGTACCAGGGCTGAGGAATGAGACCTTGGAATTATCATCAGCCACTCCCTAAAGCAATCAGAGTCAGTGCAACAAGGCGTATAGCAAGGCACGTAGGATACTTGGATGTATCGGGAGGGGTACTGATAGCAGAAAAAGAGAGGTAATACTTCCCCTCTATAGATCTTTGGTGAGGCCACACCTGGAGTACTACGCTCAGTTCTGGAGCCCTCACCTCAGGAAGAATAGTGATAGGCTAGAGATGGAGCAGTGCAGGGTAGCAAAAATTATTCCAGGCAAGTAGGGCATGCCCTATGAGTAGCGCCCCAAGACACTGAACATGTACTCACTGAAGACCAGGAGGGAGAGGGGAGATATGATACAGATCTTCAAATTCCTAAAGGAATTAACAAGGTGAAGTGCAAGGAACTATTTAACTTGGATAATAGCTCATGGTCATGAGTGAAAACTAACAGAAGGGAGGTTCAAGAGGGACCTGAAGAAGTACTATTACACAGAAAGGGTGGTCAAGATGTGGAGCAGGCTGCCAGCCAAGGTGGTGTGTGCAAAAGCCATTAGTGGTTTCAAGCACAGCTGGGACAGAACGAAGGGTACAGGGGTTGCTCAGGGCATCAAAATCAGGGTCAGATTGAAGGGGGGGTGGAGGATGGTAAGGGCTAGGACTCGGGGGGAACAGTAGGCTGCAGGGCTAAATAAGGAACTTGTGCAGACTGGATGGATCTCTGGTCTTCTTCTGCCGTCACTTTCCATGTTTCTGTGTTTCTATTACCAGGAGATGGCTAGTCCCAAATAGGCTGACTGTACAAGCAGTGCCTGTAAGAGGCAGACAGTAATGTTTTTTTTTTTTTTTGAAACAGCTGTATTTTTATGAAAAAATCCGTGTCATTGCATTTTCTGTTAATAAGCATACAGCATTAAGAGCCAAGGGGTATAGTTTACAGTAAGCACACAACTAGCATGCAGAATAGCTCATTTTATGGAGTACTCTTTTTGACCCTAGGACTGACATTAATGTACTTAATACTATCATCCAACTATACAATAACATGTGGGCTAGAGTAAGACTTACTCATAAGGCCCCCCACACACACACACACTGATACATTCCCTACAATAATGGAGTCAAGCAAAGGTGCATTCTGCGCTGCTGGTCGATTATTTGAATATTAATGACTATTAACTACCACTAATCAAGGGCAAGAGAATAGCATCAGTATCCTACACTGATGATGTAATCTTATTCCGTGTCCCAGGGCTCGCAGCATCTCCTGGTTAAATTATACACAGTGCTTATCAATTTTGAAATTGACTATTAATACTGATAAAACAAAGTTAAATCCATTAGAAAAAATTAGGAAAAAGAGAAATGGGCTCCTGAATGGAATTTCACTTGAAGAAGTCGATCATTTTAGTTACGTATTTTATTTATCTTCCATTCACTCTGCTCCTTCTCTTCTCGCTCTGAAATCTCTCCTCTGTGATTTCAATACTCACTCCTGTGGCTGTTTCTGATACTGGGGTGGAATTCTGTCACCAGTCTTCCTCCCTACACTGTCACTAGCTTATACACAGATGTTTTGATAGAGGTGAGTAGGATGAGGACAGGCTTGCTAGCATTTAGGGTAGATAAATCCCCAGGCCCAGATGGCATACACACATGGGTGCTGAAGGGGATGGTGGAGGAGCTTGCAGATCCCTTGGCTGACCTGTTCAATAGTTTATTGGAGTCGGGCATGGTACCACAGGACTGGAGAACAGCATATGTAGTACCCCTCCATAACAGTGGTCCCAAGACTGATCCAATGAATTACAAACCGGTCAGGCTGACCTCAGTTGTGTTCTAGTTCATGGAGACCACACTTAAGGAAAGGTTAGGAGAGTATCTGAATTAGAATGCTCTTCAGGATGAGAAGCAACATGCGTTTATGGGAGGGAGATTGTGTCAAACAAATCTGATTGACTTCATTTACTGGGTCATTAAAACAGTGGAAAGGGGCCAAACAGTGGCCATCCTTTACCTGGACTTCAGCAAGGTCTTTGACTCTGTACCCCACAAAAGGTTGATCAGGAAGTTGGTGAGAAGTAGACCAGGTGGGTGGAAAACTGGCTATGGGGAAGGACCTAGAGTGTGATGATGGGAGGTGAGCTATCTAGCAACAGGGAGGTCACCAATGGGGTCCCACATGGCTTGGTGCTTGGACTGGTGCTGTTCAGTGTCTTCATCAGTGATATTGGGGATGGCATTAAGGGCACAATTTGCCTCTTCATGGACTACACCAAGCTCTGTGGGTGGGTGGACACAGCAGATGAGATACAAGACCTAAAGGAGGATCTGCAAAACTAGAGAGGTGGTTCAGGATTTGGCAGCTTGGCTTCAATGCAAAGTTATGCACACTGGAGCCAAGAACCTGAGGACTGAGTACAGCCTTAGAGAGGTCCAGATAGCTGTATCAGAGGAGAAAGACTAGGAGTTATTATCAATAGTGACCTGAAACACTCCATGCAATGCAGGAAATCTACAGCAAAGGCAAATAAAATGTTGGGCTGCATTGCCAGATCGATCAGCAGCAGGCGAGAGGAGGTAATACTGCCCTTGTACATGTCAATAGTGAGGCTGCATTTGGAGTATAATGTACAGCACTGGTGCCCATACCTTATAAAGGACATAAATCTGCTGGAGACAGTTCAGTGGACAGCAGTGAAGAGGATCATGGGCCAGCAGGGTAGGACGTATGAGGAGATGTTGCAGGCCCTGAATATGTACTCCCAGGAGGAGAAGAGAGGGGACATGCTTGAGACCTTCATGTATTAAACAGAGTAGACAAGGAGGGTCTCTTCAAACCTAGGGGAAGCCGTAACATGAGGGGACATAGTCTCAAGTTGGGAAGGGGGGGTAGGAGGCACTTCTTTGTGGAGAGGGTGGTGGCAGGTTGGAATGTGCTTCCAGAGGAGGTGATTTCATTGAAAATGGTGGGCAACTTCGAGAAAGGCTGGGACAGAGTTAAGGGGGAAATAAGGGACAAGGGAAGGGCTGACTGAGGGCAAGGGTGGATTGGGAAGGGGGGCATGGTCAGTACCTTATGCTGAAGACCTTGCAATATGATCAGACTAGATAGACATTATGGTCTTATTTTGCTGGCTTTGTTGTATGTTCATAATTTAAGTATAAAAACAGTTCTTGTTTGAATCAAGGCCCCCACTAATGTTTCTTCCTGGCTGACACAGGACCTATACCCTGGTACTGGTCTGGTGAGTGTCCTCAGTTGCTTCTCTCTGACCTCCCTAAAGTCTCCATTTCTCCTTCGATATTCTCAGGTGTCTGGGAAACACAATCTCTCAGGCCTGGAACCTGCATTTTGGCTGTGGTATTCTGGAGCATGTAGCCAAAACAGGGCCCAGATGGAGCCCATTATGGGCCATATGGTTTGGCTGTGAAGAAAACACATTTTTTTTTTGTTATAAAGGTTTTTATGCTCCTTGGGCTGACGGAGCTGCTGTTCAGCCCTGTCCTCGAGTGCCATCGATCAGCCTGCTGCCTGTCTCCATCTTGGTTATGTCCCCATAGATTCCCCCGGTGCAGGGCCAGAGAAGGGAGGACCGTCCCCTCCTCCTCTGGAGACTGTCATCCAGCTGTTCCCCAACAGAGTGGCAGGGCAGGCCGTGGCACCTCGGGCAGGGCTTAGTGAAGCTCAGTCCCCCTCCATTTTCCTACTAAGTTTTTCTCCCTCCCTGAAGCTATGTCAAACATGGAGAATGCATGTGCATGGAGGCATGCATGTGCTTTGAAACCACCAGCCCCGTTCCACCCACCTGACTGTCAGCCACCTGAGAATCGGTGCTACCACCAGACCTCCAGTTGGTGGCAGCCTAAAGCCAGGACGGCTCCATTACCCCAGTCCAGGAGAGGAGAGTTACCAGGTGGTCGCTCGATCCTCTCTCAACCCTGCCCTTCACCAACCCCCGGCAACCCAAGCTTGTTCCTGAACTCGGATCACCAGCATGGGAGAGGTAAGATGCATTACAGCACCTCAGCCCTCTGCACCACCAGGCCAACTGAAGACAATGCATGGTTTAAGCATGTTTCTATATAGGGCTCTTTCTGCCCCAGTACCCCTCTCTGGTTTGCCACATAAACAGGGATGCCAGGGTTGGGCTGTTGTATAATGTATAGTATGGGTTGCTGTCTATCTGCAAGTTTCCCCTTTCCTCTAAACCTTTTGGCCTTAACTAGCACCCTATCACCTGGCAAGAGAGGGGACAACCCTGAGTGTTGGTTATAGTGCTCTTCTGAACATCTGCTACTTTGCTTATTGTCCTCTTTGTGTCTTTGTTGGCAGAATACAACTTGGGATGGCACCACTGGACCCAGTTCTCGTAACTTCTGGTAGTTTCTTCCACTTGATCGAGCATTATTTCAATCAGAAGTTTGGCATGTCTCCCGAACATTAAAAGGAAAGGCACGAATCCTCCAGTTACCAAATGTAGTGTGTTATAAACGAGTTTAGGTAGATGTCCTTGCCAGTTCTGCTTCTGCTTCTCTTCCAATGTTCCTAGTAAATGTAGTAGGGCGGGGTTGAAACGTTTGCATGCTCCCTTTCCCTCTGGGTGATATGAGGTGGTTCTGGACTTCTGTATCCCATTCACATCACACAGTTCTTTCATTATTGTCACTTCAGATGCTGGGCCCTGACCTGAGTGAAAGCACTGCAGACATCTGCAGTGTCGTATGAAATTATCCCATAAGGCCTTGACTGTAGTTGTTGCTGTCTGATCACAAGTTGGAACTGCTACTGTGTACTTAGTAAAGTGGTCAGTGATCACAAGGGCATACTGATACCAATTCTGAGCAATGTCCAAGGTCAGATAGTCGATCATCACCAGCTCCAGGGGATTGTTCGTCTTGATACTAGCCAAGGGTAATTTCTCCCTGTTCCCTTGTTTCCAGAGGTTGCATCTTTCACATTCAAGAACCACTTTTCAACTGATTTGTGCAGGTATGGCCTGTACACCCACTTCCTCAGCTGATTCAGTATCCTGTCTGATGTGAAATTGCCTCCTAATCATGAACCATCTGAAATATGATAGGCATCTTGCTTGTGTACACCAGGTGCCAGTATGTCGCAACTTGTTATTATAGACCTTCCAGTATAGCACATTATTGTGAAACTCCAGCCTCTCTCTTTAGCAGTGTTAACATGGCCAGGTAAGGCTGCAGTGCTCTGCTCCAGTTGGCCCGCCTCCCTCACCGATAATAGCAGCTGCATCTACATGGCCCCTGTCCTCACCAATGCAAGTCATGCTGGAAATGGGGCCATGAGTTTGGGGAGTGGGTGTTCTGGAACCCTTACCTTCTGCAATAACTGTGTTTGCTGTGATGCAAGCTGTACTGCCTGTCCACATGGCAGCTTATATTGCTCACATTGCAGCATGTCCCCAGCTTGGCTCGGAGTCCTGGAGAGGATCAGGCATCGACTTACCACAAGCTGGCAAGGATCCATACTGCCACATTTGCACCACTGAAACCTAAGTGCTTGGGTTGCTGTGGTGCAAACATGGCAGTGTAAACAGGCCTTTTGTCTCTGTCATTCCAGAGTCTCTTTGGATAGTCATGTTCTCGGTTCAGTTCAGTTTTTTCTGCTAAGTAGTGCTGCTCAGATGAAGAGCTCTTCAGACTGTAGTCTTTCCCAATCATATCCATCAAACTGTGCTACTTCTCTGGGCAGGTCCTTCACATTGTGTCTCTGGCAGGCTAAGACACAGCCCTGATAACAGTTTTCCACAGTCTGAAATGCTGGTATTTTCAGAAATTCTGGTTGATTCCTCTAAACCTCTTCATAGGGCTCCAAAACAGACTGTCAGCATTGGCATCTTTGTTTCCTGGACAAGGGTTTATTGTATTTTTTGAAATTATTTTCCAGTCTAGCTTCCCAGCATAGTTCCAAAGCTCCCACTGTGGCTGTGTTTAGATGTGAGAGGGACTGTTGTAGGTTATCACATCAAATTGGGAAGTTATCAGACAGTGTGAGAATTTTTCTGTCACTGTCCAAACCAATGCAAGTAGCTCCAATCTGAATGGACTGTAATTGGTTGTGTACTTCTCAGCGGGTCAAAGGACCTTTCTGGCACAAGCAGTAATTCTCTCTTGACTGTCTTGTCCCTAAGCTAGGACAGCTTACAGTTTGGCATCAGTGGGACCTGTGTATACTCAGAAGACCTTTTTTGTAATCTGCATAGGCCATGATGAGGCTCCAAACAACCACCTCTCCAGTTCGCTGAACACTTCCTCTTGAACCTGTCCCGATTTCTATGGAACAACACATATTTTTTTGGGTTTCTTGTTCCTTTCATGTAGAAGATGTCCTCACAAATGTTTGCGCAGGGGTACCACAACTTTTGAGTAGTCTCTTAAGATCAGTGGTAGTGTCTTGCGAATCCCAGAAAGGACTTCAGTTCCTCCACTGTGATGGGCATCTTCCAAGTCTGAAAAGCCTCTAGTTTAGCTTGGCCAGGGATGACACTTTCCTTCGTTACCTTGAGTCCAAGGTAATTAACTTCCACATGAAACAGGTGACACTTCTCAGGTTTCAGTTTCAGTTCATATTGTTTTAAATGACCAAGTACCAGGTCAAGGTACTTCACATGAGACTCAAAACAGGGTGAAAAGAGGATGACTGGCTGTTGCTCCTAAGTTTATAATCCTCACAGGAAGTCTCCTCCTTGAAACCTGTGCTAGAGTGCATCCAATTGTAGCCCCTGTCCAGTGCCATCCTGGAGAGGGCCATTGCCCCTGCCGTGCAGGCCTGACCACGGTTAAGGGGCCTGGGTTCCCCTAGCTGACCTACGGGGGTCATTTCTCAAAAGTTAAAGTAAAATGGTGGTGCCTCCACCCAGAGTACATATCAGTGGGTCTGACTGGTTGCAGTACAACCCCCTGTGATGTTGTACTGACCCACCTCCCCAACAGTTATCCCAATATGGACTTACCAGGATTCGAACCTCCCCACATTCCATTACATCATTTACCTTTTCTATTTCGGTCAGTAACCTGTTCACTAAAACTAGGCTCTGGATTTATCTCTGCTGCAAAACAATAACTTTGTGGTTTATTTACAGGGGGAGAGGGTTTAGGATGGGGTAAGTGGAATAGAGTTCAAGTAAGCATTTTCCTTTTCATTTCAAAGATTTGCATTTCCCAAAATCACATTTCCCTTTTGACTCGATCCCTAGATCTCAATCAATGCAGCCATCCGATCTGTCTAACTAGCTAACTGCTGCAGGCGTGCTCACACCCAGACCCACAGGTCCCAGTCCATTCGACCCCAAAGTCCTATCACTGGGAACCCAGATTTAAAGTTGCAGACCTGAGGTGCAGCTGGCAGCTGGCGTTGGCGCACTTGGTAAACTAAATAACTTTTTTACATTCTTTTCTTTTCTCTAAACCTCAGCTCTGTCTCCAGCCCCAGTAAGTGTGCTTAAAGTATTTATAGTCCCCAGGTACAGGGCAATTCATGCACTTTACTCATGGTTCTGCAGAATCAGACCTTGGATGGCATAGTTCGCTGAAGTCGTGGAGATGGATGGCAACACAGGTAGAACTGGGCACAATGCTTGAACAGGGGCATGGAGGCTGCAGCTTGCTCTCTCTTTCTCTTGCTAGCAGATCTTGTAGCTTGTCCCTTTTGGCCCATTACAGGCCCCATTGCAGGGCATGTGCACAAGGCCTGCCTACTACAGAGGACCCAGACCAGGGAGTCACCCCATGGCCCGGCTCCCTCCGATTAGAGCACCCTAGCACTCGGGTGCAAGACCCGTGATCCCCTGCAGTGGCAGACCCCACCTGGTGGGGGTTAGCGAGTTCCCCACCTGGCCCTGGGTGTCAGCGGAAACATTCAGCACATTCTCTTCTGCTCTCTCTTTATAACTCTTTCCTGCCTCAGTGTGTAGCCACAGCAATCTGTTTCTCTCTTTTCCTTGCTGTATCTCAGGAGCAGACAACAGGCACCCGACCCAGAAAGACACATGTCCATCCTTCTGCTTTCACAGTCTTTCAACTTTAACACAGCCACATTCTCGCTCTGGCTTACACACATCATCTGCACTCTCAAAGTCCCTTTTTCTCACCGTGCAGGTACATAGCAGTTCTCCAATTGAAGAGGCTCACCCTTCCATTTTCTTTTCTCAGCACATTTATATTCTCTTGTTCTTCATCCTCTGTATTCCGTCTTTTCCAGGATCAATACACAATCTTTGCCCTTTTCTCAGGTTCAGGACACAACCTTTTCTCTCTTTGCTTTGTCTCACTGCTGTGGTGCAATTTCAGAGTAACACAGAACATTCAGCATTCTGCAGCTTTCCTTTTCTCTCTGCCTAGCTGCTTTTTTTAATGTCTTTTCTTTCTCCAGCTTCTCCTTTCCTAATGAGGCAGGCACTCCCTGCCCTGGGGGGCAAATTGCTTGCAGCCCCCAGAAAGGGTCTGGTATCACCCCACCACAATGACATTCTGACAGCGAACACCACCACAGTGACAAATCTCACTAGGTCGAGACTGGTCACTGTGGTGGTCCACAGTCTGCCAACGCAGCGATTCTTGGTGTTAGCCCCACCCTGAACCAACTCTGACCGGAGTTGGTTATTTAGAGATGGGGGGGGTACAGCCCCCTGCATGGGGAGTGTGGGGGGGGCAAAGCCCCCACCTCCAAAAAAAACCACTTCTTCCTGACGGGAACACTGCTGACAGTCGGCATTGTTCCCATCAGTGTCGAGGGTGTCGACAAAGACAGCGTCGGTGTATTGACGTGGAACCGGAAGGCCCATCCTGCAGCCCCATTCTCTCCAGGGACAAGAGCCCCCGGGAGGAGCTCCCACTGAACTGACTCAAAGTCCAACTGTCCTTGCTTTATTGGGAGCCCTTTCCTAGCTCCCTATTGGCTGGAGCCACTGTCCTTCAGCAAAAATTAATATGTATGAGGCTCCCTCATTGGTGCAGAAAAAGGCACTCCTAAATTTTCCCCAGTATTTTCCCCCAAAAGTCTGTTCAAACAGTCCCAGAGTCCCTGGCAAAAATCCTGGTTCGGTGGTTGGCTGGTTGGTGTCTCATGGCTGCAGAACATGGTGGCTGTTGTAAACAGTGTCCATACATTTTTCCAGGTTTAAAATGTTCCTGCAGCCAGACTCTTTACTTTTATGTATTCATTTCCCCACACGGCTATAGCCACCCCATACCCTGTGTAGTGAATGCATCCATCAACACATTAGCCCTTTTTCAGTCACTGCTGTCATTTCATATAGCCCCTAGGTAGCCTCACATAGAGCCCCATTTCATTCCCTTGCTGCAGTCTGTGAAAACATGTTTATATATTCACTCCCCCACAGACTGCCAGCTTTTTCTTCCGTGGATCACCATATCTTTATTTGTTTAAACTTTTTCATTTTACCCGTCTTAGAGCTATCTCTTCATTTTTTGCCCCAGCGCTAGACAGGACTCGTGGCTCCCGTATTCTCGAGCGTGATTGGCACTCCCAAAAAGTAAATTTCCTTTCTCCCAGTTGCCTCTCCCTCTCAACTAAGGTCCCCGGTCTCTCTCTTGCTGTGTACTGGGACTGGTTCCACCAGAGAGGCAAACCAAACTGGCCACAAATGGCCGCACGAGAATCGCTACTGCACATGCACAGGACTCACCAGCACCATAGTGCCATTTCTGATACTGGCAGCTCCACAACCTCTGGCCCCGCTTCTGAAAACCATCGAGTCCAGCAGTAGGGGGTAGAAACACAGGGCAGCAGCCAGGAACCCGAAAAAAAGAATGGGGATGGAACCAAAACCCCAGGGAAAATTAACCATTTTCCGAGGCTCACAGGTAAGCCCCCGACAGAGGGGTTACACAAAAATGAGCAGGGGCATAGCTACAAGGGTGCAGGGGGTGCAGTGGCACCTGGGCCCATGAGGTTTGAGGGGCCCAAATCATAATTTTGATGTTTATTCAAAATTTGGGAGGGGCCCTGTAACATTGCCTTGCACCCAGGCCCTCTGGGAATTTGCTACACTACTGACACTGACCTGTCCAGGCAAACTTGTTGTGTTGGGGGAAGGGGGTTCCATCACTGCCAGCTAGTTTGGTTCTCCCAGACTGCTGGAACCACACCCATATACACTATGACTTCTGTACGTGCTGGCACCACCAGGCTTCATCCATATGGGGCTCGCACCGTTCCAGTCCATTCCCCATCAGCTAGAGATACTCTATCCCTTTCACAGGCACAGAGAGAAACATAATTTGTTGGCAGAAAAGGACTGCTTGTCCCATCCAGTCTGCCCAGATGTTCCTGCCTAATTTGTCCCTGCAGACCCTACCTGGTCTCCAGTAACCCTCCTGCCTCACTTCTTCTCTTTTAATATACCCCATGCTTACCCCATGCATGCTTGAAGTCCCTCACTGTTTTAGCCTCCACCACTTCAGCTGGCAGTCTATTCCAGGTGTCTACCACCCTTTCGGTGAAGAAATATTTCCTCACATCTCTCTTGAACCTCCTGCCCCAGCATCATTACATGGTCCTAGTGCACTTTCTCAAGTGAAAGAAACTTACCCCCTGCACCCTGTTCATCACTATGAGGCATTTGTTGGTCTCTATTATGCCTCCTCTCTTCCAGTGTGTATATGTTGAGATTCTTCCATATCTCCTTATAGGGTTTCTCATGCAAACCTTGCACCATTTGAGTTGCCCTCCTCTACACTGCCTCTATCTGGACTGTGTCCTTTTTGAAGTTTGAGCTTCAAAACTGGACTCAGTACTCCAAGTGGGCTCTCATCAGCGAGTGATACAGTGGCAACACCTACTGGGTCAGAATAGTGTGGACGAAACTGTGCACAGCAAGACCATGCAGTGAAGAGCACAAATGGATTAATAGCAACAGAGGAATTACAGCGATAGGAAAGTATTGCTACCTTTTGTCACTCATCTGGAAGAAGGATGTGTATGTGACCACTGAGGGTTGATTCTCAGTTGAGCCGCTCCCATGGTGGAGTAGCTAGAGCACCCGAGACTGAAGTGAATGGGGTGGGGGAAAAAAAGTTTGATTCCCTGTAAGGGAATCTTTTTTCTTTACTATGTTTTTCATGTCCCTGTGTCCACACACCCTCGGAGTTGGTTATTGTAGTTCCAGGGGGTGTAAACAAATAAAGTAGTAACAGATCATGCTGCACGTTGTTTGTAACAGTGTGGTTTTGCTGTGCATGGTTTTGTCTCGCGCTGTTATGACCCCATGCCGTGGCAACACCACCTCCCTTCTGCTGGATGTACCCCTCCCTATGCACCTAAGCATCCAACTACCCCTACCAGTTCCTTTGTCACACTTCCCTGCCACTTTGAGGTCCTCAGATATGATAACATCTAAGGTCCCTTTCTTGTTTAGTGGCTGTCAGTACCTCTCCCCCATCCTATACTCAGCTCCCAGGTTCCTAAGCCCTACGTGCACGGTTTGGCACTTTTTTGCATTAAACCCCAACTTCCATGCTTTTGACCACTCCTTGAGTTTCTCAGGATCCCTGCACATTCCCTCCACCCCTCCTGAGTGTTCTCCCTATTGCAGATTTTGGTATTGTCTGCAAAAAGGCATACCTCCCTTCTAGTTCTTCTGCATTGTCCCCTATGAAGACATTGAAGAGGACTGGCCCCAGTAATGAGCCCAGTGGTACCCCGCTGGTCACTCTCCCATCATTAGAGTGAGTGCCATTAACCACTACCCTCTGTCTCCCACCTGTTAACCAGTTTCTAACCCAATTTTCCACTTTGGATCCTAACCCTAGGCTGCACAGTTTCTTCATCAGCCTCCTGTGTGGCATAGCATTGAAGGCCTTGCCAAAGCCCAGATAGGCCTTGTCCACTGCCCTTCCCTGATCTATTTCCCTGGTCACTGAGTCAAATCAATCTATCAAATTGGTATGACATGACCTTCCCCCATGAATTCATGCTGCCTGTGTCTTGTAGCCCACTGGATTCAATAAACTCTACCAGTGTTTCCTTCAGTAGGGTCTCCATTAATTTCCCCACCACTGAAGTAAGAATGATTGGCCTGTAGTTGGTAGACTCCTTCCTGCTGCCGCTGTTATGTTGAGGGACCATGTCTGCTCTTCTTTAGTCCTCTGGAACCACACCTGTTTCCAGTGAGTTGTTCAACAAGTCTGCCAGAGGGGTAGGTAGCACCTCCCTCCTTTAGTACCCTTTGGTGTATCCTGTCTGGTCCCATAGCCTTGTCCACCTTTAGAGTTGCAACTCCCTTCCAGACTCTGTCCTCTGAAAATGGACTTGTATCCACCCCACGCCCCATCCCTGCTACTCCCTGGTGGTCTGTCCCCCTTCTCCCTTCCACTGTGAAGACAGAGCAGAAGTACCTGCTTTGGATGTCAGCTTTTTCTTGGTTCTGCTCTGCACAGTCTCTCCCTATCGCACTTTTTTCTTTTGTTTTAAACTTTTTGTTTATTGCAGTTTGTATGATACAGCACACAATGTACAATAAGTACCATTAGAAAGATAGCAAGACACAATATATGTACCAGCAGTTAACTAGTAGGTACTTCAGGACACTCTCAACTGTTTCATCATTCAGGATTCCCAGAACGGTAATTATCATACCAATACAGTCTAAACATAGGTGATTTATGCACCACAGGACTGTCAGGGGGTCACTAATAACACTTATTATATTAACCACTATGAAATCTTCTAATAGGCGTCAGACTAATGTGTCCCCTCTAGATAATGCTCTCAAATACAGTGCAAGCTAACTGACTCCAAAGAGCCTTCTACTGACATATGGATTATTAAAACATACAAATCCTACAAAACCTAGACAAGGTGCAGTACTACTTAATTAGTGTACGGAATAGCACATAATACAGCCATGTTTCTAAGTGTACAGAATAGCACATAAATACAGCTATGTTTCTAAGTGTGTATAACAGCACATTAATACAGCTGTGTTTCTAAGTGTGCATAATAGCACATTAATACAGCTGTGTTTTTAAGTGTACGGAATAGCACATTAATAAGCTGTGTTTCTAAGTGTGTATAACAGCACATTAATACAGCTGTGTTTCTAAGTGTGCACAACAGCACATTAATACAGCTGTGTTTCTAAGTGTGCGTAATAGCACATTAAAGCAGCAGTACTATGAAATCAGGAAGTGACCTATCAAAATTCTGTTTTTCAGCTGTAAGCATGCGGCCAAAGTTCCAGTTTCCATATCTGTAAATGTTTTTTCCAGTTGTCTTTAGTTTTTTAGATATTTGCAATTTATTTGAAGTGTTGTAACGCTACAACAAATATGGCGGCTGACTAATTTCAGCTGCGCTTTTTCTTCAGGTCGCATCACATCTTTTGACAACAGCAGAGGGATCCTCTGCTGACCATTCCCAATGTTCATGCAAGTCATATACAGTAGATGTGCAGTTGGCAGCAGAGGGGGTGCCAATGCAACATGCTTAGTGGCAGAAATGTAAACAAAAGCAGAGAATAACTGAGCAAATTACTCTGCTATAGTACAATGCCGGCGATAAAAGAATACCAGGTATATGATTAGCACGGCACAAGGAATAAACTGTCAAAAAAGTGCAATTTTTTTTCCGTAGTACTGCTGCTTTAATGCAGCTGTGTTTCTAAGTGTATGGAATAGCACATTAATAACAGCTGTGTTTCTAAGTGTACGGAATAGCACATTAATACAGCTGTGTTTCTAAGTGTACGGAATAGCACATTAATACAGCTGTGTTTCTAAGTGTACGGAATAGCACACTAATATAGCTGTTTCTAAGTGTACGGAATAGCACATTAATACAGCTGTGTTTCTCTTTTTAGAACTGATCAATAAAAGGTACCAGTAAACGTAAATATTTCTTTAACAAGTCAACTTTTTTGCCTTTGTAAAGCACAAAGGTTAAAACAAACTGTAAAGTACTGTGGAGTTGAACAACTTACAGTCAGAGACGGTGTGCTAGTGAGTCCAGTATGCTCAGAGGCCCAGCAAATTGCTCATATAAGAAGGATAAATCATGTGAGGTGCGAAAATGTTACAGCTCACAGTCTCTTTATGAAATCAGTCAGAGACACCAGCTGCTACCATTTTGTTATCAGGCTGACGCAGTATAAATGTAAAACAAACATGTATTCCTCCCCTCGGGTACGTTAGCCACAAAACAAATTATAACATAGGGGCCTCAGAGAATAGATGATTCAAACATTTCTTACCTCCTCCTTCCCCTCTGCTCTGTTCACTCTACCACCAACCTGTTGTTTGACAGTCCCCGTTAAGCCATATTCAAACCCTCGCCTTAGAGTCATCCTCATCCTGATCTCATCGACAAGTGGCTCTCAAGCTGGCTGCCAGCTTGCTGACACCTCTTGGCTCAGAGAAAATGTATTCATGTCTGCTTGCTACCACCCAGAGACAAGACAGAAAGACCCACTGATGTTGCACTTCGAGCTCCCGCAATGTTCGTCTGATCCCATTGAACGCCTTTCTTTTCTGCTTTATTGAATAGTTCACATCTAGATAGCTGATTCCTGAAATTCAGTATTCCCTTTACATCTTGCAGCCTGCATCACTATATCTCTCGCATGCATTTCTCGTAGGACTGCAAGGATGGTGCAAGGGCCCACATTAGATGGTTGTGCCCTGCAGGGTGTCACTCTGTAGACCTTGTCCACTCCAATGGGAAGGAGCTCCTCTGGTAATTGTAAGGTATCTTGTAGCCATTTGGAGATAAATCTATAGATGTCTTCCCCCTCTGCCTGTCCAGGGATGCCCAGTATGTGCAGGTTCTTGACTCATTGCAGGTTTTCCATATTCTCCAGCCTCTGTCACAGCAACACATTGTTTTGGACTATATTCTCAGTAGCTTTTATCACTTTTTGGAATCTTTGGTCACTGAAGACATATGCGCTTCATTAAGGTTCAGGTAGGCCTCCACTACATTAATCTGGTCCTGCATGCTCTCAAACTTTCTGTCAGTCTTGCATCAAACGGGCGAGTTGTTGCAGTGTTTTGTTTACCATAGCCAGGGATCCTTCTGTGCCCCATCTGCACTGGAGCCCGCTGTTTTCTCGGCCTTTCCACTCCTGGTATGTCCAGATGGCCCTGCTTTTGGTTTAAACAAGTCTATGCTGGCTGCTGCTGCTTTAAGCTTTAAAATGATGCACACTTGTGCTCACCCAACAACACCTGGAAACACAATTTGTTTTAATGCATCTTTATTAAGAAAAAAACTTGGGTACACAAAGTAACATCCTGTTGCTCACAGGTGAGGATAGACATAACACAAACATGCATGACCTGATTATAATCCATAACGTCAATAACACTTTGAAGATTTATTTAAGCATGACGGCATAGCAGCCCGGGTAATCTGCCCAGCAAAGCAAAATGTTGGAGGCCAAAGTTCCCTCATGCTCCCAACCCAACTCAGGAAACACAATTTTTAAATCCAGAATTAAGTACTGCTTTGTTTAAAATGCCATTTTGTAGAAGTAGTCTCAGGAGTACCAAAACCATGTGTTACTCCCTATGGCTGCTCACCAGTGCCC
The DNA here is from genome assembly GCA_016271365.2 of Neoceratodus forsteri. NCBI lineage: Eukaryota > Metazoa > Chordata > Ceratodontiformes > Ceratodontidae > Neoceratodus > Neoceratodus forsteri. The sequence continues at coordinate 1,394,748,068 of CM057456.1, forward strand.
CCCCCCCCAATCCTCACTATCCCTCCCCTTGCTTTCCTCGTCTAACTTACATATTTAAAGAAATTCTTATCCCCTTTAGCAACCCCTTTGGTGATCCTTTCCTCTGTCAGCACCTTTGCTCCCCCACCACCTTGCCTGTTTCCTTCTGCTTTTCTTGGCATACGTCCCTGTCCTCCTCCCTGTGTTCCCTTATACAGTACCTCCGGAATGTTATGCCACCCTTTTTTCCTTCACCACCTTTTCCACTTCCTTACAGAACCATAACAGTCATATTTTTTCTTCCTATTTTACTCACTTATTTCATGCAGAGATTGGTTGCTTTATTTTTTTTTTAATTTTCAATTCTTTCTTAATTGTTTAAATACAACAGAGTACAAAACAGAAGTGATACAGGGGTAAGTTTATGCAAACACTGGTTACATGCAATACAAACAAAACCCCTGAGGTTTTAAGTGTCAAATGTAATTTTTTTTTTCAGTTGTTTAACCAGGAGTAGCAAACTAAGCTGAAAGCTTTTTCACAGGTGCGACCTGGGAGCACAGGGACTTTAAGTGACTTGCTCAGGGTCACACAGTATGCAAGTGGAAGCTTTGGGATTCAAACCTAGGTGTGGTCTGCTGGATGTCACCAGATTTGCAGCTCAGAGCCTTAAACCACTGCGCTGTACTGCTTCCGAATACATAAATCAAACAAAAACCTTCCAGTTGGTTGCCTTAATTATGCCCTCCCATATTTTCCCACTGTGCCTCTACCCCTCCCTGGCAATACCCCCTTCCCTTCCAAGGGAGTTTCTGAGGCAGTCTCCCCTTTATTTAAAATCCACCCTCCTAAATTCCAGGACCCTTGTCCTCATGTGGTTAACCTCTGCTCCTGTCTTTATGTTAAACCACACTTGTACAGTGATTACTGGTAACAGGGGACTTCCCAATGTGACGTCTTAAAGTAACACCGTTGAACTGCATTCAGTCAACAAACAAAATAAAAACCAAGGTGGTATGCAAGTGCAAAGCTACTGTAAACTTTAATTTCAAGAGGCAGCAAGGGGTATCTTTTGCTGCCACTGCTGTGTAAGATTAAAGTTGAGCCTTGCATTTGCATACCACCTTAGTTTTTATTTTATTTTTTGACTGAATGTGGTCCAGTGGTGTTACTTGCTGCCTTTGCTTTTTTCAACCACATTGACTGCCTGCTGTAAATCTTCAGTCTGCCACTGTGATGTCTGCAATACTGTCCTTGTTTGGAAACTCCAGGTTCAGCACTGCCCTGCCCCAGTAGGGTCTTTGACTAACTGCCTGAGAAAAGACCCTTATTGGGAGTGAAGGATGGCCCTGCCCCTAGTAGGGTCTGTGACTAGCTGCCTGAGAAAAGACCCTTGTTGGAAGTCAAGGATGGGCCTGCCCCTAGTAGGGTCTGTGACTAACTGCCTGAGAAAAGACCCTTATTGGGAGTGAAGGATGGCCCTGCCCCTAGTAGGGTCTGTGACTAGCTGCCTGAGAAAAGACCCTTGTTGGAAGTCAAGGATGGCCCTGCCCCTAGTAGGGTCTGTGACTAACTGCCTGAGAAAAGACCCTTGTTGGGAGTGAAGGATGGCCCTGCTCCTTTCCAAAGTTGCAGTTAGAAGGCTCCACTCCACATCTGGCTGACTGGAGTCACCAACTAGCAGCACCTACCCTTTACTTGCCATTCTGAATAGCCTTTAAAAGACTCTCTGTTCACATGGTTCAGATGAGAATTGTTGCCAGTATTGCAATCCCAGCTGCTGGAAAGTGACTGTGGAAATCCCTCAACATATTCCTTCCAGTAATGACTGGTTTATTCATTTATTTATTTAGTTTTTGTAGTTCGTGTAAGTGCACTAGACAAATTCTGCCTATTTTTGGGCACGACCCGGGGGAAGGGGATACAGATGAATGCCAACTGACTTTGAACCAGATTAAGCTGTTGGTGGTATTTTTTAGTGAATGGGGGGAAATTTGGCCAGGGCACTGGGGAAATTCCCCTGCTCTTTTGGTTGTCCCTTGGCATTGTTGTCCTCCACAATGATGATTCCCTTTTACCCAATTTCCTTCCAAGCAGCTCTATTTCCAGGTGTACATACCCTTTGTATGGAATCCTCAGTACATTAGCTGCTGTCAGCACTAACCAGTCAGAAGACACGTCTAACTCTTCATATAGATGTTGAAAATTCTGGCAGCAATAACTTTCCCTCATGGTGGAGACCTGGGTCCCAGTCAGGCTTACAATCTCCACATTCACCACTGCTCTTTCGCCCGTCAGATCATGCACTTCGTCTTCAGATGGGCCACTTTCAGAACATCCCACTCTGTGGCCTGCAACTGTGGGACCTAGTAGTTTAATGAAGCCTGTGGCTCCGCCATTCAGGCTTTGTCATAGTATCTGGCAGTATGCCCAGGCCATTCACATCTCCAGCATATAACAACTTGGCGTTCATTTCCACCACCTTCTCTTCTTTCCCATGTGTCCCTGTCTCACCAAGCAAATTCTCCTCTGGGTCCTTCCTCCTCTTCCATCACTTTCTCACCAAGAATGTGAAGGGTCTCCTCTCCCTTCTCTTTGTTGCATGCACTGCAGTTCCATCCAGATGTCTTCCATTCCCTTGCAGAAGACCCGAGCAGTTTCTTTCAATTACGTCATTTCAGATTTCTGGGTCATTACTGGCTTAGTTTCTCTGGTGACCTCATCCTCTCTAGTGTTTCTGTCAGACTGCATGCACTGTGCCAGACTCTCTGTCGCTGGGTGTATCTTTTCCCCTAAAAGAATTGCTTCTCTTTTTAACTCCAAGAAGGTCATCTCATGGCAGTATCTGATCCTTTCTCTGAGTGCCTGTTGGATTCCCATGTTCTTAATCTGTGTCACAGGCTGGTCTTGCTGTACTTGCTCTGCATCACCCAGTCCAGTGTCATTCTTTCTCCACAACTGTTCCAAAAGTTCACGCAGGGTCATTGAGTACTTCCATTTTGTCTCTTCTTCTTGTTGGGTTCTAGTAAAAAAGTGATTCTGGAGAGCATTCATAGGGGTGGCATCTCCATATAAGGACTCTAGATGCATCAGGACTTGGTCTAGTGTGGTTTGATTTCTGACAGGCAACAAGCATGACTTATCTCTTTGCTTCACCATCAAGATAGCTGAGGGTAACATCTAGCTACTGTCCTTTGGATTCTCTGTACATACGCATTGTAATCTTCAGACACGCAGTCCATTCGGTCAATGGTGATTGTCCTTTTCCTGTAAACTTTTGCACAAGGGTTACACCCATGGTAAGAGGAAACAACCACCAGCATCGCAGCTGGTTCACCCTCTCTTGCATCCTTTTTCTAGAGATCATATAAACTTTAGCCTCTTTAAAATGTGATCCTGCTGACTACACCAGTTCTGTAATGGGGGCATAACCTGGTTGTGTAAAGGAGTGATTGACAGCAATGGTGTAACTAGGAAAATAACAATTTTTGGTGCATCTTTGCTGCCCCCATTGTAGACATACTCATATTAATTACACAGACCCCAAGAACACCCCTTATAACAGTTTTATGCATTTCACATTATAGTTCATTCAAAAAATGTACAAAAATCATATTATAACACCAGTATGGGATGGATTTCTGACAGGAGTAACCAACATCAAAGATCAGGGCCCAGAATGCCACCCACTCGCCAATAGACTTGAAGCTGTGGCTTACTGGGCATATGTGTTCCTACACCCATGAGTCTGATAGTTCAGTATCACAGCCCGGCCCCTTAAATCTTACAGTAGAAAATTATCTGCTGTAATACTTGAGGTTGAAACTTTTTTCATCCACTGTTAATAGCCCCTATGGGCTATCCTGCTCACAGCAACCAATCCGCTCTGTCACACTCACATCCCTTCAGTGAGTGTTACAAATGGAAAGATGTTGCTGTCCAATATATTTGTTGAATTTTGTTAACATTCCTCTTCTGGTTTAATGTTGGATTTGTGCACATGCTAAATACTGACACCCTGTGGTGGAAAACCCTTTTAGTAATACTGTTTGAGATGGAATGTTCCACGTAAGGAATTTATTCATCATATTATGTATCTTTTTGGATGTGGGGTTAGTAATTTTGGTTCATAAAATATTTTGAATGACGTGGAGCACATATATAATATTACTTGGTTATTTGGCTTTTAATACATCGCTGTCCCGTATTACAGTGTACTGACCCTTTGCCTGCGGTGATGCCCCAGTCTGATTCTAGAGCATTTTGCTGTTTTTCCACCCGTCAGGGTAGGACATTTTGTTTTGGTGCTGTAGTATCATCCTTGTTTACTATGCATTAAACTGTGTTATACACACTCCCTATCAGTTCCCAATTATCATGTTAGATACCCTGTGCATTATATGACCATTGTAAGGTGGTTTGAATTATGAGCGTGTATAGGAATGTTGCTGTAATGGTGTATGTCTGCTACATGGCATGTGCTTCTAGCGTCACATTACTGTAAAACATACTTCAGATGAGGTTGGGACACAATGAAGGGTGTAGTGGTCACCTGGGACGACAGAATCGGAAAGGAGAATAGTGGGGGTGGAGGGAGAGGGCTAGGACCCTGGATGGACAGTAGGTCCAAGGGTAGGCTAGGGACCACGGGCAGAACTGGATGGACCCTTGGACTTTTTCTGCCATCATTATCTGTGTTTCTTTGTTTCTTTATACAAAAAGTTGATTATCTGATACTCTGCAAGAAACTACTAAATTGCTTTTTCATTCTGCCATTTTTCCAGTGGCCAGAGCACTTCTACAACAAACAGGTATACAAAGAAGCTTTCCGTGCGTGTATGCCATTTGAAGTAAGATAGAAGAAGAGATCTAAAGAGACTGGCTGGTATAACCTGGTGCAGGCCATCTACTAGATGAAGGGATTCCCAAAGATTTGCAAAGATTACACAGAGTTTTTGGGCTGAGGGCATCCTCTTGCTCTTCCAAGAAACAAACACCTGGTTGAGCAGAGCTCATGCATGCAAGAACTAGCCATCATAAATATGTGAGCAAGTCATAAATATGTGAGAGGCAACCTGATTTATTTTGCACTAGCCTAAGAATAAAATCTTGATCCCTTGTTATAGGACCTCACTTCAGTCGCATAAGGCTGGAAGTTTTGCAGGACAAGCCAACAGATAACAGGAAACATGTACTGTACCATACATTAGAAGAGAAAATTAAATTATTCAGTTGACATATATTCAAATAACACAAAAAGAAAAATGTATTTATATAGCAAATTAGCACATAATTATGCAGGTGGAGTTGTACCCATCTGTACACCTTAGTACAGTCTTGTTGTTAAAAGTCTTTGTTCTTTTGTGGTGGGAGTGGAGGGGGTGGAGAGAGAGAAGCAGCTGAATTTGTTTCTTTGTAGCCAGCATTTCCTGAAGTATTCCTGAGGATCAGAAGAGAACACATGTTGGGGAATTTTGTCCATTTAAGTCTCATCATGTGTGTGTTTTGGTAGGTACATCCCCTGATCCTCCCTAGTGCCGTGCATAGCTTGTTTGGTAGCCTCACTGATAGTAATTTTCTGGTGCATGTGCGCCCCCCAACCCCCCGTGAGGAAGCGGGCCCCTCAGCCTGCAACAAGGGACTGCTGCATATGGGCAGCACACATTACCAACCTGGCCAGCCAACTCCAGTAACCCAAGTTTAAGGTATCCTGTAATATGAGGCACTAGCGAGTGAGCACCTGCTGAAACAGCAACCCACTTTCAGCTGGTGGCCCGGCAACGTGGTGTGGGGTAGGCGACCCGGACGGTTATGCAAAAAAGGTGACAGGATCTCGCATGGGTATCATGCCGCGCGGGGGTCGAGCCAGTACAACGGATGGGGTGGTACGGTATGAGAGGGGTGGTGCTGCGTGGTTCCGCAAACTGGTGTTGTGGCGTGGTGGGATAAGTGTGCATGGTGGGATAAGTGCCGGCTTGGGTTGGTGAGGATACAGGGCTTGGGACTGGCGCCAGTGTTTTTGTTGCGCCTGGCCTGAGACAGTGATATATATATATTTTTTTTACTTGCACCCCAACATGCACCCCTGGAGCTGAGAATCCTAAAGCAGGGGGTGCTTTCAGACGCCATTCAACAAATAAGTTTTTGTGTGCCGGTTTGGTTTGGCTGGGATCCACATAGCTGAAATTGAATTTTTGGCGATGTGAGGTTGCCATAAGGGCATTCGGCATGCTGAATTCGCCCTTATGACATGGTACAAAGTTTACTTCTGAATCTGGGTTCTAGTAAGGGAACACAACTCACTTCTTTGTGGTCATTGGGAGGCCCACATTTATGTTTTTTTTTTTTTTTAATTCCTTCCATGCTCCCAGGAGCTTCACTCATTCAGGCACTCTCATCAGTGGTGCTCCTGTGCCCACCAGGCTCGCTCTTGCAGATGTCATCCCCTGTCGTGCTGTGTCCTTTGATGCCTGGTTCAGGTCTGTCCCTCACTGGGGGCCTGCTCATCAGGAGGAGAGGGAAAACCATGCTGCTGAAGCTGCTCAGGCACCAAGGTCTGGGATGCAGGTACATCGCTGATGAGGGCTTAGTGGTGTGGGGGTAATGAGCACATCAAGGCTAACAATCAAGAATGCCTAGCCAGGCATTTTTCCTTGTTCTGTCCATCTGCATACTGCCCCCTTCCATCTACAGTGCGTCCATGTTGGTGCCCTGGAGGCATGGCCCACTGGGGAATGGTCACTCACACTTCCAGTGGTCTCACACTACCTGCAGGTGCCACTCTCAGACAGGCACATGGCTCTTCCCTCCCCCAGGAGGACAGCATCCGCATGAGCACTCATTCCCCCTCCCTAATGGCCTCCGATCCTGGTGCCTCAGGCATGGAGCATGAACCCAGGTTGCCAGCATGCCAGAGTGGTCCCTCACTGCTCATCACCATAGATTTTTCACTTTTAAACTTATAAAAAAATTTTGTTTATAAATGTTCACCCTTTTTGTCCAATCAAGAAGCGTTTTGGGATCTAATACAAGTGGTTAGTGTGTTTGACGTGTGCTGTTTTTGGTTAATTATTGAATAAAAATGATCAGTGTCAACCAGGAAGTAGTGGTATTCCACTCATGTTCAAGTGCAATACTACACTATCAACTCATGACAGTACCACCAGTAAAAAGCACTTAGTGCAAAAGTGCATTAGATGCTGTGCTCAGTATTGCCCTTTTTATGTTTCCTTGCATGTGTGCAAGGAACATTTTGCTTTGCTTCAGAGAACGGCATTCCAGAGGTGTGTCACGGACTAGCCCAGTACAGAGCAATCTACATTGGGCTCATCCCTGACAGACCAATGACCATGCAAGCAGAGTATGATGGTGGTCACAGTTTCATGGGCGTAAACTTGGTGTACTTGAAAGGACTAAAGCGCTCCAATGAGAGAACGCTTCAGTACTTTCATTTGCATAAAGCTGGGCGGCAAGCAGCTGAGGGGCTTTATGTACATCATCATTCCAGCGGTATGAGGGAAGCAGTGCAGCACTGATGGTGAAGCAGGGAGCTCCACACCTGGGTTGAGCTTCTTTGCACAAAGATCACCTACCTGCACATGTACCACTGATGGCAGCCCCGTAAATACGTGGAAGGAATAAAGCACAACAAAGGAGAGCAGAAATTATCACCTTTAACTGTCTCCTGCTGTCCCGCTTCCTCAATGCTCAGCTTGCCAAAGAATAATAGAACCCTAGTCCCCCAGCCCCCAAGCATCACGATTTACACCTTGTTACCACTCCGGTTGTGTCATGCCAGCTGGTAGTAACTACTATAGGAGCCTGCCCAGAAATGTTAAACACATCTGCAGGTCTTTGTTGAAGCTAAATCCCTGGTGCCAGACTTGATAGAAGCTCATGTCCCCTCCTAACTCCACTCCCTTGCTCCGGGACCATGGCTCACTCCCGCTCCAACCACCTGTGACCGACAGACTGCGCTGCATGGTCCACTACTCAAGTCACCCGTGTTACTAACAGATGATTTGACTGGTGGAGCATCACTGTCAAGGTAGGTCCTCCAGCAGTTCAAACCAAAACCCACATATTTATTTTCAGTTCAGGAAAGGTACAGAATAAAATATGTGTGTATGATGTTTTTTTGGCATTATAGTCTAATATGGGGGGGGGAGGAGACACTGCGGTATTAATACACGGACACTCATGTCATTCAAAATAATTTTATTTTTAAACTTCATGTTCATTAAAAAAATCAGTTTCCATGTTTTCACTTAGTCTGATTGATTTCCATACTGCTGAGTGAAAACTGTGAATCTTGATTAAATGCTATGCACTGGTGTGAGTCTTTCTTTCTGTGAGTAGTGATTAATTAGACAAAAAATGATTGACACCAGGTTTCAGTACATGAATAAAAAAATCAACTTCAATTCATAAAAACAGCTTACAAAACAGCTTACTAACAAACAACACCTAGGTGGTGGTAATACAGTTCTACAGACCCGCTCGGATATGGCTGAAGTGTTCCAAGTGTGGGTCTGCATTATACCACCACTCTAGGCATTGTTTTTTATGTAAACTGTTTTGATGAATTAAAGCTTGAGTTTTTTATTCATGTACTGAAACCTGGTGCTGGTCATTTTTTGCCAGCGGATTTCTGAGTTGCTTGGCGGTAGCTGTTTTCTCCGAGCTGCATGTCTAAAAGAGCAGTCTGGATGGGTGTTTGCATCGAGAGGCAAGGTGGGCATTGCTCTTGTCTTAAACCAATTCTCAGATTGTCCTCTGACAGTGGTCTCCATTTGGAGGGTTGTTTGTGTGGGTCAGGTGAGGGAGTAAGTAAGGGGAATCAGGCTTCCACAGTCGGGAGCAAGATCTCTTTGTTTCAGAATTGGAGCAGACACATGTGGTATTATTTCAGTCACAAAGTGTCATTGGCAGGTCTCTCCGGGTGCTTATATGGGAAGATTTTAGGGAATTCATTTGCAAGTGCCTTTTCTGCCTCTTCTACAGTTCTGTATGTGTACTGCCCTGATTTAAGCCACACACATAATTTGGCAGGATACATGAGGTGGAAACAAAACAGGTGCCTGTTTGTGCATTCTTGCCTTAATATCAGAAAATGTATTCCGTTTCTCCCTCAGACTTTCACTGAATATTTGTTTGCAATTTGTGTCTCTGGTATACAACTCAATTGAGAGATCTGGCTTGACACCGGAGCAGCCCTAGGTATACTGGATAGGTATATAGAAACATAGAAACACAGACTTTGACGGCAGATAAGGACCACTTGGCCCACACAATCTGCCCATTTCCCTGCTTTTCAGATAAGCTGCAGATCCTAGTTAACCAACAGCCTACTTCCTCCTACCCCCCCCCACTAGAATTGTCTTACGTCTGTCCCATACATTCTTGAATTCCCCCACTGTTTTTGACCCCACTACCTCCGCTGGAAGGCTGTTCCATGCATTCACTTCTGTGAAAAAATACTTCCTCACATTGCCCCTGAGCCGTCTCCCGTCTATCTTCAAATTGTTCCCCCTTGTTCTTGCACATCTCTTTTTTCTGAAAGATGCTACCCTCTTGGACTTCATTGATTCCCTTAAGGTACTTGAATGTTTGTATCATGTTCCCCCTTCTCCCTCCTTTCCTCTAGGGTATACATATTAAGCTCCTTTAGTCTCTCATCATATGGCTCCTGGTGCAGACCCTGCACCATTTTAGTTGCCCTCCTGTGGACTGCCTCCATCCTGTCTATGTCCTTGCAGAGATGGGGTCTCCAGAACTGCACGCAGTACTCCAGAAGGGGTCTCACTGGTGATGCCTCTCCCTATACCTCCCAGTATCCCCCCAGCCCTCCTTACTGCCATTTCACATTGCTTGCCTACCTTTAGGTCATCCGATATGACTACCCCCAGGTCCCGTTCCATTTTTGTTGTTGTTAGCACCCCCCCCCCATTGTGTACTCTTCCCCTGGTTTTTTGTTTCCAAGGTGCATTACTCTGCACTTCTTTGCATTGAATTTAAGCTACTGTACTTTTGACCATTCCTCCAACCTTGCCAAGCCCTTCTCATCCTTTCCACCCCCCCATGTATCAACCCTGTTGCAGATCGTTGTGTCATCTGCAAAGAGGCATACTTTTCCTTTCAGCTCCTCTGCAATGTCACCTATAAAGACATTAAAGAAGACCAGTCCCAGTACTGAACCCTGCAGTACCCCGCTAGTAACCCCCATTTCCTCTGAGTGGACTCCATTTACTATTACCCACTGTGTCCTGTTGTCCATCCAATTTTTTACCCAGGCTACCACCCTGTGACCCACTCCCAGGCTGGCTAATTTGTTTATTAATCTTTTGTATGGGACTGTGTCAAATGCCTTGCTAAAGTCCAGGTAGGCCACATTCACAGCCCCTCCCTGGTCTACTACTTTGGTCACCCAGTCAAAGAAATCTGTTAGATTCATCTGACATGACCTTCCCGCTATGAATCCATGCTGTCTTGGGTCCTGTGCCCTGCTGACCTCTAGGCACTCAACGATTCTTTCTTTCAGAAATGATTCTATAATTTTCTCTACCACTGAAGTCAAACTAACAGGTCTGTAGTTTTCTGCCTCTGCCTTGCTCCCACTTTTGTGGAGGGGAATAACATCCGCCTTCCTCCAGTCCTCAGGAACCACACCATCCTCCCATGATTTGTTAAAAAAGGTAGCCAGTAGTGTGACTAGTTCTCACCTTAGTTCTTTTAGAATTCTGGGGTGAATCCCATCAGGCCCCATTGCTTCGTCCACCTTGAGTTTTAGGAGTTTTTTCAGGAAACAGAAACATAGAAATTGTCAGCAGATAAGGACCGCTAGACCCATCCAGTCTGCCCGTAGGCCCTCTACATTGTATGTGGGCACTGACCCTATGTGATCAATGACTTTTCATCACTCCCTTCCCTCTCAAGCTTCCCTTGTGCTTGTGGTGTCCTAGGCATGCTTAAACCCCTCCACTGTGCTTGCCCCCACTACCTCCTGTGGCAGACTATTTCAAGCATCGACAACCCTTTCTGTGTAGAAAACTTCATCACATTACCTCTCAATCTACCCCCTTCCAATTTCATATTGTGTCTCCTTGTTCTAGTACTTTTTCTACGTTGGAAAAGGTCCCCCACCTGCACCTTGCTTATGCCCTTGAGGTGCTTGAAAGTTTCAGTCATGTCCCCCTGCTCTCTCCTCTCCTCCAATGAGTACATATTGAGGTCCCGTAGTCTATCCTCATGTGTTTTGTGGTGCAAACCCTGCACCATCTTTGTTGCCCTTCTTTGGATAGTCTCCACCTTATTTATGTCCTTGTGCAGGTGCGTCCTCAAGAACTACACGTGGTACTCCAGGGGAGGCTTTACCAATGTTTTATTTAATGGCATCACCACCTCCTGCCTCTTGCTAGTGATACCCCTGCCTGTGCATCCCAGCATGTTATTGGCCCTCCCTGCTGCCTTTGTGCACTGCTTTGATATCTTAAGGTCATGAAAGATGATAACCCCTAGGTCTCTTTCCTCTTTGGTGACAGTCAGCTCCTGTACCCCCCCCCCCCAACCTGTAGCTCTCCCCAGGGTTCCCTCTACCCAGGTGCATTATTTTGCACTTCTTTGCATTGAACCTCAGTTGCCACATCTCTGACCATCTTTCAAGCTTCTCCAGGTCCCTCTTCGTTTTCTGCACCCCTTCTGGAGTATCCACCCTGTTGCAGATCTTGGTGTCATCTGCAAACAGGCAGACCTTTCCTTGCAGCCCCTCTGCAGTGTCACTAATGAAGACATTGAACAGGACTGGTCCTAGTACTGATCACTGTGATACCCCACTGGTCACCCCCCTCTCCCTAGATTGTACCCCATTTACTACCACCCTCTGTCTCCTGTCTGTTAACCAGTTCCTAACCCAGTTCCACCTTGTCTTCCATGCCCAGACTACCCATCTTGTTAATCTGCCTTCTATGTGGGACAGTGTCGAAGGCTTTGCTGAAATCTAGGTAGGCGACGTCTACTGCCCCTCCCTGATTTACTTCCCTAGTCACCCAATCAAAAAAATCTATTAGATTTGTTTGACATGATCTTCCTGCTGTGAATCCATGTTGCCTCAGATCCTGAGCACCACTGTATTCCATATGTGCCACTATCCTTTCTTTCAGCAGTGTCTCCATGATCTTTCCCACCACTGAGGTGAGGCTGACTGGCCTGTAGTTCCCCACCTCCTCCCTACTGCCATGTTTGTGCAGTGGGACTACATGTGCCCTCCTCCAGTCCTCTGGAATGACACCCGTGTTGAGTGACTGTGTGAACAGGGCTGCCAGAGGTGCTGCTAGTTCCCTTTGAAGCTCTTTTAATATCCTCCGGTGGATGCTGTCTGGCCCCATGGCCATATCCACCTTCAGCTTTGTGAGTTCTTGCAGAACTCTCTTCACTGTGACTGGACTGGTGTCCACTTCCCCCCCATTGCCTCTGCAACCCAACTGTGGTCCTTGACCCTTCCGCTCCTTACTAAACACTGAGCAGAAGTATTTGTTCAGTATTTCTGCCTTGTCCAGAACCCCCTCCTTACACTCTCCCTTATCTTCTTTGAGCCTCACAATCCCCCCTGGTTTTTCTTATTTTACTGATGTACCTATAAAATGCCTTATCCCCTTTGTTAACAGACCATGCTAAGCCGTCTTCTGTCTGCACTGTTTTGTCCTCCTAACAGCCTTCCCTGCTTCCCTTAGAGATTCAAGGTACACCCCTGTCCTCCTCCCTTTGGCTCCCCTTATATTTCCTGAAACTCCGCCTTTTAGCCCTGACTTTGTCCCCAACCTCTTTGGAGAACCATAGTGGTTTTCTTCTTCTTTTTCCTTTGACCACTATTCTAATGCATTGGTTTGTTATGTCCACTATGGCTCCTTTCAGTTTCTCCCATTGTTCTTCCACCCCCTCTATTACCCTTCCCTCCCCAGGACTGCTTGTATACATCTACCCATTTCAGTGAAATCCGCCCTCCTGAAATCTAACTCTTACCCTTTTGTGTGGCTTAATTGAGTCCATGTATCCATGCTGAACCACACCGTGTGGTGATCACTGGACCCCAGCTGCTGTTCCACCTGTATTTCTTCAGCTCTGTTCTCATTACTCCATCCCAGCTGCCTGAGTCCAACCCCCTGCTGTGCTTCTGGCTGAAGCAGCCACCTGGTTGGCCCAATCCACATCCGGCATATTGAAATCCCCCAGTAGCAGGATTTCACCTTTAGCTGCCATGTCATGTATGTTCTACACTAGTCCCCTGTCTACTTCCTCCCTTTGTGTCGGAGGTCTGTAGATCACCCCTGTGCGTATTGCTGTTCTGTTCCCTGTCTCCAGGGTGACCCACATTACCTTGGCCTACCCCTGTCTTCTCTGAACTTCTGTAGCCTTTGTACCATCTCTGATGTACAGGGCCACTCCCCTACACTTTTTACCCTTCCTGTCCCTACTGAACAGTGTATAGCCTGGTACACTGACTTCCTAGCCATGATTAGCAGAGTACCACATCTCTGTTATTGCTGCTATGTCAAGGTCTGCATCTGCCAACAAGGCCACCAGGTCTGGAATCTTATTTCCTAGGCTACAGGCGCTCGTTAGCATGACCTTCCATGTTTTACAGTCTGCCCTCCCTCTGCTCTTGTTCTCCCTCTCCAATGTCTTTCCCACACACCAGTTTCCTTTCCTATGTGCTCTCGCCCCGCCCCCACCGTATCACTCATTACACATTCTTCACCTGCCTGCTTTAGCTGTTTGAGTAGTCAACTTATGTTCCTGCATGTTCCCATGGGGGGTGTTCCTAAGCCTGCTGACCCTCTTGTCTCTTCCCCCTTGGCCAGTTTAAATGCTCACAGCTGAATCATTTAAACGCCTCACAAAGGACCAAGGTCCCTTTCTCGGACAGATGCAGGCTCTCATCTGCCCAGGTCAGGCCCCAGTCCTATGAAGCCAAGACCCTTTCTTCCATACCAATCTTTCAACCAGAAGTTAAGGTACGGCTGTGGAGTGCCCTAGCTTCCCCTGTGCCCTGGACAGGTAGTACCTCTGAGAATGAGACGGAGCATGCTATCTGTTTCAGGTTTCTCCCCAGCTTCCAGAAATCCTCCTGGACTCTGGCTAACTCCACCCTTCTCCTGGCCAGGTCATTGGTCCCCAGGTGGACAATGACATCCAGCTGCTCCCTCCTAGCTATTACCTTAGTGATCCTATGGATCTGCTTCCCATCCCTTCACGCAGCACTTCTTGGGAGGCATTTAACCTCCCTCTCTTCCCTGCTAGGTGTCCCTAACTCCACTCCCCAGACAATAGAGTTCCCTACTAGGAGAAGCTTCCCTCTCCTCTGGGGTCTCCTGCCTCCCTTCCCTGGTGCTCCATCCTGGAGGATCCTCCCATTCTTCCTGGTCCCAGCCTCGGGTTCCTGAGTGGGGCTTTCCTGTTCCTCCAAAATAGTGTAGGCATTACTAAGCGGGACCATTTGGGGGATGTGCTTTCAACCTCCCCTCCCTCACCCTCCCTGAGCCCACCATAGTCCAATCAGTCCTCTTCCCCAGTGGACCAGGTGGTCTCTGGGTGGAGGTGGATGCTGCCTTCAGCTTTGCCAACTTTGCTCGGAGACAGACAACCTCCTCCCTCAGCCCAGAGAGGTGCCTGCAGATAGGGCAGCATTGTAGCCTCCAGAAAGTCTTCCTGAAGACAGCTGTTCCACAATCACTGCAATGCACCACTCCCATCATGTCTGCTTCCCTCCTCAATCAACTGCCTGCTTAAGACAACTATTTGTTATCTCCCAAATATTTGTTTTTTTTCCTTTGATTTTTGTTTTGCTTACTTTGCTACGTCCTGTACGGATACAAGATGTTGTAAGGCACTATGGGACCTACCATATAAATGCAGGGCAAGCCCTGGGGTGGTGGATGGGCTACACCACAGGCTGTGTCCAAAAACAATCAACCAAGGAGTCCTCTGGCAGTGACTTCTCACTCCACTCACCATGGTTCACACACTGCCAATTACAAATACACAGTCATAAACTTCTCAGGTAGAATCCCTCAATCCTGCCTAAACTAAATGGAAAAGCACACAGAAATGGCAGTTAAGAAAAGACCTCAAATTAAAATTACAAACACACGGTCACAAACTCACCAGCCAGAATCCCTCAATCCTGCCCCAACTAAATGAAGAATCAAACTGAAATGACAGGTAAGACCTCACATTCAAACTACACTAATCCCTGTAATATGATACCAGCACTTAAAGTTCAGACACAGCCAATTACAAACACACAGTCACAAACTTATCAGCTAGAATCCCTCAATCCTGCCAAAACTAAATGGAAAAGCACACAGAAATGGCAGTTAAGAAAATACCTCAAATTCTAATTACAAACACACAGTCACAAACTCACCAGCTAGAATTCCTTAGTCCTGCCCCAACTAAATGAAGAATCAAACTGAAATGGCAGTTAAAACCTCACATTCAAACTACACTAATTCCTATAATGTGATCCCTGCACTCATATTCTATTGTTTGGTTTAGGTACCTCCCCTCCTCCTCTTGCATGAATACTGAGCAAAAGTATTCATTCAGTATCCCTACTTTTTCACTGTTACCCTCTGCCCACCCCCCTCTCCTCTTTATTAAGCCTCACTATCTCTCCATTGGTCTTATTTTGCTCCCTAATGTACCTATAAAAGGTTTTATCCCCCTTCTTAACCAAGTTGGCTATCTTTTCCTCTGTTTGGGCCTTTGCTATTCTGACTGCATTCCCTGTTTCCTTCTGCTTTAACTAATACAGTTCCCTGTCCTGCTCCTTCTGTGATTCCTTGTACTTTCTGAATGCTATCTTTTTCTCCCTAACCTTCCCTGCCACCTCTTTTGAGAACTATGGTGTTTTTTTTCCTTCATTTTGTTTTATTTGTTTCACACAAAGGGTAACTCCATTATGTTGAGGCAATCATTGTAAAGAAGTGTTAAATGTCTAGGCTTCATTAAAATGACCGATTTTTTTTTTTTTTTTTTTTTTTTGAAATTCTCATTTTATTCATTTTACTTGACAACAGGGTGAGAACTGACTCGAACAAAGTACATCCGAATATCCTCATGATAATGAAAACATACACAGTATATAAAACCACGAAATGCCCATTCCTCCCCCACGCCCCACCCCCTCCCTAGAAGGTGTCACCGCTAAAAAGAATAAAGAAAGGGGAAAGACTACTTGTTACAGAGAGAGCCTCAGCCTGATCTTGAATGCGATGGTTATTTGACTCGGTGAGCATAAGCTCTAACTAGAATTATCAAACAACGAGGAGGGAGGCATGTCTAGCTATGGAGTTTTACAGCTATGAGATCTAGGATTTGAGGTTCAGTGAAGGTATAAAGCGTAAAGCTTACCCCATTTCCTTTGGAAAGCAGGTAGAGTATGCCTAGAGCTAGCTATCAATCTCTCAATTTTAAAGCAGAGGGACATTTCTTCTACCCAATCATAGTAGGAGATCTCTGAATGGTCCAACCAATGGCGTAACACTAGCCTTTTGACCGCTATTGAGATAAGGGCTATGTGGTATTTCCTCTCTTTGACTTTGATACTGGAGTAGCTGCCCAGTATACAGATTTCAGGGTAAAAGTTCGTGTACAATCCTAGGGTAGGATCTAGGTTGTCACGGATAGTTTTCCATAGTGGGGCGACCTTGAGACAGTACCAAAACATGTGAGGGATACTACCCAATTCCTTACCACATCTGGTGCAGTTGGGGGAGCTAGAACTGTCAAATTTGGCCTTTTTCAAAGGTGTGTAATACATGTTATTAATAATATAGAATTGAATGAGCCTATTCCTGTCTAGGGTGTTATATGTGTATAGGTCCCTCCAAACCTGACCCCAGGAGAAGGAGGGTCCCGAGATCATGGGAGCCCAAATTTTGGAGCCTACTAACGCATCCGGGGTGTTGGCAAGCATGAGATGTAGATATAGATTTGATACGCCATGGGGTTTAGCTGCACATTCTTTGAATTGGGACAGAAGAGAACTAATTCTAGGAGTTGGCAGCTGAGTGCCAAATTCCTTACTTATAAAGTGCCTCAATTGATATAGTTTGAAAATCTTTTGCGAGGGGATGTCCAGAGCTGCCAACAATTCACTCGACGTACCAAGACAACCTCGTACATACAAGTCTTCAACCAGGCTTTCCTGGATTTGGGGTAGCCATAGTGGTGTCAGCCAGCTAGTCCCAATCTTGATATTGGGATTAGAAACCAACAGTTGGCCTGGATCTTTGTATACTGGATTTTGGCAGTAGAATAGTATTGATTTAAGACTTTCACCGACACTCCTACTACCGAGTTTTGAACATCCCTAGGTAAGGCAGAAAAACTGCAATAAAAAATACTGGAGGGATCAATATTGTGTTTCACCATGAGATTGAGATCTAGATTAAGCCATAAGGGTGTCTGGTTAGCATTACGGGAGCCAAGTCACTTACCCATTTTAACCAGGTGACTAGCCCAGTAATAATATTCAAAATTTGGCAGGCGAAGTCCTCCTTTATCCTTGGGCAAGCAGAGTTTGAAAAAGGCTCGCCTGGGGTGTTTTTTGTTCCAGATGAATCTAGTCAGCATTGAATGTACCTTCTGAAAAAAGACTTTAGGAAGCCAAATGTCTAGTAGATTCAGGGGATAAAATAAATGTGGCAGGACATTCATTTTAATTATGCTAATTCTTCCCCCTAGGGATAAGGGAAGTTTATCCCATCTATTGAGGTCGGATTGGATTTTATCAACTAGATCTTCTAAATTAAGTTTCTTGATTGTCCCTCCTCACGGGCCAAATAGATACCCAAGTATTTAAGGTGATGTGGGGTCTATTTCATGCCAAATTGGACCATATTGGACTGAAGCGTGTAGGGATTGAGGGGAAAATTTTGGACTTAGATAAATTTAATCTATAATTTGAAACAATGCCAAATTGCTCTACTATGTCTAAGACTTCTGAGGAGTCAGTCAGTCAGGTGCAGTAGGATATCGCTCATGTAAGACCGACAATGTTAAGGTTTGCTGGTCAATGGCACAACCAAGGATATTGGGTGCTGTTTTAATACGTACTAGCAAGGGTTCTAAATAGAGATTAAAAAAATATGGCGATAGGGGGCATCCCTGTCGGGTACCCGAATACAATTGGAAACGGGGTGAAAACACCCCATTGCAGTAAACTCTAGCCGAGGGATATCTGTACAATGCCTTGACCCACTGAGTAAAATTGTCTGGAAAACCAAATTTATCTAGTGTAGCCCACAGAAAATCCCAATTCACGCGGTCGAAGGCTTTTTCCGCATCTAAGGTGACTAAAGCCATGGGTACTTGGGTATTTTGGGCTTCCTGAAAAATATATGAGAGGACTCTCATATGGTCTGCTGCCGATCTGCCTTGGACAAAGCCAACCTGTTCTCGGCTTAGAATTGTCTGCCACACCTGCTTGATGCGCAGTGAAAGGATCTTGGACAAAATTTTGACATCATAATTGAGTAATGAGATGGGTCTGTAATTGGCTGGGTCTAGGTAAGGTTTACTTGCTTTGGGAATCAAAATTATAGTGGCTTCTAATAGGGATGGGTCCAGTGAGTCAGAGGAAAGGATGTAGTTGAAAAGGTCTAAAAGAGCCAATGCCAAGTCACTGCGAAAGGTCCTATAAAAGTTAGAAGGTAGGCCATCTGGGCAGGGGCTTTATCTGGGGTAAGATTGCGGATGGCGTCCTCCACCTCTCCCAAAGTTATGGGGGCTGAAAGGAGAGTACATTGTTCCTCCGTGAGACGGGGTAGAGGAGTATTCTCTAAGAAGGATTTGATATCAGGGAGTGAGGATGGACCTGCTTTATCCCCATACAGGTCCTGGTAGAAGGTTTGGAAGACATCCGCAATGTCTCTGGGGGCGGTCTTAATGGAGCCGTCACTTGCATTCAAAGCGGGGATTAATCTGGAACTCTCTGTTTCTCTGAGTCTAAGGGCCAGTAACCTACCCGGCTTCTCACCCTGGTCCAGATATTTTGTCTTGGATTTTAGCATGGCAAATTCAGTTTTTTCTTTAATTAGATCTTCATATTCATCCTTAAGTTTATATAAGTTTTCAAGACTCTTTTGGGACTTGGAAGAGGAAAGGGATTCCTCCGCCAATTTAATCTGGCTAGATAGAAAGGCAAGCTTCTCTACCCTGAGTGTCTTCCTCCTAGCGGATATTTTAATGAATTCACTCCTGAGAAAACATTTTAGTGAGCACCATACTAGGTCATATCTGGAAACTGAGCCCTGATTAGTTTCCAAAAAAGACCGGATTAGAGTTCGAATGTGGGCGATGGTCTGTTCATCCTTCAAGATCTGGGTATTGAGCTTCCATGTGGTGTCACACTGCCCTGGAGAAGTTGGTGTGAATTTAATCCAAGCTAGGGTGTGGTCAGAGATCACAATAGGTTCAATGCCTGTGAGGGAGATGATAGCTATGAAACTGGTGCTCACCAAAATGTAATCCAGTCTCGACCAGGAGTTGTGGACCGGAGAGAAGAAAGTGTAACCTCTGGTAGAGGGGTTTAACAGTCTCCATGGGTCTTCCAAACCTAACATGCCACACAGTTCCCTCAGCGCCAATTGCGTTGGTGACGAGGATTTCAGGGGCCTATAAGTTTTGTCTAACTCCTGTGATGGGGCAATGTTCCAGTCACCCCCTAGGATGAAGGGTGCTGGTAGGAAGGCACTCAGTTTGTCTGTTAGTTGCATCAAGAAGTCAATATCGCCTCCGATGGGGCCATATATGGCTCCGAGAACTATGTCTGAACTGTAGAGGAGACCCTGCACAATTACGTATCTACCCCCGGGATCTTGGACACATTTCCCTGGTATAAAAGGCACATTACGTTTAATCATAATGGCTACCCCCTTGGAATCAGTGGATTCGCCTGCCACAAAAACCTGGGAAAACTCTCTGGTCTTTAAGGATTTGGCCTCCGTTGCTGTGATATGGGTTTCCTGCAAGAAGAGTATATCCACACCAAGCAAGGAGCAGTTTAAAAGTATCTGGTTTCTTTTGTTTGCCTCCCGAATACCTCTAATATTCCAAGTGGCTACTTTAATATGCCCTGAGACCATTTGTAAATCTAGTAGAAGATATTGATACAGGCTGGATCATGTATCTCCATAGATAATCTGAATAGCGGTGACACCTTCCTATCTCCCCCCCCCCGACGCGCATCCCCCCCCCAAATAATAACATGTACAACAAATCCGCTGCAGTAAAACTAGTAAGCCGTACACTGTTACGATTGAGATAAAACCAGTCAAAGTTTCCAACATTGCTACCAGGTTCACCTGACAAGCATCTCCTCTCAACCTTCCCATTTTTGCCTCTTCAAACACAATAAACTATTTACAATCAAGCCCCAAAAACATGAGAAGCATGACATTAGAGAATGGAACCAAATTGTCCCCCCCCCCATGGGTACCATGAATGTTCCCCAGAAACCATAAAGACCACACTATAGGTGAATTTGGGAAAGTCCACATTTGTTGACAGCCAACCAAAGAAAAAGGGATTATCCCATGCAGTTTGTACCAGACCTGGTACTCCCCAATCCCCAACACGGTCATAAGGCAGGGCGCCAAGGCGACTCATCTGCCCGAACCTCCCACCCCCCAGCCCCTCCAAAAAGTGGAAATTAAGAACGTTAAATGAAGTAGCGCTGTCATAAAGGGGGCCTCCGTGGCCAGATTGTACCCTCGGGAAGTGCTGTCACCAATAGACCACCATTAGGCCTAAAATGAGCACTCGGAAATTAAAGGAAAATTAAAGAAGAAAAAAGGGATACCTGAGAGGAATATTACTAGCTTAGGGCGTCTAAGTTCAGCCAACCGGGCCATCGGGACTCCGACCGGAAGCCAAGAGACGTGGAAGTATGGGGAAGGGCACTACTGTCGGACCAAGCGGTCCATCAGTAAAAGTGTCCTCCGGAAACATGTCCCCTATTATCAGTGCCCAGGGAGGATTCGGAAAAAAGCACAGGCTGTAAGCTAGTGGCAGGCCGACCAGGCCTCGCGGCCTACCTCGACTCTAGACACCCACCCACCGGAGTCCACTCGGCTGGCCCTAAAACAGGTAACTGCTTACGTGGTCTGTCCTAAGATCATCCAATTCGAAAAAGATGCTTGTACAAAAGTAACTAGTAATAGACAGCGTATGAAGAGAAAGACAGATAGGGACCCAAGTGGTGATAATAGAGTCATTTGAACAAGTCCGGGAAATGCTTGGATAGATCAGTCGAAGCGTGCTCCGGATTCTTATATGCATGCCATGTGCCTTCAATCTGGACCAGGAGCTTAGCAGGGTAATTCATTTTAAGGTCTTGCCCGCGGCGATAAGCTTCTTAACAATTGGGTGGAACGCTGTGCGTCTCTGCCGGACTTCATAGGGAAGATCTTGAGTGACTCTTAATTTGGTGTGATTCCAATGAATTGCTTCCAGCTCTTTGACCTTAGTAAGGACATGCTGTCGCTCTAGGTAGCTGAGGAATTTGACGATAATGGGTCTGGGAGGAGCGCCCGATGGTGGTCTAGGCCTAAGGGATCTGTGGGCCCTCTCTATGTGATACTGTTGGTTTATAGGAGAGGGACCTACTACTTTGTTGAAAAATTGTTGTATGAAACGCATGGTATCCCCCCCTTCTTCCGATTCTGGGAGGCCTAGGATTAGAACGTTATTCCTCCTGCTCCTACCCTCGAGGTCTTCAGTTTTCATCTGTAACTTTTGGACTTGTTGTCTTAGCTTGATAATTTCTGGATCCACTTTGAGTTGCCAGTGCTCTAGGGAAGATGTTCTTGCTTCGGAATCGCCCACTCTCCTCGAGAGATCGGCAAAGTCATTCCTCAGCGATCTGATCTCCTTAGAGATCTCCTGAAGCGTTTCTCTAAAAGGGGACAGTTCTTGTAGGAAACGTTCCTCCGTCAAAAGATTGCCTGAAGATCCACTAGCCGGTTGCTTGGTCGGTTGGCCAGGATTAGCATTTCTAGCTTTTTTTGAGGCTTTCTCTGGTGAAGCTGGGGGGGTGTGCTTTACCCCAGCGGCCTTCATTTCGGACTCCATCCTCGCGATCTCTTTTAAGGGCCACTGATCGCTACTCTATGCGTCTTAGGTATCCTTGAAGTGATCAGCAGTGTTTACCACTTGCGATTAATCTAATAAAGCGAGTTTGTCATGATAAAATAGATGATTTTAGAGGCAGAGGGTGGGAGCTCAGCAGCAAGCTGCTTTCAGTTCCTCTGCATCACGTGACCTCCCCATGATTGATTTTGTAAGGGACATTCTTCCCCCTAATAAAGTGTTTATGCAATGTCCCTTTCATATAATGATGGCTGGCTGTGGAGGAAGGTTGTTTGTGCCAGTCACCTTCTTGTTATGATGAAACAGCCCTCCAGGGTACTCTTACACCATGTGAAGTGGTGGCACTGTAACCTGGAATCCACATTCGGGGCATGCTTACAACACCCGAGGGCATCAAAGATCCCTCCAGAGTATTCTTCTATGGGTCTCACCACATGGTCAGGCATTCATTAGCCCCCAAGGGCACCCTTGCATCCCCTGCACTGAAGTAATGGTGGTGGTGCATACACGTTCTAAAATGTATCAAAATAATCCCAGAATGCACCACAAAGTATGAAAAGGCTTATAGCTTCTGGGGGCCAAATCTGGACTTAGACTTTCTTGCATTACACTTGTCTTTCCTCCCTGCAGTGCATACTCGGCCCCAGGCGGGTCTCTAATAGAAGATATAAAGGTGAATCTGGCGACTGGGGTAGGCCTCTCTGGCTGTTTTACTCTCACCTGTTTTGTGCTCCTATGGAACGTACTGTGTGGTATGGTACCTACTGTGGAGGTCCTTTGCAAAGGAGCTGCCACTCTGGGCTCAGCCCGGCTGGTGGGGACTACATGGAGTGAGGTTTTACATATTGCCCACTATTTATACACTATACTGAGTTCTGACAATTCCCGTTTAACTGCATATACAGAATTCATTTTACCCCATACTTGGTCTACGAAGTACACAGCACAAGCTCAACTTCTGCCCACACAGTATGGTGGCAGTAGGCACAGCTACAGTTATGCATGCCCACAGTTTGTCCTCTGGATGCTTTCGATTTGTTTTATTTTTCCACTTATCCAGTGGTGTGTTTATCTTCTCATATTGTCCCTACTCCTCTCTTCTCCACCCTTGTCTGCTTCCTCCTCTGTTATTTTGTGCTTGCTCCTGTTTCTCCTACACTGCTGCTCACTTCTCTTTCCTTGCTCAACCCATGCCAACAATCTGACAGCCTCTGTCCCTAACTCTGCCTTGTGAGGTATAAAAGTGCAGGTGGGCTTGCCCTGTCCACCGGGGATGGGAGCCTGTTTCCTCCAACTACATTCTCTACCAATTATATTCCATACCAGCCATCTGACAGTCTCTGTCCCTAACTCTACCTGCCAAGGTATTGAGTGCAGGAAGGTTCACCCTCTCTACCTTTGATGGGAGCCTGTTTCCTCTGACTACGCTCACAATCACTCACTTTCCATATCATCCAGTTGTCAGTCTTTGTCCCTAACTCTACAGGTGAGGATTTGTTTAATAGTATTAAGCTGTGATTCAACTAACACAATACACACCTGCCACATACACCATGCAAGGAAACATTCCGCATTGACAAATGCTTGTTTATTTTGTGTTTTTTTGGTGAATACTGGTGTATTTTTTCCTGGTTATGTTGTGTCCGTGATTGTCCCCCATCAGAGAGATGGCTATTTTAAGGACATTATGGATAGATTTTATTGAAGAGAAAATGCTGAACTGGTGTATGGTCAGTGGAGGCCAGGGGCAGTACTGGAATTTTCTTTTTTTTTCCCCAAAGGTTTTTATCCTCTCCTAGCAGACCTGGGCAGCTATTAGCCCTGTCCCCATGCCCTGCAGGTGTCTCTTAGCTCCTGTGGTCCTAGAGCTTGTTCCCCACCCCCCTGTGGATTTCCTTCCGTGGTGGAGCGGGAAAGGGAGGGTCATCCTTCACACCCAACAGACATATCCGGTGCACTCCGGGACTGGAGCAGTGAGGCAGACCTCCAGGTCAACAGCAGGATTTCACAAAGCTCAGGCCCTTAGTTTTTCTATTTCTTCTGTGATCCCTGTGCTGGGGCTTGTACGCAGCTGTACACGTGTGTGGAGGCATGTACATTCATTGCTGAAATCCTGCAGCTCTCTCCTTTTCTGTGCTGCCCTGCAGGCTTACATGCCACCAAGCCTCCAACTGGTGGCACTCATTTGGCGGGAACAGCAGCCCCCCCCCCCCCATTAGCACACACACCCCCGGGAGACGATAGCAGCCCAATGGACACTCATCCTCTCCTTTACTGATCAGCCCCCAGCAACTGGAGATCACTTCCTATACCAGGTCACTGGTGTGGCAGGTGGTAGCGCTACTACTGTGGCACTGGGCTGGCCTTGGCACTGGGTATTTCATTGTGCAGTATCAACAGAGCATTTTGTCACGTTGAGTGGTCAAAGATAAATTGATATGGTTAAAGTTTGCTGTTTGCGTAATGTGCTACAAAAAATAACTTTTTTTAGTTTTAAAAACATGGTAGTAGTATCACCAATACTGACTACTCTAGTAGCATAATATGGGGTTTCTTATACAGGATGCGTGACACAAGAAAAAACACTAGTACTACTAAGCAGTGGTACTACCAGTACTGTACTACTGTATTTAAGGCTTCTGATTTACAGTGAATGAAGTATTCGATCTCTGTTTTCAAGTTTTAAAATTTCAGGATTGCACAAGTGATTAGTAGTCTAAACAGGGTTTCCACTGTCTGGTTTGTATTGTGTAAGCACCCCCAAATATGGGTGCTTACTTTAAGGCCTCCTCCTCCTCTTCTTCTTTTCCCTTATTTGTTCTGGAGTTGTGGCCTGCCTACTGGCTGGGGTTATGGTCTGCAGCATGGATTTAAGGGCTGGTTTTGGCACCTTTTGGGAGAGGCTGGTGGGAAGTGGAATCGTAAGTCCGGGGTGGCACGTGCTGTCCCCGGCCCAACTGGAGATTTATTAGCATGGTGAATTGCTCAGGGAGTGAGCTCAGTATCCAGTGTCTGTCTGAACAGCCCCCTAGGCTGTAGCGAGAGACAGAGAAGGGAGGGAAAATGTGAGTTCTGTGCTACTTTCCACCCTGGTATGTAAAATGGCCTGGGGAGTGGCTGGATCCAAACCCTTGTCGTTGTCATCTCAGGATTGCCTTAGGCCTGTTGGGTCTGGGAGCAAGTATGGGATTCTCCAGCATGTATTTGGGAGCCATAGCCTGGGGAGTTTAGGAGGGCCTGTGATGTGGAACTGCGGCACCTTGGCGGGTCGGCCGGAGGGTCCAAAGCTGAGTTTTGTTCCAGTTCTGTTGTTGGGGCAGTGCAGTGGTGAGAGCCCATGCTGCAGGTATGGCAGTGGTGGCAGCTTGCCTCCCCTTTTCAGTGTGGCACTGTGGCAGGGCTGGTGAAAGTTTGCAGGCCCAAATGCCTTTTTGGGGTCGGCGCCGATGCATCACCGCGATCACCAGGGCCTGCTTCGTGCTTGGATGCCCTGGGATGCTCAGAGCTCTGTCTGCCTAAAAGGAGAAAGGGACCCAGATAGAGAGCCTGTGGGAGCCGTGGAAACTGCAGTCTTTGAATGACTCAGAGCCTGCTTAAGGAAAAGTGATGCTGCCATCAATTTTAAGCCTACTGTAATTCAGCTTTGGGGAAACATCTGCAACATGATCTGCCTAGATTGAGTAAATGCTGTGCATGGCCTTGTGCCACTGAAATTTAGCTACCTAATGTGACCGCTTGCACCCCACCTCTCCATGGAGTGGATTTTATATTTCGTTTTTGGAGAAATTAAATCTTCTTATTCGAACTTCCTGCTCAGTGTGGACATTGGACTGAATAATGAACTTATTGATTATGCTTATAACCCAGTTGCCCTCCTACAGCTGCCACTGCCCCGAGGTTACTGTACTACTCCAGTCTGATCTCTGATCAAGCAAGAAGGCCGAACCCAGGTAAACTTTAACAACTTCAGTGTCTGGACTGCATTTCTTTGTTGCCAGGCCTTCACTTCCCTCTTCTCAACATCAGGGCTCCTAGACATGAGGGGGCACAATGTGGGGGCTCATCCTGGAGATAAATTTGGGGTATGGCCACATATCTGGACTCAAATCTGGGGCTTGGCAGTGTTCCGAAACTATTTGTGGCCTGGTTTTGCTGTTTTCTTGCTTCTGGGACCCATCATTTTTCCCAAGATTTTTCGCTTTCCTCGTGTGGCGGCATCATGGAAGGCTGTCTATGCATAGTCAGTACTATGCAAATGGCCCATCGACCACTCTGATTGCCTGGAATTGTTTGGACTGCTGGGAAGTAGGGAACAGGTGGATTGCTGTGACACCGAATTCAGGTGCCATTACACAGCACCAACTTGCGTTTGTGAGGAGCAAAAATAGCGGAGTGCTGAACAGCAATTTGGGCTTGATAAATCTTTAGGAAGAAAAAAATACAAATGAACTTCAGAGCCATTGTCTAGATCAGCAGCATGGCAGCGGCTCCTAAAGAAACTGCCCAAACTGTGACTGTGCCAGCGTCACTGTTGACCTGGCTATGGGAGACAGTGGAGAAGACCCCAACAGCTAACTGTTGCATGGTGTGCAGCTACCAAGGGATAGGGGTGACTTGCCTGCCCCTCTGCTCTAGCTGTGCCTGTGGAGCTTCTCCTGTAAACCCTCTGAATCACCAGTACCCTACTTCATGGAGCTGGCCCATGTCTATGATGCCTTTGAATACTTCTACTACTGCGACTAGCCTGGAGGCATGGGAGGAGATAAAGACCACCACTAAAGAACTGGAGAAGTCTACCAAGTCTGAAGCACTCCCAAAGGAGAGCAGGCATAGATGCCTGCCCAGCCCCTCTCCTCTGAAGGCCGCTGCTTCTCCCTGTGGCAGAGGGAGAGGGCGTGGTTGGGCTCCTAAGAAATCAGACTCTCTTGGGCTCAGGGAGTCTGAGCTCATTGCCACACCTGCTGTGGTCACATCTGCTTGAGCCAGAGGAGCTGCACCTATAAGAAGGTAGAGCCCAGTTGTGGTAGTGAAGAAGGAGATGTCTAGCAGCTCTGCCTTGGAAGGGGAGGTTTGGGGGACCCCCAAGTCAATGCTCCATGGAGAAAAGCCACTCCCTTGTTGTTTGAGGACCAGGACCTGGATAGAACTATTCCAAAGCCATTCTGCAGACCCAAGCTGTTTTTTTCCAGACACTGGGCCATGTATGCCTCAGCTCTGTAAACAACGTTGATACAAAATGGATGGTCTCAGACCAGATGACCCTCTGAATATTAAATATCATAACGGGATCTGGCTGGCAGAAGGGAAGGCCCCAAGGACCAGTGTGCATAGCATACTTGAGTGGTCACAGGCAGAGCGGTGGATTCGGCGGTCTATCTGCAGGGAGTATCCACATGAAAATTATCCATATGTATCTGAAAGGATCTGGGGTGTGATTTAAGAGAAAAGGGTCATTTGGGTATTTTTATGGAGCCCTAGGTAAGATCCAGCTCAAGAACAAGGAGACCGGAGAACCCAAGCCAGTCTCCATCACCAAAGCCAGATCCATGTGCCAGTCCATGGTCTGGAAAGGGCTAACTCTTTTCAAGCATTTTGGTATGATCCAGGAAGTCATGGGACACCGCACCAAATATTATATGGTTAATGAGGATTTGTTTGGTGAGGAAACTCCAAAACTGGACCCACAGTATTACTACACCAAAGAGGGTGGCCACAGACTGTGGGTGCCCAGTGTCTCCGGTGCTCTAGTTCCTCTGCAGGACTGTGTTGGTCTTCCTGTGTGTGACTGTTTTGTCATCTGAGAATTGGGTGAGATCACTCTTGTTTATTTGTTGTAAAGTGTTTTATGTGCTAGAGTGGTGTGTTAAAACCCATGTTTCGTATCTTGGACAGGCCTTAAAAATGGCCTTATGGACTGAAAAGAGGACATTGAAAATTGACAGCCCCTAGCACCGTTGTGTTGCATTGGGGGGGGGGGTTGGCTAGGTCAGAGTTGTGGCTGGTGTGTATGTATGAGAATAAAAATGGGAAATGGGTAGTAGAATATATTCACATTCCTGCAGGGCATTATTGACTTGGTAGCTGTTTAAAACAGAATGTTTGCTTGTTTTAATAGAATGTTTGCTTGTTTTAAACTGTTATGGTTGGGTATCAGGGCTAGCCATGAATATGGTCCCCTATTTTCTGGTGGCAGCAGCACTTGTTAGGTCAGGGTATAGCAGAGGAAGTAATTGGGATGCAACCTACTCCAGTACCTGGTCAGTTTCACCTAGGGAATGGGTGGTGGGTTACCATTGCCCAAGTTTTTTCTTCCAACCTAATGTTTTGGGAAGTGATTGAAATGGGGGGGGTAGATCCAGAGATATCCACCATTTTGGCGGTGAGCCCAGCTCTGTCCTAGAGGGTTTGGGGGAGGGGAGTGCGCATATCCCCTCTGCCTGGCCCTCAGGATAACTAGGTAGGTCATTCACTAGGAGGTGAATGGCTTAAAGAGGGGGAGAGTGTAAGCACCCCCAAATATGGGTGCTTACTTCAAGGCTTTCTTCTCCTCTTTTCCCTTATTTGGTCTGGGTTCAAGGCCTGCCTGCTGGTTGGGCAGCACTGTGCTCCCCAGCAGGGATTTAAGGGGTGGTTTTAGCACCTTCTGGGAGAGGTCAGCGGTAGGAGGAACCATAAGTCTGGGGCTGGGGTGGCCTATGCCATCCCCAGCCCAAGCGGGGTTTATTAGTGTGGCGGCATAGTGAGTCACCTGGGGAGCAAACTCGGTATATAGTGTCTGTTTGAATAGCTTCCTAGGCTGTAGCGAGAGAGAGCAGGGAGGGAAAATGTGATTTCTGTGCTATTCTCTGCCATTGTATGTAAAATGGTCTGAGGGGTGGCGGGATCCCAACCTGTATCGTTGCCATCTCAACAACGTCTAAAGCCTGTTAGGTCTGCTGGCAAGTTATGGAGCCCTCCAGCTTGTATTTGGGAGTCACAGACTGGGGAGTTTAGGAGGGCCCACAACGTGGAACTGCAGCACTGGGGCAGGTTGGATGGAGGGTCCAAAGCTGAGTTTTGTTCCAGTCCTATCATTGGGGCAGTGTGGTCGTGAGAGCTTGTGCTGTGGGGATGGCAGTGATGGCAGCCTATCTCCCCTTTCTGATGTGGCACTGTGGCAGGGCTGGTGAAAGTTCGTAGGCCTAAATGACTTTTGGGGGTTTGCACTGATGCATCTTCGGGATCGCCAGGGCCTGTTCGTGCTTGGATGGCCTGGGATGCTCAGAGCTCTGCGTACCTAAAAGGAGAAAGGAACCCAGAAAGAGAGCCTGTGGGAGCCGTGGAAACTGCAGTCTGAATGACTCGGAGCCCGCTTAAGGAACTGTGCTACTGCCATCAATTTTAAACCTAATTCGACTTTGGAGAAACATCTGCAGCATGATCTGCCTAGACCAAGTAAATGCTGTACCATGGCTTTGTGCCACTGAAATTTAGCTACCTCATGTGACCGCTTGCACACCGTCTCTTCATGGAGTGGGTTTTGTATTTCCTTTTTGGAGAAATGAAATGTTCTTATTCAAACTTCCTACCCAGAGGGGACATGGACTGAATAACGAACCAGGAGTAACCACCTACCGTGGATTATGCCAAAACTCTTAGCCTGTCTTAGGGCCAGAGATCATGCCTGGAAGTGTCACAAATCCACCCAGCTTCCTAGTGACCTCACAGACTACTGTAAGCTCTGAAACGCCTGTACCAGGGCAACAAGGCTAGCCAAGTCTGATTACTTTGAAAATGCTTTCCTCACTAACATAAATTCCCCTTCCAAGTTCTGGAAGGGATTCATGCCCTTTTTACCCCTCAGTCCCACCCCTCTTCCCCAGTGCAAAAGGTAAATGGCAATCTTGTAGCTGACTCCCATGCCATAGCTGCAGAATTTAACTTCTCTTATACCTCCTGTGCAATCAAACTGCTGAAGTCTCTCCCTAATTATCCCTCCTCCCTCAAATGTCACAGCTGCCCCTCTATCCTCCCCCCCCAAAAAAGCTCCACTTCCTATTTCCCCACACCCCCTTCTCATTCTCTTCAGTCTCCCCCACTGATACTCTAAATGCCGTCCTCACCATCAACCCCTCAAAAGGATCATCCCTAGATGGCCTTGACCCTAAACTCCTCTCTCTGTCTCAGCCCCGGCCATTGCCTATCCCCTCTCCTTAATCTTAAATCACTCCTTCTCAACCTCCAATGTTCCTACCACATGGAAGCACACAGTGGTCCTCCCCTTTCCTTAAGGTGGAGACCCCTCATCCCCTAGGAGCTATCGCTCCATCTTGCTACTCCCTACCCTAGCCAAACTACAAGAACATTTAGTCCTCTCTCAACTCACCTCCTTACTATCTGATACTTCCTTCTTCATCCCGTTCCAATCTGGTTTCAGGAAAAAACAATCTACCACCACCTCCCTGCTTCGGCTCACTGACTCCATCCTCTCCGGGATGGACAATGGCTAAATCACCTCAGCCATATTTGTCGACCTTGCCAAGGCTTTTGACACTGTTTCCTACTCCCTTCTCCTTGGTTCCCTCTCATCTGCTGATCTAACCCCTTCTGCCACTAATTGGATTAAGGCCTACCTTACTGGTAGAACCCAGTCAGTTAGGATCGCAGATGCTATCTCACCACCCCTCCTGATCTGCATTGGCGTCCCTCAGGGCTCCGTGCTTGGTCCCATTCTGTTCTCCATCTTCCTTAATGACCTGCCATCTGTCTGCTCCCCCTCCTCCACCATACACATGCACACTGATGATACTGTCCTGTATGCATCTGGCTCATGCCCAGCTGAGGTGATATCCAGCTTGCAGCACAACTTCAGCAAGGTCCAGCTCTGGTTTGCAAACCATCACTTATGCCTCAATGCCAAGAAGACAGTCTCCATGACCTTTGGCACAAGGCAGAGACTCTCTAGGCTTCCCTACCTGCCCACTTTCCACACTTTTGACGGGCCTTTACTTGAGGACACCTCATCCTTCAGATGCCTTGGGGTTTGGTTAGACCAACACCTCAGCTTCTCTGGACACATTGATGCCATCCAGAAAAAAATTGCACCCCAAGCTTGGTGCCTTGTTCAGGAACCGCTGTTGCATCTCTCCTGCGGCTGTGCATGAGCTTGTCCAGAAGATGATCCTCCCCATTTCTGATTACTGCAACGTAGTCTATGGTGCTGCTTCTAAGTCCTCCCTGACCAGATTGGACACTCTCTTCAACTCCTTGTGCTGCTTTGACCTTGATGCTCCCTCTTGCACCCACCACTGTGACCTCTATCAAGCCCTTTCCTTCCCCTCCCTTACAAATAGACGCCTCTCACACTGCGCGAAATTCACCGCTAAACACTTGGGTGAACTTCCTTCCTATCTCTCCCCCTCTTTTATAACACCCCCTCCTCCTTCCCACTCCACAGATCTACCGACACTTGCACGCTAACTGTCCCCTGCCGCTGCACCCTTTCTGGCCAGTCTGGGTACTCTCACCATTTCCCTAAAATATGGAACTCTCTACCTCCCCAAATCTGACACTCCTCCTCTCTCTATTCCATCAACACTGCCCTCTCCAACTATCTTGCACCTAACTGTTCCCGTCATGACCTGCCTTAATTTCCTTCATCTTACTCCTTGCAGTACGTCCCCCTTCGGAATTTACCCAATGCCTCTATCAACTGTACTGTCTCTACTGTCCCTAGTCCCTCCTAGGTGCTGTCTCTCATACCTTTCTTGCTTCACCTACTCTCTCCCCCTTTCCCTAGCCTTCACACTCCCCATGCAGGGTTCTCAGCATCCTGAAGGGGTCCTATAGTGCCTAGGCTTGCCACCTTTTCTTCCCCCATCTACCTATTCTTGGCCTTCCAGTTCCCCTTGAAGGGTCTCCAGCATCCTGGAGGGTTCCTTGGATCAGGCCTTATCCCCTCCAAGGTGTTATTTCTCAGTCCCTCCCTCCCTGTCACTATTCCTCTATAATTACAACACCTAACCACAGGAGGGTTTACAATTGCCGAACTTCTCTGCCCCTTGCGGGTTCATCGCATCCTGAAGGGTTCTCTTTTTGAGTCAGGCCTTGTTTCCCCTCCTAGGTGTCAATCACAGTTATTACCTATCTCCCTCCCTCTCCAGAAGGGGAAGGGATCAGATCAGTTCCAGTACAGTAGCTTCTTCTTGCTGTTTTTACATTGTTTCTTGTGGATTGTACTTGGTAGAAGGTTATTTCTTTTCTTTCTTACTTATTACTTCTAAGGGGCTAGCAGGGTATTGTTTTGGGAATGTTGGAATTTTGAAACCTATTTTGGTGGCTATAAGTGGGCTCATTTGTTTTATGTTTCACTGTGTAGCAGGCTGCATTTGTGGAGGCCTATTTCTTCTAATTTAAAAACTATTTGGTGTGATTTAATTGGGGCTATTTCTTTGAATTGGAGACCTATATCTTCTAAATTCAAGCCTATTTTGTTGTGTTGTTGGTGAGGCTGTTTGAATTGGAGACCTGTTTCTTTTGGTAGCAAACCTATTTTTTGTGCTTTGTGTGGAATTGTGATTGATTTTTGCTGGCTTCACTAGCTGCAAAGTTTAGTGCATAGTGGGGGAAGGGTGCTAATGGTCTGACCAGAGGCCTCAGCTACCTGATTGTTTCTGGAAGGCACGGGCTGGTCCCACCTTCCTGCCCCTCACCCCACCCACCCCGGTCTGTGATTTCCTTTATACAAGATGTTCTGACATCCCTTCCCCAAATGGGCAAAGGACATGCACCTGTCATAGCAGAAGCAGACATCCAGGAAAGGAACAGCAGCGAGTGAAGAGGTGACTGCTATCTTAGTGGAAGGGAAGTAACTGCAAATCAAGGAGCTTTCATAGTTACTTCTTTGCATTGCTATTTGCATTATGGAAAGGAGGAGAAGGAGTTTGAAGAAAGTTGTGCAATAGTTACTTAAAGTCTCTTTTTGGGTGTGGACAGGAAGGATAAGACTGTAAAAAGCAGCTGCTCAATCTATCTAGAAGTGTACGACAAAGGGGGTAAGGGACATTAAGAAAAGGAGAAGAATGTTTTGCACTGATGGGGGGAAGGGAGACTTGGGGGAGTGTTTGGTATCCTTCATCTGGAAGGGTGGGGGTCGCTGGTGGGCAACGAGAGCAATGGATAGGGTGGTAGACTGCAACAACTGTGGTGCACCAATCTTTCTAAAAATTGCCTGGAGGGTGGGGGGATGTTTAGTATGCAACCACATAGAGAAACTTAGAAAGGAGACTGAGGGTCTGCAGGAGACAGGCAAGGCAGACCGGAGGTGGGTTTAGCCCAATACTGGAGGGAGGGGAGATGAGGGAGGGCAATTTGAGCCAACAGTGGTGAGGAGAGGGTCAGAAGAAGGGAAGCAGAGACAAAGGGGCCCAGGCCAGGAAGAATGATTGCCAGGAAAACCAGGTCAGGAGACAAAAGACAAATGGAAGGAGGAAACAGGGACTTGTGAGGGGAGGAGAAGAAGTGGCAACAGTCATGAAGTGGAAAGGAGGGAACAGGTTACTATGAAGAAAGAGGAAGTGGGCATTTGTGAAGGGTCTTCAGAAAATAGTTTTACACTGCTAGAGGGGAGGGAGGCGGAGGGAGGTGATGCAATTAGAGGAGTAATTAATAAATGCCTGGACCAGACTGGAGCAGGGGGGAATTCTGCTGGAAAGATTGCAACAGGGACAAAAGGGGGAAATAATGTGCAGGAGGAAGAGGAGGAGCCTGGAATGAGAGATGGAGATGAATGGAAGCAAGCAGGGAGTAAGAGGGGTGGAATCTTAGTGCTAGGGGACTCAATATGAAGAGGAGTCAGGTGGGGTAGCAAGGGGAGAGGCATAGTCACCTTTGGGTGGAAGCCATGCCAATAATGACAGCGGGAAGGGTGGGACAATCTGTTCTGAAATATGCTAGAAGAGGTAGGGACAAGCCTCATTTAATTATACATCTTGGGACAAATGACCTGGCTGACAAGACAGTAGCTATAGTCCGGAGGAGGTTTGAGGAACTAGGACAATTATGTGAGGGGGCAGGAAGATCAGTAACTTTTTCAGAGATACTTCCAGTGCCCAAGGCAAGCACAACAAGAAAGCTGAGAATAGAGGAATTTAACGGATGACTAAGAACCTGGTGTCATGCTAAAGGGTATGGGCTGTTGGGGGTGGGGAGGGACCTGGGAGGACAGTAGTCTCTATGCCAAGGACAGACTACACTTGAGTGAGGAGGGAAAGAAAGTGTTGAAGCGGTACATAGAGGAAGTTGGGAATTTAAACTAGGAGCGGGGGGTGGCAAGTGGGCAAGAGACATGCAGAGACCACAGGTTGGGAAGCCATATGAGCTTACCCCCCATAACAGTGACAAAGGACAAATGGAAAGTGCTATTGGTGATGCTAGTAATGGAGGACAGGATGGGGGGTGGGGGGAAATGGTGGAAGGTGGTTACCCTTAATGCTAGGAGCCTTGGAAGGAAAACTGCAGAGTTCTAGGGACATGGATATGTTGCTCATCCACACTGTCTGGCAGGTTCCTTGCTGCTTTAAATCTTGCCGGAAGGTCTTCAAGCTGGCTCCTCCCACCCACCCGGGTGGTAAAACTATCGGCTCCGCCCCATGACACCAGATCTTCCTTACCGCTTGGAAGCTCAGGTTCCCTCCTTAACGCTCTGCGTGTAGATTGGATCCTGATTCTTTGGTTCGCCCGAAACTTATTTTAAAATTTTCAAGACTTCGGTCAAGTTTCTCCCTCGTGGCTGCAATGGACAAATCGACTCCCGGATTTCAGCGGTGCCCTTTTGGGCAGAAAATGTCCAGGACGGATCCACACTCCACGTGCGTCTACTGCCTCGGCCTGGACCATGACCAGCAGGCCTGCGAGTTATGCCGTTCGTTTTTGGCCAACGTCCTGGAAGACTGCGCTGCCCGGTTACAGCTTGGGTGCCCTGAGAAGCGCTACCCGCTGGTGAAGTCGAAGGAGGCCCGTTGGGCGGTTACTGCGGCGGCTGACTCAGCTGAGCAACTCGAGCAGATGATCGCCCTCGAAGAGGAGGTGGCTCAGGCCGCATCATCCTCTTCCTCGGTCACGGCATTTATCTTGCTCTCTCTGGGTACCTCATATTCAGCTTCTTTCAAGGAGTTTCGCCAATCCCTTTCCACGAAGGGAGAGGGTCCATGGGGACATTCCTCTTGGTCCAAAAAGAGGGACTCAAAAGGTAAGCCCCACCGTCGGCGTTCGTGGGAGCAGGAGAGGTCCCCTTCCCCGGACAGTCGACACTCGACTTCGGTCGAGGTTGCAGCTAAGGCCGCTGGCTTCATGGTGTCCCTGTCAGGTCAGCCGGCCGAGACACCCGTTGACACGGTAGAGATTTTTTTCAGCCTGTCAGATGGGCTGTCGACTGGTGAAGCCGACAACCCTTCTTCACCAGTTCCCCCGGTGGAGACCGAGGACCTGCCTGTGCCCCGGTGCCGCAGTCCCGGTCAAGGCTTCTGAGCTGAGGGAAGGCGGGTGTCCCCGCCTTCCCAGACCCATCCTCAAAACACGGGGTTCTCGGTCTTGGTCTCGGACATCCTCTCGGTCCAGCCAATCCCGCCGACATCGGCCGGTCTATCACCAGTAAGAGGCGCCGCTCGTCCGTCTTCCTCCTCCTTGGAAGGAAAGGCTTAAGCGCAAATTCGTTGGCGCTCACGAGGACCTGATGTGGCAGCAGTTACTTCTGTCCAGGATCAAGCTGACACCATCGCCTTCCCCGGCCATCAAGTGGCTGTCACCCGAGCGGCTGAAGCAACCCCTCACCGTAGCCGAGGTGCCCAAGCCTGGGCCAGTTGTTCAGCTGAAACCAGCTGCCCCACTGATTGTGGTGGAACCTTTGCCTCCATAACCGAAATCGGGGGCACCGACCAAGGACTCTCAGTTGGGTCAGGGCCTGCCCCACAGGTTGTTGGTCACCCTCACTCCCGACCATCCTCGGCAGGTGGAGGGTGACTCAGGCCCCAGGCAGCTCTTGCAGACTCCTCAGAGTCCGGCGAAGACTCCTCCCTGTTCTCAGGCTCATTGACCTGAGTCCTCCGAGGGCCAGTCGATGGGAAAGCCCATTGTCCTTCATGGGTCTGCTTTGGCTCATCTCGGAGTCCACTGGGATGCAGCTTGAGCCCGTATCCAAGCGGGCCAAGTATCCCCTGATGGAGATGCTGTACCGAGGGGATTCACCCACGGAGGCCTTTCTGTTGGCTGAAGCCACTGCTGGCCCAGCTTTGGAGCTCTGGCAGTGGCCTGCTTCCTGTCCTGCACCGATGGCCAGGAAGTACATGGTCCCTACCAGCTCTTTGCCCGGTTTTTTGGAACACCCCTCCGCCGAGAGGTTGGTCACCGACAGCATTTTCCGGCGTTGCAGGAACGCTAGGGATGTGGACAAGCCCGACGACAAGGAGTCCAAAAAGCTGGACTATGCCAGGCGCAAGGTGTGCGCTGCATCCTCCCTTGGCCTCCGCCAGGCCAGCTTGGCCATGCTGATGGCACACTTCTCCCACGCCCTCATGGGCTCCCTGGACGAGGTGATCCCTCATCTCCCCGCCGAAATGCAGACCACTGTCCGACAGGTATGGGACCAGGGAAGGGTGGTGGCAAAACAGCAGCTCCAAATGGCTCTGGACATTGGAGACTCCAGTGCCAGATCATTTGCGGCCGCGGTGGACATGTGCCGCTGAGGATATCCACCTTCACGGCGGATACCCAGCATAAACTGGCAGATGTCCCCTTCCTGGGGACCGACCTCTTCGGCCCTGGAGTGACAGGTCACCTCCAGCAAATCGAAAAGTCCAGTGTCACTCTGGACTCTTGTCACCTCTGCCCAGAAGGACAAGGGCCACTGACAGCACCAGCATAAGTCCTTTCATCCTTCTGCGCCTGCGGCACGTCCAGCCCAACAGCACCAGCACCAGGGCCAGCAGGCTCGCGCTTAGCATCCCAAACCTAAGCCAGCGGCTTCCTCTAATAGGAAGCAGGGAGGTAAAGGCCCAGGAGGTCCCTCGGCTGGTCCCTTCTGTAAGCCTGCCCAGTGACAGGATGAGGGGTGCCACCTCCAGCCTCATCACTCCCCCCTGGGTTCCCCCCGTTGGGGGACAGCTCCACCACTTCCTTTCTGCCTGGTCTGTTATCACCACAGAACGTTGGATGTTGGAGGTGGTAGGAAAGGGCCTGCCCCTGGAGTTCGAGCAGGCCCTGCCCTTCCAAGCCGTCACCCCTCGGGGGGCTACGAGGTCCACAGCCTCTTTGTCGGCTCGCCGAGCCGATATCGCCCTGCTCCTCGAAAAAGAGGTAATCAGGAAGGTGGCGGATCCTCCTCCAGACCCGGGGTTTGTGTCCAGGTACTTCCTGGTCCCAAAACGGATGGGGGCTGGCGCCCCATTCTCGACCTGCATGACCTGAACAGGTTCCTAAGGTCTCGGACCTTCAGGATGGTCACTCTGGCTCAGATAATGCCATCCTTGGAACGAGGCATGTGGTTCTGTTCTCTGGACCTTCAGGATGTGTTCTTTCACGTCCCAATCCATCCGTTCCACCAGAGATTCCTCCACTTCAGGGCACAGGGATCCCTCTATGAGTTCCCGGCCATGCCCTTCGGCCTTTCCCTAGCTCCCAGGGTCTTCACGAAATGCATGGCAGTGGTGACAGCATTCCTGTGGCACCGAAGGGTCCGGGTGTACCCCTACCTGGGCGATTGGCTGATTGCAGCCCCCTCCAGAATGGAGGTGGAGTGGTCCAGAGATCTGGCCCTCCAGGTTTGCTCTCAGGTTGGCCTCCTCATCAACGAGGCCAAGTCAGAACTCGTGCCAAAGCAGGTGATCCAATTCATCGGGGCAGAGCTTGACTCTCTCTGAGCCAGAGCATGGCTCCCAGTGGGCAGGGCCGAGGTTCTTTCCTCCTTTGCCCAGTCATTTCAGGTTGGGCAATTGCGCCCTGCCCGGGACTTCCTGCGCCTCCTGGGCCTCATGGCGGCCTGCACCAGTGTGGTCTGTTGGGCCCGTTGGTACCTCATCCCCTTCAATGGGGACTGGCCAGCCAATGGTCACAGTGCTTTGATCCGCTGGATCAGCTAGTGACAGTGACCCAGGGATGTGGAACACTCTCCAGTGGTGGACCGTTCCAGCACATCTGCAGGAGGGCATCCGTTTGTCTGCCTCGGCGATGGTCTCTCTCGACCAATGCCTCTCTGATGGGTTGGGGTGTCCATCTGGGGGAGCACAGAGCGCATGGCCTCTGGTCCCCTCGGGAGTCCCGATGCCACATCAACCTGCTGGAGCTTCGAGCGGTTTGTCTTGCCCTCACCGCCTTCGCTCCATTTCACAGGGTCAAGTGGTTCAGGTCCAGATGGACAGTACCATGACCATGTACTACCTAAACTGCCAGGTCAGGACACACTCCATCCCTCTGTGTAGGGAAGCTCTCCACATTTGGTCACTCATGCGCAGCCTGGAGGTGGATCTTCTTGCCATCCATGTGGCAGGAGCCTCGAACACCCTGGCCGATGCCCTAAGCCAGATAGGGGCTGCGTCCCATGAGTGATCTCTCCTGCTGGAGGTAGTACAAGATCTGTTCTCCCACTGGGGCATGTCTCAGGTGGACCTGTTTGCCTCCAAGGAGAATGCGAAGCTGAGACTGTTTCATGCCCGCCCCCCCTCAGCAGGGCTCACTGCAGGGGGATGCCTTCTCGAGGCCGTGGACCCCGGGCCTCTTCTATGCCTTTCCCCCATTTCCCTTGATCCACAAGGTGCTTCTTAAGGTGAGGAGGGACAAGGTGCAGGTGATTCTGGTAGCCCCAGACTGGCCCCGCCAGTTCTAGTATCCAGATCTCCTCAGTCTCAGCTCCAGGCTCCTGAGGCAGCTTCCAGCCCACCCGGACCTGATCTCAGTCAATCAGGGGAAGGTATTCCATCCGGACCTTCAATCCCTGCACCTGACAGCCTGATTCCTGAGCGGCTAGAGTTCCAGGCCTTGGGTCTTTCTGACGACGTCCTCAACGTCATTGCGGCGGCCCGTAAGGAGTCGACCAGAAAATGCTATGCCTTCAAATGGAAGAGATTCTCCATTTGGTGTCAGGGCAAGGGCCTGGACCCTTCCTCTTGTTTCTTGGCAAGCATTCAGGACTACCTGTGTTCCCTTTCTCAGCAAGGGCTTCGGTCGACAACCCTTAAGGTGCACCTGGCAGCCATCGCTGCTTACCGGGCGTGGGCCGGGAAGCAGTCAGTGGCGCAGGAGAAGGTGGTCGGGTGCTTTTTCCAAGGCCTTGATCACATATCCCCTTCGGTGCGAGAACCTCCACCTCCGTGGGATCTACTGCTGGTATTGGCTAAGCTCATGGGCAAGCCATTCGAACCGATGCACAGGTGTGACATCTCTCACCTGTCGTGGAAGACCGCCTTCTTGGTGGCTATCACGTCAGCCACAACGATGGGAGAGCTCCAGGCGCTTTCCATCGAGTCTCCGTATCTGGTCTTCCACAGGGACAAGGTTGTCCTGCGCCCCCATTCGAAGTTCCTTCCGAAGGTGGTGTCGGAGTTTCACCTTAACCAGGTGTTGACTCTGCTGGTGTTCTACCCCAATCACACCTCGGAGGCTGAATATAGGTGCCATACTTTGGACCCTAGAAGAGCGCTCGCTTACTATAAGGAGCGGATGGCTGAAGTTCGGCGAGAGGTTCACCAGCTATTTGTCACCTATGCTGAAGTCGCACCTGGCAGACCTGCAGCCAAGCAGACGATAGGCAGGTGGATCACCTCCTGCATAGATCTCTGCTATAGGTTGGCGGGCATGGAGCCTCCCAGAGGGATAAGAGCTCATTCTACCCACCATACTGCTACATCGGTGGCTGATTCCAGGGATGTCCCTATCCAGGAAATCTGCAGGGCTGCTACCTGGAAGTCAGCACACACCTTCATCACCCACTACAACATCGACCTTGAGTCACGCCGGGATGCTGGTTTTTGGGGCCTCGGTTCTCCAGTCTTTATTTCCCAAGTAGGGGGTATGCGCCTTGCCTCCCTCCTCCCAGAGAACTGCTAGGAGTCTTCCAGTGTGGATGAACAACATATCCATGTCCCTAGAAATACAGGTTACTCACCTGTAACAGGAGTTCTAGAAATGGTATATGTTGTTCATCCACACGAACCACCCGACCTCCCCAGCTTCGACGCACAGCCTAGCTTCCAGTGGGCTAGATCTGGCGTCATGGGGCGGAGCCAAGAGTTTTACCACCCGGGTGGTGGGAGGAGCCAGCTTGAAGACCTTCTGGCAAGATTTAAAGTAGCAAGGAACCTGCCAGAGAGTGTGGATGAACAACATATACCATTCCTAGAACTCCTGTTACAGGTAAGTAACCTGTATTTACAGGTGCTCATGGCAGCGGGAGAGGTGGACATTGCAGCCATGACAGAAACATGGGCTACTCAATACAATGACTGGGACCTGTCTGTACCAGGGTACAGGTTATTTCATAGGGACAGGGTGATTTGGAAAGGAGGGCGGGTGGCACTATATGTGAAGGAAGGACTGAAGTGTGTAAGGGAGGAAGGGGAGGAGGGTAGTACGGAGTCACTTTGGATGCAAATCCAGGATTCCAAGAATAGGATTCTCAGAATGGGAGTGGTGTACAGGCCACCCTCTCAGATGGAGGAGTTAGGGAACTAGTGGGACAGATCAGGAGGACCTGCAAGAAGGGTAGTGTGGTGATTGTGAGGGTGGACTGGAGTATCCCAACAACCAGGAATAGAAGGGATCAGGTACTGCTGGATGCCTTCCAGGACAGCTTCCTGCTGCAAGTGGTCAGTGAACCAACCAGGTTAGGGAATATCCTTGACCTTGTGCTGGCAAATGGGGACTTTCTGAGAGAACGTTTGGTGGAAGAACTGCTGTCAGGGAGTGACCACCACTCAATATGGCTCACATTGGATATAGGCAAGGAAGGAGTGGAATCCGGCACAAGAGTGCTGGACTTCAGGAGCGCCATCTTTGGGAGGATGGGGGAAGTGGTAAAAGGGTACCTGGCCAGAATTCAACCTAGTACGGGCAGTAACCAGAGGTGAGAGCTCATAAAGCTGGTGATAGTGGAGGCAGCCCAAACTTGCTGCAAGGCCCAGAGCAAGAAGACTAGGGCTAAGAAACCGAGCTGGTTGGCTCATGTGGTGCCCCTCCACAAGAGTGGCCCCAAGGATGAACTGGGGAACTACAGACCGGTGAGCCTCACATCCATCGTGGATAAGCTGATGGAGACTATCCTGCAGGAGAAGCTGGTGGCCCTCCTAGAGGCCAAAGGACTACAGGACAGCAGACAGCATGGCTTCATACGTGGCAGATCTTGCAGAACCAATCTGGTGGAGTTCTATGACTGGGTAACTAGGAAACTGGACAGCGGCCATGCAGTGGATGTCCTGTATCTGGACTTAAGTAAGGCATTCGACTTGGTGCTGCATGGGAGGCTGGGAAGGAAGTTAGAAGGCACAGGGGCAGGGGCAAAGCTGGTGAGATGGGCAGGGAACTGGCTTCAGGCAAGGCAACAGAGGGTGGTGGTGGGTGGGGAGCTCTCACACCCAAGGGTGGTGACGAGTGGTATTTCACAGGGCTCGGTGTTGGAACCAGTGTTGTTTGGGATATTCATTGCAGATATATCATTGAAGATCAAGAGCAAGATCAGTCTTGTTTGCTGATGATACCAAGATGAGAGCGGTGGTGGATGACCTAGGGGGATGGCAGAGGTTGCAGGATGATCTGGCAAAGCTTGAAACCTGGTCAGGCACCTGACAACTGGGGTTTAAGGCCAAAAAGTGCAAGGTACTGCATTTTGGGGTGAAGAACCCAAAGAGGAGTTACTAGCTGGGGGGAGTGCAGCTAGCCCAGACAAAGGAAGAGAAGGATCTGGGGGTGCTCATTACAGGGTCAATGAACAACTCGGCACAATGTAGGAAGTCAGCTGCAAAGGCCAACAAAATGCTGGGGTGCATTGCAAGGGGTATATCCTCTAGGAGGGAGAAGGTGATTCTGCCACTGTATAGGTCATTAGTTAGACCGCACCTGGAGTACTACGTGCAGTACTGGCGCCCTTATCTGAAGAGGGACATGAAGTTACTGGAGGGGGTGCAGTGCAGAGCGCAAAGATGATAAAGGGGCTGGGGGACTTATCACACGAGAGGAGGCTGAGGGAATTGAACATGTACTTGCTGGAGGAGAGAAGGGACAGGGGGACATGATTAAAACATTCAAGTACATGAAAGGAATAAACAAGACGGGTACAGAGGGGCTGTTCAAAGTAAGGGAGGGGAGGGACGACAGGGGACATGATATGAGACTGGAGGGAGGAAGGTTCAGGAGGGAGATGAGGAGACACTTTTTTTATAGAGAGGGTAGTAGCTGGGTGGAATGTGTTACCTGCAGAAGTGGTATCCAGTAGAACAGTGGACTGCTTCAAAAGGGGATGGAACAGAACAAGGGGAAGGGTCAGTGGAGGGGAAGGGTTGAAGGGGGGGGCAGCTGCAGAATAAGGGGTGCTAGCTGCACATTCGAACAGACTTGATAGACCTCTAGGCCTTTATCTGCTGGCAAATTTCGTATGTTCATATGTCCTAATCCCTACTGCAGTCCCCTGTCCTCTTGCAGGGTTACCCGCATCCTGAAGGGGTGTCTCTGGGACACTACTCTGCACTGTCATCTCATCCTCTCTCTCCTTCATTCATTTCATTATAGCACTTGTTCACTTATTAAAATTGCACTTAATTGTTCTCACAAATTACATACGTATACAACACTGTAACAACTACCTTAATTAATTGTGTGCCATGTTGATCTTTGTAACTTGAATGTAAAATGACTCATCACTATTGTACCCCTTCCCCCAGGTTGCACGCAGAAATCTTGACAGTTTTTGTTCTACTTCTAAAACCAAACTAGAGAGGGTCGATTTCTTACACCATAGTGTGAAAATTAAGCGTTTTTCAGAACAGCTACAGTGAAAAGAAAGGGAAACTAAAGAAGGGCTGTTTGCTGAGACAGACAGACCGCAGCTGAACAGACACACATAGGGGGGTGTGTGTGTGTGTGTGTGTGTATATACTAAAACAAAACCAGAGTTAAAGCTGTACTAGCTTAAAGGGGAACAGTCACCACAAAGGGCCCACTCTCAAGTGTGGGGCTGGTCCTATTGTGCACTTTGTGTGCAAAAACATTTTGGTTTACTTACTGTTTACTGTGGTATAGTACATTGTATCAGACAAATTTTGCTTAGTTCTCGGCTGAGTTCTTCCATTGCTAGAAATCCCAGAATCCTGTGCAGCTGACATCAGAGCAGTAGGCAGCAGTAATAGATTCAATAGCCTGCAGTGCATGTTAGAGCTTTTATAATCTCTGATCAGGTGTTTTCTGGGTCTGCTTTTCTCCGGGGACTAAGTACAGTTCTCGGTGACAGGAAGGCAGCCTGACCAGTTAACATAAGATCAGAGCTAATACAAACTCTAAGATGCATTGCAGCCTATAACGAACATATGAAATTTGCCAGCAGATAAAGGCCTAGAGGTCTATCAAGTCTGCTTGAATGTGCAGCTAGCACCCCTTATTCTGCAGCTGCCCCCCCCAACCCTTCCCCTCCACTGACCCTCCCCCTTGTTCTGTCCCATCCCCTTTTGAAGCAGTCCACTGTTCTACTGGATACCACTTCTGCAGGTAACACATTCCACCCAGCCACCACCCTCTCTGTAAAAAGTGTCTCCTCATCTCCTCCTGAACCTTCCTCCTCCAGTCTCATATCATGGCCCCTGGTATCCCTCCTCCCTCCTTACTTTGAACAGCCCTCTGTATCTGTCTTGTTTATTCCTTTCATGTATTTAAAGGTTTCAATCATGTCACCCCTGTCCCTCCTCTCCTCCAGTAGTACATGTTCAACTCCTTCAACCTCCTCCGTATGATAAGTCCCCAGCCCCTTGATCATCTTTGTCACCCTGCGCTGCACCCCCTCCAGTAACTTAATGTCCCTCTTCAGATACGGGCGCGAGTACTGCACGCAGTACTCCAGGTGTAATCTAACTAATAACCTATACAGTGGCAGAATCACCTCCTCCCTCCTCGAGGATATACCCCTTGCAATACATCCCAGCATTTTGTTGGCCTTTGTAGCTGCCTTCCTACATTGTGCCGAGTTGTTCATTGACCCTGTAATGAGCACACCCAGATCCTTCTCCTCCTCTGTCTAGGCTAGCTGCACTCCTCCCAGCTGGTAACTCCTGCTTGGGTTCTT
The DNA here is from genome assembly GCA_016271365.2 of Neoceratodus forsteri. NCBI lineage: Eukaryota > Metazoa > Chordata > Ceratodontiformes > Ceratodontidae > Neoceratodus > Neoceratodus forsteri. Next base: position 1,394,792,490 of record CM057456.1, read on the forward strand.
CACCCCAAAATGCAGCACCTTGCACTTTGTGGCATTAAACCCCAGTTGCCAGGTGTCTGACCAGGCTTCAAGCTTTGCCAGATCATCCTGCAACCCCTGCCATCTCCTTAGGTCATTCACCCCGCCTACCTTGGTATCATCAGCAAACAGACTGATCTTGCTCTTGATGTCCCATGACATGTCTGCAATGAATATCCCAAACAACACTGGTCCCAACACCGAGCCCTGTGGAACACAGTCATCACTGCCCTTGGGTGTGAGAGCTCCCGCCCACCACCACCCTCTGTTGCTTCCTGAGGCAGTTTTCTAACCATCTCACCAGCTTTGCACCCGCCCCTGTGCCTACTAACTTCCTTTCCAGCCTTCCATGCGGCACAGAGTCGAATGCCTTACTGAAGTCCAGATACAGGACATCCATTGCTTGGCCCCTGTCCAGTTGCCTAGTTACCCAGTCATAGAACTCCACTAGGTTGATTTGGCAGGATCTGCCATGTATGAAGCCATACTGTCTGCTGTCCTGTAGTCCTCTGGCCTCTAGGAGGGCCACCAGCCTCTCCTTCAGGATAGTCTCCATTAGCTTACCTACGATGGATGTGAGGCTCACTGGTCTGTAGTTTCCCGGTTCATCCTTGGGGCCACTCTTGTGGAGGGGCACCACATGAGCCATCCTCCAGTCCTGAGGTACACACCCAGATGTAGTGAGGCATTAAATAGGTCTGCAAGGTCCTGCAAGGACCTCTGCCAGCTCCTTCAGTACCCTGGGGTGGATGCCATCTGGGCCTGGTGCCTTGTCCACCCTCAGTGCCTTCAAACCCTCTTGAACTCTGCCCTCTATGATTTCCCCATCTGTCACCCCTTCTCCCCCTGTTTCTGCCATTTCTCCCACCTTGGGTGTCACCCCCTCTTCTCTTCTCTTTAGTAAATACTGAGCAGAAGTACTCATTTAGTGCTTCCGCCTTATCTCACCCTGCTTCCACCCAACCCCCCTCCTTCCTAATCCTTACTATGTGGTCCTTACAGCTCCTTTTCTCCCTGATGTACTTAAAGAAGTCCTTCTCCCCCTTCTTAATGCCTTGTGCCAGCCTGAGCTCTGTAGACACCTTGGCTGCCCTTACTGCCCTTGTCACCTCCTTTGATTCCTTCAGGTACTCTTCCCTGTCCTCCCCGCTCCCTGTTTTCTTGTACTTCCTAAAGGCAGCTCTTTTCTTCCTTACCTTTTCCATGCCCTCCTTGCTCAACCAGCTCAGTTTCTTAGCCCTAGCCTTCTTACTCTGGGCTTTGCAGCAGGTTTTGGTTGCCTCCACTATCCCCAGCTTTATGAGCTCCCACCTCTGGTTAGTGTCCATACTAGATTGAATTCTGGCCAGGTACCCTTTTACCACTTCCCCCATCCTCCCAAAGTCAGCCCTCCTGAAGTCCAGCACTCTTGTGCCAGGTTCCACTCCTTCCTTGCCCATATCCAATGTGAGCCATACTGAGTGGTGGTCACTCCCTGGCAACGGTTCCTCCACTGTATGTTCTCTCACAAAGTCCCCATTTGCCAGCACAAGGTCAAGGGTATTCCCTAACCTGGTTGGTTCACTGACCATTTGCAGCAGGAGGCTATCCTGGAAGGCATCCGGCAGTACCTGCTCCCTTCTGTTCCTGGTTGTTGGGGTACTCCAGTCCACTCCTAGCATGTTGAAGTCACCCACAATCACCACACTACCCTTCTCGCAGGTCCTGCTGATCTGTCCCGCTAGTTCTCTGTCTAACTCCTCTGTCTGAGATGGTGGCCTGTACACCACTCCCATTCTAAGAATCCTATTCTTGGAATCCTGGATTTGCATCCAAAGTGACTCTGTACTACCCTCCTCCCCTTCCTCCCTTACACACTTTAGTCCTTCCTTCACATATAGTGCCCCCCCCCTCCTTTCCCAATCACCCTGTCCCTACGAAATAACCTGTACCCTGGTACAGACAGGTCCCAGTCATTGTATTGGGTGGCCCATGTTTCTGTGATGGCTGCAATGTCCACCTCTCCCTCTGCCATGAGAACCTGTAACTCTGCAGTTTTCCTCCCAAGGCTCAAGCATTAAGGGTAACCACCTTCCACCCTTTCCCCCCCTCCCATCCTGCCCTCCTTTCCTAGCATCACCAACAGTACTTGCCATTTGTCCTTTGTCACTGTTATGGGGGGTAAGCTCATATGGGTTCCCAACCTGTGGTCTCTGCATATCTCTTCCCCAATTGCCACCCCCCACTCCTAGTTTAAATTCCCCCCTATTGAATCGCTCTCTGCTGCCTAGTGGTCTGATGTCACTGTAGGGGATTCTGGGACTTGCAGTGTAGCTACCCCCTCCCCAATGTCTAGGGGCTACTGACCTTCCGGGGGAAGGGGCCAACAACATAGAAATCTCACCAAAACTCCCCAAGCATACCAAAACAGCTGGAAAAAATACTGCCTTCCTCAAGATACGTAGATACATGGACAGTGTGGGCAGATAAGGGCCTATGGCCCATCCAGTCTGCCCATTTGAGCTTGTAAGATATCTTCTTTCCTTTCACTCGAGGCATTCAGACAGTATTCTCTGCATCCTCTGGGGATCTGGCAGGAGGTGACCCCAAAATTCATCGAAGACCACCCGAAACCCCACCAGTACCGGCAGCAGGAAGGTACAGGATCTTCTACAAATAAACTTGATACCTGTTAAAAAGAACTTGCAGAGACTGCTAAATCTAAAAAGTCTAAATTTCATTAGGACCCTTATTATCATCTTTAAGAATATACCCATGAGAATCAGAACTTTCTCCCAAATGATTTAAACTTTATTTCTCCTGAGCTCTTGAAATGATTACGAGTTTGGAGGTCTCAATACTTAAAAACATACAAATACAGCTCCATGGAGCTAAACTTTGTACACCTCTATGAAGGGAGAATTTTAAGGGCAGCATTTATCAGGTAGAGCAAGAACTGTACCAGTAGAACTTCAGCAGCAGAGATTTTCCACCAGGACAAAAACCTCTCAAACCTGGAATATGAAGCTCCCCGAATCCTCTGGCACTGGTAAGTACCTATCTATTGCTTCACTACAAATTGGGGCTACTTCCCCCAATTTGACACTCAGTGCTCCCTTAACTTTCCTTACTGGAGCTCTGTCCCTGCAGGGAAATGATGAGCTTCCCCCAAGCCACCCCTAACAATCCATCACACACACTGGGGTGCTTCAGTACCAGCAGCCTGCTAAACCTTACTGCCCACTCTCTTCCTTTCTTTTGGCCCCTAAGGCCTTCACCTGGCCCTCCTGATCCCACGAGTGCTCTGCTTCCCATTATTTTCATCCGACCTTTAATTGGAGCATGATTCCAGACTTGTTAGGCAGCTACTTGACACCAACCTTCTTATCGCCTCCAAACTGTGCAAACCAGCACAAGGGGAGACCTCCAGAGCACTCTGCAGCCCACTCAGTAAAATCCGGCAGCCCCGAGGCCTGTCCCTCTAAAGCAGGCCTTTACACAGGTAGAGGTTCCCCTCCAGCCCCCTCACCAGTACCCCATGGCTGCTCTGCCACGCCAAGCTGCAAAGGCCCTGCCACAACCTGCTGCAGCCCCAATGACCCAGGAACACTACACCACTAAACAAGGGCCTACACTGCCCCCAGGGTCACACCCACATTCCTATCTGCTACTTCTCTGACTACTGTCCCACTTCGCTCCCTAGGGCCTGGACCCAATGACCACAGCTGCCAAAAGATGACCCCTCTATGGATGCCCACCCAGGAACCCAGTGCATCGCCACAGAAGCTGCCAACCCTGCCTGGGGGAGGAGGAGGAGCTCCCTCCCCTCTGACTGCACTAGCAGTACCCGCCAGTCTCTTTCACCCTCTAAAAAGACCCAGAAAACTTCCTGTTCCTCCCTTATATACTGCCCAGAAAAACTGCTCTCTGCTGCCATCAAGTGGCAGCTGACAGAAACTACTCCCCCTGAGCACTAATACAAAATCCTAAGCTCCAGAGGGAGAGGGAGGAGGTTCCTAAAGCGAGCTAGAAGCCCTCTTGAATGAGAGGGGGCTTACACACTCCCGCCATCCAGGAAATCATTTCCGCCTGGGAATGATGGCAGAGGGCTCATACAAACACCCCCACATGCAATCCAGGTATGTGCACTCCCTGGACTACACGCAAAGTACTCGTGTACCTATATTATGACTACTGTGATTTACCTATTACCAGGCTTGTACCACAGGTGAATGCCTGTAACACTGGTTGCTTTCTTAATCTAAGTGTTATGTACTGTACTGTTTTGTTTGCTGTGATATACTGCTCTCTTGACGAGGTGCCTTTGTAAATGAGTCTTTGACTCAAACGTCTGTAAACCGATGATCTAATAAATAAATAAACAAAAAGTGTGTCTGCAAGAATTGGGACCAAAAGGGAACCCTCTCTACACTACTAAACCCTAAAAAAGTATGTTTAAGAAATAGAGTCCTTCCTTACCTGTGCCAGGAGATTCTACCTTTAAACCTATGTACCGTACCTATGTCTAACCTGGCCAGTGCCAGCTGTTTCATTGTATACCTATTAGATTGCTCAATTGTTGATACCAACTTTTGTAACACCTGTTCTCAATTACATGTACCCTGTAACCTAAATGTATTTTGTCTGACCTCAGTGTGACGTGGCGCCTCTGTTGAACGCCTATTGTTTTGCAAACCTATGCTATGTAACCTAAAACTCTATGTATGTCTTTAAAGTGACGAGGTACCTTTGGAAAACGAGCCTCTGGCTCAAAGGTTGTAAACTGATTTCACAAATAAATAAAAAAAATAAATAAAAGTACAAATGCAAAGCAGAAGGAATATTGCAAAACATTTTAAACATCATAACACCATAATCAACATGTTTGTACACAGATTGAGGTGGCTAATTGTTGCAGTAAACTCTAACCCCGCAATTGTACCTCCCCCAAATTGCAAGTAGGTTACTCCAAACGGTATACCGTCGCTTCTAACGTTACGGTACACCGACCCCCCACAGCAAACCCCCAATGTGCCTATATTGGCAGCGACAGGGGTTTTGATCGAGACACTTTAGGGTGATGGGTAAATATCTAACTCCACTGTCTATGTGATGTGGAGTTAGATATCTATAGTAGGGGGGTGAGGGGGCACAGCCCCCCGCATTGTGCATTGCAGTGGTGCCGGTTGGTTCAGGGTTGCGTCACAGTTGGTGGTGTCAACAGGTGCCCGGCACGGTCAAAGATGTTGATGTCTTTGTTGTTGTGCCGGCGCCATATATCCACCCCAAACAATAGCACTTTTTTTTTTTCATTCTAAACAGGTACTCTTTACACACACACACACACACACACACACACACACACACACCATTCACACTTAGCAGGAGCAAAATACCCTGCCCTAGAGGCAAGGAATAAAAAAAAATTGTTTTTTAAATGTTGAAATCAAGACAATAGAACTATAAAGTTATTAATACTTAGCAAGAAATAGCATGACATTTTCAGTCTGTTACCCAAAAACCTGCTCCGGTGAGCAGTCATCCCGGCACAAGTCTGCAAGGCTTATATAGTGCTCAAGTGGCAAGGCCCCCTCCAAGTGGGAAATAAAATTCCGGGTCCGGCTTGGTGGTGAAGTCCCCGGAAGAGCCCTTTGCCACCACATAGTACTTCACCCAGCAATCTGCCAAGTCTTGGACCAGTGCAATGTGCTTGAAGATGGTAAGCCCTGTCCAAGGGGCAGTTCCTGAGATGGAAGGCCTCCCTCTCCAGGTCGAGATTTTAACCTCTCAAGCTGTTCCCTGAAGATCAACTCCTCTAACATCTCCTCAATAATATCCCAGAATCATCCAGAGATGTAAGGATATTCCAAATGCTGATACTTGATCTTCATCCTTCGCCGCACCCACCTCTCAGCCAGACTCCATTCAGGCAAATCTCTGACACTGGTTCTGCGGGCTTGGCCTGGTTACAGCTAGCTTCCTTGACAATATACTGTGTTTAAGGGGTCATTGCAGTTTAGTCCATCCATCCTGGACATAAGGGCCTTAGAGCACGGAAGTATACATGGGATGCGGTCCCCAGAGGCAGTCACAGGATGATGGAATGGCTTGGGGATAGTACGGTACACTTCAAAGTCCGTAAATTGAAACTTTTTGCCAACATACTTCTCTTTATCAAAGTCCTCATCCTCCACAATCAACCCTTTCTCCTCCTTTGAGTCAGGCTTTTCTCCTATAGGCCCCAGCCTAGCCGCTGCAGTTTTAGGTCGCACAAGCGTGGCATCCACCAGCCTGTCCTCCAGGGCCGGAGGGCTGCTCCCAGGTAGGAATTGAGACAGAAACCCCTTGGACCCTGGGAATTTGCCCATCAGTTTCTTTAGACCCCTACCTCTCCCTTTGCCATGGGGATAATGAGCAGCTGGCAATGAGTGGTGGGGCAGATGTCTGTGCCCCTCCTCGCTCACTAGATCTGTCCCTGCAGCACCACACTCCTCCTCCTCCTCCACCACTTCCACAATCACATCTGGGGAGAACTCCGTCAACTTCTCCTCCTTTGCTGGGGAAGGGTCTTTAAGGGAGAGCATCTGAAATAATCTTGACCTCACACTTCCCTGTGACCACACCGAGGATGGGCCTTCCGATATACTTAGAGGGTACCCCCAATAGAACACAGGCGGGGCCTGGTCAAAAAAGCCTCCAGGGCCAGAGCTGGGACAGATACTGCATACTGGCAGTCTAGGTATGCCCTTCCCCGAAATCCACAACAGACACACTGCTCATCTGGCTGTCCTTTCCCTCTGTTATTCCACAGCTATGCCAAACAATACGTAGGCATCACTGACATAGGTTCCTCAGGGGGATGCATATCCTCTGATTTAAACTCTGTGCCCACCACATGGTAAAATTAGTTCATTCAACCAGCACCCTTTGCTGTCTCTTACCAGAATCTGGGGGAACAAGATAGCTAACTCTGGTCATTGACGGCAAACTCTCCTCCTTTCTCTCATGGCCACAAACTTTGGAGCTCACACCTGCTTTCACTACTCCCTTACTACAAATGGCACTGGCTCACACCACTGCTTTCCCCTCCACAAGTAAGCAGCCAATCGGAAGGCAGAAATCACATCACGTGACCTACAGGTCAGGCGAGAACTCTCCGAGAAGACTCTGTGACCCAGCACCAGGGAACTCCTACCACCACCACATCACCAATGGATTTTAAAATGTGCCACATGGACTACCAGGCGGAGTAACCTTCAGCACCTGTGCTCCGGGAATGCAGTCTTCTCGCCCTAGGATGCAAGGAAAATCCTGGATGAGCCCCCATGTGTAGCCACTCCTCCCCAATATCTAGGGGCTACTGATCTTCTGGGGGAAGGGAACCACAATGTAGAAATCTCACCAAAACTCCCTAAGTGTACTAAAACAGCTGAAAAAATACTGCCTACCTCGAGATGTCTTCTTTCCTTTCACTCGAGGCATTCAGGCAGTATTCTCTGTGTCCTCAGGGGATCCAGCAGGAGGCGATTCCAAAATTCATGAAAGGCCTCCCGAAACCCCACCAGTACTGGCAGCAGGAAGGTACAGGATCTTCTACAAATAAACTTGACACCTGTCAAAAAGAACTTGCAAAGACTGCTAAATCTAAAAACTCTGAATTTCATTAGGACCCTTATTGATCATCTTTAAGAATATACCCAGGAGAATCAGAACTTTCTCCCAAATGATTTAAACTTTATTACTCCTGAGCTCTTGAATGATTACGAGCTTGGGGGTCTCATTACTTTAAAACATACAAATGCAGCTCCGTGAGGCTAAACTTTGTACACCTCTATGAAGGGGGAATTTTACAGGCAGCATTTATCAGGCAGAGCAAGAACTGTACCAGCAGAACTTCAGCAGCAGAGATTTTCCACCAGGACAAAAACCTCTCAAACCTGGAATGTGAAGCTCCCCGAATCCTCTGGCACTGGTAAGTACCTATCTAATGCTTCACTACAAATTGGGGCTACTTTCCCCAATTCGACTCCCAGTGCTCCCTTAACTTTCCTTACTGGAGCTCTGTCCCTGTGATGAAACGAGCTTCCCCCAAGCCACCCATAACAATCCATCACACACTGGGGTGCTTCAGTACCTGCAGCCTGCTAAACCTTGCTGCCCACTCTCTTCTTTACTCTCAGACCCCAAGGCCTTCACCTGGCCTACCTGGTCCCATGAATGCTCTGCTTCCCACTCTTTTCATCCTATCTTTAATTGGAGCATGACTCCAGACTTGTTAGGCAGCTACTTGACGTCAACCCTCTTATCGCCTCCAAACTGTTGCCCGAACTGTGCAAACCAGCACAAGGGGAGACCTCAAGGGCACTCTGTGGCCCACTCGACAAAGTCTGGCAGCCCCGAGGCCTGTCCCTCCAAAACGGGCCCTTACACGAGTAGAGGTTCCCCTCCAACCCCCTCACCAGTACCCCTGGGTCGTCCTGCCACGCCGAGCTGCAAAGGCCCTGCCACAACCTGCTGCAGCCCCAATGATCCAGGAACACTACACCACTAAACAAGGGCCTACACTGCCCCAGGGTCACACCCACATTCCTACCTGCTACTCCTCTTGATTACTCTCCCACTGGACTCCTTAGGGCCTGGACCCAATGACTGCAGCTGCCTAAAGATGACCCTCCTGCGGATGCCCACCCAGGGACCTGGCGCATCACTGCAGCAGCTTTCGACCTTGCCTGAGGGAGGGGGAAAAGACCCCACATCTCTGACTGGCCTAGCAGTGCCCGCCAGTGTCTCTCACCCTCTAAAAAGACCCAGAAAACTTCCTGTTCCTCCCTTATATACTGCCCAGAAAAAGTACTCTCTGCTGCAATCAAGTGGCAGCCAGCAGAAACTACTCCACCGAGCACTAATAAAATCCTATGCTCAAGAGGAAGAGGGAGGGGGTTCCTAAAGCAAGCTATAAGCCCCTCTTGAATGAGAGGGGGCTTACAGTAGTAACAGAAAATGTCAGCCGATCCACTAAGAAAAGTTAGTCTGATACAATCTACTGTACTACAGTAAACAGTAAATAAACCAAAATGTTTTTGCTTACAAAGCGTACATTGGGACCAGCCCCACACTTGAGTGTAGGGCGCTTGTTGCTGACTGCTCCCTTTTAAGAGAGCATGGGAGATTATGTAGGGGTTTATTCATTTAATAGAAATTTAACGGATACTTAAACCTATACATTTAAAATTTATCTGTTCTAAAATCTGGCTTCATAGCCCTTTAAAAGAAAGGCTGCTGTTTACATGAATGTTGAAACTGCGTTTATTCAATTTGGATAAATGCAGTTTTGTAGCATTTAAAAATGTAAACAACAGACTATTCTTACTCAAATTTCTGCTCCTTCAACTTCTCTAAAATGGCCGCTAACATGCAATGCGATTATGTTGATGAGGAGAGAGCTCGATCAGCAACAAGTGTTGTAGCAGGCGCAGCCATCATGCAGTATGACAGTGTTCTCACTTTGTTTAACAGTCAGTTTGTTTAAAAGGATGAAATGCATCACTTAACCTATGTATTATTCATACTAATCCATATGTTAAGTGATGATATTGATGTTCACCCTTGCACTTGTGCAAAGCGAACCATACCTCCCAACTGTCCCACATTACAAGGAACAGTTCCTCTTTTTACTTCACAAAAGTGCCCTGTTCCACATTGTGAGGACTTGTCCCACGTTCAATGTTAACATTTGAAAGCAAAAATCTATAGTAAATGATGCAAAACAGAGTTTTATTTAACTCCAAAAATTGATTAGCGTTTTGCTCATAAAAGTGCTAAAACATTGTGAAAATGTATAGCACTTGCCTCACTGTGTTTAACAAACATAACACTTCTAGAAAACCTATATAAATAATTTCTGTACAGTTAGCATTGTCCCAAGGAAAAAACTGCTAATCAATTATTTAAAACCCTGCAAAACAATATATTATTCAATCAATAACCGACTTTCTGAACATAAATGCAAACATTTTAACAGTGTTCTGAGCTTCTTAAGTAAAGGTTTGATTAAGTGTTCCACATTTTGCCCATTTGTTCCACATTTTGAGAGGCAATGTTCCACATTTGGGGGACAAAAGGTTGAGAGGTACTGTATGTTAGCGAACATGTTAGTATAATACTGGATTTGAGAGGTGTGTCTCTGCCAGTCCAATTCAGGACAGTCTGCAAGTGACTCGACAGTGTCAGACCAATCATCACCCAGGCTGATCATGACAATCTTGTGGTCTTGTTGGTTAGAAACTTCATGCAGTTAAAGGAAAAGTGCCGCCCGAATTATAGGGCTGCTCTTTCTTTTGATCTGCAAAACACCACCTAGCAAGCGGAGTTCATCAGCGTCTTGATCAGCATGCTGTGGAACTGATCAAGTTAGGGGTGCTGCATGCCCGAGTTTATCTGCTGTCATCTCCAGACAACAGACGCTGGCTGCACAAGATGGAGCCGATTGCAACTGCACAGCACTTAAGCTATGTCTACTATGGGTGTGTTCATGACTGCAAAGCACAGTTTACGGACAGCTGTAGTTTTTAGTCACACAACAGCCCAAGTGATTTTATCTGAACTTTCAGATGATTGCTGAATGGGACTGTTTCACACAGACCTCAGAGAAAGACACGCATTGATCTGGCAAAATCATTTGTTTACTTGGGAAAGGAAAATATAAAGGAAAAAAAAAAGAAAGTTTACACAACAGAGACATCTTATTTTTTATATGTCTACAAGGCAAAATATAGTGACAGCAAACGGACAGTTTGAGTTTGAGAGGTTAGTCGGCTTCAGTTTTTATTTACATTAAATGTTGAAGCTGTAAACACTTAACTTGCCAATGTGGAGTGCTTCTCCATTTTTTTCAGTGCCAACTTACAAAATCAGAAAGACAAGGAGCGAGAGCTGGGCACAGGGAAATTTCTGAGTGGTGACAGGTTAATCTGCTAAGACTGGAAAAATGCATAACCATGTCTCTTGTCACTACCTTATTCATCCCCTCCAAAACATGTTTTCACAATTGCACTGCAAAATCACCTTTTAGATGGGATTTAAAAAATTCCACCTGTCTTGATCGTAATGTCAGGTCATAAAAAGACTGTTGGAAATTTGGGGTCAAAATGTCAGAGTCCACTGAAAATTAAATATTGCCTCTCAGCTGTCGTGTCCTGGGTGAATACAATCTAAAAATGTGTAAAAGCAGGACACCACTGAAAATGAGATATTGCCTTTTTTTTTTTGATTATTTATTTCTCCCCCACCCTGGCCCCGGTCGGCTCCTCATCTGCCCACCATCCTGTCGCTCCACTCCATCAGGCCCTCATCCCCTGTAACCCTCACGGCTTACACCCCCCCCGTGGCGGGGAGTCCCCCCTTACTCACCCACCAGGTTCAGATCCAGTTTTGGGGGCGTTACCTGTGGAGCGGAGCACGGGGACAGCCATCAAGCCACAATGACCAGCCACCAGGGCCTCTCTTTTTCCATTTTCTGCTCCCCCATGCAGGAGCATGGTGTGCAATGATGCCTGCGGTGGACCTGCACACACACACGCATGCGGTCCCACCAATTATCTGCCATACACCAGCCCCATGTTCTTTGTGATGGTGTATCGTTGAGACCCAGCCTGCACTAGGGGTCAGGTGTGCACCGACCACTTGTCACCCCCCTCCCTGGAGATGGAAAGCAGTCCAATGGATGCTCAATCCATCATCTCCCTGCCAACCCCCGTTGGTCTGCGCTCATTCCCAAACATGGGTTGCTGGTGTGGCATGAGGTCTGGAGTCCAGCGCCTCAACCCTCAGCACCACTGGGCTGGCTGAGATATTGCTTTTCATCTGGTCTATCCTGGACAAATATTTAATGAAAATGTGTAAAGCAGGACCCCAGTACAAAAGAGTGCCCTCTGAACTGTGCTTCTATGCTGCTCATTCCTGGGAAAAATGCATTGTAAAAGCTGGACCCCACTGAAAATATAACTTGCCTTTCAGCTGGGCTATCCTGGGTAAATACATTATAACAATGGGTAAAAGAAGGGCCCCATGAAAAATGAGATATTGGATCTCAGCTGTGCTATCCTTGGTAAATAGAGAGTAAACACTGGGAAAAGCAGGCTCCCACTGAAAACAAGATAGCATCTGAGCTGTGCTATCCTAGGTAAATGCAGTACAAAGATGTGTCAACGCAGGACCGCATTGAAAATAACATATTGCATCTCACCTGGGTTATCCTGGGTAAATGTATTGCAAAACTGTGTAAAAGCAGGACCCTACAACAGAACCCCACTAAAAAGGAGATGTTGCATCTAAATGATCTACCCTAAAAAAATGTATGATAAAAGTATATAGCCCTCCTACAAATGGGGGTTCCCAAAAAGTCTTCCTTGAGCTTGCCTAAATGTTCACTGCCAGGCTGGTGTCCTGCGTTTTAGTAGTTTAAACGTGATTGCCAGAGAGTGCCTGTATAACCTCTGTGTACTATCTCTTTAAGAGCTGCCTGGATTGCAGTGATAATTAATCTGAGAGGGCGCTCTGTTAGAAGATGTACTTGCTTGCTGATCATTTGTTAGAGTAGTAATAATATTGCAGTTTGTTCTAACCTTCCTTCTTTGCAGCATGGACAGTTCTGTTTGTTTTCATCATCTTGGTCCTGGACTGCAGAATGGGCCAATCAGTACATTTGGGACTCTAAAATGGAGCCTGCCTACAGGGGCTTGGTGGGGCCAAAACTTGTAGGAATTGTAGTTTTGGGATTTTGGCGCCTAAAATAAACTGGAGGGGGAGCCCTTCTTGTGACTGACAGACAGATCAGCCAACTGAACCTTTGGATCTTGGGGAAAGTCCCACGCTGCTTGTAGTTTCAGTTAGATCCGAGATGGGAAATGAAGAAGTAACAGCTCGAGATAGTTTGAGCAGCAATCCATAATGGATTTGCGCAGGAGAACTGTGGAAAGGCCTGAGTTTGGCCTGCATGCCTGCCTGCTGTTCCTGAGAGGGAACTTGTGCTTTTTTTCAGACTGAATCTGAACTTGGAGAGCGAATTAAGCCACTGAATTGTGACCAGGCTTTAATCTGAAGAAGACCGAAGATTTGTTAAATGTGATCAGCCTGTCAGGACTTCCAGCTACCTCTGAACACCCGGATTGTGCAGAGACTCTGTAATTGCGACTGGAGAGCTATTTGCCTGGTACAGTGGAATTTCCTTACATGTGAATGTGCTGTGTGCTTATAGTGGGTCGTGATTTGGTTCCCCACTGTGCGTCTGAATGGTGTTTTGCTTACTGGAGGCTGTATCCAGCTCCATGGACTGAATTCGTATCCATTTCCACTTGCACGGGCCCTGCTACACTGGCACAGCCAGAATACCTGCTACGCAGAGAAAGTCATCGACAAGAGACTGGCCTGGGGATCAGCCCCCTGCTTAATGCCTTGAAAAGGAAAGACGCCTCGGTGATTCGTGTGGGCTGTGCTTCTCTGGGCACTCCAGCTCAACAGCCTGCAGTCTCAATTTCATCCTGCCTGTGTCCAGTATTGGGTATCGTGAGTAAACATCAGGGTAGCTCCTTGCAACAACAGCTAAATCTAAAAGTGTTGTCATCTGATTGTCTTATTGCCTGTTCTTTCATGAACTGAGCCCTCCGGCTCCGGATTACAAACAGTGTGTGTTGTGCATTTTGCTTTCTTCCATCACAGGGCCCCAACCAGCTGCAACGTTCCTGGCTAGCCCACCAGTTTCCTACCTGGGTACCCAGAGTATATGACTGTGTAGAGACTCTGAACTGCATGCATAACTGTCTGATTAATATAGCTTTTAAGCAAATCAACCTGATTACATCCCTCCCTTGTTCAAGTCCCCTGAATAAATCAGATTTAACTTTGTTTGCATTTGACCTGACTGTGATTCCAGTTTGTGCCAAGAGTATTGTACTGTTGCTATTTGCTGTGCTTAACCTTATTTTACAGGGGGTTCCCAGGGTCAAGCTAGAGGAACCAGCACTGGTGGTAAGTGCAAACAATGTGGGTAATTGCCTGGTGAATAAGGGTCATTGTGGAAGTAATTATTGTATATTGTTCAGGCCACTAGAAGAGAAAGAGGGGGGTTACAGTGTCCCGGAGGGCTGTGCCCAGGTTAGTTTGACCACTAACCACCCTGACCTCAAGGTGGAGGCACCCGTTTCATTACCCAGGCCCCTTAACTTGCTACTAGCCAAACAGGCAATGGAAGTAGCCTTTGGGATAGTGCCACCTAGGGGTTACATCTTGGAGGCTCAATGCTGGGATTTTGTGCCTTCTAGTAGCCAAAAATTATGTATTATTGTTAAAGATTAATGGTTACCCCAGTAGAAATGGCTGCACACTAGTTGGTGGGGTGGTGTACTGGGCAGGAGATCAACCCCTAAAATGCTCTGCTTATACTGGATATTCCCCTGAGTACCAGTAAGGAAACTGTAGAGGGAGCACTCTCCAAAGTTGAATGTTTAAAAAACTCTGTGGTGGTGGGTTGGCAGGCTGATTTGATCGCCCAGACTTTCATAGCCTTGGTAGAGTGTCGCAGCCTCAAGGATAGCTCTAAAGTGCCACAGACTATTGCCTCAGAAGGGGTCCTAGCCGCCTGGAGAGTGATAACAAAAGACAGTGAAGACCCTGGGGAGGATGAGCTCCCACCATTATCTGAGACTTTTGAGGAGAAATTTGCTAAGTTGTTGCTAGAGGAAGGGAAAACCGTAGAGGACTTTAAGAAACTATTCCTGCCACCTGGGGGTGTTCCATCCCCAACACCCCCTCCCACTCCAGTACCTGTTACTGCCCCGCCTTCTGTACCCGTGCCAATGCTGGCCCCTATATCTGTACCCGCCATTAGTCACGACTCCTGCCGAAGGCTGAGAATCCTCTCGGGCACCCTCCCCACTCCCCAGGGGGATGATGACTGGGAGACCTGGATCGACTATGTTTCCCCCTTGGTACCTGAGTGGCAGTGTGTGGAGGCTAAGAAGTGGAAAAGAATCATAGAAAGTTTGAGGGGTCCTGCCCTTGAAGCCATTACATTTTTGAGGTCTACGAACCCTGATGCATCTGCTCAGAAGTACCTATCTGTACTTGAAGGTAATTTTGGAAGCACTGAGTCAGGGGAGACTTTGATGTGGAAATTCCAAGGTACCAAACAATGGAAGGGGGAAAGTTTGTCTGTGTATGTTACTCGCCTAGAAAGAGCTCTGCAGAAAGCTTACCAGAAAGGTGGGGTAGCTGCTAATGATTTGAATCGTGTGAGATTGGGGCACATACTGCAACATGCCAAGCATTCTAAGCTGCAGAGCATCCAGTTAAGGTTCCAGGATAGGAGAGGTAACCCACCTGACTACTGTGACTTGCTAAAAGAACTCTGTGAGGTAGAAGATGAAGAGGGAGATTGTAATTATGGGGTGAGTGCAGCCCAAGTGATCAAGGCCTTTCCGAAATGGAGACCACTACGAGTGTACCACCGTGGGCTAAATAGTGGGGGGAGGAGTTGCTGAAGGAAGTCAGAAAAGTACAACCGGGTGCATTCGCTGAGGTATCCCCTGCTGACAGAGACCCTGGCCCCTGTCAGGACGTGACTGTTATGGGGGTGGGGTGCACCCTCGGACATCCTCTACTAAGGGTGGAGTCTCGGCTGAGCTCAAGGAATTGACTGCCACCGTAAAAGAACTTTTGAGACATGGTACACTACCAGCAGAAGTCAAATCACAATCTCCCATAGATGCTCCAGCATCCCCTGCTATGTTCTCCCCAAGGATGCCCTAAGAGCCTTTTATTTGTCACAGTTGTGGCAAGATTGGCCACATGAAGAGGGCATGCTGGTCTCAGAACGACTTAGAGAAAGTGGTGAACCAGCTTCAAGGAGAGCTTCGGAAAACAAGACAGTGGTCAAGGGGTACACAAAATGACTGCAGTGAAGGCTTCGGCCATCTTAACACAAACCCCTATGTGGCTAAATCGTCTGTCCATGCCCCTGCTGTTGTGTCTTCAGACTGGTCCAAAATAGTGGACCCTTCAATGAAGACTACTGTGGCTGTGAATGGTATTCCTACTCGGTCTGTGCTTGACAGTGGGTCGCAAGTGACCATTGTATTTCAGGACTGGTATGACAAATACTTATCTGATGTGCCATTACAATCCCTGGAAAGCCGATGTGTGGGGGCTGAGCGACAAGTCTTATCCCTACCTAGGATATGTCCACCTCTGGTTGTCTTTTCCTGTGACTGTAACTGGTGTAGAGAAGCAAATAGAGACACTAGCCCTAGTGTGTCCCCCCCACTGGACTGTATGATGGGGTTCCCCTGTTAATTAGAACAAACGCCCACATGTTCGGGAGACTAGCACGACTCTGCCATGAGAAACAAGGGCAACTGACTGGACAGGCCCTAAGAATTACAGCCTTGGTAAAAAGGGCATATGACTTACAGCAGAAACCCAATGAAGAGGACCCAGATAAGCCAGTGGGCGTAGTGTGGAAAAAGGAACCTGACTCCTTGGTATTGGCCCCCAACGCCCAGTGCACAATCCATGGAGAAGTCCACCTAAAGAGAAACGTAAAGAACAAAATATTAATGTTGGATGCACCAGGTGATGGAAAGTTGCCAGAAGGATTATTGGTTAAATCCAGCATCTTGCCTGCCCGTGCCCATGCCTATGCACGACAAGTGATGGTCCAGATTCGAAATGTGTCCGATCGGGAGGTCCGGATGAACAAAGGGTGCACTTTAGCTACAGTACACTGTGTAGACACTGCAGTGTTACCCAATAACAAGTAATCTGGCCAAAAGGAGAGAGTGACCCCGACTTTGGCGATTCCCCGCTGCCAGCTGAATGGAAGGCTAGGATTAGCAAGAAACTCGCCCAGAGAGATCAAGTGTTTTCATTAAAAGAATGGGATGTGGGGTGTGTCCAGGGTGCAGAGCATCATATACGCCTGCATGATGACTGGCCATTTTGAGAGAGATCCTGACACCTAGCCCCAACGGACATAGATGATGTGAGGAGACACCTGCAGGAAATGCTCACTGCTGGCGTGATACAGGAATCAAGGAACCCATATGCCTCTCCCATTGTGGTTGTGAATAAGAAGAATGGGTCGGTGAGGATGTGTGTTGATTATTGAACCCTGAACTGGCGAATCTTCCCAGATCAATACACCATGCACCGTATACAAGATGCCCTGGATTGCTTGAATGGGAGCAAATGGTTCTCAGTATTGAATCTTCGCAGCGGATATTACCAGATTCCAATGGCCACAGAGGACCATGAGAAAACTGCCTTCATCTGTCCTTTGGGGTTCTATGAATTCCTGAGAATGCCACAGGGGAATTTGGGTGCCCTGGCCACCTTTCAGCGACTGATAGAATGTGCGGTGGGAGATATGAACTTGCTGGAATGCCTAGTGTACCTAGATGATGTCATTGTGTTCGGACGCACATTAGAGGAGCATGAGACCCGACTTTTTAAAGTCCTAGACCAATTGGAAGACTTCGGCCTCAAGCTGTCCATTGACAAGTGCCAGTTTTTTGTCAAACCTCTGTGAAGTATGTGGGGCACATAGTATCTGCAGAAGGGATAGAGACCGATCCCAGTAAGGTCGAGTCACTGACTACTTGGCCCCATCCCCATAACATGAAAGAACTACAACGTTTCCTGGGGTTCTGTGGCTACTACCGCAGGTTCATAAAAGACTATTCCAAGGTGATTCACTCGCTCCTGAATCTCACCCAGGGTTAACCCTCCCACCAACCATAAATACAAGAAAGGGGCTGTCAAAGAACCCGAGAAAGTATACTTCCAAACAGGTGAACCTTTTGGGCCCCCCTGGACACCCGAATGTGAAGCAGCCTTTCATGAAGTCATATACCAGTTCACCCACGCCCCCATCCTTGCCTATACTGACCCTACCAAGCCTTATGTGCTGCATATGGACGCTAGTTTGCAGGGCCTAGAAACTGTGCTGTATCAAGACCATGAGGATGGCATGAGACCAGTGGCTTTTGCCAGCAGGAGCTTGACCCCGTCAAAACGAAACTATCCTGTGCACAAGCTGGAGTTTCTTGCCCTAAAATGGGCCATTGTTGACCAGTTTCATGAGTACCTCTATGGGGCAAAGATATTGGTGAAGACCGACAATAACCCGTTAACTTATGTACAGACTTCAGCTAAGTTGGACGCCACTGGGCACCGGTGGCTCGCTGCTTTATCAACCTATGATTATGCTGTTGAATACAGGCTAGGACTGAACCATATTGATGCTGATGCCCTGTCACGAAGGCCAGTCTCCAAGAGTGATTGGGTCAGGTTGTCTGAACCTGACATCCGAGTATTGTGCCAGAGGTTTGACAGAAATGAACAGATGTCTGCAGACACAGTGGACTGTCTAGTAGATTGCTTGGGCCCTCCTGATACCTGCATGCCAGCTGCCTATTGCCATTTCTGTGCTCTAGATATTAGTGCACTACCTCAACTTGACAATGACAGCATTCAGTGAGCTCAAGTCCCAAGCTCCTGATTCAACCCGCACTTTATGCCCTGCGTGCGGGGAAAGATATGTCTAAGTTGTGTTCCCCTGACTTGCGAACTGCCCTATTGTTTAAAGAAGGCCCCAGGTTGAAGTTACTCAATCAGTTGTTATACAGAGAGACAGTAGATAAGCAACAATTGTTCCTGCCCATGGCCTTTAAACACTTGGTACTGAGGTCCCTCCACAATCACCTGGGGCACCTCGGTATTGACAGGACTCTTGACCTGGTACAATCTCGATTCTACTGGCCCAAAATGGGGGCCAATGTTGAGCAACATGTAAAGACCTGTAGTCGTTGCTTCCAAAGAAAAGCCCTGCCTCAGAGGGATGCCCCCCTTGTCAATATCACTACCAGCGCCCCATGGAACTGGTCTGCATAGATTTGTTTGTGTTTAGAACCTGATCAATGGAATATTGGCAATGTGTTAGTGGTTATGG
This sequence comes from Neoceratodus forsteri, assembly GCA_016271365.2. Lineage (NCBI taxonomy): Eukaryota > Metazoa > Chordata > Ceratodontiformes > Ceratodontidae > Neoceratodus > Neoceratodus forsteri. The sequence continues at coordinate 1,394,811,490 of CM057456.1, forward strand.
ATAATTTCACACAGTATGCACAAGCTTTTCCAACTAAAGATCAAAAAGCCTCTATCGTGGCCAAGGTGCTAGTGGAAAAATTCTTTGTCCACTATGGTGCCCCCAGCGGATCCACTCTGACCAAGGGAGAGACTTTGAAAGTAGGCTAATCAAAGAAATGCTCTCTCTTTGGGGGGTGCAGAAGTCAAGAACCACCCCTTATCACCCGCAAGGGGACCCTCAACCAGAACATTTTAACTGCACCCTTCTAGACATGCTGGGCACCCTCCACCCGAAAGAGAAGCATAAGTGGAGCCAGCAGATTAGCACCTTGGTACACGCATACAATTGCACCAAAAAAGACGCTACTGGGTTCTCCCCCAACCGCTTCATGTTTGGGAGGGAGGCCCGCCTGCCAACTGATGTGTTTTGGGGTCTCTCCAGATGGGGTCCGAGCTGAAAACTACCTGCAGTATGTACAGAAACTGAAAGCTCATTTGAACCATGCATATCAACTGGCCCAGACAATGGCCGCTAAAAGAAATCTCGCCAACAAAGAGAGGCAAGCCAATCAACCTGATTATGCCCCTCCCTTTTTCAAGTCCCGTGAATAAATCAGATTTAACTTTGTTTGCATTTGACCTGACTGTGGTTCCAGTTTGTGCAAAGAGTATTGTACTGTTGCTATTTGCTGTGCTTAACCTTGTTTTACAGGGGGTCCCCAGGGTCAAGCTAGAAGAACCAGCCCCGGTGGTAAGTGCAAACAGTGTGGGTAATTGTCTGGTGAATAAGGGTAATTGTGAAAGTAATTATTGTATATTGTTCAGGCCACTAGAAGGGAAAGGGGGGGTTACAGTGTCCCGGAGTGCTGTGCCCAGGTTAGCTTGACCACTAATCACCTTGACCTCTGGGTGGAGGTGCCCGTTTCATTACCCATTCTCCTTAACCTGCTACTAGCCAAGTAGGCAGGGGTAGTAGCCCTTGGGATAGCGCCACCTGGGGGTTATAAGTAGGACCACTTTAAAAACAAGATATCACATCTCACCTCTACTATCCTGGGTCAATACAGTATACAACTGTGTAAAATCAGGATTCCATTGCAAATGACATATTACATCTCATCTGGTCTATCTTGGGTAAACATATAGTAAAAGTCTACTGGGATGGAGTGTGCTGTGTGAAAAAAACTAGGTTTCAGCATGGTGTGTTCTACAAACTCAAACAAATATTTGTCAATGTCGAGCGTTCGCTGCTTGCATTGCTATTGTACTGGGTCTTGCTTGTACGCAGTCTCCTCCTGTGTCAGCCTCCTTGCCACTGCCCTTTGTCCACTCTCCTTAATGTCCCATATTCCCAGTCCTTCAGCACCTGCCTTATTGTTTCAAAATACCCGGTGGTCTAGTCGGAGAAACACAGAGAGTCACAAATATTCATGCTTCTAATGCCGCTGCAACTGGAGGTCATGATAACCCTCCCCCGTGGCCACCGCATCCTGTCTTTAGAATAACCCTCCCCCAAGTGCACAATTATCCTGCTGTTTTAGTTTAATTTTCAAAAATACCTGCTGGCCTAGTGGGAGAGAAAAGAACCCTAAATTACATAGATTACTTGTCCCCTCTAGCCTGTCACCTGAACCGGAGCTCCCTACCACATTCCATAAGTGCTAGCTTCACTTCACTATCTTGACGTGCCTAATTCCCCTGCTACTGTGTGCTGGTTTTGTCCTTACCAGCAATACCTAGTGGTGTAGTGGGAGAAATCGAGAGTGCAGAAGCCACAGTCCCATGAAGATTTCTGCTGCTGCTGCTGAGCTGACACTACAACTGGACCATTCCTCCCACAAGACCACCAGGTATTTTTTAAACAATAAGGCAGGTGCTAGAGGACTGGGAATATGGTACATTAGCGACGCCAGTACCCTGGGTTTGGAAATGGGCGTGGGAGTTGGAGGGCTGTCCGGGGGGGTGAGGAGGATTGAGCATCTAAGGGACTGCTCTCCTTCTTTGGGGAGGAGGGTGGGTTAGCTGCCAGCACTTGACGGACCTCTAGTGGAGGCTGGGGACACTGACCCCCAGAGCTGACTGGGGGGGGGGATAGGGCAGATGTTGTTACATTGGCCATTGATGTCAATGCACACCACGTCTCCCAACCAAGAAAAAAATGGAAAATGGGTCGTGCGGTATGCCAGTCGCCCCACAGGTCTCACACAGTTATCCCGTGGTGCTCCCCATAAACCGAGCCTCAGGTTCCGATGGAGGGAATGGGAGTCCCCCCTGAAGGACGTGCCCTGGGGACAAGCCAGGGAGGAACACCGGGGTAGGTAAGTCCCAGGGACAGATAATGGGGCTGGGGGCAGGGTTGAGCCGATGTGAGCCAGCCAAGGAAGCCTAAAGCATAGGAAATAAAATTTAAAAAAAGGAGAGTGGACAATGGACAGTGGTAAGGAGGCTGATGACATGGGAGGAGACAGTTGGGATGGAGTGTGCTATTGTAAAAAAATATGTTTGTTTCAGTGTGGTGTGTCTACAAACTTGAAAAAAATCACTTAACATATGTATTAGTATGAATAATACATACGTAATGATTTTTACCTTTTAAACAAATTGACTGTTAAATGAAGTGAGAACACTGTCGTACTGCACAGGGCTGCAGCTATGAATCCTGGGGCCCCGGACAAGTCACTTGGAATGGGCCCCCATTTCCCAAACCAGCTAATGACAGAGGTAATGCCAGCTCCTCAGGAGGGCCCCTCCTGAGCTCGGGGCCCCGGACAACTTCCCCACTTCCCCCCACATTACTGCGGCCCTGGTACTGCATGATGGCCGCGCCTGCTACAGCACTTGTTGCTGATCGGGCTTTCTCCTCATCGACGTAATCACACTGCATGTCAGCAGCCATTTTAGAGAAGCTGAATGAGGGAAATTCTAATCAGGAGAGGCTGTTGTTCACATTTTTTAAATGCTACGAAGCTGCATTTATCTTAATTAAATAAATGGAGTTTCAGCATTCATTTAAACAGCAGCCTTTCTTTTAAAGGGATATGAAACCAGATTTTAGAAAATCAACATGTCAAATTTTTGTTCAGGTGTCCTCTAAGTTTTTTTGTTTTTGTGATGTATGAACTTGTCTGAAACAAAGATCAAGGCAAACTAAGGATTAGATTCATAGTAGCCTAACTGAGGTGCAGTGAAGTGCACAACTGCGCTGAATTAATCAAGATCTTCTTCAAGGATATCTCTTTCATAAGGCCACACCTAAGGATCTATAGCCGTTAGGCACCAGGACCACACGAAAACTTTTTTACTAGCAGTCCATTAGGGGTCTCCCATGATGACATCATATGTTGACATCCTATGGTACATATAAATGTGGGTGGTCCCACACCCTCCTCAGTTCTTTTCCCACTGTTGACCATACTTGCCGGGCTCCATGGAGATGCCATCACTACAGTTGACTGACAAAACCTTTGATTTTTTTTCTATTTTTTAGTTATTTCTCACCCTAGCAGTTATCGCTTTATTTTTAAAGGGTTTCTCGTAGTTGAATTGTATGTTGAGAATGACTGATGGTACCAAACTCTTTAGAAAAGACTTGCCTGCTTCTGTTGGAAGCTGAAAAACTTGCTATACTGCAGAGAACAAACTAGAACGCATTTGAGGAACTGGGAACCTGGTAAAACATAATTTTGTTGGGGACTAGATAGGAAGATAAGCTACGCTTTCTACAGAAAGTTTCATTATTTTCTTATTGGCATTAAGAATTGCAGGATTCCATTAAAGTGTAGTAATTTTATAACCAGAGGGGGTGAAATACAACTGAAATTGCTTGATTTCTGTGCTAGACACATAGGATTTGGAAGGATATTTGTGCAATATTTTAGAAGTATCCAGCTGGCTGAGCAGTGAGTTTATCCCTGGTTTCAGATAAAGGGTTTGTGTGTGTATTAGAAGCAGACATAGCAAATTGTCTTCACTGAAAGGCCTGCTTACATCACAGGTGTCACTAGTCAATCAATTGATTCTGGGTGGGGCTTTTATCACTGAGCTGTCTTAGCAAACTACACAGGGAGAAGCCAGTCAGAAAAGACTTGCCTACTTCTGTTGGAAGCTGAAAAACTTGCTATACTGCAGAGAACAAACTAGAACGCTTTTGAGGAACTGGGAACCTGGTAAAACATAATTTTGTTTGGGACTAGATAGGAAGGTAAGCTACGCTTTCTACAGAAAGTTTCATTATTTTCTTATTGGCATTAAGAATTGCAGGATTCCATTAAAGTACAGTAATTTTATAACCAGAGGGGTTGAAATACAACTGAAATTGCTTGATTTCTGTGCTAGACACATAGGATTTGGAAGGATATTTGTGCAATATTTTAGAAGTGTCCAGCTGGCTGAGCAGTGAGTTTGTTTTTATCCCTGGACTCAGTAGAGTGGTTTGTGTAGGAGCAGTGGTCTAGTAAATTGTGGTGTTGGCTGACTTACTATAAAGGGCAATACTCACAAGGGTGGTGGAGCAGTGGTGTATTTGATTGTTTCTAACAGTCACCAGTGCTTGTGGCTCACCCACCCACCCTTCCCTCACTCCGCCCCACCCCAGGCGTGGCATTTCCTTTATAGCCAAGGTTCTGACATCACTTCCTCAACAGGTCTTGGGGCAGAACTGTCATATTCTTAATTACCCAGCACAGTGCATAAAGGATAAGTACACACACAAAAAAATGTATATATTACTCATTGTATATTATAAGGAAAAGGGACATGTGGGGAGTGGTGCAATGCACTGGCTGTGGGACAGCAATTTTCCGGGAGACATTCTGGAACCTGCATTGCTGCCCTATTTGCAGGCAACTGTCAGCTCTGAGGGAGGTGGTTGCCCACCTCCAGGCTGAACTGGCAAGGACTAAGGAGGTCTCCCCCACCCAAAGAGCACCAGTTCCACAACCACTGCCTCAGAGGTTGCCATGTGTGAAGAGCAGATGGACCACAGTAGGTTCTGGGAAGGTGAGGGTGGTGAAACAGAGGTGTAGCCCCCAAGTTGTACCTCTATGCAAATCATATGTCAGTCTGGCAAATCAAGGTTCCTCTATGATGACACCCTCATTGGAGACCAAGAAGAATGCTGGGGCATCCACAAGGGAGACCCACAAAAGAGTGGCAAGGGACACCACAGGGGAAAGAAACAGCTTCTGATAGGGGACTCAATTGTTAGGGGTGTAGACCTGGGGAAGGGAGAGGAGAGGGAAGCAAGGTGCCTGCCTGGTGCCATGGCTTGGAGGGACAGGAAGCAAATCCTCAGGATTGCAGAAGCAGCATCACAGGAGAGGAAAGTAGATATCATTGTCCACCTCAGGAAAAATGACCTAGCTTGGCATGAGATCAGTGCAGTGCAGGATGCATTTTTGGAGTTGGGGAAGGGCCTCAGACAGGTAGCAAGCACGGTAACCTTCTCAGAGGTGCTGCCAGTCTATAGCAGGGGTGAGACTAGGGTACTGCAAACCATGCAGTTTAATGAATGGTTGCAAAACTGGTGCAGAGCACAGGTCTTTGGCTTCATTGGGGACTGGGGATCCACCTGGAGAGATGAAGGTCTATACTGGCATGATGGTGTGCATCTGTCCAGGAAGGGAAACATGCTCCTAGGTGACAGGTTAAAGGGCTTCCTTGGCAAGCTTTTAAACTAGCCAAGGGAGGATGAGCTGATAGGAAACAGGAAAGTTCAAACCTCCCCCCACAAAACATGGCAGGTAGTAGGGTAAACACTGAGGTACAGAGCTTGACAGAGGGCAGGACAGGGGTAAATGGAAAAATGGACAAGGGCAATAAGAGCAGGGATGGGGTTAAAAAGGATAAAGCCAACATTAAATGGAAGGCAATGAGTACCAATGCCCGTAGTCTGGAAACAAGCTTCCAGAGCTAGTAGCCCTGATGGAAGAGGAACACTTGGATATTGTGGCAGTCCATGAAACATGGTACATGGAGAACCATGACTGGGATGTCAACATACCAGGGTACACAATCTATAGAAGGGACAGGGAGGGTAAAGAGGAGGTGGGGTAGCTCTCTACATAAGGGAAGGATCAAAGCTACAGAACTAAAAGTAAAGGGGAGGACAAGAGGAACTCTGGGTCACCTTGGAGACAGGGAATGGCATCACAATTCGCACAGGGGTTGTATACAGACCCCTGTCTCAAGGGGAGGAAATGGACAAGAAAATGATAGAGGGCATTCTCAAAATGTCTGAAAAAGGGGAGATACTGTTGATGGGGGCCCTGAATATGCCAGATATTAACTGGGCTACATGGACTGCAGCTACATCTAAGAGCAGGGTCATTCTCGATGCCCTACATAGAACATAGAAACATAGAAGTTGACGGCAGATAAGGACCGAAAGGCCCATCCAGTCTGCCCATTTCTTTTTCTACCTTATAAATGTGCCATCGGCCTTTGCTCTGTCAGTGACCTATCTATTCATAGTCATTTGTATTGCTCCCTTATGCCTATCCCATGCCTGTTTGAAGCCCTGCACTGTATTCATAGCCACCACTTCTTGTGGTAAGCCATTCCATGCATCTACCACCCTTTCTGTGAAAAAATTTCCTCACATTCCCCTTAATCTGCTCCCTCTAATCTCATGCTGTGTCCTCTTGTCCTGCTATTTTCTTATATTTAAACATGTTAGACTCTTTCACCTTGTTTATGCCCTTAAGGTGTTTAAATGTCTCGATCATATCACCTCTCCTCCTTTGCTCAAGGTATACATATTGAGCTCCGTTAATCTGTCCTCATATGTCTTCTGATGCAGTCCCTGCACCATTTTGGTTGCCCTTCTCTGGACTGCCTCAATTTGGTTAATGTCCTTGTGAAGGTGTGGCCTCAATACTGCCACGCAGTACTCCAGATGGGGCCTAACCAATGTCTTGTACAGAGGATTATTACCTCCCTCTTACGACTTGTGATACCCCTACTAATACACTCAACACCCCTAGCCTTACCTACTGCTTTAGAGGTCTGCTTGGATGATTTTAGGTCATCAGTGATGATGATGCCCAAGTCTCTTTCTTCCTTTGTGACTGCTAGCAACTCCTCCCAGCCTATAAGTGGCTTCAGGGTTTCTCTTCCCTATGTGCATGATTTTGCACTTCTTTGCATAAATCCCAGTTGCCACTCTTCTGACCATTCTGCTAGTTTATCCAGATCTCTTCTCATTCTGCCCACCCCATCTGGATCATCTACTCTGTTGCAGATCTTGGTGTCATCTGCAAACAGACAAGCCTTACCCTCTAGTCCATCTGCGAGGTCACTAATGAAGATGTTGAATAGGACTGGCCCCAGGACTGATCCCTGAGGTACCCCACCTGTGACTTGCATCTCTTCTGACTGTATACCATTTACCACCACTCTCTGTTTTCTGCCAGTCAACCAGTTTGCCACCCAGTTGACCAACTTCTGACCCACCCCGAGCCTACCTAGCTTATTTATCAATCTTCTATGTGGAACAGTGTCAAAAGCTTTGCTGAAGTCAAGGTAGGCGACATCAACTGCTCCCCCTTGGTCCACCACTCTGGTTACCCAGTCAAAGAAATCTATGAGATTAGTTTCACAGGACCTTCCTTTTGTAAACCCATGCTGTCTTGGATCCTGTGCCCCTATGGATTCCAGGTGTTGCACTATCCTTTCCTTAAGGAGTGCCTCCATAATCTTGCCCACTACTGAGGTAAGACTGACTGGTCTGTAGTTCCCGCCTCCTCCCTGCTACCACTCTTGTGGAGCGGGATCACATGAGCCCTTCTCCAGTCTTCTGGGACCTCTCCTGTGCTCAGAGACTCACTAAACAATTCTGCTAATGGCTCTGCTAGTTCCTCCTTTAGCTCCTTAAGTACCCTGGGATGTATGCCATCAGGTCCCATTGCCTTATCCACCCTGAGCTTAGCAAGCTCTTGTAGGACCCTTTCTTTTGTGAAGGGAGTAGTGCTCACCTCCCTCCCCTGTGTCCATGATGCTGAGCTGTGGGCCCTGCCCTACCTTCTCTTCAGTAAATACTGAGCAAAAGTATCTATTTAGGATAGATGCCTTTACAGGGTCCTCCTCCTCACATGCTCCCTTTTCTCCATTAAGCTTAGCAATACCCCTCTGGACTTTCTCCTTTCACTAATGTATCTATAGAAAGTCTTGTCACCTTCTTTTACTGTTAGTGCTAGTGTTTCCTCAGTTTGGGACTTTGCCTGCCTTACTGCCTTACCTGCTTCCCTTAGGGCAGTTTGGTATGCCTCCCTATCTTCATCCCGCTGTGTTCCTTATATTTTCTGAAGGCCAGCCTTTTGGCTCTGACCTTTTCTGCTACTGTATTTGAGAACCAAAGTGGTTTCCTTCTTCTTTGCACTTCCTTTCTGTCTAACACAATGGGATGTTGCTTCAAGTATTGTATCCTTAATGCTTGCCCACTTTGCCTGTACCTCCTCACCTGTGTTTCTTTTGCCAGGGCTAGCTTAACTCTGTTGGCCATCTTATCAAAGTCAGCTCCTCTGAAGTCCCATATTTTTGCTTTGGAATGGGATGATTTAGATATAGTAGCCAAATTGAACCATACCATGTGATGCACTGGCCCCAGGTGACCTTCTACCTGGAGATCTGTGATCCCTTCTTTGTTAGTCAGTACTAGATCTAGGATAGCCCTGTCTCTTGTGGGTTGCTGTACCAGTTGTTTGAGGCCCTCCCTGCAGGAATCCACTATGAGTCTAGTTCTGGCAGATGTTCCTGCTGGTATTGACCAATCTGTATCTGGCATGTTGAAGTCTCCCATTATCAGAACCTCCCTTTAGCTGTCATGTTTTGTATATCTTCTAACAGTAATGTGTCTATGTCCTCCTCTGGTCTGGGGCCTGTAGACAACCCCAGTTCTTATAGCTGTCCCATTTCCTGTTTCAGGGTGACCCACAGTTCTTCTGGCTCCTTATGTGTATTCTGAATTTCTGTAGCTTTGATATTTTCATTAACATACAGGGCCACCCTCCCCCTTTCACCTCGGTCTCTTCTGAACAATACATAGCCAGGTACTGAAGTCTCCCAAGTGTGGTTACTGGTAAACCACGCCTCACTAATTGCTACTATGTCCAGTTTAGCTCTGACATTATTGCCTGCAGGTCTGGGATCTTATTTCCCAGGCTGTGAGCATTTGTGTACATGATTTTCCATTGGCCAGATTTTGGTGTGTTAGTTGTTGGGTGAAGTTTGGCATTACCCCTGTGCATCGTATGGGGAGACAAACCTTTTTTCTTACCTGGTGATGCAAATGAACGGCAAACACGCTGAATTCCTGTTTGACCACTAGCTGAGGGGAGGGTGTTTTCCCATTCGATGTATGGGTGCTGCACCCCTCTCCCCATTTGCTAGTTTAAATATTCTGCAAAGACGTCAAACTTCTGCCCCAATGCACTACAGGGGGCATGCCTTAGACAGCTAGTGGTGGAACCCACTCGGGAGGGAGCAATATTAGACCTGGTACTCTCAAATGGAGAGAGGATCACAAATTTAGAAGTCAGTAGACATCTGGGAACAATCAACAACTGCACAGTGTGCTTCACAATAAGCACAACCATGGAGACAAGCCATATAAAGACAAGGATACTGGACTTTAGAAGGGCTGACTTTGGCATAATGGGTGAATACCTGAGGAATGCATTAGCAAATGGCCAGAAAGGAGGGGTGGAAGAACAATGGAGAAAAATCAAAACTGCCATCATGGAGGCAACAAGCCTTTGTGTGAAACAAATAAAGAAAACAAAGCGGAATAAAAAACCACTATGGCTCTCAAAAGAGGTGTCAGGGAAGGTTAAGGAGAAAAAGGCTGCATTCAAAAAGTATAAGGAATCACAGACGGAGCATGACAGCGAACTGTATCAATTAAAGCAGAAAGTAGTGGGGAAGGCAGTCAGAAAAGCAATGGCCCAAACCGAGGAAAAGATAGCCAACTCAGTTAAGAAGAGGGATAAAACCTTTTATAGGTACATTAGGGAGCATAGAAAGGTTAAGGGAGGGATAGTGAAGGTTAATAAAGGAGAGGGGAGGTGGGCAGAGGGAGACAGTGAAAAGGCAGAGATACTGAATTAATACTTTTGCTCAGTATTCACAAAAGAAGAAGAGGAGGAGTTACCTAAACCAAACAGTAGAAGCACTCTGGGTAGGGGGATTGACGCCAGTCATTTACAGAAGAAAGAGTCCTGAAAGAACTCCTAAAACTCAAGGTGGACAAAGCAATGGGGCCTGACGGGATTCACCCTGGAATCCTAAAAGAGTTAAGGGAGGACCTAGTGACACCACTAACCACACTTTTTTTAACAAATCATGGGAAGATGGGGTGGTACCTGAGGACCGGAGGAGGGCAGATGTGATTCCCCTTCACAAAGGTGGGAGTAAGGCAGAAGTAGGAAACTACAGACCTGTTAGTTTGACCTCAGTGGTGGGGAAAATGATGGAATCACTTCTGAAAGAAAGAATTGTTCAGTACCTAGAGGCCAGCAGGGCACAGTACCCAAAGCAGCATGGAGTCACAGCAGGAAGGTCATGTCAGATGAATCTAATCGATTTCTTTGACTGGGTGACCAAAGTAATAGACCAGGGAAGGGCTGTGGATATGGGCTACCTAGACTTTAGCAAGGCATTTGACACAGTCCCCCACAAAGATTAATAATCAAGTTAGCCAGCCTGGAAGTGGGTCCCAGGGTGGTAGCCTGGTAGCAAACTGGCTGCACAACAGGACACAGAAGGTAATAGTGAATGGAACACATTCTGAAGAAAGGGGTTACTAGTGGAGTACCTCAGGGCTCAGTACTGGGTCCAGTCCTCTTTAACATCTGTATAGGTGACATTGCAGAGGGTCTGGAAGGAAAGGTATGCCTCTTTGCAGATGACACAAAGATCTGTAACAGAGCTGATACACAAGGGGGGTAGAAAGGATGAGAAGGGACTTGGCAAGGTTGGGGGAATGGTCAGACATATGGCAACTTAGATTCAATGCAAAGAAGTGCAAAGTAATGCACCTGGGAAATAAAAATCCAGGAGAAGAGTACACAATAGCAGGGGAGGTACTAACGACAACGATAATGGAAAGGGATCTTAGTGTAGTCCTATCAGATGACCTAAAGGTGGGTAAGCAATGTGAAAAGTCAGTATGGAGAGCCAGGGGGATACTGGGATGCATAGGGAAGGGCATCACAAGTAGAAAAAGGGAAGTGGTTATCCCTCTGTACAGACAGTTGGTGAGACCCCATCTGAAGTACTGCATGCAGATTTGGAGACCTCATCTACGCAAGGACATAGACAGGATGGAAGCAGTCCAGAGGAGGGCAACTAAAATGGTGCAGGGTCTACATCAGAAACCATATGAAGAGAGACTGAGAGAGCTTAATATGTATACCCTTGATGAAAGGAGGGACAGGGGGACATGATAGAAATGTTTAAGTACCTCAAGGAATCAACAAAGTCCAGGAGGTAGCATCTTTCAGAAAAAGAGATGTGTAGAACAAGGGACACAATTTAAAGTTAGAGGATGGCTCAGGGTAATATGGAAATTATTTTTCATGGAGAGAGTGGTGGACGCATGGAACCGCCTTCCTGGAGAGGTTGTGGGGTCAAAAACAGTGGGAGAATTCAAACATGCACGGGACAGACATAAGGCAATTATAGTGGGGGGTTGCAGGAAGTAGGCTGTTGGTTAACTAGAATCTGCAGCTTATCCAATAGGTAGGGAAATGGGCAGACTGGGTGAGCCAAGTGGTCCTTATCTGCCATCAAAGTCTATGTTTCTATGTTAGATACTGCGAGTGCGATAAGAAAATCCTCAGCAACAACAAACGCGACACCTGCATTCACTGTCTCAGAGAGGCCCATGTTATGGCCTGTGAGATCTGCCTGAGCTTCAATCAAGGTGCCTGACGGCACTGCCAGAAAACCCTCGAGTCCTTCCTGCTGTAGCAGAAGGTAGCCAGGATAGAAAGGGGAGATGCTCCTCCGCATCGCATCAGTCCTCCAAGGCCTGGGAGTAATCCTCAGGAAAGCACATGCACAGGGAGAGGAAAGGAGTAAAGATAAATCCCACCTTCCCCATTCTTGAATGCTGTTCCACAGGGTGCCACCCATTGTAGCCTCATCATACCTTTGATGATGATGCTGCTTCCTACTGCCTACACCCCAACACTAACAGGGTCGGTCTTGGCAGTGAGTTCTGCCAGACCTCCCTTGGCTGGTGGCAACCCATTGATGCTGGGGCAGCTGATACCTCTGTCAACACTGCAGGCCATTCTGTTGACATTGGGGTTCCAAATTAACCTGTCGGCGCTCCAGGTTTCTCCATCGACATCGGGATTCTAACCTCTCCCATCGATGCTTCGGGGCTCTTCGTTGATGTCAGGGCTCCAGTCTTCCATCAGCGCTGCAGGTCTTGCCACCTGCTCCCTTCCTGCAGGGTCAGCTGGCAGCTGCTCTTGCTAGCCCATTGACGCTCAGGCCCCAGACCTTGCCAATATTACAGGCTATTCTGGTGGTGGCACCAGGGTTCCAGCCTCCCCCGTAGCTGTACTCAAGTGCTCCTCTGATGCAGCCCACTGTTGACATGCAGATGGTGCTCTCCTCCTTAGTGGAGGTCTTACAGCATCTTGTGCCTTTGCCGGGCAACATGACGACGGGGCCTACCAGACCAGTCCCCATGTCGATGCCTGACCCAGCACCACACCCAGTCAAATCAAGGACGTTGATGCCCTTGCTTCCCTCCTTGCCTCTTTGGAGCCCTTTGATGAGGAGGACTAATATCACCCTGACCTCATCTGCCAGGGGAAGAAGAGGAGGAAGAGGGGCATATGGAGGGGAGTCCCAGGTCTGCCTCCACTGTTTCCTCCAAGAGTGCAGACTCCATCCTATATACTCTGAGGATCCCTCCTTTTTCTCCATGATGAAGCAGCTCCAAACTACAAATGAGTTTGAAGTTGAGGAGCAAGATATTACCAGGAGAAACCTGGTGGAGTTCCTGTAAATCCCAGATTCTCCCCTTTTGATAATCTCCCCTCTTTTGGCTACTTTAGAAGATGCCACCATGGCTGCCTGGCACAGACCAAGCATGATTGCTGCCATGCCCAAGAAGGCAGACAAGCAATACCTGGCTCCCTCAGGGAGGCCTTTATTCACCAACCAACTGCAGGGCCACTCAGTAGTGATAAATGCAGCCCATGACAGGTCTAAGAGACCTAAGCGTCTCAGTTCTCTACCCCAAGACAAAGAGTTGAGACACCTAGACCTCATGGGGAAAAGAGCCTTTGCCTCTGCCACACTGGGCCTCAGAATAGTCGACTATCAGGCCCATATGGTCATATACCAGAATACCCTCTGAAGAAAGCTAAAGCATCAGCTCAGGCCCTTCCTGAGGGTTCCCAGAAGCAGGAGATGCTCAGGATTCTCCAGACTGGTGCTGATGTGGGTAAACACCTCTTAAGGTCCATCTATGCAATAGCTTAGATGCTTCAGCCAGAGCAGCCACAGTTGGCATCTGTATGAGGAAGCACTCTTTGTTGAGGGTGTCAGGATTTGCTGCGGATGTTCAGTAGTCCACCCCGAATGTCCCTTTCAGAGGGTACAGGCTTTTTGGGTTGGATGTGCAGGACATTCTTTCCAACCTGCAAGCCTCAAGGTGGACGCTTAGGTCAGTCCACTCCTTGTACTAGACACAGCAGAAAAGTAGGCAGAGGGTGCCTTTTTGTAAGGCCTCCAATAGGCCCTGATTTGGAGCCAGATCACAAAGCAGAAATAGATCAACTTTGCTTGCCCCCCTCCTCCACAGGTGCCCTCTCTAAGGCCTCCAGAGAAGCCGTGGCTGTGGCATTGAACCTGCTTTGACATGACTCCTTGCTAGACTCCCACCCTTTGGTGGACAGTCCGGAGGAGGTGGTTGGGTCACCTCTCCCTCCACCTGGACAAGTGGAGAGAGGTCACCACAGATGCTTGGGTTCTGCAACTCATAGAACAAGGATATACTCTAGAGCTCCAGGGTTACCTGTAGATCTTCTGCCCAGTCCTCCACTTACCCTCAGATATGCAGTGGTGTTATGGGGCGCGCAGCATACCCTGTTGCTAAGACGGCCCATAGAACCAGTTTTCTGGGATTAAAGGGACATGGGGTTCTACTCTCATTTCTTCCTAGTCCCAAAATTGATAGGGGACTTAAGGCCCATTCTGGTTCTGAGAGACCTACACTTTTATATCCAATGCAAGAAGTTCAAGATGGTCATATTGCAAGACCTGCTACCTATTGTGCAGAAAGGGGACTGGATATGTTCCCTAGACATGCAGGATGATGACCTGCATATAAAGGTCTATGTACCCCACAGAAAGTACCTCAGGTTCCTGTTCTGGGGGGAACACTGCCAGTTCAGGATATTGCCCTTTGGTTTGTCATCTGCACCATGGGTATTTGCCAAATGCTTGGCAGTAGTGAAAGCATCTCCCAGGAGAGAGGGTCTGTAAGTCTTCCCTTACCTTGATGACTGGTTGCTCAAAGCACAGTCCAAGTAGCAACTCATCTGCACTCTAGTGCATACCAGACAGTTGATCCATGCCCTAGGGATCATAATCAATCTGCCCAAGTCTGTCTTGATCCCTTGTCAGTGGCTGCAGTACATAGTGGCAGTCCTGGACACAGCTCAGGGCTTCACCTTCCTACTCCAGGACAGAGCGGCCCACCTGATGGCCCAGGCCCAGCTGCTCTGCAACAGCCAGAACCTTCCTAAGGCTGTCGGGCCTGATGTTGGCTGCTGTTGTCATGGTACCCCTAGCCAGGCTGCATACAAGGATCCCTCAGTGGACATTGACAGTCCAGTGGGATGAATGCACCAACATCCTAAACAGCAGGTTCTAATCTCTTCCCCTGTCAAGAAGGTGTTCCTCTGGTGGATGGAGCCCAACAACCTGTTGAAAGGCTTCCCCTTCTTACTTCCCTCTCCTCAGCAGTTTGTCACTACAGATGCTTAGGGGATGGGCTGGGGGGGCCCATCTGGGGCCTTTTCAGACTCAAGGAACATGGACCAGAATGGAGACTTCCCTCCACATCAACATTCTAAAGATCAGTGCTGTTCTGTAAGCTCTGCAAGCATTCCAGACTCATTGGTCCCTGGGCTACCTGCTGGTGCAGATGGACAATATCAGTGTAGTACACTACATAAACAAGCAAGGGGGTACCCACTAATACCATCTGTGTAGGGAAGCAATGAGGGTCTGGTACTGGGCACTAGAACATGGTCTACAGCACAGCTATCCATGTTCCAGGCATTCAAAACATCCTGGCGAGCTGGCTAAGCTGGTCACAGTCTTGCATGCACAAGTGGGAGCTGCTGACCTTGGTAGCAAAAGACCTGTTCAACAGGTGGGGTCATCCAGAGTTGGATCTTTTTGCATCCCCACTCAACTCAAAACTGCCACTTTTCTGCTCTCTTGCTCCGGGGTCTGGAGTTTTCTGACAAGATACATTGTCCCTCTCTTGGAAAGGGAAGTTTCTTTATGCCTTCCCTCCCTTTCCTCTGATTCAGAGGGTGCTACTCAAGCTCCAGATGGAGGGTGCCACTCTAATTTTGGTGGCCCCCTTCTGGCCTTGTAAGATATGGTTTCCCTGCAGCAGTAAGCAGTGGAACCTCCAGTACCTCTGCTTCTGTGCAAAGGCTTGCTCTCCCAGAAGCAGGGAACCCTGGTCCATCTGGTCCTCAAGTCACTACATCTCCATGCCTGGCTCTTGAAGACATAGGCACTGCGAGATTTGGAGTGTCTCCAAAGGTGATGAATGTCCTGGTGGCTGCTAGAAAACCTTCTACCAGGACCACCTATTCTATGACATGGAAGTGGTTTGCTTTGTAGGCCATTTCTGATCAGCAGCATCCCTTCGGTTGCTCAGTGAACCAGGTTCTAGAGTATTTATTGTCCTTGTCAGATGCTGGACTCCAATATGCTTCCATTAAAAGTGCACTTAGCTGCCATTTCAGCTTTCTACGTGTGTACTGATGGCTGTACGGTGGCCCAGCTAGAGGCGGCATGTACATTTCTGAGAGGTATCCTACATTTTAAGCCCCCCCCATCCACAATCCAGTCCCCACCTGGGATCTGAATTTTGTGTTGGAGAAACTCACTTTGGCTTCTTTTGAGCCAGCTGCAACTTGTGATCTACGATTCCTTTCTTGGAAAGCTTATTTTTAGTTGCTGTTACTTCTGCTCAAAGGATTTCCAAGCTTCAGGCCTTCATGTGTAAGCCTCCTTATATGATTTTCCACAAAGACAGGGTGTCTTTGTGTCCCAGTCCTAAATTTCTACCGAAGGTGGTGTACAAGTTTATTTTAAATCAAACTATCCACATGTCAGTTTATTTTCCCAAGCAAGGTAATCCAGGAGAAGCATTGCTCCATACTTCAGATGTACATTGAATACTCAGATATTATGTTCATTGCACGATGGACTGCAGGAAGTCCTCACAGCTTTTTGTTTCCTTCACCCCTAGGAAAGAGAGTGCACCAGTTTCTAAACTGTGCCTGCCCAAATGGTTGGTCAACTGTATTACATTCTGCTACAGTAAGGAACTTCCTGGTGTTGTGTGTGGCCATTGCACCAGAGGTAGTGGTCACCTCAGTTGCCTATTTCAGGAATGTGTCAGTCACAGAGATTTGTGCTACTGCAAAATGGAGTACTATCCACACTTTCACTAAACACTACAGTCTGGACACTGCCTCTAGAAGGAGAGGAGGCTTCTGCCTGGCTGTGCTCCAATGCCTCTTTTCTTAAGCCTATAGCCTCCAGCCACCTAGACTGTCTCTCTGTCAGTACTGCTTGGGACTTGTTCCATAGGTGTGGCCTGATGAAAAAGATATCCTTGAAGAAAGCAGTACAGTTATGAAGGAACTTATCATAACAGTAGATCTTTGAGAGAATCTCTTTCATCGGGCCATGCTGTCCTACCCTCCACCCTCCTCTGTCTTGGAGGGCTTCGCTCCTGTCTCTCTTTCCATAATGGTTTACCTTCTGCTCTCTACCTTTTTTGGTAGCGGGTGTTGCATGATAGGCCGATATCCATTTATGTGGGTTCATATTGTATATGATGTAATGTACTTTAGAATTAAGACACTGTCCCATTAACAGGTAACTACAAAATAACTGGTATTTCTATAAAGGCTAGTGTGGACCTGTTATATTTCAAGATAAGGGAGACAGGTATATGGCCCCAGGAAAGCATAAAACATCCCACTGTGATTTTCCATGACAGAGAAGGGGTAATGTAATGATCTAGGGGTCAGAGGTTAAGCCAAATGCATGGACCAGATGTCACTGGGATTGACGTGGAACCACAGTGACACCTACTGGGAAAGGTGAACTGTTGCACCCTAATATCTGTATTGTCCTGGAATCATTAACCCCAACCCAGAGAAAAAGATAAGGTGGGTGTGTCCTAAAATGACCCTCCAGTACAATGTTTGACACACTTCAAATACAGAGCAGTTGAATAGTGTTTAAGTTGGAAGGCAGAATAGTCTGTCCAACTGACATATACTTTTACACCAGAAAGTATATGTGTAGGCCTGTAAAACTCTTTAAAACCAGACCTGAGTGTGTGGGAATTAGACTCTTCACATACTGAATAGAAAATTCTGATTTTAAGTCAGAATTTTGGAAACCAAGACTTTTCAACAAGGACAGCGCCTGGAGCCTTTTAAAAGGACATCCAAAGACTTGGAGCAAGGACTTGCTACAAAATTCCATTGCCTGATGAGCTGTTATATCTACCAGGACATTTGAAATCTTGTCTGAACTTTAACATCAAAACAAGGTATAGTTTAGAATACAGTATCTAGTGTTTTCTGTAAACCATCCAGTTTTACTTTTGTTATTGTCTGCATTTCAAAAGTTCTTCCAAACTGTAGACTTTTCTGTATTGATTTTATGTTAAGTAAACTTTTTATGATTTTCTTATCAACTCTGCCTGGGGTCTGATTGTGTGATTTAACATTTTAAACAGAAGGGGTTTGAAAAAACTGTGTGCCTAAAAAGACAGACCCACTTGGCTATTGTATAAAATTACCTAGGCAAGATGTAGCCAGTGGCTGTGGTGGGATTCAAATATTGAAAGTAGTGCAAAGTCAAGGGAACTTGAAACTACAGAATCCACCCTTCCACTGGATAACCTTACCTTACCACAATAACCTTACCAAAGCCACTGTACACCTGTTTGCTGATGATACAGTACTGTATGTCAGTCACCCTTCTCCTGTAACAGCATGCATAGAATTACAAGCAGAATTCAACCTAATGCAACATCAGCTACTGGGAAAAAAAACTGCTACTAAATGCAAAAAAAAACTAAGGCAATGTTTTTCTCCCCCCAAATACAGGCAGGATACTCTATCCCAAACAATCTCCCTAAGATATCCACTGTTCTTGGTGAAAATCTTGAATATGTCACAGAATTCAAATACCTGGGGGTCTGGCTAGACAGCAGACTTGACTTCTTAGAACATCTGGAAGAATTGGTAAAAAAACTCCGACAGAGACTTGGACTATATTATAGAATAAATCACTTTCTTACAAGCGATTCTAAAAAGAAGATGGTCCAGGCCACATTTCTTTCAGTGATAGACTATGCTGACTTCTTATATGGTCATTGCTCCATCTCATATCAGAACAAACTGGACACACTGTACCATAGAGACCTGAGGTTTATCACAGATCTACCTCACAGCACTCACCACTGCTCGCTATATGCTGCAGTTGGATGGACCGCGCTTCAGTTTAGAAGAGACAGAAATGCCACACTATGGACTTTTACAGCAATAACCTAGAGGCTACCAAAATATATCTCAGACTGCTTCTTACAAGCCACATCAAGTAAATATGCCTTAAGAAGTCTGAATTTTATCATACTTAAAGTGCCCAAAGTCTACTCTCACCATGGAAGATCTGCCATCAGCTATGTGTTATCTGCCTTATGGAACACAATGCAGAAGACACTGAAAGTGAACAAACATATATCTATTGCATCTTTCAAATATCTGTACACTAGGCTTATCAAAGAAAAATTTAATTGTTTCCACCAACAGTAGATTAATCCTAATCCATCTTCCTCCCCAGCTAGTCGATTTATCTGAGGAAGCTATCCACCACTCCCAAGAGCAGTCACCTTCACAATCCCTACACTTCTACTCATCCACTTCCCCATAATCCTTATTATACATCACCACCCTAATACCCCCCTGTTATATACTACACCAGTACCGGCCTTCTTCCTTCTTTCTAGGCCCGCTATTGATCCCTTCTACAGTACCGGCCTTCCCCACCTTCCTCCTCCCCCACTAACTATGTACACCCCTCTCCTTCCTCACCCCTGGCTACAACCTCCGTTAAGATCTTAACTTATCTATCTCCTCTGCCACCTGTCCCCTCCTGTATATACCCCTTACATAACACTCCTCACAGAAACAATTTAGCAGCTGTCCAAACAGCACATCATCCTCCTTCATAAATATCTGGAGAAACCCCCTTGATATCTTACACTTTAAATCCTAACACCCTTAAAGTCACTTCTTCTACCAATCAAGCAAGCTGGCTACTTCATAACCCATGTATATATGAAACATTTGGTATTATTTGCTTATTGATTCATCCTTTTTCTTGTATTGTAGTTTAACAATGTACTACAACCACTGAATTGGTGTATAGTCTCAAGTTGTTGTCTCCTCAAAGTGTGTGTACTTTGTATCATACTATATTCTTATGTAAATTGAACCTTAATCTTACCAGGTCCATCTTGCAAATGAGCTGTGCTCAACGATGATCGCCTGGATAAATAAAGATTTGATTGATTGATTGATTGATTGGGAAAAGAAAGGCAGGGAAGTCTTCCTGAACCCTTACTCCTGCTCACGAGTTCCTGAATAGGGGGATCCTCTCTGCAAACAGGAGGTCCTGCTGGGCTGCCTGAGGTTTGGGGGCTAGGGGCATGTGACAGATTTGGTGCCAGCTACTGGGATTTTGAATGGTCTTGCAAAACCATCACACAATCAAAGGCAGAATTTGGGGACTTCCGGTGACATCACCATGCCATGCGGCTGCACTAGGATAGAGCTCCGAACCCGCACAAATTTCTGAAATATAAAACGCTTCCCACAGCAGCAAATTAATCCTCCCAAGCCGTAGCGGAGGGCACCAGAGAAAATGGCAGGTTGTCCGAAGTTAAAACTGGGAGCAACAACAGCCTGAAGCAGCAAAAATTAGACTTGCATACATGGGCTCAGAGGAAGCTGGAGTCAGGGGATAGCTCAGAGGAGGAGAAGGAGTATATCGCAATTGCCTCCCAACAACTGTGTAGGGAACTGCACCATCTGACTCAAATGCTGGATGTTTTCTGGGGCGAGGTGGCAGAAAACAAAGCAAAACTCCTCCAACACGAGCAGCAAATCAAGTCAATAGAAAAAACCTTATCGACTGAATCAGATGCAATTGATCTGCACAACAGAGCCATTTTTACAGCTCCATGATAGATCCCAATTCCTACTAAATAAAATAGAGGACTTAGAAAATAGATCTAGGAAAGTCAACCTGCGTATTCATGGGCTACATGAGCACCGAGAAACTGGAGACATGGCAAAATTCATAGAAAGCTTGCTGAAGTAGCTGGATAAAGACACCACTAAACATTATTTGGGCCCACCACACCTTGGCAGCTCCTCCCAAGGATCCAAAAGCCAGGCCATGCTCAGTGGTATTAGCCTTCCTGGACTATCGCACCAAAGAAATGGTTTTGCACAGAACCTGGTCTCAGAAAGAGATAATCTT
The DNA here is from genome assembly GCA_016271365.2 of Neoceratodus forsteri. Classification (NCBI taxonomy): domain Eukaryota; kingdom Metazoa; phylum Chordata; order Ceratodontiformes; family Ceratodontidae; genus Neoceratodus; species Neoceratodus forsteri. The sequence goes on from CM057456.1 coordinate 1,394,832,312, forward strand.
TGGGGACACAAAACTGTACATTGAACCTGATTAGACCCCCACAACTATGGCTAGGAGGAAGTTGTGGCTCCCAGTTATCAAGGAACTCGGCGCTAAAGGCCTTAAAGCTCGCGTGGACTTTCCAGCAAAATTGAAAATCACCTCAGATAGTGGAGTGAAAGTCTTTAAAACGATGGCGGAAGCGAAAAAATATCTGGCCACCTTGAACATTGCAATAAATGAACTAATCTATCCTGGGCAACTGAGGGAGATAGAATGCAGGCAGTGGGTCCCAGAAAACAAAAGGTTCCCCCAGGCCCTTCCGAATACCAGTCCAGGACCTTGGTCCAAACTGCAAGCAGCTGCCAATGCGAGGAAGAGGTGCAGGGAAGACATGCAAGAAGTGAATTCCAGAAGAGGAATTGCAACTACCCTGAAGGACTGAGCTGCAATTGCAGGGGTAATTGGTAATACTTAACCAAACATTTTGAGGTGACACTGCAGGACGGCTGGCTTGAGGGACATGAAGGGGGAAGGGGGGGACTCAGGGTACCTTTCTAAAAATTACAGTGTACGGAGAAATAATCATTTATCCTCACCTGAGCCCACAAGGCGAGTGCAATAACATGCCTTGGGATGCCCTTTTATTTTCCTCCCAAGTTTGCCTTCTGCCCCTTGAAGTACCCGAATGAGGGGAGGCAGAGAATCGCCACCTCTTTCTTCTTTATTTTAAATTCTGCGTAGGAATAGGCCCTCCCCTAGTGTGAGGGGAGGAGAGCTATACCCTAGCAACTCTGTCACACCTGATGGAGGATGTTTTCACCTCCATCTCCTTTCCCTTTCTGGGGCCAACTGAATAATTTCTTTTATTTTTGGGAAGCGTGGTAATGTTAAGGGATGAGGTACAGACGGATGGATTCTCCTGTTGAGCATCATCTCCTGCATCCCGTTGATCTTGCTAAAGTACCAGGTCTGTGGGGGAGACATCTCGGTGCTTGTGGCATGGCATATGTGACACCACGCAAGTTGCTTCTTGATCCCTAGAGCGGGGTCAGGCGACATGGTGCAGGATTCAGTCCAACACCCCTCCCCCCCCAATACTCTACATTCACAGAGTGGGGGGATCTGCATGACACTATTGAAGCAGAACATTGTTTTACTGTTCCTGTTTTTTGGAAAATGGACTACTGTTATTCCTTTAACTTTTATAGTTTTAAGCTGTTATATTTGTTATTGTGTTGTTAATGTTGTTGTTGGGCTGCGAGTCTCCTCCTGCTCACCTTCCTCGGAGATTCGATTCCATGGAGGGAGGGGGCCCCACTGATTACCCTGGCAATTTTCTTGGATTGGCTGTCACGGGGGACTTGATAATTACAACCTATAATGTTAGAGGACTTAACAGTCCAGTTAAGAGAGCGAGAGTACTCCAGGAGTTGAGCAGGATGGGAACTCAAATAGCGTTACTTCAGGAGACCCATCTTATAGACAAAGAGCACCAGAAACTAGACCTTAAATGGGTGGGACAGGTGTATGCCTCCTCTTATTCAGGCCACCCTCACCGTAGGGGTGCAGACATTCTCATCCACAGGTCCTGCCCTATCCAGGTCACATCCTCCCAGATAGACTTGGAAGGGCGTTATGTTACACTTCAAGCCACCCTGAGGGATATCCCCTGCATAATTGTATGCCCCAAATGATGACAAGGAGGCAGCCTCTTTTTTAAAAAACTTTTTTACTAATACTTTTCAAATCACTGACCACCTCTGCATTTTGGTGGGGGGACTTCAACACTATTTTGTCACCGATCCTGGACAAGTGTGGGGGTCCTTGAAACTAAACTAGGGACAGCAGGGCACACCTTGCTCCACTTATTACAAAACCTGGGACTGACAGATGTGTGGAGGAGGGTCAATGGGAGATCGAGGGATTTTTCACACTTTTCATAGAGACATAACTGCTACACCAGAATAGATCTGCTCTTTCTTGCAGAGGAGTGGATGTATACAGTGTTGTCCTGCCAGATTATGATGCGCACGCTATCTGATCATACCCCAGATAAATTAACACTGGGTTTATCACCCCAAATTAGGAACTCCCACTGGAGAGTCAATATAGGGCTTCTAAATAACCAAGAATTTAAAGATTTAGTTACCACCATGATCCAAGCACATGATCGAGAAAACCTGTAGAGGTGACCTCACATACAGTCCAGTGAGATGCCCTTAAGGCAGTCCTCCGAGGGACCATCATAGGTTACTCCGCAGTTGATAAAAAATGTAGGGAATAGAAAAGACTGGACCTAGAAGCAGAGTTAGCAGAATTGGAATTTCAGAACAAAATCTTGCTAAATAGCCAGACACAGAAAGTTTGGGTGGAGAAACGTTCTGCCTTAGAAAAAATACTCACCTCCCAAATAGAGGCCACTTATAGAAGAACTCATCAGAATTATTATGAAAGTGATAATAGAGCGGGGAAACTATTGGCTGCTACTCTGCGGCAACAACAGATAAGCAGGCTGGTCCCATGACTCAGAGACCCCTTAAATGGTGGCAAAACTATTTGCCTTCCAGAGGACATTACTAAGAGATTTGCAGACTTTTACAGAATGTTATATTCTCAGGAACCATTCCAAATTATGATAAGGGAGTCTCTTCCTTCTATGAGGGACTAACGATGCAAACTCTCTCCCAACCGACTATTGACCACCTAGACGGGACCATCACCAAGACAGGACTTCTTATTTATTATGCTTTTTTCCTGCTGAGTCATTGGTAACTCAGCCCTTGGTCACGGCCCCTCTGTACCCCCACCTCTGGCAATCACTGAGCTCTCCATGGTCACCCCTGGCTTGCCTCCCAGAGGGTGAGGTTGCAGAGCTGTTCCCCTACCAGCTCCACACTGCAAATATCTGGTTGGGAGAGCCGGTTCCGAAGGCTAATCGGGGCTCAGAGGGAAGGGCACCATGGAGATGACCCAGCAGCATTTTTTCCCTGTGAGCAGGGTGGGGATGTGCAATGACGGCCAGTGTCTGCCCCGGCCTGAAGTCTTACAGCGTCGGTGCATTGTGGTGAACCCAGCCTCCTCTGGGTGCTGCTCATGCGCTGAGCACTCAACCCCATCCCTCCTCCCTCCCTCCCTCCAGGAGAAGGAGAGCAGTCCTGGGGATGCTCGATCCTTTCCCACAGCTGGCCCTCAATGAACCGGGTCCACTCCTGAACCCAGTTCGCCAGCGTTACTGGTGAAATCCAACTGCTGCGCCCAACGGGCTGGCACCAAGACAGAACTTCTTGCTCAAATCACCAACCTAAAGAATGGCAAGTCCCCGGTGCCTGATGGATTCCCCTCGGAATTTCTTAAAACTTTCATGAACCTTCTTTTGCCCCTCCTGTTACTGGTATGCCAGGAGGTAATGGATGGGGGGGGGGGGAACGACACCCCTGACTTCTGGTAACTGGCTCACATCTCAGTGATCTGTAAGGATGATAAGGACCCCCTGGAGTGTGGGTCTTATAGACCCATCTCTCTTTTGAATGTAGATTTAAAATTGTTTATGGGCTTGTTGGCTGGTAGGCTGCAGGCACACGTCATCTCTCTGGTGCATGAAGACCAGATGGGCTTCATCTCAGTGCGATACCTCTTTGATAATATCAGGAGACTACTTGATATTATTTCCTCTCAAAAGATGCAGAGTCAGTTTCAAATAGCTGTAGACATGGATGCAGAAAAAGCATTTGATAGGGTTAATTGGAATTTTCTAAAGGCATCCATGGAAAAAATGAAATTCGGCCCTACATTTTTACACACAATCTCCTAATTGTACTCCCCACATGCATGGTCAGAGAATGGAGTGAGTTCCCTTTTTCCTTTAACCAGGGAACTAGAGAGGGTTGCCCTTCCCGACTCCTATTTGCCCTGTGCCTGGAGCCCCTCGCCAACAGAGTCCAACAGCATTTGGGGATATTGGGGGTTGTGGGTGGGGGGGTGGTCTGGAGCAGAAACTTTCCTTATATGCAGACAATTCTATATTTTTTTGTCTTCCCCAGAGAAGTCCACCCCGGCGTTATGTGAAACACTACAGTCCCTTGGGGAAATTTTGGAACACAAGATAAACTTTTCAAAATCTGAGGCTCTGGTTTTGAGTAGGAAGGTACCCTAGGGGTTCAGAGATAACTTTCCATTTAAATGGGCACCCAAAGGCCAGATCAGATATCTGGGTATACAGATTTCTACAGACCTCGCTATGCTCTTTGCCATTAATTATGGAAGGCTTTGGGGTGAGGTGAGTAAGGACCTGGCAAAATGGTGTCTTTTACCTCTCACCCTGGTAGGCCAAATCTTGGTGGTCAAAATGAACATCCTGTTTCGACTCCTCTTTTTATTTTAGAGTCTCCCATGGAAGTTACCATCCTCCTTCTGGAACAAGTTGTCGAGAGAGACCCTGGGAATTATCTGGCAACATGGGAGACCTAGGGTGGCCAGGCGCTACCTATTCCTCCCCCAGGAGGAAGGTGGCCTTGCCTTACCCAACTTCTACTTGTACTACTTAGCAGCACAAATGAACCCTGTTCTTTCATGGGCTAAACAAAGAGTAGAGTCACAATGGTTTGAGATGGAGAATGAGCTTCCAGAGGGGAGACCATTGCACACCATGACACTAGCTCCACCGCCACCAGAATATATGCGCCTTATCAAAAACAGATGGGTGCAACAAGGGTTATATGACCTTAGAAAGGTTAGACAATTGATGGAAACACCAGATGGGGTGGGTCTCCTTTCCCTTATCAGATATGAGTCAGACTTCATTCCTCCTGTGCTGGACTTGGGGTTTGCCCTTTGGGAAGCACGAGGGATCACCAGATTTACACAATTGATAGAGAGAGACGAATGTATTTCATTTCAATGGGCAAAAGAGAAATTTGGCTGGGTCGACACAAACCTTTTTAGATATATGCAGGTCAGGCATTTTATACAATCCTCAGACCACCTCAGGAGATTAACTAGACCATATTCCAGTTGGGAAAACTTTTTGTACAAAGCAGTTACAATATCCATACCTCTCAACCTTTTGTCCGTCAAATGTGGAACACTGCCTCTCAAAATGTGGAACAAATGAGCAAAATGTGGAACACTTACTCAAATCTTTAACTAAGAAGCACAGAACACTGTTAAAATGTTTGCATTTATATTCAAAAAGTCTGTTATTAATTGAATAATATATTTTTTGCATCATTTACTATAGATTTTTGCTTTAAAATGTTAACACTGAATGTGGAACAAGTCCTCACAATGTGGAACAGGGAGGTTTTGTGAAGTAAAATGAGGAACGTTCCTCATAATGTGGTACAGTTGAGAGGTATGACAATATCTTCCAAGATCAAACCTGTACAAACTATTGCTGGAGGGGAAGGAGTGACTCCTTAGAGAACCACAGAAGAGCCTGAGAAAGGGAGGCAGGTATAACTATAAGAGAAATTGACTGGAAACATAAGCTAACGAGCATTTGTCAATGCCGAATGTTTGCTTGCTGGCATTGGCATTGGTAGTGTAGAAGTTACAGAGCTGCATAATAGAAATGGCAGTGAAGTATTGAACTGAAGCCAATCCCACCACCACCCTGCAGAGAGTGACAGGCATTGGGGTATGCCTTTGGGTCTTCAGGCATAACGGCCACGCCATTTCACCACACCCTACCCTGCAGACACTGACAAGTGTCACGGTGTGCCTTGGGGTCTTTGCCTCTTCTTGCGCACCTCATTCCATCAGAAATCACGGTGAGATGGGTGCGGTATAGGAGAATGGGGTGAACTTTGGGGCCGAAGAGTCCAAGGCATACCTCAATGCCTCTCACTGGCTGCAGGGTGTGGAATGGTATGAGCATTACAGGCAAGAATCCCAAGTCACACCCCTGATGCCTGTCATTCTCTACAGGGTGGGGTGTTATGGTTGGAAACCCTAGCACCAGGCATTCGTTGGTATTTTCACTCCAAATTTTCAACATGGTTTTTTTGTGAGCCCCCCACCTCATGAACAGTGGCAATATGAGTTTGTTAGCCGGAAGCTGCTTATGCACAGCGACTACGGCATTTAGCACCACAGGTGCAAAAACACATTCCGAACAGGATGTGAAAAATGACAGCTGTACTGTTCATGGGGAGGTGTAAAAAATGGCAATGTTGCAAATCTGCAGTAAAAATATAAAAAAACTGGTGAAGTCACGAGCGTGCATAGAAACTGTGCAACGCACACCCATAATGTAATTAGGTTGGGGATTTTTTACAGCAGATTGTCAACACAGGCATTTTGGGACCTCGATCATGAACAGTGTCACTGTGATTTTCTTTATCTGTCCCGAACAATGATTTCCCACAGCGACCACGCATCCCTCGCTGAAAGTGTGAAAACACATTTCGGCCATGTTGTGAAAATGACAGCTGTACTGCTCATAAGGAAGTGTAATAAAATGGCAGTGTTGAAAATCTGGGTGAAAATATTGAAAATTCGCAAACTTCTGACGTGCACATTAAGGAACTAGCTAATCGCTCTGTATAAAACAGTCATTTAGAATTTTTCACCAAATTTTCAACATAGCCATCTTAAGACCTCTGCTCATTAACAGTGTCACTGTGATTTTTTATTGTCCCATACATTGATTTCGCACACCGATGCGCCATTGTGCGCCACATGGGAGGAAACACGCTTTGGGCAAGATGTGAAAATGACAGCTGTACTGCTCATAAGGAGGTATGGTAAAATGGTAATGTTGAAAATCTAGAGTAAAAAATATTGAAAATTAAATGAACTGACAGTCAATGCGTAGGAACTATAGCACTTGCGCTATAAAACATATTGATCATTTTTAGGAATTTTTCCACCAAATTTTCAACATAGGCTTTTAGAGCCCACCTTATGAACAGTGGCAGTGTCGTTTGGTTACTCAGTCCCGAAGGTGATTGCTTAGTGACTCATAAATCACCCTTCGGGCCCAGCCACTATGACAGTGAGAGGCACTCATGAGAAGGGATCCCAAAACCCCATGTTGAAAATTCGGCTAAAAAATTCCCAAAATGACTGAGATATGCAGCAAAGTTGAAAACCTATTTATCCCATTATACAGCTTACCGGCATTTCCTCAGTTTGCAGTCGGCTTTGAAGAGTGCAGAGCGTGTTCCCGTCCACCAAGATCGCCGCACCGGAGTCCGGAGGTAAGTATGGGGTGGGGTGTGTGGAGAGTGGGGTGCGCAGTGGGTGGGCGGTGGAGGCAGAGACAGCGAGGGACCGCTTTTCCAGTTTCAGGTTGTTTTTGTTTAAAATGATGACACGGGACGTTGCCATGCTTGGTGGGCTCCCAGCATGGCACAAGGGCGGCTGGGGGCGTGGAGCTGGCGGGGATTGGGCACCCCATCGGCAATAACATCTGTTGCCACGCTGGGGTGGGCTCCCCAGCGTGGCACCCTGTACCTCTGGAGGACCAGTGGACCCCGTCGGCTGTCTGATGTGCAGCCATACTGAGAGTGGGCACTTAGCGTGGCATATGGAACTCTGTTTGAGGGCAGCACACCCGCGGGTGATTAGGTACCCCGTCAGCTACACAGTGTGTATGGAAGCGAGCACATGCCTGTATGTGTGTGTGTGTGTGTGTGTGTGTGTGTGTGTGTGTGTGTGCGTAGGGGGAGCGAGCATGAGCAGGCAATATCTTATTGCTGCTCACTGAAGCATAGCTCCCCCTTTCAACTGTACTCCACTGCATTTTGGACTGCTGTCATAGACAGCTCCAGCAGGCATTGGAGAACTGCAGCCGCACCTGCAAACACACTGACTGAATTGGAAGAGGGCTGCCACACCTCCGAAAACTCGGATGATGGCACTATGTTTCTTGCACATGCGTGCAAGCAAACATAAAAATGGATTGGAAGGTGACTTCTTCTCCGGTATGGTGGGAGTTTTATTGGAAAATTCTTATCCGCTATTTCCGGGTACCCTTGATCACTTATTACTCAGGAGGCAATGCCTCGTGTTGGAGGGGTGTGGTGGGGAAGGCAGCCACTGGCACATCTTTTGGGGATGCCCCTTACTGACCACATTTTGGGGAAAACTGGGAGAGGTGGTAAGGGATGTGCTCGGGGTCGTTATCCCACACATCTTCAAAGACTGGGTCCTCGGAACCCCCACCACAGTGCATTTAAGGGGAATTCTTGAAAAGTGGTGCTTGTACTATTAGCAGTAGGACTAAAGTGCATCACAGCTAAGTGGCTCAGCAGGGAGCCCCCTACTTTACAAGACTGGGTTAACAGGGTCCAGGGAGTGGTGGGGATGGAGTCTCTCATGGCCAAGTTGAGACTTCAGCATGATCATCATGTGCAGTGCTGGCAACAGTGGGAGGCCTGGCTGCTCTGGAGAGGAGAATAAATTCAGGGCAACCATAGGAGACTTTGGTCACTGGTGTAGCTTGAACAGACCTCTTGAACTACACTTATCATCATAATAGTGGATATTTTTCTGTAGCTATTGTGTAGGGGCAGGGAGGAGTTACGACACACAGCCTAAAGGTTGAGGCCCAGTTTGTGGCCTTTTGTTGTTATACTCAATTTTAAGGACAACTTATACTACATTGGCTTCCATTGTGAGTTTGAGTCTGGGGCCACTTGCTGGAGGGCTACAGATCATTCTTTGAACATCTTTAAGAGCCATAGTTTAAGTGAAGCCCTGCATATTTTATGTTATGACCTTGTATAACTTAGGTCTGGCACTATTATTAACTGATGTATATCAATGTCAATTCTATTTGTACTACTGTGGCTAAAGCTGAGTTAAAAAAAAGGCAGAATTTGGAAAGGGGAAAAAGAAATTTGCAGACAATAGGCCCTATCTTGTTTGAATTTTTATTTTGAGTAGAGTAGTGTAGATAGAAGAATGTCTGTTCAGTACAGCAATATGAACTTGGAACAACTGAGGAAGGTCTGTGGGGAGAAGAGCATCACTAGTGAAAACAAAAATAAAAGGCAACTCATGGAGGCCCTTCTGGCAGTGGAGATGAAGGAAGTGCCACCCCACTTAGTGCCAGAGGTGGAGACTTCAGAGGTCCAGAGCCCAGAGGAGAAGGAGCCATCTACAGACCAAGAGCTGGAGTTGAGAAGGCTGCGGGTGCAGGAGAAACAGCTTGAGAAGGAACAAAAGAGGGTTGAGATGGAGCAAAACAAGTTCGAGATGGAAATGGAGGACTGACGGCAACAGAGAGAGGTGGAGGAATGGCAATGCCAGGCAGAGGTGGAGGAACGACAGCACCAGAGGGAAAATGAGCTGAAAAAGCTGACGCTCCAACCAACACCAACCCCTGAGCAGGTAAGTGGTGGAGTTGGGTTAGAACCTCCAGGACTGGGGTACAAGCTAAATTCAAAATTAATTGCTGAGTTTAAAGAGGGGGAGGATATGGAATGTTTTTAAATTCATTTGAAAAGGTCTGGATCCAGGCCAGTCTGCCCAAAGAGACCTGGAGCTTTCACCTGTCTCCACTACTTATTGGGGAGGGGATCATTGGGGCAGATGGACAATGTTGAAAGTAAAGATTTTGACAAGTTAAAAACTGCTTTATTAAAAAAATATGGTGTGAACCCTGATGCATACAGAGCAAAGTTCTGGAATCTCTGAAAGTGGCCGGAAATGAGCTTTGAGGAGGTAGCCACAAAACAGCATCAATATTTAAAACGTTGGTAGGAGGGGATGAAAGCAGATTCTGTTGAAGCTATTGAAGGGGTGGTATTGCTTGAACAGTTTTATTGGATTTGCTCACCTGACTTAAAGCTTTGGCTAGAGGTCCGACAGAGATCCTAAGACGCCAAAGAGACTGCAGAGCTGGCGGATCGCTATGCTCGAAGCAGGGCTGCTCCCAAGGGGAATGCAGTGGTGAAAGGGAAAAGTGGGCAATTTGGGCAACTGAAAACCATGGCGCACCTGCAAAAGGAAGGAAATCCCCAGGTTCCCAAAAGGGAGGTTGGGGAGAAGAAACATGATGAATGCTGGTATTGTCACCAAATAGACCATCTGTCTAGGCAGTGTCCTGAGAAAGCCAAGAAGGTAAAAGGGCCTGTGCAATCAGAGACAATAGCCCATTGTATCGCTGAAGCTCTCCCTGACAATATGAGCGGGTACATTCACCCAGTCACAGTGAATGGGGTACAAACTAGGGGACTAAGGAATACGGGAGCATCTCTTACCCTGGTGAAAGGTGATTTGTTAGGGGCTGAACAAATACTGCCAAATCAATTTGTCTCTGTAAGGGATTACCCAGGGGAAAGAAAAACATACCCATTAGCCAGTATTACCCTGGATTGGGGAGATGCAGATGAAGGGATAAGGAAACACAGAAGTCGATGTTGATGGTAGATGAGGACTGCAAGGCTCATCCAGTCTGTCCATTTCTTTTTCTACCTTATAAATGTGCCATCAGCTTTTGCTCTGTCAATGACCTATCTATTTCTACTCATCTGTATTGCTCCCTTATGCCTATTCCATGCCTGTTTGAAGCCCTACACTGTATTCATATCCACCACTTCCTGAGATAGGCCGTTCCATGCATCCACCACTCTTTCTGTGAAAAAGAACTTCCTCACATTACCCCTTAATTGGCCTCCCTCTAATATCATGCTGTGTCCTCTTGTCCTGCTATTTTTCTTATATTGAAACATGTTAGACTCTTTCACCTTGTTAATGCCCTTAAGGTGTTTGAATGTTTCGATCATATCACCTCTCTTCCTCCTTTACTCTAGGGTATACATACTGAGCTCCGTTAATCTGTCCTCATATGTTTTCTGATTAAGTCCCTGCACCATTTTGGTTGCCCTTCTCTGGACTGCCTCAATTTGGTTAATGTCCTTGTGAAGGTGTGGCCTCCACTACTGCACGCAGTACTCCAGATGGGGCCTAACCAGTGTCTTGTAAAGAGGGATTATTACCTCCCTCTTCCGACTTGTGATACCCCTACTAATGGACTCCAACATCCCCCTAGCCTTACCTACTGCTTTAGTGGTCTGCTTGGACGATTTCAGGTCATCGGTGATGATGATGCCCAAGTTTCTTTCTTCCCTTGTGACTGCCAGCAACTCCCCTCCCAGTCTATAGGTGGCTTCAAGGTTTCTCTTCCCTATGTGCATGATCTTGCACTTCTTTGCATTAAACCCCAGTTGCCGCGCTTCTGACCATTTTGCTAATTTATCCAGATCTCTTCTCATTCTGCCCACCCCATCTGGATCATCTACTCTGTTGCAGATCTTGGTGTCATCTGAAAACAGACAAACCTTACCCTCCAGTCCATATGCAATGTCACTGATGAAGATATTGAAGAGGACTGGCCCCAGGACTGATCCTTGAGGTACCCCACTTGTGACTTGCATCTCTTCTGACTGTATACCATTTACCACCACTCTCTGTTTTCTGCCCATCAATCAGTTTGCCACCCAGTTGACAAACTTCTGACCCACCCCGTGCCTACCCAGCTTACTAATCAATCTTCTGTGTGGAACAGTATCAAAAGCTTTGCTGAAGTCAAGGTAGACGACATCAACTGCTCCCCCTTGGTCCACTACTTTGGTTACCCAGTCAAAGAAATCTATGAGATTAGTTTGACAGGACCTTCCTTTTGTAAACCCATGTTGTCTTGGATCCTGTGCTCCTATGGATTCCAGGTGTTGCACGATCCCTTCCTTAAGGAGTGCCTCCTTAATCTTGCCCACTACTGAGGTAAGACTGACTGGTCTGTAGTTCCCTGCCTCCTCCCTGCTACCACTGTTGTGGAGTGGGATCACATGAGCCCTTCTCCAGTCTTCTGGGACCTCTGCTGTGCTCAGAGACTCACTAAACAGTTCTGATAATGGCTCTGCTAGTTCCACCCTTAGCTCCTTTAGTACCCTGGGATGTATGCCATCAGGTCCCATTGCCTTGTCCACCCTGAGCTTATCAAGCTCTTGTAGGACACTTTCTTTTGTGAAGGGACTAGTGCACACCTCCCTCCCCCCTGTGTCCATGGTGCTGAGCTGTGGCTGTAGCTGAAAAACTCATTATGGATGTTATTGTGGGGAATGATGTTCCACAGGGAGTGGTTTATGCTGTGGTCAGGAACCAAAAGAGCAGAGGCTCCTGTGATCATCGGGACCCCAGAGAAATTCAGACAGGAGAGGTTGTGAGACAGGCCAGCCAATCTGTAGCTCTTGTAAAAGAGAGAGTAATAACAGGGGGATGGAACTTCCCATAGTGGCAGTTAGCCCGGCTGCTACTGAAGGTTGCTCTCAGGAGGGAGGGGTGACACGTAGCCCAAGGGAGGGGGAATGTTGTGATACTGAGTCCCCTACTGCCACAGCTGTGGACCTCAGCCTGGGAACTGATGGGGGCATGCACCATGCTCTGGGCAAGTTGGAAGACTTAGCAGCAGCACAACGGACAGACCATAGCTTAGAGAAGCTGATGGCCTGTGCAGAGTCTGATGGGACACAAGGAGGTGATGGAAAGCATAGAGTGTATCAGGACATCAGGACAGAGGGAGGGGTGATGGGCAGGCAGCTTGTTGTTCCCCAGGAGTATTGTGGGTTATTGCTCAAGGTAGCTCATGATATTCTCATGTCCAGACATTTGGGCATTGCTTGCACTACACAGTGCCTAGCCCACAATTTCTATTGGCCCAATATTACCAAGCAGGTGAAGGAATACTGCAAATCTTGTCACTGGTGTCAGGAAATAGGGAAGGCCGGAAGCAAAGTCAAGGCTGTCCTGATTCCCTTATCACTTGTGGAGGAGCCATTCCAGAAGGTTGGAATGGATATTATGGGTCCTTTGAATACCCCAAGTTCCTCGGGGGGGGAAAGGTATATATTGACAGTTGGTTATGCTACCCACTATCCCGAAGCCATTGCGCTCTCCTCTACTAAGACAGACAAAGTGGCAGATGCTTTGCTGGTTTTTTTTTCCTGTGTTGGGTTTCCACAGGAGGTTATCTCTGATCGAGGGGGTAACTTTATGTCGGACCTAATAAAGTGTTTGTGGGAGAAGTGTGGTGTTGTATAGAGGCACACAATGTCTTACCACCCACAAGCTCGAAACTACAGAATCCACCCTCCCACTGGGAAAAGGGAGGCTGGGAAGTCTTCCTGAACCCTAACTCCTGCTCACAAGTTCCTGAATAGGGGGATCCTCTCTGCAAACAGGAGGTCCTGCCAGGCTGCCCAAGGTTTGGGTGCCAGGGGTGCGTGACAGCGGGAACCTCCAGCTACTTTGGTTCCCTCAGGAGAAAGTCCTCTGAGTATGGTCTCTGGTGGGGAAATGAGGAGGGCTCGGGGGCTGCCCACATTTATATGTACCACAGGACATCAACGTCTGACATCATTGTGGGGGACCCAATGGACTGCTAGCAAAAAAGTGTATGTGTGGTCCTAGCACCTGATGGCTATAGTTCCATAGGTGTGGCCTGATGAGAGATTTTCTCTAAGGTTTACTATTATGGTAACTTCTGACGTAACTGTACTTTATTATTTTTCTATGGATGATGGAGACTAGAGTCGACTGATTCCCACCACTGCTTCTGCCATTTTGTCCTAAGTTTGTGTGCAGTACTGTGTACACTGTGCATGTGCACTCAGCTGAGCTGCTAGGGACATTTTTCTGTTGTTTGTGGTTTCATTCCAAAGATAAAATAAAAAAAAAAAAAACCTTTGTTGTCAGGCTTGAGTATTAGTGGGTGAGCCTTGTCGGCAACTCAATGGCATTGTCGCTGAGTGAATATATTTCATAATAATCATTTAAATGTAATATCAGACATCTTCCTGTGAAGAACCTGGACTTGGGTCCCACCATGGCCACTTGTGCAACTGTGAGTGCACCATCATATAGCTGTTAGCTGAGTGAATATATTTCATAATAATCATTTAAATGTAATATCAGACATCTTCCTGTGAAGAACCTGGACTTGGGTCCCACCATGGCCACTTGTGCAACTGTGAGTGCACCATCATATAGCTGTTAGCTGGTAGGGTGGGACTAGTTGGCTGAATCCTACCACTTCTGGACAACTAGCTGCCATTTTGTTCTGTGCATGTGCACAGTGCAGTGTGCATTCTAGAAAGACACTGTTCTAAGTTTCTGGTGTCATGCCAAAGAAAATATATAGAAAATAAATTTAGTCAGGCTTGACTATTGATGAGTGAGACTTGTCAGCTCAATGGCATTGCCACAGTGAGTGACTTTTATTTCATAATAATATACATTTAATATCATCTTCCTGTGAGGAATACAACAATGACAAACAGAACAGATACTGGAAAATGTATTTGGACCAACCCCAGCAAAGCTGCAGTAGGTGAAGAGCAACAAGTAGCAGGTGAGGGTGAGCGACATTCAAGGTGCATTCACTGCACAAAAGTATTGTTTACCCAGTCAAAATCTGTTGCCTCCAGCACCAGTATGGTGTCAGCTGATAGGGAAAGAATTACTAGTAGTGCTGCTAGGTGGACATTGTCATTAACTGCCACGGAAACCACCAATGTGAATGTGTCCTCTTCATCCCTTGGTACCACCATCACCTCATTCTTAATAACCACCTCTGCTCTGATCCACCACCCATCCACTGAGACTAGTAGCATCCCAACTTCTTCTGAAGCAGTAGCCCTGCCAGTCACTTCTGCCATTGTGACCGAGACCAATCCTACCACTGTGACCCAGAACACTCCTGCCACTGTGACTAAGATCACACTTGCCTCTTTGACCCAGACCATTCCTGCCACTGTAACCATGGTGACCAGTACTGCTACAGTGACATTGGCCCCTACTTCCACTGTTACACAACTATTTCCAATACTGTGTCCACCCCTACTGTGACATCTCTTGCCTATCGGCCTGCCTTCCATACTGTAGAATTTGATAGTGCAGATGAGGAGGAGCACTCATCTGGGTCTGAGTACTTTCCACCAGCAGAGGAATGGACCACTACTGATACATCATCTAAGGAGGCTAACCTAAGCAGCTTTGATAATGAGGCAGAATATGGGGATTACCGTGAGAACCACGAAGCAAGTAAGTTAGGTGGGAAAAGAACCTCAGCCTCTCAAGGTTACATTGGCAGGAGAAAGATGGATATGGCTCCTCCCTCCATGAAAAACCTTGGCAAGCTGCTCTTCAGCACTTTGTTTAGCAGGCTGCAGCCCAACCTAAACAGCCAAGTGGAGCAGGTACAGGGGCATCAGTGGGGTCAGGGGAAACTGCACAGCAGCAGCAGGTCCAAAAAAGAAAGGTTATTATGGGTCAAAAGAGTGGTGGTACTGGTGGACACTAGCTGAATGAGTGGTGTCAAGGGTAATAAGAGCATGGTATGGCTACATTTCACATTACTAAACGAGGATAGCAGACAGGCAAGTGTACAAATTGTGCACCATGACTATCAGCAGGGGAAAATCTCTGACAAACTTAACAACCACCTCCTAAATTAACCACCTAAAGGTAAAGCATCCACAGGTTTTTAAAGCTGCATCGGGGTTTGTGCCTGCGGTTCCATCATACCTATGCTATGGTGATGATGCAGGCAGTGGTACTGGTGGCAATGCTGCAAACCGTTCTGCCTCTGAAAAAAATGTTGGTGCTGGCAGTCCTCCCTCAGCATCAAAGAGTCCAGGTACCCCCCAAAATAGTGAGTCCAGCACTTCTACCAGACAGTCCACTGCTATTTCCACACAACCTAGTAAGCATGGATTAACCGCCATCCACGGTCAATGCCAATAGTGGAAGCCTTCCAGGCCAGAACGAAGTACCAGTATTCTCATCCAATAGCTCAGCACATCACACAGCTAATGGGTGAACTGAATAATAGTGTTGGATCTGCAGCCCTTTTCACTTGTCGAAGATACTAGCTTTCGGAGACTTGTGCAACACTTGAAGCCACGGTACCAGATCCCATAACACTCCACATTTTCACCAAATTCATAGTCACATTCCGTATTTTCACCATATTCCCATTAGTCACATTCCATGTTTTCACCAGATTCCCAGTCATGTTCCATATTTTCATTAACTTCCCACCAGTCATGTTCCACATTTTCATCACCTTCTCAGTCAAGTTTTACATTTTCATCATATCCCATCAGTTATGTTCCACATTTTCAGACTGTGGTACCAGAATGGCAATGACCACATTACTCTTGAAGACTGTGGGGTGGGGGTGGTGGAATTTTCCACTGTACCTCAGACATCTGGAGCAGTACAAATTCCATGCATGCATGCATATGTCTCTGTGTACTGATGTGTGCAAAAGCCTATGTCTCCTGTTGCCAATTCTTCTTTCTTTCTTTCTCTGTGTCACTGGCTCTCCTTTCATCCATCCACAATCTGACAGCTACTCCATGTCTTCTCAGTGTAGGGCTTATGAAAAAAGATCAAATGTCACTGAACATCCTGGCATTCATTCGCGACATGCTACACTCTTGGACAGTTGGTACCAATCTACATGTTTATTTTTTCATCACGAATAACAGAGCAAGCATGATGAAAGCAGTCAGTGCTGGGAATATCATCAGAATTCATTGCTTTGTCATAACCTTAAATCTAGAAGAAGAAGAATCAGCATTTACATAAATGCTGATTCTTCTTCTTCTATTTAAATCTAGTGGTCGCATCTGCATCATATCACAATTCAAGGGCTAGCAAGACTGACTCCATAGCACACTCTATCGGTGCTAATTTTCTTCGCTCTGTAAAGGTGATTAACCAACAAAGAGAAGTTCAACAAGGCCTTGATCTGTCTCAACATTGCTTGATACAAGATGTCAGTAGCAGATGGAATTCATCATGCCTGATGCTGTCTAGACTGCTGGAACAGAAGCTTGCACTTCATGACAGGTCAGTGGAGTACAACATTGGGGGAGTCCTAGGTCACCATGAGTGGTCACTGAATGACATCATGGTGAATGAACTTGGGTCACTTGAGAGGAGCACCCATGATTTAAGTGCATCCACTGCCATGCTGAATCAGGTGATTCTAGTAGTGCATATCCTGAAAATATCCTTGGATGGATATGTACATGAACACAGGGAGATTCCAGATTTTGCAACCATGCTGGATCCCAAGTTCAAATATGAGACCTTTCACATGGCTATGCATAGCCACAGAGTGAGTCAGTTTTGGTAAGAGCTGTGTGCTGAGCTGACTGCTTGCGTGGAGGAGGGGGGCTGGTGCAACAGGCTGGGGAAGAAGCTCATGAGAGAGAAGGACTGGCATCTGATAGGTCTGGCTCTGGTTCCACCAGTGGAGGTGGGGAAGAAATACCTGGTACTGGCGGCAGCACTCATTAGAGTGAGTGGGCACGGCTCAACTAAGCATATCTTTATGTAAAAAGCAACAGAAGAGGGCACAGTCACAGCCTTTTTGTGCGGAAAATATCTGACATAAAGCCTACTAAACCAGCATTCCCCAGATCTTCCTGTTTTATTTAAAGACCCGCATAGCCTCAACATTTAGCTTACAGGATTTGTTTAGGGGACTGTTTTTTTACTGTTTTCATCATTTTGTTATCCCTTTCTTGCTTGCAGTTATTTGTCTTATAAATTAAAAAGACTTCCTGCTTTTATTGCACTTCTAAAATCCTTTCGTTTTCTTTTTTCACGCGTCCACTTTGCTGCCACCTAGCTTGTGTTAGGCTGCGCTCCTGAGTGACCAAGGTCCATTCAGAAACTCAGTTCACCAGAGTAATTAGCAGTACTGGCAATACTATAGTGCTACAGGGCTGGCTCTTTCTTTTCATTTTAAGAAATCAAAATCTTTTTCTTTTTTTAATCTATTATTTTTCTCTTCCATGCAGTCCACCAGGGATATACCCTGTAATCAGACAGGGATGCACTCTCAAATCAGACAGGGATATACCCCACCCTATAATTAGACAGGGAATGGTACAGTATATACCCTGTTCTGGCTCTATGAGCCATCATGGAGACAGCAGGGAGTTTTTTTTCAGTCAGGCCCATCCACTAACATGACAACCCAACTCCGGTCCTGAACTTAGCACAGTGGGGCACCAACCACACAACCAAAACATTTTGACAGTGAGATGTTGGCATCCTAGTGTGTTGGGGATCCCTGCAAGGAGATCATCATAGTGCTTTATCAAAAAAGTTCCATAAAGCCTTGCCTTTGGGCCCTCCTTGATAACGAAATGAAAGGATGTAAAAAGAGCTTTCAGCAGGCAGTCTGTACAACATATTGCTAAGGAGAAGGGCAGAACAGGAACCGGCATATATTACCTTTAACTTCCACACTGGAGTTTCACCACCTCATTGGTATGCTTGAGATCTCTGCTCTTCTGTGTCTGTCTGTGCCCCCATCCCCCTTCCCTTCCTCCATCCAGATCTACTTAATTGTGGCACTTTTGTTTCTATTTTCTGTGCCACCACTGCAGCTGGCAGAATGTTACAGAATACACACAATACTTAACATAGCAGGGGCAAGTGTCACTGACTGAAGAACAATTCTATCATCAACCAATGTAGATCTTAAATAGCAGAAACATTTTTTTTTACCTCCATAGTAGTACTGTACTGAGAGAACAACAAAAGGAAAAGAGAATGAGACATGGCAGTCTGTTATTAAGCTGATAATGTCTCCAATTTACATAGGTATGCAGAAAGTGGCAATGCTAACTGAAATCAGAGCTCTGGTTTGACTATTCCTCTGCTGCCTATCTGGTCACTAAGGAACAGTACGAATCCAAGACCAGAATACAAGTAATTACACTGCTCTGAATCGGAATACTGCAGGTGAAACAAACAACAGCACATAGTATGTTACAGGTGGTGATACCTTTTATTGGACTTTTAACTCTTGAAAACTAGTCTCAAAAACAATTTTGTTAGTCCAATAAAAGGTATCACCTGAAACATATTTTTCTTCTTCTACATCACAGAATGGATTAAAATGGATGCCATGTCTAGCCATCAGAATAGACCAAACTAGATCCACATTATTATGCAAAATGTCTTCTGCAGAAATCTGTGGTAGTAGGGGAGGGGTGAAGACAGGATAAAAAAGTAAGTGCACTAGTTTTGTTGGGAACATGCATTTCAGTAGCTGTGTCTTAATTACAATCTTGCATCATGTCCCTTTATTATGTATTGTATACACTTGTAACATGTTTCAGTTTCTTAATTTGTACTCTTCAGTACCCAGGTTGTGCCTGAAAAAGGTGCCTTGGCACCAGTGCATCTACCCAGTTATCAAAATAAATAAAAAAAAAAAATAATAGAAGCAGAGCAAACATAGTTTAACCTGTTGCAAAACACCATACTAATTTCTGATATCTCAAGCCTTGTTGCTATACTTAGCTACTGCAGCTTGCTCGGGATAACAGTGAGTAAGTGGCTATGGTGGGATTTGAACCTGAACTTGCTGGTTCCCAAGCCTGTATCTAAGCACTACACCCCAATACATTCGTAGAAATGGGAGGGAACCTGGGGGATCTCAGTTCTAGGAGTGAAATCGAAAGTCTGACTCAGTTCTAGGAATACAATGAGTAAGAATTGCTAGTGTAAAACACCAGGGCCCGGATATTCAAACTGTGCCATTCTGAGGCGCAAGCCCTTGCGCTGCTCAAAATAGTTGCGCAGGGGTGTGGCCGGGGCGATATTCAAAGGAGTTGCGCTATTGAGCAACTCCTTTGAATATCACCCCCCAGCCACAGCCACTGTGCATGGCGTAGTGGAACTTGCTCCACCGCAAGTTGTCAGAGTTGAGCATTAAACTTGCGGTGGCGCAAGTACCATTGCGCCATGCGCAAATTTCTGATATTCAAAAGGTGACATGCAAATGGGGCCATAATTCATGCAAGGTGCAGGGGGTGCCATTTGCATCTGATTATGGCCCCATTAGCATGTAGGTGCGCCGATCCCCGAGGACTTGTGCCTGGCCGCCCTGCCAGGCAGCAGCCGTCAGGGACCGGCCTTCCCTGCAGCTTTCGATCACGAGCAGAATGTGAAAGAACCCCCCGCCCAAACATCTCCCAATGCCCGGTCGCGGGCAGAGTGTATACTACAACCCCCGCCCAAACATCTCCCAATGCCCGATCCACGGGCAGAGGCGATGAAACAACCCTCCCCAGTGCCCAATCGCGGGCAGAATGTAAAAGACCCCCAGCGAATATCTCCCTGGTGGTCAGTGGACCATAATGCTAATCGCGGGCAGAATGTCCATTGACAACCCCCAAGCATCTGCCCGCGGTCAAGTAATTGAAGTAGCTATCATATGCCCGCGATCGGGCATTGGGAGATGTTGGGGGTTGGTTATTGATACACTGCCCGCGATCGGGCATTGGAGATGTTGGGGGTTGTCATTATACATACTGCCTGCAATCGGGCATTGGGAGATGTTGGGGTTGTCATTATACATACTGCGCGATCGGGCATTGGGAGATGTTGGGGGGTTGTCATGATACATATTGCCCGCGATCGGGCATTGGGAGATGTTGGGGGTTGTCTTGTCGTACTACCCTGCGATCGGGCATTGGGAGATGTTTGGGCGAGGGTTGTCAGTATACATTCTGCCCGATCGGGCACTGGGGGGTTGTCAGTATACATTCTGCCACGATCGGGCATTAGGGAGATATTTGGGGAGAGTTCTTTTCCATGTTCTGCCCGCTAATCGGGCTGGTGGAGAGCACAGGGACTGAGTTGGGGCCAGCCACAGGTGGCAGCTGCTGTGTTGCGCCTGCAATACAGCAGCTCACCTGTGGGTGGCCCTCACTGATCCTTTTTTTGGCTCAAAGTTGTGCAGGTGCAGGTTGGGGTTGCGCCTGCACAACTCTGCACAACCCGACTGAATATCAGGTTGTGCAGTTTATGCATGGTTCCTCCCCCTCCTGTTGAGCATGCATTCATTTGCATTGTGCTGTTGCTCAACCTGTTTTCAGTGGCGCAACTGCCTCCTGCTGAATATCGCAGAATGGCGCAATGTAGGACTTGCGCATGCGCAACCCTTTTGAATATCT
The DNA here is from genome assembly GCA_016271365.2 of Neoceratodus forsteri. Classification (NCBI taxonomy): domain Eukaryota; kingdom Metazoa; phylum Chordata; order Ceratodontiformes; family Ceratodontidae; genus Neoceratodus; species Neoceratodus forsteri. The sequence goes on from CM057456.1 coordinate 1,394,853,290, forward strand.
GGGCCCAGATGTGTTTCTTTTTTTTCTCTTGGTGCTAGTGTCAGTGGAAACAATGTTACCTTGCACTGTCTGATGTAATGCTTAACAGGTAGGTGCTATCCATCCCCCACCATTATACACAACTATGTGTAACTGCAGATCACACCACAGATTTCAGTGTGCAATCAGGCTTAGTTACTTATTGTACTATAATAGCTAAATAAGTAAGAAAAACTCTGATAGGACTTTAAGCCTTGACACAAAGTTTTCAACCATAATCAAGGCTGAGGCATGTCAGTGGTTGGTTTGCCTATTGCAGAACCCTTAGTTTTGAATACTGCAAATATTATGGGTCTTAAGTTAGGTCTTAACTGTGTTGGTACTAAGTTCCAATTGTAGGGCCCCTGATACAGGACGGAAGCCCTACCAATATTTGTCCTCATGGGGAAATCAAAAATTCCAACCCAATGGAAGATCTGAGTCCTACTCTAGCTGGTTTAGCGGTCAGTTTTTCTAAAATATATTCTGGAAATTAACCTTTGTAAGTAACGCTTGAACATGAAAATTAGCAAATGAAGCAGCAGTCAGTAAAGTATCGCCTTTTAGCCAACAGAAAGTATGCAATCCTACTCCCTTCCCCTACACTGACCAAAAAAACTGACTACAGATGATCAGATTTATTTATTTATTTATTAGCTTTTGTTTACTGGGTAAGTGCATTAGGCATGAAAGCTTGCCTATTTTCAGGCACGACCCAGGAGAGTACAAGATACAGAGATTACAAACAGGTGCAAGAAACATACAATTCATACAGCAACATCAGGTATCCCCGAGGGAGAAATAGTACAAAGCCAGTAACAATCCATGCAGGGTTGTATAACAAAAAGACAAAACTACTCACAGTTGTAGAGGAGTGCTTCAACATGACAGGCAAGAAACAATGATGAACATAGCAAAATAAATTAAGGGCAATTACATGTGTAACCCCACTGTTACCTGGGGTTACTAGAATCCCAGTAAGACCTAGTGGTAGGCAAGGAAGACAGCTTGTGAAACTCCAGTTAAATGGATTTCACTCTGTCTCACTCTGTTCTCAGTCTCAGCTGAGACTGAGGGATGACATCATTTAGAACTGTCGCAGCTGCATAAGCCACACTGGAATGTTGCAGTTGGAGGTTAGAGTAGAACACTGGGGAATTTGAAGTAGAGTCTGTAGAGTTCAGTAGAGTGTGGCAGTCTGAAAGAGGGGCTCTGCTGTAAGCAGGCCCTCAGAGTTCTAAGCTCTGTCAAAGAGCTACTTTCGTTGTATAGGTGTGTGTTCTCACCTGAAGAGGAACACAAGAAGAGCATATTGAAGTGGTGGAGACCGCTTTCAATGGTTCAGGGCCCCATCCCTGCGGGGATGGGGGGAAAGTATCAGCCTGTTTCCAGGTGCAACCCCCTTTGTCCGGCTAGGGAAAAGAAGCTGCCTAGTTTAAGTTCGTGCTGAGGCATCAGAATCTCTGGAAGAGATTCCTTGAGGAGGAAATGCCTGTGGGGCACCTGCAACCGAAGGATGAGTTCGCTCTGCTAAAGGGCCGTGTGTTTTCACCTGCATCAAGATGAAACTAAAGGGACTGTTACTGTGCGGTCAGGAAAAGACAGCCAAGTACAGTTTGGAGGATGTGGGGATTGGACTGCTTGACTCTGGGGGGGGGTCTAGAGTAATGGACAAAGCCACTTATTAAGTATGTTCAAGTCCAGCACAAATGGGATGTAAAGACAGTAGATTGAATGTGAAATACATTTAAAAAGAATCTACACAGCAAAGTGTGTTAAAGGATGAGGTGTTACAGTCCAGAGAAATGGCCGGGTATGAATTATGGGAGCAGGAGGTGGGAGACCCCCCATCAGTAGTAACCAAATTCACCTCTACGGATTTGCTCTGGGACACCTGTTGCTTTCTCTCAGGTACCTGGCCAGTGCCTGAGGAAAGTACCCAGATGTGGGCTTGATGAGGAAGATTCCTTTATGGAGCAGAAGTGCTCATAGGTGGTTTAGGGAGCCACCAGTAAATGTTTCCATGCTATATGGAAAGTGTCCAAGTGGCTGGCAAGGGAGCCGAGCCAGGGAAAATCCAGAGCAGCATACAAGTTTGGGCTGTGTGCCCAGTGTGTTTCAGAGCCTGAGGGCTAAAGTGAATGAGGATGTGTTCTGGTCTCCTTAAATCTGCATTACCAGGAGTGTAGCCCTGTGGGGGTCCATCTATGCTTCGTTTATTCTGTTGGATGTGAATAAAAGCCACACTTTAGAGTCCCACTTCTGGTATTGGACATTTCAGTTATTGCTTCCTTTGTCTGGAATTACTTGGGTGCCCCTGTGCAGAGTAGCCAAACCTAGCCAATGTGCCAAGTGACATATTCCTCTCCAAACCCAGACCACCAGTTAGAGATGTCAGATGGAAACGGCATACCTGGATGGGGGTTACACATGCCCCAAGTGCATAAAGGTGAGAGAACAGTGCATTCTTGAAGGAGGAGTGAGATGAGGAGCCTTTTAGGTGGGGAGGAAGGGAATTCCAGAATTTGGGAGCAAAGTGTGAGAAGGTCTGCTCACCCATCCTAGAAGTGCAGAGCGGGACTGATAGTTGGGGAGAGGCGGAGGACCTATACTTGGCCAACATGTTCAGATACTCCTGTATTTCATGATTTGGGCTGGAGCAGTTAATTTGGATATTATGAAGTCTACACCAGGGTAACTCAGATGTTTGTGTTCAGGGACTCTGGTTTTATGGGTGCACCATAGATATAGGCTTTATTGATCATTCTGGAGGTGTTTTAGGTCAGATTCTCAGCATGCATGTCATCATCCCACCTTGGAGAGGCTGAGAGGGATGGCTGTTTTTATGTTTGCTTGCACACATGCACGAAGCAAACATATTGTCAGAGTAGATTAACAGGCTTCAGGTGTGTGTTACTGTGGTATCCAAAGCAGCTCAGGCAGGAGGCTCAACATTGACTGGCCAATGATCAGTGAGGCTGATCATGATGCTGTTCTGCTGGGTGATGGGCAGAAACTCTGTGTAGTTGAAAGGAGGCAGCCACAACTATCAGACAGCGACTGCATCCTTTCACTTACATGACACCGCCCAGCAACCAGCTGAGTGATGTCAGTAAGTGAACATCCTGGCTCTTTGTTTACTAACTCCTCCCCCATCACTACTGCTGCACAAGTTTTGTGAATTTCATTCAGTTTTAGCACAACCACCAGTCTCTAGCAGAGTTTGCAGCCCCCAAGCCATACCTGCAAACTACGTTTAATGATGTTTTACTTCCCCATAGAAATCAAAAGCACCAGCAGGTGCAGGTTGCGAGCTGCCCCTTTACTTTTTAGATGATCTAGCTTAGAGGCTGTATCTAAGCAAGGAAGGCAACATATGAACCATACTATATACAGATCAACGATTTGCAAATGATCACACACCAACCAACTGAGTCACCATATCAGGGCTCTGACATAAACAGACTTTCTGTGTAGACAGGCACGTTGCACATATTGCAACACATTTACATTTTCACAATTCTGAGACAATATCTAGAGCAAGCGAAGCCTTCCTCTCTATACAAGAAAATGTTATCTTAGTAAAACAACTAGTGTTTCTCGGATAGTATCCTACAAATTTGGATACCATCATTTTGGTCTGATATCGGACAGCCTCAGATGGCACAGACATCTGACCAAGGATCCAACCTCCTAGGATCCACTGTAAGTATCTGAGGGATCTGATGGATCTGACCACTGGATCTAACTATCTGAGGTTGGATCTGATGGCTCCGACCACTGGATCCATTCGCTGGATTCTAGGTTGGATATCAGCACTATCCGATGGAGGATAGTCAGATCTACAAAAGCACTATCCGAGCAACACTAAAAACAACTACTTTCAATTCAACCAGCTTTGTGTACATGCTGTCACTGGAGGGTACTGCATATATCTTTAAAAATAAATAAAAATTAGGGATGGAACAAATCTTCACCCTGTAAACCAAGCTGCTCCAAACATGGGTGGCTTGTATTTAAGCAAACCAGAGCTGAGTAGTCTAAGTTGAGCTTGGATTTATTTTTGTCATTTTTGAAGTGGAGAAGAGCAAGCTAGTGGTGGGGAGGCACCAAAAAACATGAGTCAGTGTCCAGAGTGAGTGGCGCTACCTGAGGGGTGAGATTTGTACAAGAGCATCCAAATACAAAGGAGACTCTTACACAAACACTTCTCCATGCAGCATCATGGACGTCACTCTCCTAGTGCATGCTTGCCTGTTCTTTGCATCTAGCCATCCTTGCGGTCATGTTCATTGCTGCTCCACCCCACATAATAGAGCATCAGGGTGGAGCTTGTGGACATGGAGGGTGGGAGGGTTTAGAGATGGGGGCACACACAGTTATGTCCCCAGGAGGACAAATTAAAATTTAAACAGAAGGAAACAAGCTTTAAAGGGCAATATGTGGCCCTCATCATGGTGCTCCCTCCACCATGTGTACAGCAACACAGCAGTTGGAGGCTGGGAACAGGTACAGTAGTACTAATTAACTTTCCAACTATCTGTCCCTCGCACTCGGATGGAGCAGATGTAGCTGCCCAGAAAGAAGAGGCAGGAGTTGTACTCCGAGGTCAATATATAACCAGAAATTTTATTTAGCAGGAAAGTTGGCAAGGGTCACATAGACAGGTTTTCCTCAACAACAGCTCACACTATCAATAAATAATGAAAGAATAAATAGCTGAATAAATAACCATTTAATAAAAATTAAAAGGTGCACCTTAACTACATTAAATATTTTTCCTTTACTGTGGCTGCTATAACCTACAGTGCCGTAAGGGTTCTCTAGTGCTGTAAGGTTCGACTGTATCAAGAAATAACTCTGTCTTGTGGTACAGTAACTGTATGACTCTGAGCTCAGTAATATCTGTCCCGGTTATGCTACTAATTGCTCTAATGCATAAAACCACTTATCAAACTCTACAAATCTTAAACTGTAAAAATAGGCAGTTCAGCTACTGAGTACGCAGCTGGAGTCTCACATGTGTGAACTGTAGCGGGGTTTCATCAGAACGGGATGTTCTGTCAATGGGGGATTGGTCAGGTTGAAATCAGAACAAAGGGTCACCAGGCATCAGCTACCTGACCTTTCTAATGGGTTGCTGGACAAGATGTGACTAAGAAATAGGACCAGCAATACAGAGGATCATAATGGCATCAGTTGTTGGACCCCAAATGGGTCACCAGGATAAAAGCTGCTGTATATCCAAAAACATGAAGAAAATAAATCCACAAGGCATCAGTTGTTGGCCCCTCAGTGGGTTGCCAGGACAAAAGCTACTGTAGACCTAAGATAGAAAGGACAAGAAACTCCATCGGGCATCAGCTGTTGGACATCCAATGGGCCACCGGGATAGAAGCTGCAGTGGAGAATGCAGGATGAGGAGCACTGATCCTGATTCATGCTAATCTAGAAGAACTTGGAACCTAGAAGAAAAGAAACCTCAACCCCACTGTGCGACAGAAGTCCTTAACTAGCAAACCGGTGTGGCTCCTACACTTCCTTACTTTCTTATCGGGGACAGGCTGCAGGAAGAGACATAACAAATGTGACCTGACCTGACTAGCACCCTGTTCTAACTCCACAACCACTGGCCCCAGGACTAACGAGTGCACACCCCAGGCTGCTGCAGGATGGAGTAGCTGCTTGAATAAAGTATTTTTAACAAGTCTGGTGTGGTTTCTTGGGCACGCACAGGTCAATGTCTTTTACACACTTTTAGGCAAAGTTAAAACACGTTCAGAGAAGGTATTCACAGGTTGTCCAGCTGGTGTTAAAGGATAGGCAGTCTCTGTGTTAGTCAAAAAATAGTTGTACAGGATACCAGTAATTAGGTAGTCTTTTGTGACACAAAGCAGTCTATACAGGGTACTAGGCAGATAGATGGTCAATTGGCAGGGTACCACACAATTAGGCAGTTCACTTTCAGGGCACCAAATGAACAGGCAGATAGGCAGTCAGTTGGCAGTACATCATACAATGAGGCAGTTCAGTTTCAGGACACCCAGTGAACAGGCAGATAGGCAGTCAATTGGCAGGGCATCACACAATGAGGCAGTTCAGTTTCAGGACACCCAACAAACAGGCAGATAGGCAGTCATTTGGTAGGGCACCACACAATGAGGTAGTTCACTTTCAGGGCTCCAAACGAACAGGCAGCTAGGCAGTCAGTTGGTAGGGCTCACACAATGAGGCAGTTTTACTTTCAGAGCACTAAGTGAACAAGCAGACAGAGAGTCAATTGGTAGGGGTGTAAAATACTGAAGCAGGCTTTCACAAGGCAGAATAGGCAGTCTCTTTAACTCAGGGGCATTGGCACTTTGAAGGCAATTCAATGGGCAGACATGAATACATTCAGTCCTTTCACTTTGTCCTTCAATACTAGCTCCCATGGAGCTCTCTGTATGCAACCCTATGTGTGTTTTTTATGGTGCCTGAACCCACCCTCAAAGTCTCTGGTTCCTGTGAAGTTTCATTTAATTAATCTGCTCTATGGGTTTCCCCTTTCATCTTGGCCTGGCTTGCACTGCTGAGCTCCTATGGAGTATCTGTTTCCCACCCTCTGGGTGGTTCTGGTGCCTCCTGGAACCCACCAAGGCTTGCTCCTATGCACAGTCTAGCTGCTAACCTGCCCTATGGGTGGACTTTACTGTGGGACCTGAATTTGCCTCTTAGTGGCTCCTGTGGAACCTCTCAGCCATCTCTCTGGGTGATCCTGTAGTGAGGATGCTCCCACCCACCCATGCAGCCTCAGTCCCTTCAGTGTGCACTGAGTGGCACAGTTTACTTTATTTGAAAATAAAAAAAAAAAAAACTTCTACTTTAGTGTCTGGCTCTGCCTGGATGTGCTGTCGCCACACTCATCACTGTAACCCAGGCCTTGCTGCTGAAGGTTTCTTCAGAAAGGGGACATTGCGCCCCATCGCAGCTGCTGGAGGAGTTATGTGAGAACCTGAGGAGGTCTGTCCAACTGGAAGGCACTGTTCCCCTGCTGCTGTGGAGTGAGTCAGGCTGTCAACCTAGCGCAACCTAACTGCTGCCGCTGACCCAAGTGGGCACTGCTGGACTACACATGTAATTTGTCAGCCATGAAATGGTAGGAGGGTCCAGCCCCTGCTCTTCCAGTTTTCCGAGCAGGAGGAGATGGTGATGATTAACCAGGTCAAATATTTATTTCATCAAGCCCTTAATACTGCCTGATGACCTGCCAGTACTGGTACATGCTTTTGTGACATCCAGACTCGATTACTGTAGCGCTCTATACTTTGGGGTCAGTGGGGGTAACCTCCACCGGCTGCAGCTGGTGCAGAACGGCCAGATTGTTAACGGGCCTTTCTAGGTTCATTCATATAACTCCGGTTCTGCGTGAACTGCACTGGCTGCCAGTCAGGTGGAGAATTACCTTCAAGGTGGGCTTGCTCACCTATAAGGCCCTATATGTGTTGAGTCCTGGTAACCTGTCTGACCTTCTGTCACCAGCTCGCCTGGTACACTCACTCTACTCATCCACAGAGAACTTCTTTGTCACTCCTAGGGCTCAACTCAAAACATCCTGTGACCATGCTTTTGAGGTCACTGGGCTATTCCTATGGAATGCATTTCCATGCTCACTACAGGAGGCTCCTCTCTGGAGAGTTTTAGGCAATCACTCAAGACCCATCTATTTAAGCAAGCTTTTAATCTTTGAGTTTAATCAGTATTTTATATAAGGGTTTAGAGTTTTAGCTTATTATTTAGATCTTAGTATAGCTGACTCTGTTTAAATGATAGTGTTCTCTGAAATGCTGTATCCTGTTGTTGCATTTTTATGTAAAGCACCCAGAGCCCTTGGGATTGGGCTCTAATAAATACATTTTACTTACTTACATTTCAAGTCAAGTTTCATAAACACTGTTCTTATACAGTTTCATGATTTTAGGAACAGAAGTACTTCGGTTTGGTGAGAAAAATAAACACCAGCCCATCTAGTTCACCTCTCTGTTACAATAACAGCAATAACCAGAAAAGTCTTATCTTGTGTGAATTTTAAAGGCATCACTGAAAATATTCTTTGGCTCAATGGTTGAATCATTTCCTTGTTAATAAACATAATAATAATCATGTTATACATTTCCCTTCAGGCACCTGTAGCTACTTAGCCTAGTCTTAAAACTCTGAACACTATTTGCATGTATCACCTCCTCCGGTAATCTGTTCCACAGTCCTATCACTCTCAGTGTGAAAAATGTTTCCATCCAGCCCTCCTGACTGTCTCCCTCCTTAGCTTGAACTTATGGCTGCTGGTCACCTGAGCAGTCTATTTTGGTCTGTTATGTATACCCTTTCATGATTTTGAATGCCTCAATCAAATCTTGATTCCTTGAACCTCCTCAATTTCACCCGTGAGGGTAGGCACCCCCCCAACCTGGTCTGAGCTGAGAGAGTCAGTGGCTCCTGTATGTTTACGTAGAAACATAGACGTTGATGGTAGAAAACAGCCCAATGGTCCATCCAGACTGCCCAGCTCTACCTACAGTTGGATGTGATGACCCTTGTGGTCAATTCACCCCTTCATCCCTCTTCCTTTCCTCTCACCTTCTGCTCCCTTAAGTCTCATGTACTGTATCTCCCCTTAATCTTTTCTCTAGAGGAACAAACCCAGGTGCTCCTTCTTGTTTTGTACAGCATATGTTGCAGTCCTCTACTCATCTTTGTAGCTCTTTTCTGTACTTTTTGCAGATACTGTATGTCCTTTCTGTAATATGGTGCCCAGAATTACACACAATACTCCAAATGGGGTGTAACCGGTTACTGTTTAGTGTACCGGGTTACTGTTTAGTGTAACAGGTTACTGTTTAGTGGCACTATCACCTCCATTTCTTTACAACATATTCTCCATGTTTTCCATATAGTTTTTCTCCCAGCATGGCACAAGCAGATTATCTGCCCCATCCTTGCCTTCCCAATCAGCAAAAACATCCCCAGGACTTACCTCACCCCAGAGCTCCCCCATGGAATACCTACCCCATGGTAGGGCCAGGAGAGGGAGGGTTATCCACCCCCACCTGGTGGCCATATACAGAAGCGGGGAAGGGGGCTTGTACCAGCAGTGGTGTGGGGCAGGGGCAGGCAAGGCTTCAGGAAGCCTGCAACATTTTTTGTGTTCTCCTCGATTCCCTAGCCATGGCACAGATGATAGGATATGCAGTGTGGTAGTATACACATCATGTGTTCAATGTGCAACACCCTCCCTATAGTGTGGCCCATGCATGCACAGCCACTTAGCTTCCACTCAGTGGCAGCTGACAGCAGGACAGCGAACCACCCCTCCCTGGGAGAGGAGAACTGTGTTCCAGAATCTTAATCCCTCTCCTCTCCCCACTGACCCTCAGCAACCCAAGTCTGCTCCTGAACCTGGTTCACCAGCATGGCATCAGATGAGGCGCCTAGTGCCTAGCACCTCAGCCCTCCAAGCCACAGGCCTGGCCTCTTATTCCCCCTTTTAATGGAACCTAGCATTCTGTTGGTCTTGCTGGTTGTTGCTGAGCACTCTTTAGACTTTTTTAAAATGTATTGTTTATTCTCTCCCCTCCAGAACTGCCACTGTCATGAAGGCAGCACCCAGCCCTGTATGGGAGTGTCCCAAGCACTTACCCCACTCTTGAACCTCCTCAAATTTCTCCATGAGGCTAGGACCCCCAATCTGGCAAGGGCTGGCAGTCAATGGCTCCTCTACTCTTGCACAGAAACATAGACGCTGATAGCATAAAAAGGCCCTATGATCCATCGAGTCTGCCTAGCCCTACCCACAGTAGAATGTGATGTTCCTACTGCTCACTCACTTCTTCATCCTCTCCTTTCATCCTTATATGTCCCGTATATTTATCCCACCCCTATTTGAATCCTTCTACTGAGTCACCACAGACAACTCCCACTGGCAGCTTGTTGTACCCATCCACCACTCTGTAAATAAGTATTTCCTGATGATGTCCTTCCTTAATTTCCACCCCCTGAGTTCCCTCTTGCGCCTGTGTTCCCACTCTGTGTGAACAACTCCTTGCAGTCTACCTTATCTATTACATGGAGGTACTTGTATGTCTCTACTGTATCCTCTCTCTCTCTCTCTTTTCTCTGCTTGCCTCCAGGGTGTACATGTTGAAGTTTTCCAACCTCTCCCTGTAGGAGTTCCCTTACTTCCCTTGGACCACTTTGGTTACCCTCCTCTGTACTGCCTCATTCTTGTCCTTCCTCAAGTGTGGGCTACAGAACCGCACACAGTACTCCAAATGAGAATGAATGAGGGACCTGTCAGGGGCCAGATCACATGCATCCTCCTACTGCTGAGTTCCCTCTCTGTGTATTCCAACATTCTACTTTCCCTTCCCGCTGCTCTGTTGCATTAGACCAATGATTTCAAGTTGTCTATGATTATCACTTGCAGACCCCTCTCCTCAGTTGTTCTCTCTCAACCGCTAATCCTCCCAGCCTATATTCTGTTTCAGGTTCTTTGCTGTTATATGCATTTCCATACACTTCCTTGCACTGAATTTCAACTGCCCTACCCTAAACCATTTCTCTAGCCTCTCAAGAGCCTTCTTCTTGGTAGTAACCCCGTCCTCACTTTCCACCCCTCACCCGATCTTTGTGTCATCTGTGAAAAGACAATTTGTCCCCTGGATCTATCCCATTGTCACAGCTGAATATGTTGAAGAGGACAGGCCCAAGAACAAACCTTATGGCACCTCACTGGTGATCCCCTCACCCTCTAATCATTCCCCACTAATACAAACCCTCCAGGATCTTCTGCTTAGACAATTCCTTACCACTCCAGTAATCCTGTTTCCTACCCCAAGGTCGCTCAGTTTTTTGACCAGCTGTCCATGTGAGACAGAGTCGAAGGCCTTGCTAAAGTCCAGGTATAGTATGCCTACTGCCTGTCTCTTGTCAACTGCAGTTGTTACCCAATCAAAGAAATCTATCAGGTTGATCTGACATGACTTTCTTCTATGAACCCATGCTGCCTATTGTCCTGAAGTCCATTTCTTCCTGGAGCGCCACCAGTCTCATTCTTATTAATGTTTTCATTAACTTCCCCACTAGAAACATCACACTGACTGGTCTATAGTTACCTGGTTCATCCCTGCTTCTAATAGAAACATAGAAAAAAGACTTTGATGGCAATTAAGGACAGCTTGGCCCACCCAGTCTGCCCATTTCCCTACCTATTGGATAAGATGCAGATCCTAGTTAACCAACAGCCTACTTCCTCCAACCCCCCACTATAATTGCCTTACGTCTGTCCCATGCATTCTTGAATTTCCCCACTGTTTTTGACCCATGACCTCTGCAGGAAGGCCGTTCCATGTGTCCACCACCCTCTCTGTGAAAAAATACTTCCTCACATTGCCCCTGAGCCACCCCCCATCTTCAAACTGTGTCCCCTCGTTCTTGCACAACTCTTTTTCTGAAATATGCTACCCTCTTGGACTTCGTTGATTCCCTTGAGGTACTTCAACGTTTCTATCATGTCCTCCCTCTCCCTCCTTTCCTTGAGGGTATACATATTAAACTTTTTTAGTCTCTCATCATATGGTTTCTGGTGCAGACCCTGCACCATTTTAGTTACTCTCCTCTGGACTGCCTCCATCTTGTCTATGTCCTTGCGGAGATGGGGTCTCCAGAACTGCACAGTAAACTGTCTGTATAGAGGGATGACAACTTCCTGTTTTCTATTGGTGATGCATCTCCCTATGCATCCCAGTATCCACCCAGCCCTCCTTACTAACTTTTCACATTGTCTGCCTGCCTTTAGGTCGTGTGATATGACTACCCCCAGGTCCCATTCCATTTTTGTTGTTGTTAGTACCCCCCCCATTGTGTATTCTTCCCCTGGATTTTTGTTTCCCAGGTGCATTACCTTGCACTTCTTTGCATTGAATCTAAGCTGCCATACTTTTGACCATTCCTCCAACCTTGCCAAGTCCCTTCTTATCCTTTCCACCCCTCTTGTGTATCAACTGTGTTGCAGATCTTTGTGTCATCTGCAAAGAGGCATACTTTTCCTTCCAGTCCCTCTGCAATGTCACTTACAAAGACATTAAAGAGGACCGGCCCCAGTACTGAAACCTGCGGTACCACACTAATAACCCACTTTTCTTTGGAGTGGATTCCGTTTACTATTACCATCTGCGTCCTGTTGTCCAGCCAATTTGTTTACCCAGGCTACCACCCTGGGAACCCACTCCAAGGCTGGTTAACCTGTTTATTAACCTTTTGTGTGGGACTGTGTCAAATGCCTCCTTGCTAAAGTCTAGGTAGGCCATGTCCACAGCCCTTCCCTGGTCTACTACTTTGGTCACCCAGTCAAAGAAATCTATTAGCTTCGTCTGACATGACCTTCCTGCTGTGAATCCAAGCCGCCTTGGGTCCTGTGCCCCAGTGGCCTCTAGGTACTCAACAATTCTTTCATTCAGAAGTGATTCCATCATTTTCCCTACCACTGAGGTCAAACTAACAGGTCTATAGTTTCCTGCCTCTGTCTTGCTCCCACTTTTATGAAGGGGAATCATGTCTGCCTTCCTCCAGTCCTCAGGTACCACACCATCCTCCCATGATTTGTTAAAAAGGGTAGTCAGTGGTGGTATCACTAGTTTTCCCCTTAGTTCTTTTAGAATTCTGGGGTGAATCCCGTCAGGCCCCATTGCCTTGTCCACCTTGAGTTTTAGGAGTTCTTTCAGGACCCTTTCTTCTGTGAATGGACTGGTATTGATGCCCTTATCCAGAGTACTTCTATTGTTTGGTTTAGGTATGTCCCCCTTCTCTTGTTTTGTGAATACTGAACAAAAGTATTTGTCCAGTATTTCTGCCTTTTTGCTGTCACCCTTTGCCCATCCCCCTTTATTAAGCCTCACTATCCCTCCCTTGGTTTTTCTTCACTCACTAATATACCTATAAAAGGTTTTATCCCCCGTCTTAACTGAGTTGGCTATCTTTTCCTCAGTTTGGGCCTTTGCTATTCTGGCTGCCTTCCCCAATTCCTTCTGCTTTAACTGATGAAGTTCTCTTTCCTGCTGCTTCTGTGATTCCTCATACTTTCTGAATGCCATCTTTTTCTCCCTAACCTTCCCCACTGCCTTTTTTGAGAACCATAGTGTTTTTTTCCTTTGTTTTGTTTATTTGCTTCACATAAAGGCTTGTTGCCTCTGTGACAGCGGTTTTGATTTTTTCCCATTGCTCTTTCACCCCTCCTTCCTGCCCTTTTGGTAGTGCATTTTTAACCCCTAGGTGTCGCTATCCCAAGGGCTACTACCCCTGCCTGCTTGGCTAGTAGCAGGTTAAGGGGCCTGAGTTCTGAAATGGATGCCTCCACCCGGAAGTCAGGGTTGGTAGTGGTCAAGCTAACCTGGGCACAGCCCTCCGGGACACTGTAACCCCCCCTCTTTGCCCTCTAGTGGCCTGAACACTGTACAATAATCACTTTCACAATACCCATGGTACACCACACAAGTACCCACACTGTTTGCATTTACCACCAGGGCTGGTTCCTCTGGGTCAACCCTGGGGACCCCCTGTAAAACAAGGTTATGCACAGCAAATAGCAACAGTACAGTACTTTGAGCACAAACTGGAACCACAGTCAGATTACATGCAGAAAAAGTTAGATCTGATTTATTCAGGGGACTTGAACAAGGGAGGGGCAAAATCAGGTTAATTAGCTTAAAGGTTATATCAATCAAGTAGTTATGCATGCGCTTTGAGTCCCCCCACACAGCCCACCTCTGGGTACCCAGGTGGAGAAGAGATGGGCTAGCCAGGACCGTTGCCCAGGGTTGCAGCTGGTTGGGGCCCTGTGTTGGAAAACACAACATGCACAGTACACAATACTTGTAATCTGGAGCCAGAGGGCTCAGTTCATAAAGGAAATGAAACAAGACAATCAGATGACACACTCAAATTAAGCTGTTGTTGCAGGGAGCTACCCTGGTATTTACTCACGATACCCAAGACTGGACACAGGTTGGATGAAAAGCGAGACTGCAGGTGGTTGATCTGGAATGCCAGGAGAAGCAGAGCTTACACGAGTTGCAGAGGCGTCGTTCCTGTTCAAGCATGGAGAAGGCGGCTAATCCCCAGGCAGGTCTCTCATTGATGGCTTCTCTGTGCAGTGGGTAGTCTGGCTGGGCCAGTCTGGCAAGGCCCAGACTGCATGGAGAAAAATTTGGATGCAGTCCGTTTTGGGGTGGATACAGCTTCCAGCAAGCAGGACACAGTTCTCACAGTGGGGAACTAACTCACAACCCACTAGCAGCTCATAGCACATTTACATATATGGGAATTCTATTGTACCAGGCAAAGCGCTTCCTGGTCACAGTCTCAAAGTCTCTGCACATACCAGGAGCTTAGGGGTAGCTGGAACTCCTGACAGGCCGATCGCATTTGGCAAAATCTTTTGTCTTCTTCAGGTTGAGCCTGGCCCACTTCAGTAGCTTACTTCAGTCACACAAACTTGGATTTAGTCCAAAATAATTCTCTTGTCTCCCTCTCAGGAGCAGCAGGCAGACATGCAAGCCAAACTCAGCCCTTTCACAGTTTTCCCATGCGAATCCACTCAGGATTGCTGCTCAGAATCACTTCAGCTCCTCTCAGTTCACTTCCCAGCTCAGAACTAACTGAAAAACTGCAAGCAGCCAGGACTTCCCCAAGATCCAAAAGATTTGGTTGGCTGATTTTGCTGTCAGTCAAAGCAAAAGCTCCCCCTTCAGTTGCAAAAAAGGTGCAAAAAAACTCCAAACTACAGTTCCTACAGATTTAGAATTACGACAGCTCCTGTAGTCTGGCTAAATTTTAGGCCCCACCAGTACTGTTTGGTCCAATTTGCAGTCCAGGACCAAGATAGTGGAGACAAACAAAACAGTCCTTGCGACAAAGAAAGCAGGTTAACAAACTACATTATCATTATCACTCTAAATGATTTTCAGCAAGTAGTTACATCTTTCAACAGAGCTCCCTCTCAGATTACTTAAGCTGCAATCAAGCAGCTCTTAAACAGACAGTACACAGAGGCTATACAGGCTCTGGTAATCACATTTAAACTGCTAAAACGCAGGACACCAGCCTGGCAGTGAGCATTTAGGCAAGCTCAAGGAAGACTTTTCGGGAACCCCCATTTGTAGGGGGGTTACACCTTCCTTAGGTACTTTCCCATTCTGCCAAAGTCAGC
Source organism: Neoceratodus forsteri (assembly GCA_016271365.2). Lineage (NCBI taxonomy): Eukaryota > Metazoa > Chordata > Ceratodontiformes > Ceratodontidae > Neoceratodus > Neoceratodus forsteri. Next base: position 1,394,868,546 of record CM057456.1, read on the forward strand.
CCTCCGAAAGTCCATTACGCTTGCTTTTGTGTGGCTTGACTCTATGTCTGTGTCTATTGTGAATCACACTGTCTGGTGGTCACTTGTTCCCAAATGGCTACCCATTCTAAATCTGAGATCCTCGCACTGTCTCCATTTGAGAGTACCAGGTCTAAGACTGTTCCCTCCCAAGTGGGTTCCAGCACTAGCTGCCTGAGGCATTCCCCCTGTAGGGCATTGAGAATGACTCTGCTCTTGGATGTGGCTGCAGCAAATGTGCTCCAGTTAACATCAGGCATATTTGGGTCCCCCATCAACAATATCTCCCATTTCTGTCACTCTAAGGATGCCTCCTATCATTTCCTTGTCCATTTCTTCCTCCTGAGATGGGGATCTGTATACAACCCCTGTGTGGACTGTGGTGCCATTTCCTGTCTCCAAGGTGACCCACAGTGCCTCCTGTTCTCCCTGTTCACCCTTTAGTTCCATTGCTTTGATCCCTTCCCTTATGCAGGGAGCTCCTCCTCCTCCTCTTTTACCCTCCCAGTCCCTCTTGTAGATTGTGTACCCTGGTATGTTGGTATCCCAGTCATGGTTCCCTGTGTACCAGGTTTCTGTGACTGCCACGATATCCAGGCGTCCCTCTTCCATCAAGGCCACTAGTTCAGGAAGCTTGTTACCCAGACTACGGGTACTCATCGCCCTGCATTTTTTGATGGCCTTACCCCCTTTATCCCCATCCATGTACTTACTGCCTTTGCCTTTTTCTCCATTTACCTCTGCCCTGCCCCTATTGACCTCTCTACCTTGGTGTTAACCTCGCTAACTACCCTGTTTTGTGGGGAGAGGCTGGGAACTCCCTGCTTCTTTTCAGTGCCATCCTACTTGGCTAGTTTAAAAGCTTGCCAATGAAGCATTTAAACCTATAACTTTGGATTCTGGTTCCCCTCCCAGACAGATGCAGACCATCGTGCCAGTATAGGCCTGTATCCCTCCAGGTGGACCCCCAGTCCCCAATGAAACCAAAGCCCTGTGCACCGCACCAGTTTTTCAACCATTCATTGAATCCCAGGGTGCAGAGTACCCTATCCTCACCCATGCCATAGACAGGCAGCACCTCCAAAAAGGTTACTGTGCAAGCTACTGGTCTATGTCCCCTTCCTGTCTCCACAAACTCCTCCTGCATAGCTCTGATCCCATTCCCAGCAAGGTAATTTGTCCCTAGGTGGACAATGACATCCAGCTCCCTCTCCCGTGCAGCTGCTCCCGCGATCCTGAGGATTTGCTTCCTGTCCCTCCATGCCATGGTGCCAGTTAGGCACCTTACCTCCCTCTCCCCTCCCTCCCTTCCTCCCCCAGTTCTAGTCCCCTAATGATGGAGTCCCCCACCAGGAGTTTTTTCCTTCCCCTGTGGGATCCCATGCCATCCTCCTGTGGGTCTCCTTTGTGAAGGTTCCCAGCATCCTCCTTGGTCTCCACTGTGGGTGCTTCCATACAGGAACAATGCTCCGCCAGAAAGGCATATGAATTGTGGAGGTACAAATGGAGGGATGCACCTCTGTCCCACCACTCTCACCCTCCCTGAGCCCATTGTAGTCCAACCACTCCTTATTCTTGGCAGCCTCTGAGACAGTGGCCCTGGTGGTCCCTGGGTAGGGGAGATTTCCCAATCTCCTGCCAGGTCCTGGATGGGGGAGGAGGTTTCCCTACTCCTTGCTAGATCAGCCTGGAGATGGGCAACCTCCTCCCTCAGAGCAGAGAGGAGTCTGCAAATAGAGCAGCATCGCAGCCTCCAGAATGTCTCTCGGAAGACTGCCGCCCCACAGCCAGTGCATTGCACCACTCCCCACATGTCTCTCTCCCTCCCTGTTGAAATTGTGTATGTTTTTAATTTTTTGCTATTAGGAAACCTCACTTCCCCCTAGTAGTGTATCCCTTTTCCAAGGGACTATGTACTAGGACCCCCCCCCAGTTCTTTTTTTTTTTTACAATAGCAATCACAAGACGATATCCCCCCAGCTAATACAACACTCCCTGGCTGCCTTCTGTGGCACACCCCACCCTGTTTTGTGTCTGAGCAGGAAGTTGTCACACCTTCCTGCCGTACCCCATAAAACTAGGTTAGCTGGGGGAGGGTGGGAATGAAGGAGGGTAGGGTTTGAGCAATTCACCTGTTCTGTGCTGTGAGGACAATCAGAGCAATCCAGTTTGAACCTTCTGAGGCTTTCTCTGGCTCTAATACACAACTCGACTGACTGCAGGAGTGAAAGAACCGAACAGTGAAAACTTAAATGTTTGTTGCAAAAAGTCACCAAAATCCTATCAAGCTACAAATAAAGCACCAGATTCACAGGAAAAAAAACAGCAGTATTTTAATCCCTCTGTATGTAAAGTAGCAATCTACAAAAAGATCAGCAGTATTGCAAACCCCTTCTTCATTCAAATAAGCAAAAAACTGTGAAAAAAATTAAAAGTAAGGCCCACTTCCCTCAGAATTCAAGCAAGATTGTGTCTTCCTCCAGTTTCCTAGTTTCTTGTTCAAGATTGTGTGTCCTTCCCAGCTCCAAGTTCAGTTTTGCAAAGGCAGCCTTTACCTTCAAAGATAAAGCCTTTCTAATCTTAATCTAATCTTCTAATTTTATGCAGGGGGCACTACATCTTCTGCCTTCCAGTCCCCTGGAACATCCTTGTTTCCAAGGAGCAGTTAAAGAGATCTGCCAGCGGTACAGCTGGAACTTGCACCATTTCTTTCAGCACCCATGGATGCAGCCTGTCTGAGCCAATTGATTTATCCACCTTTACTGCTTTTAGCCCTTACAAAATCCACACCTCTATTATAAATTCCCATCGACGCTCTCACCCACTCCCTCTTTTGCCCAGGCAGTGGCCTCTTATCTTCTACCATAAATACCAAACAGATGTACTGGGTCAGAACTGACTTGTCAGCACAGCGATCGGGCTACTGCTCACAATGCTGGCTACCTGATTTTGGGAACGAACTCAGGTCATTGGAGGGTCAGCCAGGTGAGAAGGATTGAATGCCCCAAAGTACACTCTTTTCCTCTAGGTAGTGAGGGTCATCGACTGCCCTGACACCTGTAGTGCATTAGGTAGAATGGGAGGAGGGATATTGACTGGGTGCAAGGCTGGCACACCATCATGTGTGAACGGACAAAATGGTATACACGTGCCACTGCAGGGCCTAGGTGCAGACCAGGGGACTGCTAATCCCTGAGGCAAGCAACAAAAAGACAAAGATGGCCAGACGCTGAGGTTGCTGGTTTCACTGAACAAAGGATAGTCCATAGGCACAGAATATGCAAAACATCATGTTTGTTACACCGACAGGATGTAGTGCTGGTGTAACCCCCCTACAAATGGGGGTTCCTGAAAAGTCTTCCTCGAGCTTGCCTAAATGCTCACTGCCAGGCTGGTGTCCTGCGTTTTAGCAGTTTAAATGGGATTGCCAGAGAGTGCCTGTATAGCCTGTGTGTACTGTCTCTTTAAGAGCTGCCTGGATTGCAGTCATATGTAATCTGAGCGGGAGCTCTGTTGAAAGATGTAACTATTTGCTGAAAATCATTTAGAGTGATAATGATAATGTAGTTTGTCTAACCTGCCTTCTTTGCAGCAAGGACTGTTTTGTTTATCTCCACTATCTTAGTCTTGGACTGCGAATTGGACCAATCAGTACTGGTGGGACCTAAAATGGAGCCGGACTACAGGAGCTGTATGGAGTCAAAATCTGTAGGAATTGTAGTTTGGGGCTTTTTGTGCCTTTTTGCACATGAAGGGGGAGCCTTTGTTGTGACTGACAGAAGGCTCTGCCAACCGAACCTTTTGGATCTTGGGGAATTTCCCAGGCTGCTGCAGCTAGTTTTAGTTTTGAGCTGAGAAGTGAAGAAGTAACAGCTCAAGTGATTTTGAGCAGCAGTTCTGTGTAGTTTTGCATGGGAGAACTGTGAAAGGGTTGAGTTTTGTCCTGCCTGTCTCCTGCTGTCCCTGAGAGGGAAAACAGAGTTTATTCGGACTGAATCTGAGTTGTGAGGACTATTTAAGCCACTGGACTGTGACCAGGCTTTAACTGGAAGAAGACCGAAGATTTGCTGAAAGCGATCAGCCTGTCAGGATTTCCAGCTGCTTTTGAATCCCCGGTTTGTGCAGAGACTTTGCAATCATGATCGGAGAGCGGTTTGCCTGGTACAGTAGAATTTCCTTACATGTAAATGTGCTGTGTATTGAAAGTGGGTCGTGATTTGGTTCCCCACTGTGTGAACTGTGTTCAGCTTGCTGGTACTGTAGAATCCTTTACATGTAAATGTGCTGTGTATTAAAAGTGGGTCGTGATTTGGTTCCCCACTGTGTGAACTGTGTTCTGCTTGCTGGAAGCTTTATCCAGCCTAATCGGACTGAATCCGCGTTCATCTCCATTTGACCTGGGCCATGCCATGCTGGCCCTGCCAGACTACTCCACTGCATAGAGAAAGTCCCCGACGAGAGACCTGCCTGGGGATCTGCCCCCTGCTCCATGCTTCAACAGGAATGATGCCTCAGCGAATCGTATGGGCCCTGCTTCTCCTGGCACTCCAGATTAACCACCTCCTGTCTCGATTTTCGTCCAGCCTGTGTCCAGTCTTGGGTATTGTGAGTAATCATCAGGGTAGATCCCTGCAACAACAGCCTAATCTAAAAGTGTGTCATCTGATTGTCTTGTTGTTTTCTTTTCACGAACTGAGCCCTATGGCTCCTGATTACAAATAGTGTGTGTTGTGCATGTTGTTTTCTTCTATCACAGGGCCCCAACCAGCTGCAATGTTCCTAGCTAGCCCATCATTCTCCTTCTGGGTACCCAGAGTGTGTGACTGTTTATGGACCCTGAAGTGCATGCATAACTGTTTGATTGATAGAGCCTTTAAGCAAATTAACCTGATTACGCCCTTCCCTTGTTCAAGCCCCTTAAATAAATCAGATATAACTCTTTTTTGCATTTACCCTGACTGTGGTTCCAGTTTGTACAAGAGTACTGTACTACTGTTATTTGCTGTGTATAACCTTGTTTTACAGGGGGTCCCCAGGGCAGGGCCAGAGGAAAGCCCTGGTGGTAAGTGCAAATAGTGTGGGTACTTGTGTGGTGTATCAGGGGTATTGTGAAAGTGATTATTGTGTATTGTTCTGGCCACTAGTAAGGAAAAGGGGGGGTTACAGTGTCCCGGAGGGCTGTGCCTAGGTTAGCTTGACCATTATCAACCCTGACCTCCGGGTGGAAGCACCCGTTTCAGAACTCAGGCCCCTTAACCTGCTACTAGCCAAGCAGGCAGGGGTAGTAGCCCGTGGGATAGTGCCACCTAGGGGTTACACTAAAATAATACAGATATGCTCAGACTGCAATGTACAGACTTACAAGAGACTATTCCAGGTGCCCCACTCACTGCTTCACTCGATAGAGGTCGCTTCAGAGGCCCTAATTTTCTGCATATTCTCTGCTTATGGACTGTCCTTCCTGCAGTGAAACCAGCAATCTCATAGTGTGGCCATCTTTGTTTTTTGTCACCATCATTCATGCACTGCACCCCTAAAGTGCTGATGTCCTGGATGGGCTGGAAGAAACAAGGAAAATGCCCCAGTGCCAATGGATCCCCAATATATCCAGACTCTGATCTCTGCTGTGATGCTTCCTGACACATCAGACATTTTGGGGCGAATCCCCCCAACCCTGATCCTGCCTGGAATGTAAACTAAGGCTCCATGGAGGCCAGGTGTTCACCGATAGGAGGTGCAAGGGACTGGGTGTGCTTTGTGAGTTAATGAGGAAAATGAGTGCCAGAGACAGGAAAGGGACACAAAGAATAAATTAAAAAAACATTGGTTCTCTTTCCAGTCTACCTCCTCCCACCCTTCCCCCATTCTAAGTCCTAGCCCCTCTTTTGATTTAAGCTTTTCCTGTATGTAGCAGACAAATGCTTCGTCTCCCTTCTGTACTCCCTTCACTGACTTTAGCGCCCCTGTTCAACTTAGTGCCACTTACTGATTTGCTCACCTCCCTTGCCTTGATAAGATATTCCTCCTTGTCTTCCTCTGTATGGCTGGACTTGCACTTTTTGAAAGGCTTCCTTGTTTCTTTCCCTGTCACCCCCACTTCCCTTGTGTACCATAATGGTTTCTTCAATCTCTTTCTCTTTCCAACCACCCTAACACAGAGACCTGTAGCCTCTAATACCCCATTCTAGATTAGGGTATACTTGTTCTCCACCCCCACTGCTGCTTCCACCCCCTCTAGCTTCTCCTTTAGTATGTCCTGCATCTTTCCAAAATCAGCCCTTTTAAAGTCCAGCACTTTAGTCTAGGTATGGTTGTATCTGGCTCAAGCTTGATATTGAACCACCCCCTCCAGCTTCTTCCTTAGTATGCCCTGTATCATCCCAAAAGCTGCTCTTCTGAAATCCAACACCTTATTTAGGCCTGTGTTGTATCTGGTAATAAAAAAATAGAATGACTAAATATTTCCTAAATGGCACTGAGCTTGTAACCACAAATAGTGAGAGACACCTGGGAGTAATTATAATAATCAACAAACTAACTTTTAGCGAACACACCCAAGAGGTGGTGGGTAAGGGAAATAGAATGCTGAGTTGTATTTACAAACATCTTGAAAGCAGGGACAGAAGAGTTATAATGCCTCTGTATGGTGCACTGGTTAGGCCCCACCTTGAGTACTGTGCCCAGTACTGGGCACCACACACATCACAGGATAGCTCATTGTTGGAATGGGTGCAATGCAAGGCAACAAAAAGAACAGCCACCATTACACACTTACCATATGCACAAAGATTGAAGGAACTAAACCTATTCTCCCTCGGGTATAGGCATACGAGGGGTGATCTCTGCCTTGTATGCAAAGCATTTAGAAACAGGGATTTATGGGAATGCGTAGGATTACAAAAGAAAAATATAAATAGAGATCTGAGAGCCCACCACTACCAACTTAAGGATGAGATGTGTAAGACCACAAAAAGGGGAACCTGGGTAAACCAATGGGTTGTGTCCATATGGAATGCCCTACCAGACTATCATCAATAGTCCAACGATGAACACTTTTAAGGCAGCACTAGATAACTATTTGGGTAAATAACTAGTCCAATGTAAATTGGCGAGTCTTTTATGGCTGACGCTTTAGGATCCATGACAGTCAGTTGACAAATTATTTGTTGACCGATGTTACAGCGACTCCCTTATGTTGACCGCATTTGCGGTCAGCATGAAGGGAGTCACAGGACAGATTGTTTTCTATGTGGGGCTTCCCCACCCGAACTCCCCATATGGGGGTCTCTGCCCCCCGCACCCCCGCTACTAAAATAATCAACTCCGAGTCGGAATTGTTTCGGGTAGGGGGTGCAATCCCCCTGGAAAGCAGTGGTGGGGTCCCGCATCGACACTACAGTGACCTGGTGCTGTTGTCGCTGTAGTGTCGGTCGCTCTCAAATTGTTGAGGTAGCGTTGGCATACTGACACTTTAGACTCGTAATATTCCTATGAATCTGGCTCAAGCTTGATATCAAACCACACAGTATGATGATCCCTCACACCCTCTAGATCCTCGTCTTATATCTACCCCCCAGTTCATCCTATCCTCCTTCCTGCCTTCTTCCTGTTTCAGACCCAGTCCCTGCTTGTTTTACTGTGTCTCCCATTGCCCTCCCCTCCCTATGCATCCATCTCCCCTCATACTCCCAAGCTCGGCTGCTCCCTACTCCTTATCCTCACCCCTCTATTCTTCAGAACCCATCTCCCGGATTCTTTTTTTTTTATTCCTCCCACCCCTCATTAGTTTCCTGCCTTGTTGTCATCTCTGTATGTTCTGATACTGGGGGGAGGTTGCGTCTGGTCCCTCAGTTGTGTAGGTGTGCTTAACCTCAACTGTGCTGCCTTCCCCCTCACCTAGTGTCAATGTGTGCTAATGTGCTACACAAATCTCTGCACCTACACTTTTGGTGCCACTGCCCTCCTCCTTGGGATATAGATCATCCTGCTTGAACAGCCTCCAACCCATCCAGGTATGGCCCGTTCCCATAAGAACTTAAAACCCTTCTACTCACACCACCCCTTCAGCCATGTATTAAACTGGTGTAACTTAAGCTGCTCCCTAGCATTATAGCATGGCTGCAGTAGTACCTTTGAAAAGGTTACTGCCCCTGCTCTTTCCCTTAGTGTCCTGCCTAGAGTACAGAAGCTCTCCTTAACCTCTTCTATGCTCCTTTTATCCAGATTGTTTGTGCCTATGTGCACCATCATGTCTATCCTCCCCTTCTCATTCCCAGTGAGTTCCACCATCCTGGACCTGAGTCTGGACAGCAAACTGCCTCGTAAGCATCTGGAGTTGGACCCTGTCTGTCCCCCTGTCTTCTGAGTCTCCAATGACTGGTGCCTTTCCTTTGCCTTACCCTCCCTCTGTTGTCGTAAATGGACATTGCCCCCTTTCTGTTGTGCTAGTCCCCACCACCTCAGTGTGTGAGACTGGGAGACTTCCCTCAAACAGAGGTAGATGTAACCAGCCTCCCTTTCTCTTCTAAGCTTGAGGCAAGTTACTAGTGAGCACTCAAAGGGTTAAGATTGGCCCTGACAGATGCTCTCTAGTGGGATTCAGCTAGGAGACAGGGTGTCTGAAGTTTATGCTCTGTGCTTCCTTTCTTAGCCTATCAGGAGCCTGGACATGAATATTATTGGCTCTGCCCTCCCCTTTATGCTATAAAGAGGGGAGCCGAGCTGAGGAAGGGATGGGACTCGAGCTCAGAGATTCAGATCTTGACAAGTCTGGGCATCCAGTATCAGAGATGGAACACAGGAAGAGTTAACAGAGGGAGTCCAGTCTCTTCTTGCCCCTCCTGGGGTGGGAAGGGCCCTCCTGAGAACAACAGAGGAGAAAGGACCTGGAATAATGCTGTCCCAAGGGGAAGATCCACCCACTGACCTGATTGGGACAAGGGAGTAATGGTGGTCTTCCTCTCAAAGGAGGTTGCCGGGATCCTTGGGATCCACTACAGCAGAGGTATGCAAGTGAGAGAACAATTTATAAGTTAATCTTCATGGAAGTGCTCCAGAAAAGAAGGTGGTATCTTAAAATGTCATGAGTCACCCCTAGGTAAAATGTACTGGAATGGCAAATGGTATTGGTTTGTCAGGATAAGGGCATGGCAAAAATTGGGGTCTGACGGTGGTTGGGCCTGACGAGGGTGTCTGTTGCATTGGGTTACTAGACTCATCAATGTGATATCATAAAGGAGACACACGCAGCGGGACCGACTATATCAGAAAATATAGGAGTATACCATAGTCTGGTTGCTAATCTGTTAATGGGTAACGCTACACTTCAGCATGTGCTTTCATAAACAAGATGTTTCAGTTGTTACAATTCACTAAAGAATACATTTTTTCATTTTGAATGTTCCTTTCCAAGATTTACAGCTTGTCTTTGTAGTCCATTTAAAAAGTCTGTACAGAAAACATTTGAAGACATTTGCCTCTCCCCCGTTAACCTCACAGTGCCTTTGCTTATGGCATCATAGTGCTCACCATGACAACAGACTGTGATGTCACAAACAGCAGTTGTGTGGTTAGAAAGGAAGAGTCAGATACATTTTGAAAGACTCAGTGGAATAATTGCTGCATTATCTACAATAACAGGGAAGAGTAAAAACAACAAATGACTAGAAAACAATAAAACAAAACATAATCGGTGTATATTTAGTATTTGTAAGCTTTTTATTATAATAGAGAGTCGTTCTTTAAGATGCCACTAGCTGGTACAGAGCCATGCATAGGTATAATTGACCCCAGGGTAGTGTCTTACCCTGCCTGGGAGAAGTGCTAGCGTGCATTTGGTCCTGTGGGTAACCATGCCCAAGAGATCCTGCATGGGAGATAAGGTTTCTAAAAAATGTAACTGCAGTATCTGTGCAGTAGAGCCTAATCAATTCATGGGGTGAAAGTCATTGTGTGATTACAGCAGCATGATGTCATAACTGAGACCATGAAGTGATTGGCGAGGGTGATGCCCTTTGAAACTGTGTACCACTGGAGACAGCTAATAAACATGTAACCTACTTGACCCTCGCTCCTGGCATGGACAGCAGTTCTGTGAGTTGTCTCTGGTTAATGGTGTCCATGTGTGTGTAAGTTGTCCCTGGTCTCCATCTGTCCAGAACCATGATGGCACTGTGAGTTAGAGGCACAAGCACTCAGGCTGAAACACCTCAGGCTCTCCCTGATGTCCCTAGACACAGGGAGGGTATTGGGGGTGGTTACACAGAGATACCTGTTGAAAGTATGCACACCATGTTCCATTTGCTTCCCACCACAATTCCTCTTTGTCCCCCCCCCCACTATGCTCTACCTCTACAGGCTTGAGTTGTCATCTGTGGTGGTTAAGACTGTATTGGCTTACTGGCTCTGACTTCCAAGCAACATATTTCAACTCATGTCACTTTGAGCCCTGTTCTTAGGGCTTGGAACCTCCTACAGTTGAGAAAATTGCCATTTTCCCAGATCCCCCTTGTGGCCATACCCTAGAATGGGCTTTAGGGTGTTTCCTTAAATATTTATTTGTTGCCAGATAGCCTCAGTTATACACAACACGGCCACAGCCCAAGATGGTTATAGGCCAGATACTACCTCCCCCATTGTATAGTATAGTCTGGATTGGTCATACCTTCCTCTATCAAAATCCTGATGGTGATTGAGTAGAATACTCTGCAGAACTGCGGACTCTTTGTGGATGTCCCAGCAGATATTTCCTCCTCCTCATTCTTGTCATCATCCTTCTCAAGTTTACTCATGTAAGGAGTTGCTTTTACCCAAGGGATTTAAATATACTACTTACTCACCCTGCTGGATAAAATGTCCTATCTGCTTTGGTCAGATTCCTCCCAAATCTGCCAGCTCTTAGCAGCCCCCAAGTGGGTGCAGGAGTATTTAGTAGCCTTCACCATGGTTCGAGTGTCCTCTATCATCCTGCAGGCTCTGGGGCTTTCCTGGTTTCTCTCCTGCAGTCCACTGCAGACACCAGCATGCAAGGGCATCAAATGTGTGCACACAGTTGTGTGCCGCTGCATAACACATAGCCGGTATCTGCCCTACTCACTTGTGAGGTCCCTGCTGCACTACCATCTGTGGTCACTGAGGTGGTAGCGGGGGCTTCAACCCTCCCTTTCCTAGGGATGACAGTGTCCTGTGAGACAGTACCTCCCTCCCTTGCTGTCCCTCTGATGACTCGGACTCATTCCTGAACCCAGTGCACTGGCGTCACGAGTGGTAGACCTACTGTTTTGCTCTCAGGCCAGCTGTGTTTGGACATTTGCATAGATGAGTCTATAATAACCTACATGTCTCTCTCCTGCTCCACCATATTCACTACTGTGCCATTTAATTTGTAAACCCATGTTCTGTTTCTGGCTCCTAGGTGCATTACTTTGCAAATTACACTATGAATTTGCTTTGGTTAATATAATGTTTAGAAAAGATTTACAGTGGTCTGTGTTACAGGCAATAAAAAATGATGTACATTAATACAGATGAGTGATCAAACTAACAATACGTTATTACTATGTAATGCAGGAGTCATTTCTGAGATCTGCTGATTGCAGTAAAGGACTTCTCCTCTGTGGGACAGCTCAAGGGGGAACCTGTAATATTACTATATCAAGCACTTTTATTAAAGCAGGCTCGTGAATCTCCAGCATAGTTAGTCGTCATGTGGTGTGGGGGAGGAAGGAAACTGCGGGGCAGCAACCCACCCACGGGGGGGGGGTTGTCAATTGAGACAGCCTCTATGAGCCTTGAATCTGAAGTTGGGATACTCTGGATATTCAGTCAGTGTGTGAAGGGGCATGGGACCCTTTCCCAAGCTTGGGATAATATTGTGGACCATGCCACGCTTACTCCAAGTCAAGGTACCAAGCATGGGTCTTGGACCATAGAATGTAAGAGCCAGCCATTCCAGCTGGATGAATGACTTCCTGATTGTCTGTTCAGTGAGTAAGTGAGTTTCTCCATGAGGTATATTTGTCTAACTATTTGGTGCCAGGTTAAGATATCTGGGGCTGGGGGAGTCAGCCAGTGCTTGATAATGACTTTCTTGGCTGCAGTGATGAAGATACCAAGCAAGTATCTGGTGGTCCTGTCTTGGGATCTGGAGGGTATTGCAAAAGTAAGTACAATTCTGCTGTTAGGTGTAGCGGTCTACCACACAGTTTGGTTAACTCGAGGTTAAGGTCCTGAAAGAAGGAGGGTAATGCAGGGCATGTTAATATGATATGGTGGTGAGCCACTATGGGTTCACCACAGTTTCACTGGCAGGCTGCAGAATGGGATGGCAGGTAGTGGACTGTAATTACTGGGGTTCTGAAGTATCTACTGTAATTAGCTGTTTCCAGCTGTACTTCCTCCAGGCATGGGAACTGGTAGCCTTGGAGGAAGCAAGGCACACTTTCTGTCAGGTCTCTAGGGGAATTGGGGTTTCCAGTTCCACATCCCATTTGTACTTAGTATTCAAAGTGGTGTTTCCCACGGTGAGCTGCAGGGCATTATGGATATGTGAGACCACATGTGGGGTGGGTCCAGATTTAAGAAATGAAAGGTAATAACTAATGATTTCCATGTGGGTGGCCGGGGCATAGAGTGGATGCAGTGGCGAAGCTGGAGAAATCTGAAGTGTTCTTGTTGCCTGACCCCAATGGTATTTTGAAATTCAATGAGAGGACACCCACTTCCAAGATCAGCTGTGAAAGGTATTGGATGGAGTATCTACTCCAGTTTTGGTGTCCAGTGTTCAGGAGTACAGGAGGGGCATTCTCCAATAGGTCTATTAGGCACAGTAGCTTGACAAAAGGATTAAGGTAGTAGGTCTTCTTATGGAGCCCCATGTGTAGGTCTGGTGGTGCAGCCAGGGATTGTCTATAGTGTGGGCCTCAGGTGGAGGCACAGTATGATACAAACCCCTAATATGGTCTAGGTTTTGGCAGAACTCCCTCTCCAGTTCCAACCATGCATTGGAGGTGGAACCGAGGTGCCTGTATAGTAGGAACCAAATTTGGGCCACCCAGTGATAAAGGCATAAATTAGGTAGTGATAACCCTTAGGAGAAATTAGGGAGGAACAGAATTTCCAGTTTAATCCTCAGCTTCTGACTTGCCTGGATGAAGTGGGAGATCTCTCTATTCTAATGCACCCAGCTCATTTCTGGGATGTGCAGGGGCACATTTTGAAGAAGTAAAGTGCATTTGGGAGGGTCACCATCTGGACTACCTCAATTCTATATGTTTGAATCAGAGGTAATGTCCCACAGTACGCCAAGTCTGGAGACATTTGTTGTGTAAAGGGGAGGTATTTATCCATTATATGCTGCTGTTATGGAGTTGGAGGCATGGATGCCTAAGTACTTCAGTTTGTGTTAAATTACCACTGAAACAGGAAGCAGTGCCTAATCCCTGAGGATGGGGAGTAATGAAAACAGGTGGTCTTCATCTTAGCCATATTAATACAGAATCTGACACTGAACCAAATGTTTGCAACAGGACAAAGACTTCTGGGAGAGCCTCCTCTTGGTTGGAGAGGTAGAGCAGCATGCCCCCCCGCATACAGTGCTATGTGATGGTCATCTGCCACCACTCGAATAACTTAGAACGGGTCAGATTCTTTTATGGCTTGGGCCAAGGGCTCAATATATGCTGCAAATAATAGCAGGGACAGTGGGCAGCCTTGTCAGGTACCCCTACCCAGTGGGAAGTCCAGTGAGTGGTATCCGTTAATCTTTACACATGCCTGGGGGGGAGTCATAGATGTTTTGCAGCAATTGGGTAAAGGAGGCCATGAGTTCCATCCACCCCAGCACCATATACAGAAATGGCCAGGACACCCAGTTGAAAACCTTTTTGGCATCAGGGCTATGAGGAGAGAGGGGGTGGACATTCGCTGCATCTGGTGTACCAAGTGCAGTATGCAATGGGTGCTGTCATTTGTAGCGTGTGCACAAGCAAATCCTGCCTGATCTCTTCCAATCATGGCCAGGAGAATCTTATTGAGATGTTTTGCCAGAAAAGACATGAGAATTTTATAGTTGCAGTCGATATTTAATATCGAAATAGGATGGCATGAAGCTTGTGTTTACTGTAAATCCAACAATCCATTTACATAAAAGATGTGAAGTCCATTCAGTTTGCTCCTAAGTTGCTAACTGTAGCCCCACTGGCCTTCTGCCTTACGGATCTACTGTTACTTTATGCCGGCCCCACCTCCCCTTTCAGAGTCACCAGACCTCTGAATCAGTCCCACCAAACCCTGAAACCAGTCACAGTCCCCACTTTCACTACCCCCTTCAGCAACCTATTCCACTAATCCACCATCCTCTCCATGATGAAGAACTTCCTTATGCCCTATTTAAACCTACTGCCCACCAGGTTCCAGTCATATCCTCTTGATACCACATTTCCTTGAATATTGAGCAGGTCTTCACTGTTCCCTTTATTTATACCCCTCAGAAACTTGTACGTCTCCATTACCCATCTTGCTTCTGGCCTCCAGTGAGTACATGTTGAGGTGTGCCAGCCTCTTCTCATATGTCTGGCCCTGCTGCCCCTGAATCATCCTGGTGGCCCTCCATTGCACCATCTGCTGCCTGTCCCTGTCTGTCTGCAGTGTGGGTCCCCAGAACTGGGCACAGAACTCATGATGCTACCTCACCAGGGTCCTGTACAGGGGCAGAATCACCTCACTCCTCCTGCTGTCCAAGCCCCTAGCTATAAATCCCATCATCTTATTCACCTTTCTGCATGTCCTGCTCCACTGTCCAGAAACTTTGAGATTGTCACTGATAATGACCCCAAGATCTCTTTACTCTGTTGCTTCTGCAATCCTCTCTTCTTATCCAGTACAGTGTATAACCAATATGTATGTGTAAGATATTAATGTACACGTGTATTGTCTTATTTATGCACTTTACATTCACTGCACTATCCTTCCACCCAGGGCACTTGTGGAAACAAGATGTTGCCATTGCTTGGAAGGGAGGCAGCAGAGGTTAGTGGTAAATGAAGTGAGATCTCAGGAGGGGTAGATCACCAGTGGAGTGTCACAGGGATCAGTGCTGGGTCCATTCCATTCCAATATGTTCATCAGTGACATAGAAAGAATACAGGGCAAGATGTGTCTCTTCACAGATGACACTAACCTCTGTGCTAGGGTATACAGCAATTAGGGGGTAAGGGAGATGAAGAGTGACCTGCAAAGGCTGGAGAGATGGTCCAAGGTTTGGAACCACAGAATGGGGTTTGGATGGAAGGAGTTAAACTGGACACCGCTTCTGAGAAAATGGACCTGGGAGTCATCATAAGTGACTCTTAATCTAGACAATGTAACAAGGTCTACTGTAAGGCAAACAGGATGCTGGGGTGTACTGGGAAGAGTTTTGACAGCAGAAGCTCTACAATGGTCTGGTAACTGTATGTGCACCTTAATTTAGTGATTGTATTGTATAATGCCTGGATCACTATGTTCTGTTCCTGGTTAACTTTACACCTTTGTAAGGTAAATTGTTTGCACCAGATATTGTATTTGTGTTTTATGCTATGCCACCATGCCTTCCTGCAACCTTGTAATTTCTCTGTTATTGTATTTATTTATTAATCATCTAGTTTTGGGTTACCAGGTAAGTACACTAGGCAATGGAGTCCTGACTGTTTTCAAGAATGACCTGGGATGAACAGAGCTAATAACAAGAATGCATTGGTGCAAAAAAAAGAGACAAAATCAAAAACAGTCACTTCACAGTTGTAGGAGCAAATAGTCACTCTGTGACATGTCAGTTATTGCTATGATATGGTTGTCTTTATTGCCTTGCTTTATAACTCTCCTGGGTTGTACCTGAAAACAGGCATTGTAATTTTCTAAAAACATAACAAAATGGTAATATTAAATGCATGCTGAAAATAGAAAATAGGTTTATAATGGATGTTTCGACCATAGGCCTTCTTCAGAAATTATCTGAGAGAGGAAAAGCAAAGTTTTTTTCTCTTTTAGATAATTCCTGAAGGAGATCTATGGTCAAAACATTGATTCCAACTGTATTTTCTACTTTCAGCGTGCATTTAATGATATCATTTTTTGTTTTCAGACCACATGCAGACACTGTACCATTTTTTTGTGTCTTTATAATTATCCAGTGTACTTACCTTGGTCAATAAAGACAAAATAAATAGATCACTGTGAGACCACACCTAGAGTACTGTGCCCTTTTCTGGAGTCCTCACCTAATGAAAGACAAAGCCAGGCTGAAGACGATGCAGCATAGGTAACCAGACTGATTCAGGGCCAGCAGGGCAGATCCTATGAGGATCGGTTTAGGGCACTGAACATGTGCTTGCTTGTAGCCAGATGAGACAGGATGGATATGATAGAGACCTTCAAGTTCCTGAAAGAAACAAACAAGATAAACAAGCAGAAACTATTCAATAACAGTAGTGAATCTAGAACATGAGTTCACGAGTGGAAGCTGGAGGAGGGGAGGTTCAGGAGGGCCATACAGACATACGATTGAGGCAGCAGAAAAAGGCCTTGTGGCCAATCATGTCTGCTCAAGATTGCAGACCCCTCAGTATCTATGGAGAGATCTTCCCCCCCTTATCCACTCCTCCCTCCCTCCCCACCAATGCCCCCCTTCCCCCTGTGCTCCCCGCCACATGTAACTTTCCCCTTTACTCTGTCATAGAATTATAGAAATTTTAAGGCAGAAAAGGACCCTTCCGCCCATCTAGTCTGCCCACCCTTTCCTTTCACATACCCTCTCCCACCACCCCCAATACTCTGTCCCATATGCCTGTTCGATGCCCTGTTAAATTCCTCCACCGTCTCAGCACCCACTATTCTGTCTGGCAGTATGTTCCAGGGCTCTGCCACCCACTCTGTGAAGAAGCACCCCCTCACATTTCCCTTGAACCTATTTCCTTGCGATCTGAGGCTGTATCCTCTAGTTCTGGCTCCCTCCTTCCTCCTCAGCTGACCCTCTTCACCTACTTCTTTGAGATCTTTACATATTTAAAGGTTTCAATCATATGTCCCCCCTTTCCCTCCTTGTTTCCAGTGTGTACAGATTCAGCTCCTTACACCTCTGCTTTTATGTCTTCCCCGTATATCCTGCAGTGTCTTTGTTGCCCTTCTCTGAACCTTCTCCAGTGCATCTATATCCTTGCGGAGGTGTGGTCTCCGGAACTGAACCCCTTACTCTAACTGTGGCCTCACCATGACTCTGTAGAGGGGCATTATAACCTCCCTCCTTCTGCTAGTAATGCCCCTGCCTATGCATGCTAGCATTCCATTGGCCCTTCCTGCTGCCCTACTACATTGGAAACCTACCTTAAGGTTTGAGGAGACTATGATCTCCAGATCCCTTTCCTGTTCTGATTCTTTTACCCCGGCGTGTACCCACTTGCATGTTTTTCCTCCCTAGGTGCAACACAGCGCACTTCTTGGCATTAAACCTCAGCTGTCAATTCCTGGCCCACCCTAGCATCCTGAGGTCCCTTCTCATGTCTTGCACCCCCTCCAGGGCGTCCACTCTATTGCAGATTTTTGTATCATCGGCAAATAGGCACACCCTCCCTCTCAAACCCTCTGCAATATCACTGATGTAGATGTTGAAGAGGAGCAGACCCAAAACTGACCCCTGTGTCACTCCATTCTTCACCCTTACAATCTCGTAGTACACCCCGTTAAGCACTACCCTCTGAGTTACCCCTACTAGCCATGCCTCCACCCAGCCTGCTATTTTCCCTCCCAACCCCATGCTTTCCATCTTGCTCACCAACCTCTTATGAGCGACAGTATTGAAAGCCTGGCTGAAGTCCAGATAGACCATGTGCACTGCCTCTCCCTGGTCAATTACCTGAATCACCCAATCAAAGAACTTAATTAGGTTGTTCTGGCATGATTTCCCCTTGCAAGCCACACTCCTCCAGGTAATTCACCACCCTCTCCTTGATTAATGCCTCCATTACTTTCCCCACCACAGACACGAGGCTGACTGGGTGGTAGTTCTCCTTCAGCTTCTAGCTACCTTCCTTGTGCAAGAGCATTACGTCAGCCCTCCTCCGGTCCTCCAGCACCCTCCCTGTATCCAGGGACAGGTTGAAGAGCCTTGTCAAGGGTGCAGCCAGCTCCTCCCGCAATTCCTTGATCACTCTGAGTTGCAACACATCAGGCCCCATTGTCTTGTCCACTCTTAGTCTATCCAGTTCAGCCCTGACCCTATCTACAGTGAATGGGCTCTGATCCACCCATTTGCCCTCCTTCCCCTTAGGTGCTAGCATTGGACCCCTGCCTTCCACCTCCTCTGTGAACACTGAGCTAAAATACTCATTTAGTGCCTCTGCCTTTTTGTAGTCCTGCTCCAAGTTTATCCCTCCTTTCCCCCTCAGTGTAGCAACCCCTGCCCTGCTCTTCTCCTCTCCCTCACATATCTATAAAATGTTTTAACCCCCTCCTGGCCCTTTTGGCTATTTTTCTCCTCAGTGGCTGCTTTCACCCTTCTGATCTCCCTCCCTCCCTCCCTGCCAGACTCCTCTTCTCCTATACTCCTCCTATCCTCCTTTCTAAGTGTCATCTTACATTTTCTGAAAGCCCTCCTCCTTTCCCTGACTGTTCCCGCCACCTCCCTAGTGAACCAGAGTGGTCTCCTATCCCTCTTGCTGTTCCTGACCGTTTTTATGCACATTTCTGCCGCTTCCTGAACGCCTCCACTGATAGCTTCCCAGAGTTCCTCCACTGCCCTGATCTGTCCCATTCTGTCTTGAAACTGTTCATAATCTTCAATGAGACAACTTACTCTGGCAACTTTCATTCCATTTCCTCCCCGACCCTCTCAGTCAAAAAGTGCCTCCTCATGTCCCTCTTGAATCTTCCCCCCACCAGCTTGAGGCAGTGCCCCCTAGTGGTCCTGTTCCCACTAATATTAAAGAGGCCCTGAGAGCTCACTCTGTTGAAACCTTTAAGGTACTTGAAGGTTTCAATCATGTCACCCCTCTCCATTCTATCCTGCAGGGAGTACATGTGGAGATCTCAGTCTCTCCTCGTATCATCTGCCTTGCTGTCTCTGCATCATCTTAGCTGCCCTGCTCTAGACTGTTTGCAGCAGATTGATGTATTTTGTTTAGGTAAGTGCGCCAATACTGACACTGTATTCAACATGGGGCCGAACCAGCGATCTTTGCAGTGGCAGAATGATACTTTCCTAGTGGTTATACCCCCGGCTAGATAGCCCAGCATCTGATTCACTTCGGCTGGTGCTCTGCTGCGGTGTGCTGAGGGCTTTAGGTCACTCATGATGATCACAACCAAGTCCTTTTCCTCTTCTGACTTGGTAACTTGCACACCTCCCAGGCAGTAGTGTGTCCAGTTTTGGAGACCACATCACAGGAAGGACATAGACAGGGTAGAGGCTGTCTAGAGGACGGCAACTAAAATGATGCAGGGGCTGCATGGGAAGTCTTATAAGGAAAGACTGAGTGATTTCAACATGTGCACCCTAGAAGAGAGGAGGGAGAGGGGAGACATGACAGAGACCTGTAAATACCTCATGGAGGTGAATAAGGAACAGGTGAGGAGTATTTTTCAGACGAGAAGGTGCACAAGAACAAGGGAGCATGCAATGACACTGGAAGGGGGGAATTCAGGAGGGACATGAGGAAGTGCTCCTTAACTGAAAGGGTGGTGGATAACTGGAACAGTCTTTCAGCAGAAGTAATGGGGGCAAAAATAGTGGTGGGCTTCAAGCATGCATAGGATAGGCACAAGGGACTCCTGGTAGGGAAGCGAGGGGGAGGCAGCTGGAAACCAGGTAGGGTCTGTAGTGACAATATAGGCAGGGAAAAATGGGCAAACTTGGTGGGCAAGTGGCCCTTATCTGCCAACAAACTCTATGTTTCTATGTTTCTGTGAAAGTGGAAAGGGTATGGGACTGGACAGGATACACCCAAGGGTACTAAAGAAACTCAGGGTGGTGCTAGCTGCCCCACTGATGGACTTATTTAACAGCTTACTGGAAACAGAGGTGGTTCCAGAGAGCTCAAGGAGAGCAGACATGGCCCCTCTCTGTAAGAACAGCGGCAGGGAGGAGGCTAGCAACTATAGGCCGGTCAGTCTCACATCAGTGGTGGCGAAATGAATGGATACCCTGTTAGAGGATAGGTTGGTAGAGTATCTTGAATCCAGTGAGTTACAATACCAAAGGCAGCATGGATTCATGAGGGAGTTCATGCCAGATAAATCTGATTGATATCTTCGATTGGATGACCAGGGAACTGGATCAGGGGAGGGCTGTGGATGTAGCCCATCTGGGCTTTCGCAAGACCTTCATCACTGTACCGCACAGGAGACTGATAAGGAAATTGAGCAACCTAGGAATGAGATCCAAAGTGGTGAACTGGGTAAGGAACCGGTTGATGGATAGGCAGTAGTGGTTAACAGCACTTAATCTAATGAGAGGAGAGTGAGCAGTGGGGTGCTGCAGGGCTCAGTACTGGGACCGGTCCTCTTCAATGTCTTCATAAGTGACATTGCAGAAGAACTGGAAGGGAAGGTATGCTTTCTTGCAGGTTACACCATCATTGGTAATAGGGTGGACACTCGGGTGGGGTGGGGTGGATGTGTAGGGAATGTGGAGGGACCTTGAGAAACTCGAGGAGTGGTCAAGAGCATGGCAGATGGGGTTTAAATGGCAAAATGTGCAAAATCGTGCACCTAGGGCACAGGAACCAAGGAGATGAGTATAGGATGGGGGAATTACTGACAATCACTAAGCATAAAAAAGGACCCTGGGGTTATCATATCTGATGACCTCAATGTGGCAGGGCAGTGTGACAGAGCAGAAGGTAGTAAGTAAATAAATCTTTATTTGTATAGCGCCTTTCCAAACCAAGGTGCTTTACAGTTAAAATACAATGCAAACAAAGTGAATAATAATAAAACATAACATATGCATTAATTTACTTAAAATTCTTCTGGGAAGGCTAAATTAAAAATATGTGTTTTAAAATCAGAGTTGAATCTCTCAACGGTCAGGCATTCTCCTAACTGACGAGGTAGAGAATTCCATAGGGTAGGGGCCACAAAAGAAAAAGCACGGGCACCGGATGTTTTTAAACAAACCCTGGGAATCTCTAGCAATCCCTCGTCGGAGAGGGTGGAAGGGGCAGTAGGGAGTCAGGAGATCTTATTTATTTATTTATTTTATTTATGTATTTAAGCGTTTAACCAGGAAGGCATGCTAAGCAGGCTACTGCTCGATTCCAGATGTGTCCTTGGGGAGGGGGAACAATAGACAACAGTTGAAGACAGCGTGATACAAGTGGATACATAGTGGGAAATCACTAACATATGGTCCTGGTAGCTATACAGAGTAGAATAGACAACAGTTAAGACAGCATAATACAAGTAGTTACATGGTGGGGAACTCTAACTACTGGTTCTGGAAAAGACAAAGAGAAGCGAGAGAACAAAAGTTACAGGTACAGATTAAGTGCAGTACGAAATGCGGACATAATCAGTCATTTCACCCGGTGAACTGAGACACAGTCTAGACACATGGGCAAGCAGGGGCGAAATGAGCTTGGAGCAAGGAGTTAAGGTGTGTGTGTGTGGGGGGGTGGAGTAGAAGTGATGAATGTTTGCTGGGAGGGAGTTCCACAATGTTGGTATGCGGTAGCTGAATGCTAATTGACCGGCAGTAGTGGACCTATGTGGGACAGCTAGGGACCAAGAGTCCAGGTTTCTGAAGGAGTAGTATGCTAGTATGCTAGTGTGCTGGGGTTGCCTAGGGCATCGGTGAGGTAGGAGGGGAGTTGCTGGGACCAAAACTTGGCTGGGATTTTGGCACAGTTGAACTGTCTACGATCATCTAGAGAGGGCAGGTTCATAGATTGGTATAAGGCACAGTGGTGTGTGGAGTAAGGACAGTTCAGGACAAAGTGACAGAAAGAATGGAAAAGAGGGTCCAGTCTGGCTAAGGTGGACTTAGGGGCGGCACTGTAGACTACGACCCCATAGTTGAAGACAGGGAGGATCATTTTCTGCACAATATCCTTCCGGACAGGTACAGGGATGCTGTCACAATTCCAGTAAAGTGCTCCAAGCCTGGGGTGCAGCTTCCTGAGTAAGGAGTCAATGTGTATGGAAAAGTTGAGGTGCTGGTCAAGCCAGACACCGAGGTATCTGAAGGAGGTACAGGCCTCCAGGGGTGTTCCTTTCACAGTATGGAATGTAATCGGGAAGGGTAGCCTAGAAAGTCTCTGCCTTGTCCCAAAGGTTACTGAGACAGTTTTCTTGGCATTGAAGAGGAGGTGAAATTGAACAAAGCCAGTGCTGGACTATGATAAAAGTCCTGCTGCAGACTGGACAAGACCTCTGAGGTCAAGGAGCGAGATGCATACAGCACAGTGTCGTCCACATACATGTGGATTGAGGTATGTTTGCAGGCAGAGGGCAGGTCGTTCAGAAAGATCGAGAACAGGAGAGGACCTAGGACAGAACCTTGTGGTACTCCTGTGGTGACTGGGAGAGGTGCCGAGGTGTAAGAGCTGATCTGGACAGATTGGGACCTGCCAGCAAGGTATGAGTGGAACCAGGATGTGGCCCAACTGGATAGACCGGAGTTGGCAAGTTTGGCCAGGAGTAGAGAGTGGGAGACTGTGTCAAATGCCTTGGCCAGGTTGATGAAGATGGCAGCCGTGATGTGGCCAGCATCCATCCCAGTGAGGATGGAGTCAGTAATGGAGTGGGATTTCCTAAAGCTGGACTGGAAGGGGGAGAAAAAGGAGGAGGAATCCAGAAAGGGTGATAGGTGAGAGAGTACCAGGCACTTCTGTAATTTTGCCAGGATCGGTAGGAGGGAGATGGGCCGGTAGTTGTTTGGGTTTGAGGCATCACCACCCTTGTGAAGCGGGATTACGGTTGCATGTTTCCATTCAGAGGGGACTTCAGCACGGGAGAAAGATAGGTTAAAAAGGGAGGCCAGGGGTCTGGCTATGGCAGGGGCCGATAGGTGGAGCATTCTGGAGTCCAATCCGGTGGGGCATTTGCCTTGATTTGGATTAAGGGCAACCAGCGCATTATATACCTCATCAGGGGTGACCTCCAGGAGAAGGAGAAGGAGTGAGCTGGGGGAGTGCCACTAGCTGGGGTGGTGGGGGTGGGGTACTGAGCAGGGTGTGGTGCGGACAGGGGAGTAGCATGGCTGTTTGTGAAGTGAGAGTAAAACAGTGTGACCACTGCTGGGGGGTCAGTGATGGTGAGTCCACCTACCTGCAGGGAAGGAGTTGAGGGCTGCGATGGAGGGCTGAGAAGCCATTTGACCACTTTCCAGAATTTGGACAGGAGATGGGAGGTGGAGTTGAATGTGCCTTTGAAATAGTTAGCTTTTGCTTGGTGGATTTTCCTAGTACTAGCATTGTGAAACTCACAGTAATGCTGGAGGCCAGCTAGATAACTGGAAGTCTTAAAGGTTTTCCAGGCCTTGTCTTTGATTCTGAGGAGGGCAAGGATTTCGGGTGAGATCCATAGGAGGTGAGTACCTCTGACCCTGGTTCTGCTGAGGGGGGTGTAACGGTCCCAGAAGGTGGTGAACTTGGATTTAAAGCTGAGCAGGGCCTCATCTATAGAGGAGGACTGACTAATGCACGACCAGTCTGAATTGTCCTAATCATTTAGTAGTGCGGGGAGGTCCAGAGATTTGAAGGATCTGGTCATAATGATTCTGGGAGGGGGAGCTTTTGGTCTGAAGATTTTGTGTACAGAGTAGATTCCATGGTGGTCACTAAGGGCATCCTGTATGAGGCCTGAGGCTAGGATTCTGTGGGGGTGTGAGGTGATGGACCAATCTAGGAGAGTGTGATTCTCTGTTTTGGGGTTTAATCGAGTGGGCTCCGAGATTAGTTGAGTTAAGTTTAAGGCTGCCACCTTTTCCCAAAGCTTGGAATTAACCCCACAGAGCCAGTTCAGATTAAAATTCCCAAGTATGTGGAGTTCACCTCCAGCTGCCAGGGAGTTTAGTGTGTCCAGGTGATCCAGTATTGCAGGTGAGT
Organism: Neoceratodus forsteri; assembly: GCA_016271365.2. Taxonomy (NCBI): domain Eukaryota; kingdom Metazoa; phylum Chordata; order Ceratodontiformes; family Ceratodontidae; genus Neoceratodus; species Neoceratodus forsteri. The sequence goes on from CM057456.1 coordinate 1,394,892,641, forward strand.
TGGTGTCAGGAGCGCAGTAGGTACCCGCTATGTAAACTGGAATTGAACGAGGGATGGAGAGTTTTACCATTAGGGTGTTAATGGACTCGGAAGGCAGGGATAGGGCAACCGGAGAAAACTGGATGGTAGAGGAGATGTACATAGCTAAGCCACCCCAACTTGCAGGTAGCCGGATCCCTGTTCATGTAGGGCTTTAAAGGTCAGCAAGATGACCTTAAAGGTGATCCGCCACTGAACAGGCAGCCAGTGCAGTCCACGCAGCACAGGCATAATATGACTGGCCCTAGATGTACCAGTCAAAAGCCTCTCCGCCACGTTCTGCACTAGCTACATGTGGTGGATATCAACCCCAGAAAGCCCTAGGTAGAAGGCTTTGCAGTAGTCAAGGTGAGTGGTGAGGAAGGCATGGACCAATGTTGGCAGGTCATCTGGAGGAACCAGGTGTTTCACCCGGGCCATATTCCTCAGGTGGTAAAGTGAAGATTTGACAACTGCTGACACCTGAGATTTCAGCGTAAGTTCAACATCAAAAATAATGCACAGGTTACGCATCCGGTCTGAGGTAGTGAGCTGGACACCATCAAGCCATAAGCCTGATGCCTGCCCAGCCCTCAAACCCACTCCAGGATGGCCTAGATCCACTACCAACACTTCGGTCTTGTCCGGGTTCAGTCTCAGCCAGCTGGTGCTCATCCAGTCCTTGATCTCGGCAAGACAATTGTTAAACACAGAGACTACATCAACCTGCCTGGGTGGAAAGGACATATACAGTTGAGTATCATCTGCATGGCAGTGAAAACTCAAACCATATCACCTAATGATATCTCCTAATGGTAGTATATACACTGCGAACAACATGGGTGCCAATGTGGAGCCCTGCGGCACCCCTGCAGGACAGGGGAAGGGCGTCAGAGGAATAAATTCCAGTGACCATCCTCTGAGACCTGTCCACGAGGAAAGATTGAAACAATTCAAGGACTATCCCCAGCAGTTCACAAAGAAGCCACAGGCACTCCAATAGCACACCATGGTCCACAGTGTCAAATGCTACAGAGAGAGATCAAGAAGGACATAGATAGTATGAGCCTTCTGATCTCTCACTATTAGGAGGTCATTCAGTACTTGGACAAGTGCAGTCTTGGTGCTATGTCTCTTTCTAAATCCAGACTGGAGGGCATCATAGACATTGTGGGTCACAAGGTGATCATCCAATTGCAGCGCAACCACCTTCTTAATAACCTTACCTATGAAAGGCAGGTTAGAGACAGGCCTGTAGTTAGCTGGATGGTCTGGATCCAAGGATGTTTTTTTTTAGGAGCGGTCGTATGACTGCCTCCTTAAGGGGATCAGAAAAGATACCCCTCTCCAAGGAACTCCAGACAATTTTAGCTTAGAATCGGGCATATAACCATTACACAACCCACTAATAGGGGTGTAGGGCCCTGATCCAAACTACAGCTGGTTAGGTGCAAAGTTTGGATGATCTTCACAATGTCTGTGAATTCTGGCTGGCTAAAGTCCATCCAGACAGACCGAGTGCTCATCACCTCCCACCAACCTCCACAATCCCTCATAGGGAGAGCCGGGCTGATGCCAGACCTGATGTTGGCAACCTTATCTGCAAAGAATAAAGCAAACTCCTCACACTTTGCCTGAGAAAAATCTCTTCCAGGTTTGAGACAGATTGGATTGTGCAACCTGTCAACAGTCCGGAAGAACTGAGCCGGTCAATTTTGTGCAGCAGAAAGCTCCCTGGACAGGAACTCTGCCTTCTTACGGGTGATTTCTGATTGATAGCCATTTATAATGCTCCATTAATTTAAGCCTGTCAACATCCTGGCTGGACCACTGCCATGCTCTCTCCAGCCTTTGACCAACTCTCCTCAACTCCTTCAAGGAACCATCAAACCAAGGGTTCCTTGGGTGAAGAGTGAGTGGTCAAACACGAACAGGAGAAATCATGTCCAGGGCATCTCCCACTGCCTTGTTATAGGCTAGAATGAGATGCCTGGACTCATGCATTCACCTGACAATCTCAATAGATCCATCACCACCGATAGACCTTCTGGGGTAACCCCCCTTAAAGGGCGGTACTGGACCATCTCCATAGGGGCAGGCCCATTGGGGAGGCCCCCTGAAACAGCCTTATGGTATGATGGCCAGACCAACTGACTGGTTCCACCCCCAAATCCGTGATCTCCATCCCCAGGAGAAACACCAGATCCAACGAGTGACCCCCTATATGGGTAGAGGAGGTAACCACCTTGTAAGGCCCAGCATAGTCATTAGCTGGAGGAGATTTTGACCAAATTGCGAGAGTTCATCATCAACTCAGGCATTGAAGTCTCCCAGAATTAACCATCTGGGGCACTCCAGTGCCACGTTGATGATGAAGTCTGCTATCTCCTTCAGGAATTCTCCACCATCATCGGGTGGATGGTAGATGAGGAGTATCCCACACCCTACACCCTCTTCCAGGATACACTGGAAGGATCTGGTGGGCCCCACTGGCACATCCACAAGGCCCAGTTCCATCTTAAATATAATGGCTACACCCCCTTCCCTAAAATCCAACCTCGGTCGGTGTATTACCAAGAACCTGTCCAGAACAGCAGAGGCCAATATAGGGCCTGCATTTTCATCCAGCCAGGTCTCGGTGATGCATGCCAGATCTGCCATTCTAACAAGATCAGCTATAATAGCTGTCTTGTCCTTAACAGATCTGGCATTACATGACACCACTCGAGTAGAATGGGTTGTCAAGGAAGACCTCAGCTCCAGCCCATTAACTATGGAGCCCTTGGATATGGGGACAAGACAGGAAATACCTCTGTCCTGGCTCCATTTTGCCCCAGGGCATCTGCTGGTCCCCACCACCTGCATCCACCCCCCCTTTCCCTTCCCCAACCAAGCCCAGTTCTCCCCTTTCTCCTTCGCCTCCAAACTATCCCTAGGGCTTGACACCTTAAATGGGTCTCCAATGGTAAAGAGGGTCATTCCAAAGGATGCAGGTCACTGTGCCTGGTGGGGGAATACTTCCTGGCTGTCTTTAATCCCTCCCAGCACTAACACAGCAGGAGCAAGTGAAAATCAAACCATCAAACTCACACACTCTTACACAAAAATGTCCAAATCACTGTCACAACAAATACATAATTCCCAACCCACCCCAATTAATAAAGCTGACAATGCAATATCAAATAATAGTAATACACCTACACATTTAACCCCTGAATAAACCTGCACATTTTAACTCCCAAACCATTACAAAATGAATGTAGTGCTAACTTCAGTTGCAACTACGAATTATTTCAAATATTGAAGAAATAAATAACATGAACAAAGCCAAGTCCAAAAATGTTTATGCGAACAGTTTTAGTCCATGGAGCTCCCACCTCCTAGGGCCAAACAGCTGTCCATTAACAGACCTAAAGGACTCTCACTCCGAAAGGTCCAACAGAATAAAAATGAAGTAGAGACTACAGAGAAATTTAAACCTCAATCTCTCTATAATCCCAAACTCACAATTGCTAAAAAGCACAGTGCCGGTGTTCAGTTTTCCATGGGCTCTCACCACCACGTAGAAACCAAATACCGTTAGGGCCAGTGGAATACTGGGATGCATAGAGAGAAAGAGGTTCCAAGCAGGAGGAGGGAGGTGGTACTGCCATGAATTGCTTGCTGGTGAGACCCCTCTTGGAGTTTTGTGTCCAGTTCTGGAGGCTGCACCTCAGAAAGAACATAAATGGGGTGGAGACAGTCCAGAGCAGGGCAACCGAAGTGGTGCAGGAGTTGCATTAAAAGCCCTATGAAGAGAGACTGCAGTATCTCAACATGTACACCTTGTAAGAGAGGAGAGCGAGAGGGGATATGACAGAGACTAAAAAGTACCTCACGGGGGTGAACAGGGTGCAGGAGGGGAGTCTCCTTCAAGTAAAAAAGAGCACCAGGACCAGAGGGCATGTGATGAAGCTGGGGGGGGGGGGGAGTCTAAGAGGGATGTAAGGAAGTACTGTTTCACTGAAAGTGTGGTGGATGCCTGGAACAGACTGCCAGCAGAAGTGGGGTAGGTGACCACAGTGGGACACTTCAAGCTGTTTGGGATAGACATAGGGGAATATTCATAAATAGGCAGACTAGAGTGAGAGTTGCCAAAGACCAGTGAGGGTCTGCAGAGACAGAACAGGCGGGACCATCTGGGAAGACTGGGTGGGCCAAGCAATTATTTTCTGCCAATAAATTCTATGTTTCTTTAGAAAATGGGCTTTTTATTTCCTGGGCTTTGATTGGCTGCCTCCTATGACGGGGGGTACATTAACTTTCAGTAGATGCCCAGGAAATAAAAAGTACCAGCCCAATTGCCCCTTCACCCACTCAGGTATCTTTGTGCCACATTCCATTTCAGAACTAAATGGCAGCCATTTCTTTCCCCTACCTTAGCGAGTGATGCCCCACAGTAACGAACCATTGTCCAAAACATATTTTGTGCTTAACATGCCATGCTACCCACAGAAATCGCTTTGGTAACTTAAATGAACACAGTTAATGAAAGAAATCTCTTTCTTCCCCTTGTAAGCCTACAGTTGCAATCGTCCATGACAACCGGCAGTCTTCCACGTCTCCCCGTTTGCCCTGCCCTTTCAACTCCTCAAAAACAACCACCAAAGAAACCGAATACATTACAAAATAGTTCTTTTTTTTTTTCTTTACAGAAAACCACCAGCATACTCACGGCTGTTTGATACACTGGCAGTCTTACGCTTCTACCTGTTTGCCCTGCCCTTTCACCTCCCCAGAAACAGCCGCAAAAGAAGCCGGATTAAGTACATAAAGAAATCTCTTTTTTTTTCATGAAAGCCACCAGCATAGTTACGGCTCTTCAAGACTCAGCATTCTGCCCTGCCCTTTTCCCTGTTGCCAAATGACCACAAAACAAAGCAGATTCAAACTTTGGGAACAATATAATAATAACCTACTATTTCGCCGATTCCATTCCTGCCTGCATGAAGACCTCCTTCCCAGTCCCAGTACAGTCCACACACTGTCAGTAAATGGGAAGAATTACAGCACGCTCTGTGTGTGTGGGGGGGAGGGCAGGAAACTCACTGCAGGACAGCTGCCTTCAGATACACAACCATCCCTAGCACAAACAAACTGCAACTCCCATGACACCATGAGGCAGCTTACAGCCTAAACAGCAGCCAAGCATACCCAAGTACTTAACGAGGAAAAATACAGTTTTATCTTTTTTTTAACATTTATTATACTTGTTTTTCAATCTTTTATGTAATTTTATTAAAAATGACACTTATACCCCATTTTCTAAGTGCAATAATACCCTCCAGGGTGGGTGGTACGGGCAATACCACACTTTTCAGGGGCTATAAGACTCTCCACCTGCAGCAACGAGCCTCATTATGCCTCTGGGTGGTCCAATATTGCCCAACACTGCCCACCCTGTCAGGTATTATTGCTTGCATGTTTCTACTCTGTAGATATCCTCCCCCCATGTGCCTTTCCCAATTTGGGCAGTCACAGAACGTAGAATTCAACTTGTAAGGAACATCAAGAAGATCTAGGGATACGAGGCCTACCAGCAATGTTCTGTGTGATTTACACTCTTTCCCACAGAAAGTCAAGGAAAAATGGGTGCATCACTCTCTCATAAAACGATGTAGGAGAAGGTCCTCTGTTCACTGTTTCAGTAATAATAATGGTGCAGAATTCCGCAGCCCGGTTGTTGATGGGGACCCCTTGATCTTCCCACATCACACCAGTGCTGCAGGAGCTGCACTGGCTGCCAGTTCAGTGGCGGATCACCTTCAAAGTTGGATTACTGACTTATAAAGCCCTACACGGACTGGGCCCTGACTACCTGAAAGAGCTTCTGGTCCCTTACCTCCCAGAGGAACAGCTCCGTTCGGCCAACGAGGGGTTGCTAGAGATTCTGAGGGTGTTTTCTAAATCTTCTGGGGCCCGGGCTTTTATGTTCGTGGCACCAGCCCTTTGGAATTCTCTGCCCGTTGGATTAGGGAGTGCATGACGGGGGGGCTTTGAACATGTATTGAAAACGTATTTCTTGTGGAATAAGGCTTATGGTGATCGTAAGTTGAAGATGACAGACTAATTATTTTGTATGTTTTTATAATGATGTAGTATTGTTTTTAAACTATTTTAACTGTGTACTGCGCCTTGATATTTGAAAGGCGCATTAAAATAAAGTTTATTATTATAATTATTATTAAAGTCCCCAAACTCCATATGCAGAATGTGGGAGCATAGCAGCCCTGTAGCACTGAAAATACTCCCCGAAATTGTGCTTTTCAGCATGTTTTGGCATGGTTCATAGATGTGCTTACTACTAACTGAGAAGTATTTTGTCACATTGTATCGAACTCTGAAATGTCCATGCAATGCCCAAAGAGAAGCACTAGATGGCACTATTACATTATTTATCAGAGGCAACCTTCTGCTTCCAGGTATCTGGATGATGTTAGGGTTTGTGCCAGCTTCTGTTCCTATTACAAAGACATTCTCTAGCTGTATGTGACTCTCCCAGACAGTTTCCTGACAGCTGGGTAAAACATCAGACCCAGTTTTTCCCACAAAAAAATGTCCTTGCCAAAGAGAACTGGGAGAATTTAGTTTTGGGGGGAGAGTCTGTCTGGAGAATTTCCTTCTCGGATGAAGGGCTATGAAGACACTGCACATGATAAATCAGCTCAGCTCTGGGTCTGTGGTGCTCTTCATTCCTTGCCAGTTTGGGGACTTCTCATGGTAAGACTCGAAGGGACAAGGTAGCTACTAACCCTTTGTGGGTTTAGCATTTACTCCACAGCCTGGTGCTGTTTCATGTCTCTCACTTCCACTATTTCATACGAAAGAATTTTGCGGAAGACAACTTCTTTAATGAAGTGGACAGTACTGAAAATTAAACATATTAAGAACATGTACTATTACGGTGCATAAGCGACTCTGTTATCTGCATCCCAATGCTAACTGGAGCTTTCAGTGTTCTAGGAAGGGTCTAATTGTCAAACTAGGACCCGATTTTGAACTTGACTGCCCTGAAACCATGCAGTCACTGACAGCTGTAACTTGCACAATTGTAGATTTTAAGAAAACCGAGTCCTGATATGGACTACTGATGCCAGTACACCATACTGCTGTTTGCTTTCTCTTTGCTCCCAGGCGGCTATGCTGCTGAAGATGATGATTCATTCTTTCGTACCTCTGACTTCTCTGAGACTTGAGGATGACTCAGCATTATCATTTTCACCTGCATAGCCCCTTGAGAGCTACAGAATTAGAGAGACCTGGACTGGAAACCCTGCTCTACATGAGCAGGGGTTTACGGAATACGACAGTCTATGGCTAGAACTGCTATATACGCTGAGAACATGTTATTCTTTTTATTTTTTTTTATGGTATTTATACTCCTCTGCTCTGCGGCCCTCACATTCTGGGGGAGCCCCAGCCCCAACACCCTGGTGTCCACTATCCAGCGCTAGCTCCAGGGCTTAACCCCCCCCGGCAGGGTCAGCAGAGGGGGCTTTTCCCTACCTAAACTGGATCAATGTTTCGTGTCATAGCTAGCCAGGTGTGGGGCCTGCGAGCTCCCCCATCATCCTCTGGGAGCTGTTTCCTGGTTTTTCTTGCCCCTACAGTTGCGCAGTGTGCAATGACACCTGCGATGGGGTCCCACACACTCCTGCACACAACCCCATCAAACGTCTACTGAGCACTGCCTCCCACACAGTAGTGGCTCTGTGGTGCTGAGCTCCAGCCTCTGCCAGGGATCAGGCATGCACCGGCTGCTGAACTCCCCCTTCCCCGGAGATGGAGAGCAGTTCTTTGGATGCTCGCTCCATCTCCATCCCTGCTAACTCCCTGCAGCCCATTCTCGTTCCCGAACATGGGTCACCGGTGTAGCATGAGGTAGGGCACCAGCACCTCAGCCCTCAGCGCCACCGGCCCGGCTACATGTTACTCTTTTTAATAAAGAAAGCTTCCCACTGTCCCCTCCCACTCATCAGATGGGGACTGGTTTTTGGGGGCATGGTTGGGGCCCTGGGCATGTCCTGATGGTCATGGAGGACAGGAGAGGGTTCGTTTTGATGGTGAAGCAGTTAAGTTATGACTGGGACCCCTAACACAACATACACACTCATCTGGTGCTCAAAGTCTGGCATACCAGAGCTCGGGCATACTGTTGGTAAAGGTTCTACTCCTAAGCACACCCCTGACTTGGCTGCCCATGTAACTCACAGCAGATTGGGTCTGGGGCACTCTCTGTTCTTTTGTACTTAGCACGTTCCAGTATGTAAGCAATGCTGGCACTAGAGTTCCTGTTAATACAATCTCACTTCAGAATGCTGTCTACCCTTTGTGCTAGTTTTAAATGCTGTTTACTGAAGAAAACTAGTTTTGAAATGTACCTCTGTTTTGCGATTTTGTGCCTCTCTGTTAGTTCTCAGGGCCTCAATATTTCATCAGAAGCTGATTGTAAAGTTAGATCAGTTCCTCATGGAAAACAATATTGCTGGATGAGGCATTTAAATGTAACCCCTCACCCCCTGCCTTTTTGCCAAAACGACAGGTGGCATGCTGTTGAAGCTGACAGCAGTACCTGGTGGGGGACCTGGGTTCGGGGAGGATGAGGTTACTCGGCACAGGGGGACCTAGGTTTGGCTACTCTGAACAGGGGCACCCAAGTAAATCTGAACACAGGAAGCAATAACTGTAATGTCCAGAACCAGGAATGGGATTCTTCAGTGTGGCTTTTATTCACATACTAGCTGAACAAACAAAGCATAGACGGACCCCCATGGGGCTACATTTCCTGGTAATGCAGATTAGAGACTACAGAACACTTTATCACCATTTCCAGCCCTCAGCCTCTAAACCCACCAGGCACACAGCCCGGACTTGCATGCAGCTTTGGGTACACAGCCCGATTTGTACACACTTGGGTTTTCCCCACTGGCCCGGCTCCCCGCCGGCCACTTGATCCGTGGTCCACTGGAAGAATGAACCAATTATCCCATTCGCGGTCCATTGGAGGAATGAACCAATTATCCCATTCATGGTCCATTGGAAGAATGAACCAATTATCCTGTCATGGCTCCCCACACCACACTAGAGTCTGCGACTCTTAGAGAGAATTTTCCTTACAATCAACCCCACGTCTGGGTACTTCCCCCATCACTGGCCAAGTGCCTGAGGCAAAGTAGAAACCACAGAAGAAATCCGTAGAGGTGGACCTGGTCACTAAAGATGGGGGGGGCCACCCACCTCCAGCTCCCACAGCCCATACCCGGCCATATCTCTGGAAAACTGAACAATTCCATTGTTGAACTCCTAAATGTAGATTAAGGGTAGACGTCTGTCACATCTCCTCTACATATTATTTGCATCTCACAAAACTCTGGGATTTGACACTACTTTTACTTGCTTGGCCCATTTCTCTACGCTTCCCAATATGTAGTTCAATCCCTAGATTTTCACACAAGTCGCAGGGTGAAGAAAACATATGCCCTTTTAGCCAGAGCAGACACTCACCCTTAAGTTGCAGGTGCCCCACAGACGACTCACAAATCTTCCATCTTCCAAAATAAATCCTGGACTAAGCAGGCAGCTTTTCCTCCCACTAGCAGAATTAAGGGGGATTGCCCCAGGAATCTGCTGTGAAACTTTACATTCCCCTCCCCCCGGAGGGAGGGGGCACTGAGACCCGAATAGTGGTCTCCACCGCTTGAGTACAACTTCACTCCCTCAAGCCAAACTGCAGACTCTCCTTTAAAACTCCCAACGTTCTATCTAACTCCCTTTGCTGCAGATTCCAATGTGGCTTATGCAGCTGCGAAAGTTCTATTGGTGATGTCATCCCTCAGTCTCAGCTGAGACTGAGAACAGAGTGAGACAGTGTGAAATCCATTTAACTGGAGTTTCACAAGCTGCCTTCCCTGCCTACCACTAGGTCTTACTGGGATTCTAGTAACCCTGGGTAACAAGGGGGTTACACTCACCCTTGACCAGGAAAATGACTGTCTGCAGTCATTATTTACCCAGCCTTAGGCCATCCCACCCTATGTGCTACTTGCGGAGGGGGGTGCTCAGGCCCCCTCCTACCATGTGCAAGCACAGGCAGGTAACACTAAGGGCCTAGAGGCCTTTAGCTGACATATCAGCCTCTACACTATCCACTTATTATGGACGCCTAGTGGCTCTGGTAGAACTATCCAGAGCATAGCCCTGATAGATCAGCACTGCGGTCCCAATGGCCATTCAGGACCATAGCCTGTCTATCCCCCTAACCCTCTAGGGAAAACCTATCTGCCTTTTAACCTAATACCCCAAAACAAAACAACCCGGGACCTCCCGACCCTGGGTAACCTGCAACCACACACCATTAAAATACCATTTTTACTGCCTCCTCCTACCCCCACAACCACACCAGTGGAAGGAAAGGGTTAATACAGCAACAACAACATTAATGCCACAGTACTTTAAATTTCTACACACTAAAGCACTGGTGAGGAACTCCGATGAGCCCCTCCTCCTCTTCTTGTCTTCTCTTCTGTCTTCCAAGGAACACCTGTGAGAAAAAGAAAGACAACACACACTCCTAATCTACCTAAAACCCCTACCATCACAACACTGAAAAATCCCCAAAAGATTTTTTTTTTAGAAAAGGTAGAAAAACAGTATTTACATTAGAAAACAACAACATTATTTACAATACACATTTGGGGGGATGGAGTGCCCTAAAAGTCCCAACTAGTGACCACAATGCCCCAAGGCTAGTCCAATAAAGAGTCTCTCCCCTGGGCCGGAGCCCGGTGAAGCACAGTTCTAACAGGCCAAAGTCCCGAAGGGGAGAGTCTTTGCGGACAGTTCACACATTCCGAAGTCTGTTAGTGTAGGATGTGTACTGCAATGTCATAAAGATAGAAAAGTTTGGACTTACCAGCCACTTGTAGTACGAAATTCGGCACCAACCTGCACCTCTGACAAAGACTCTCCCTGGCAGCATTTCTTCTGATACAGCTGGGCGGACATCTTCCAGGAACCACAAGAGGGCACATCTGGGAACTGCTGGCTTGATGTCATCTCTGGAAATGGAACCTTAGAACAGGAACAAAAAGAAAACAGCTGGTCTGACATCATCCGATTATCAGGCGATGAACAGGATACAGCTGGGCTGGTGTCCTCGCTGGATCTGAAGTCATCTGGTGGGCCAGTCGATGGTTTCTGGAAAGGACAGTACACTGTAGACTGATGACTGTGGGGCACCTGAGTCCTGGATATTCATATTGGCGGATCAATAAAGGCACTTCACAGTCTGGTGTGGCAGTATTGACTACCACTGCTCGGCTCTCCATTTTGTAGGCACGGGCACATTTGCTGGGAGGTCCTTGCACTGAGGCCAATAGTACCGGGGGTCAGGAGCTTGAATTATTACCCCGTCTGGGCGCACATAATTCACACAGTGGGAGATTTCACGTCCCTCTCCATCCACCACTCTCACTCTGTCTATAAACAGTGTCCTGCCTCTCTTCCACTGGGTATACTTTTCGTGGAACAGTCTATTCTTTACATGCTTGTTGGCACCAGGATGCACACTTTCATGGCTTCATCCCAGATCCAGGATTTCCTGCAGTTCTCAATCTCCTCCCAGACTTTCCGAGGAAAGGTAGGAAAGGTCATACCATAGATCTCATTTGCCTTCCTACGAACCAGTCTCTCCTCTTGGTAGGACGAAACACGTGTCTATGTCATCTGTTAGCATCCTTTGCAAACTGTGTGAGAGGCCTTTCGGCACCATGCAATTCTGCTTAAAGTTGAACCAGCATAACATTCTGTGGTGATTTGCATATGCAGCCCATGATGCTTTGCATTGTGTGGGCATGTCTGATTTTGTATTTTCTTGAAACTTGGCTTCCCAGCCAAATGCCCTTTGGGGTAACCCTTGCCTCAGTGTTTGCACACAGAGGTTCTTTGTCTTTTAAATTGTTTTTTATTTTCATGGGTTCACCACAACATATCCAAGATACACTGTCTTAGGATAGCTGGTCCATTCCACTGGGGTGTCAAACAGATGAGGCATACTGATGAGTCCTGGTAGGACGAAACACGTGTCTATGTCATCTGTTAGCACCCTTTGCAAACTGTGTGAGAGGCCTTTCGACACCATGCAATTCTGCTTAAAGTTGAACCAGCATAACATTCTGTGGTGATTTGCATATGCAGCCCATGATGCTTTGCATTGTGTGGGCATGTGTGATTTTGTATTTTCTTGAAACTTGGCTTCCCAGCCAAATGCCCTTTGGAGTAACCCTTGCCTCAGTGTTTGCACAGAGGTTCTTTGTCTTTTAAATAGTTTTTTATTTTAATGGGTTCACCACAACATATCCAAGACACACTGTCTTAGGGTAGCTGGTCCATTCCACTGGGGTGTCAAACAGATGAGGCATACTGATGAGTCCTGGTAGGACGTAAACACGTGTCTATGTCATCTGTTAGCACCCTTTGCAAACTGTGTGAGAGGCCTTTCGGCACCATGCAATTCTGCTTAAAGTTGAACCAGCATAACATTCTGTGGTGATTTGCATATGCAGCCCATGATGCTTTGCATTGTGTGGGCATGTGTGATTTTGTATTTTCTTGAAACTTGGCTTCCCAGCCAAATGCCCTTTGGGGTAACCCTTGCCTCAGTGTTTGCACACAGAGGTTCTTTGTCTCCTCTTTACTTGCTTTGTTCAATCTGAGACTGCTGGCCTGGCTTGGGGGTGGCCAGTCGTGGTTCTGCCAGCTACGCATCCTTAAGGAAATTAGAAATGGATCCCTGACTTCTTCCTCTTGCGAAGCCAAGGCAGTGGCATCACCACTTTCTTCCATACATTCCTCTGAGGCAAGATCTTGAGGTTGTGTACCCGTTCCTTTTTCACAAGGCCGCATAGGTTCCCCCTCATTTTCCTCTTCACTGAGGATCTGAGCCCAGGAGTGAGCAATCGTTCTCACTCCTGAGACTATCCACTCACCACTAGGCATGGAGGTCGACACCTCCCACTCAAAGACCTCCCGCATCTCATTTTCACCTAAGAGACTTGGGCTAGGCCCCCCACCCAGGGGTCTATTGATGCTTTATCCGAACTTTCCTTCTGGGATCCAGCATCCGAAACTTCAACTTCTGGTTCTGTCTCTAACTCTGCACCCTCTAGCTTTGTGCCACACTCCCCCGAGGGGCCTTTCTCCACAGGCTCCGCCTGGTGCTGTGTGCTGCCAACTGCAGATTCCTAAATTTTTGTCCATGTGGGAGCCAAACGAATTTGAGGCGCTTTATACAAGCCATATTTTTCTAGGCATCCAGCACAGTGAGGAATCATGAAGATGTCCCATCCAGCTCTCAAGCATATTTGGCATACATGCACTGGAAAATTAGGAATCGCCACATGAGGAGGCAGTTGCCCTCCATAGCACCACTTTTCAATATTCCTCAGTCTAATTACTGCTGCTGTTACTGCAACCCGGGCATGATCTGGGTAACGAGTTGGTCCTGAGGCCATAACTGCAGAAAAATAAACAAAAGTTCACTGTAAATGAAAGTCCCAACTTTACTGAACACACTCTGTAGTTGTAAAATGGCTCCTCTGCTGCTGTGTTTACTTTACTACCCCACCCTGTAATGGCGACAGCAGCACTCCTGTGCATCAACATTTAGAATCTGGGTCAAGCCACTGCGCACCCGATTTACACAAACTACTGATAACTTTTGCTCTAACTGCACAACTTGCTCTGTTCTTGCTTTAAACACATTTACAGGATTTTCCACTGACTTTTTACATGCTGGTATCATTTCTTTTATTACAGTCCCTTAAAGCTTCAGGTTTTTAGCACAGGATTGCCTGTATTTCTAGTGCTGCACATTGGCTACAACCCACAGTCTCTCTCTGGCTGCAAACTTTAAACTGAGGCTAAATTCATTACTATGCACACAGTCAATGGCTTAACAGACTTGCACTTGCTGGCAGGACTTTACACAGTCGTTACTTGCAAAGCGACTACACTGCTGCACACACATTTATGTGGCATTACTGAAAATCACTGTTTGAGCAGTTTTAAGGTGGTTACTTACTGTTATCAGTAGCAGTTTGCTGCGATGGGGAAAAACGGCCTGCAGCCAGTTCTTGGAGGCCTCAGAACAGAAATGGGCGGGCAGTCCTACCGATCATCTTCTCTACCACCACTTTAGCAATTCTGACGATCGATTAGTGGGTTGAGCCCGATTTTAAACTATAAAGTCTATTTTTAGGATGTTTACAGCGATTTTAACACTCCGCGATGCTCTTCCACTGCCAGTACACGCACTCCACTCACACTCCCTCTCGAATGTTGAGGCAGTCTCTGTAGAGCTGGCTGAGGGGCAGGACTGATTGCAGCCTGACCAACCACACGACACCATGCAAAGGAGCCTCTTCTTCCTCGCGAGGGCTCTTCTTCTCACGGCGATCGTCGAGCAGGCAAATTTAAACTGCAGAATGCAACTTTTTTTTTTCAATTGACTCACGCAAGGGAGCCTATTTCCAGCATTATAATATGAAGCCATTAAACCTGCAGTCTCTCAATTATTCAGAAAGCATTTCCAACGTCCAGGGCACAATTTTCCTGTTGCTACCCCTAGTCTTCCACACTTTTCTTCACCACAGTTCATTTTAAAGCAGGCAAAAATGCTGTAAACTATTTTGATGCAGGACAAGGGCACACTCTTTGGCTTTACTGCTCCTTGGTAAACAGTTGGCATTTTAAACAGCAGCACAAGATCCACAGCACACAGCAACACACTAGGGAAATTGCTTCAGCTTTTAGGGCTACCCACTGCCAGATAGCCAAAATGCTAGCCCCCTTGCCCAAGCACCTTCCTCCCAGAACAAAATCCAAAGCGGTGCCTCCATTTTTGTAACCCCTCACCCCTGCCTTTTTGCCAAAACGACAGGTGGCATGCTGTTGAAGCTGACAGCAGTACCTGGTGGGGACCTGGGTTCGGGGAGGATGAGGTTACTCGGCACAGGGGGACCTAGGTTTGGCTACTCTGAACAGGGGCACCAAAGTAAATCCGAACACAGGAAGCAATAACTGTAATGTCCAGAACCAGGAATGGGATTCTTCAGTGTAGCTTTTATTCACATACTAGCTGAACAAACAAAGCATAGACGGATCCCCAAGGGGCTACATTTCCTGGTAATGCAGATTAGAGACTACAGAACACATTATCACCATTTCCAGCCCTCAGGCTCTGAACCCACCAGGCACACAGCCCGGACTTGCATGCAGCTTTGGGTACACAGCCCGACTTGTACACACTTGCATTTTCCCCACTGGCCCGGCTCCCCTGCCGTCCACTTGATCTGCGGTCCATTGGAAGAATGAACCAATTATCCCATTCGTGGTCCATTGGAAGAATGAACCAATTATCCCATTCGCGGTCCATTGGAAGAAATGAACCAACATCCTGTCATGGCTCCCCTACACCACACTAGAGTCTGCGACTTTTAGAGAATTTTCTCACAATCAACCCCACATCTGGGTACTTCCATCACTGGCCAAGTGCCTGAGGTAAAGTAGAAACCACAGAAGAAATCCGTAGAGGTGGACCTGGTCACTAAAGATGGGGAGCCACCCACCTCCAGCTCCCACAGCCCATATCCGGCCATTTCTCTGGAAAACTGAACAATTCCATTGCTGAACTCCTAAATGTAGATTAAGGGTAGACGTCTGTCACATCTCCTCTACATATTATTTGCATCTCACAAAACTCTGGGATTTGACACTACTTTTACTTGCTTGGCCCATTTCTCTAGACTTCACAATATATAGTTCAGTCCCTAGATTTTCACACAAGTCCCAGGGTGAAGAAAACATATGCCCTTTTAGCCAGAGCAGACACTCACCCTTAAGTTGCAGGTGCCCCACAGGTGACTCACAAATCTTCCATCTTCCAAAATAAATCCTGGACTAAACAGGCAGCTTTTCCTCCCACTAGCAGAATTAAGGGGATTGCCCCAGGAATCTGCTGGGAATCTTTACATCTCCCCCCGGAGGAAGGGGGCACTGAGACCCGAACAGCGGTCTCCACCGCTTGAGTACAACTTCACTCCCTCAAGCCAAACTGCAGACTCTCCTTTGAAACTCCCAACGTTCTATCTAACTCCCTTTGCTGCAGATTTTAATGTGGCTTATGCAGCTGCGAAAGTTCTATTGGTGATGTCATCCCTCAGTCTCAGCTGAGACTGAGAACGGAGTGAGACAGTGTGAAATCCATTTAACTGGAGTTTCACAAGCTGCCTTCCCTGCCTACCATTAGGTCTTACTGGGATTCTAGTAACCCGGATAACAAGGGGGTTACATAAATAATTAGGGGAAGGGAGGGTCACAAAGAACATGCCTTGTTGCAGAATGACAATGAATTCTGTCCTGTTAAGTTGCAGTACTTAAGAAAACATACCTTTTTGTTAAGGAGCATGTGCCTAGTAAGATGATATAGTTTATAGAATGAAGGTTTGGGGCCTTTTGATGCCTGGGTAATACTTGCATGCGTGTGTTTGTTTCTTTATTTACCTTTTTCATTATCTTCTTATTTTCTGGACCACTAATGAAAAACGGAATATCAAGTCAGAAAAGCTTTACTGGCAAACAGGCAGTGTCTTTCAATAGATAACTACAAATCTGTTTGTGGATTATTTTAGAGAAATAAATGTTTCTCCCCTTAAAATGCTATAGATGTAATACAAATATATCATTTTCTAATAATCTGTGAGCTTTTTATATGATCTAGTAGGTTATACTTTCTTACAAACAAGATTTTACTTGGAAAGAAACATAAGCTATTTTTTATATAATCAAATCTTATTGATGGACCATTCAATGGCTAAGAATAAGAAATCATCTGATTTTAACCCCCAAGTGGGCATAATAAGAAACTAGACAATTACATTCACTGCTTTTGCCAGAGAGTTACGGGTCAGATTCTTAATAAGCAAAAATAGGCCCTTTACCTCTCTCTCTCTCTCTCTCCCCACTGGAAAGGAGGGCTATACAAACACTGAAATCGAACCACAACATTGTCATAAAAAACCCATTAAAGGCTCTGCAGTGGTGATATTAAACTGAGATGACTATATTTATGAAGCCAACAGCCAGCTAACTGACCATATCTACTAGAGAGAACTGGAGAGTGTCCCCACTACAAACTATAAAAGAGAACTACAGGACTTAATTAGAACATTTCCAATCCATGTCCAAGATAGACTAACTGATCTCATCCCTGCTGAACCCAAGCCAGGGATACTCTACATGCTGCCTAAACACATAAACCTGGCAATCCAGGAAGACCCACAGTCTCTGGTAATGGTACCCTGACTAAGGGGATCTCAGGGTTTGTAGAAACCATTTTAAAACCACTGGTTATGGAAAGAGATAGTTACATCCAGGACACTACACACTTTCTTCGTAAACTTTCTGGTTATAAGGACTTAACACCTGGTACCATTTTAGCCACGATGGATGTAACATCCCTCTACACTAATATTCCATACACAAATGGCATTTCAGCCTGCCTTAAATACATACATGAGAAAGGACTGGACCACAATATCGACCCTGAAGTGGTGGGGAAACTTATTAAATTCATTCTAACACATAACTTCGACTTCAATGATAAACATTATGTTCAAACTATGGGAACAGCAATGGGCACCAGGATGGCTCCACAATATGCTAATCTTTTTTTGGCAAATTTGGAGGAGGACTTTTTAAGGTACTGTACACACAAATTGCTCATTTATTTCTGTTACACTGATGATCTGTTTATAATTTGGACAAAGGGTACGAACACACTTAAGGATTTTCATTGGGAACTTAACCTCCACCCAACCATGAAGCTTTCCCTGGAATATTCTGCCACCAGTGTTAATTTTCTGGACACCACAGTCACTCACCATCAAGGATGGAGCCTTACATACATGTATTTTCAGGAAGCCAACAGACAGACAAAGATACTTACACAGGAATAGTAATCACCCAAGCCACACAAAAAAATCTTCCATGTACAGACAAGCACTTTGATATCATCGGGGGCCAGAAATAAGACATGATGGGAGTGGTGCAGTGCAGTGGCTGTGGAGCAGCAGTCTTCTGGGAGACGTTCTGGAGGATGCAGTGTTGTCCCATCTGCAGGCACCTCTCTGGGCTGAGGGAGGAGGTTACTCATCTCCAGGCTGAGTTGGCCAGGATTTGTGGGACTTCCTCTCCCACCCAGGGACCACCAGGGTCACTGCCATTGCATCAGAGGTTGCAAAGAAAGAGGAGTGGTTGGACCACAGTGGGCTCAGGGAGGATGAGGGTGGTGGAACAGAGGTGCATCCCTCCAGTTGTACCTCTCCACAGTTTCTATGCTGTTCTGGAAAAGTGTGGTTCCTCTATGGAGGCACCCACAGTGGAGACCAAGGAGGATGCTGGGAACCTCCACAAAGGAGACCCACAGAAGGGTGGCATGGGACTCCACAGGGGGAAGGAAACAACTCCTGGTGGGGGACTCCATTGTTAGGAAGGTAGAACTGGGGCAGGAAGGGGAGAGGGAGGTAAGATGCCTGCATGGCACCATGGCTTGGAGGGACAGGGAGCGAATCCTCAGGATCGCAGGAGCAGCTGCACAGGGGAGGGAGCTGGATGTCATTGTCCACCTAAGGACAAATGTCCTGGCTAAGAAAGAGATCAGAGCAGTGCAAGAAGCATTTGTGGAGATGGGGAGGGGCCTTAGACAAATAGCATGCACGGTAACCTTCTCTGAGGTGCTGCCTGTCTATGGCATGGGTGAGGCTAGGGTGCTCCACATCATAGGATTCAATCAGTGGTTGAAAAAAACTGGTGCAGAGCTCAGGGATTTGGCTTCATTGGGGACTGGGGGTCCACCTGGAGGGATGCAGGCCTATACTGATGTGATGATCTGCATCTGTCCGGGAGGGGAACCAGGATCCTAGGTGATAGCTTTAAATGCTTTATTGGCAAGCATTTAAACTAGCCAACAGGGGAAGCACTGGAGAGGAGCAGGGAAATCCTAGCCCCCCCCAAAAAATCAGGGTACTAAGTGAGGTAGACACCAATATAGAGATGTCAATAGGGAGAAGCGCAGGGGTAAATGGAGAAAGTGACAAACACAGTAAGGACAGAGATGGGGCAAAAAGGGGTAAGGACATCAAGAAATGGAGGGTAGCGACTACCAACATCCGTACTCTGGGCAACAAGCTCCCTGAACTGGTGGCCTTGATGGAAGAGGGATGCCTGGATATCGTAGCAGTCACAGAAACATGGTACACAGAGAACCATAATTGGGGTGTTAACATGCCAGGTTACACAACCTACTGGAGAGACAAGGAGGGGAGAAGAGGGGGCAGTGTAGCTCTCTATGCAAGGGAAGGGATAAAAGCAACTGAACAAAAGAGTAAACAGGGAGGAGAGGAGGCACTGTGGGTCACCTTAGAGACTGGAAATGGCACCACAATCTGCACAGGGGTTGTGTATAGACCCCCATGTCAGGGGGAGAGAATGGACAAGGATATGATAGAAGGCATACTTAGGATGAGAGAAAGGGAGATACTGCTGATGGGGCACCTTAATATGCCAGATGTTAACTGGAACACCTTTGCTGCAGTCACATCCAAAAGCAGGGCCGCTCCTGATGCCTCTTCAGGTGACATGCCTCAAACAGCTAGTTTGGAACCTACTCGTGAGGGAGCAACTTAGACCTTGTACTCTCAAATGGGGACAGTGAGAAGATCTCAGATCTAGAAGTGGGTAGCCATTTGGGAACAAGTGACCACAAAACAGTGTGGTTCATGGTAAACTCAGCTACAGAGTCAAGCCATACAAAAGTGAGGGTTCTGGACTTCAGGAGGGCTGACTTTGGCAAGATGGGAGAGTGCCTTAGAAAAGCACTAGCAAACAGGCTAGAAGGAGGGGTGGAGCAACAATGGGGAAATATTAAAACTGCCATCACAGAGGCAACAAGCCTTTGTGTGAAGCAAATAAACAAATCAAAATGAAAGAAAAAGCCACTATGGTTCTCAAAAGAGGTGGCGGTGAAGGTTAGGGAGAAAAAGATAGCATTTAGGAAGTATAAGGAAACACAGAAGGAGCAGGACAGAGAACTGTACCAGTTAAGGCAGAAGGAAGCAGGGAGGGTAGTTAGAATAGCAAAGGCCCAAACTGAGGAAAAGATAGCCAACTCGTTAAGAAGGGGATAAAACCTTTATAGGTATATCAGGAGTTAAGAAGACAAAGGGAGTGGATAGGGAGGCTGAATAGAATGGACGGTGGTGGGCAGAGAGGGACAGTGAAAAAGCAGGGAAACTGCATGAATACTTCTGTTCAGTATTCACAAAAGAGGAGGTGGGGGAGGTGACTAATCCAATTCACAGAAGCACTCTGGATAGGGGGGTCGATCCCAGTCCTTTCACAGAAGAAAGGGTTATGAAAGAATTCCTAAAACTGAAGGTGGACAAAGCAATGGGGCCAGATGGAATTCACCCCAGAATTCTAAAAGAATTAAGCAGAGAACTAGTGACACCACTGACTACCCTTTTTAACAAATCATGGGAGGATGATGTGGTACCTGAGGACTGGAGGAAGGCAGATGTGATTCCCCTTCACAAAAGTGGGACCAAGACAGAGGCAGGAAACTACAGACCTGTCAGTTTGACCTCTGTGGTAGGGAAAGTGATGGAATCACTTCTGAAGGAAAGAACTGTTGAGTACCTAGAGGCCAGTGGGACACAAGACCCAAGGCAGCATGGGTTCACAGCGGGAAGGTCATGTCAGATGAATCTAATTGATTTCTTTGACTGGGTGACCAAAGTAGTAGACATGGGAGGGGCTGTGGACATGGTCTACCTTAGCTTTAGCAAGGCATTTGACACAGTCCCACACAAAAGATTAATAGTCAAATTAACCAGCCTGGGAGTGGGTCCCAGGGTGGTAGCCTGGGTAAAACATTGGCTGGACAACAGGACACAGAAGGTAACTGTAAATAGAGTCAACTCTGAAGAAAGAGGGGTTACTAGTGGGGTACCGCAGGGTTCAATACTGGGTCCAGTCCTTTTTAATGTCTTTATAAGTGACATTGCAGAGGGACTGGAAGGAAAAGTATGCTTATTTACAGATGACACAAAGATCTGCAACAGGGTTGATACACAAGGAGGCATGGAAAGGATGAGAAGGGACTTGGCAAGGTTGGAGGAATGGTCAGAAGTGTGGCAGCTTGGATTCAATGCAAAGAAGTGCAAAATAATGCACCTGGGAAACAAAAACCCAGGGGAAGATTACACAATGGGGGGGAGGTAGTAACAACAACAAAAATGGAAAGGGACCTGGGTGTAATCATATCAGATGAGCTTAAGGTTGGCAAGCAATCTGAGAAGGCGGTAAAGAGGGCTGGGGGGATACTGGGACGTATAGGGATAGGCATCACCAGCAGAAAACAGGAAGTTGTTATCCCCCTGTACAGACAGTTGGTGAGACCCCTTCTGGAGTACTGTGTCCAGTTCTGGAGACCCCATCTCCGCAAGGACATAGACAGGGTGGAGGCAGTTCAGAGGAGGGCAACTAAAATGGTGCAGGGTCTGCAAGAGAAGCCATATGAGGAGAGACTAAAGGAGCTTAATATGTATTCCCTTGAGGAAAGGAGGGAATGGGGGGACATGATAGAAACTTTTAAGTACCTCAGTGGAATCAACAAAGTCTAAGAGGGTAGCATCTCTCAGAAAAAGAGTTGTGCAAGAACAAGGGGACACAATTTGAAGATAGAGGGGGGACGGCTCAGGGGCAATGTGAGGAAGTATTTTTTCACAGAGAGGGTGGTGGACACATGGAACAGCCTTCCTGAGGAGGTTGTGGGGTCTAAAACTGTGGGAGAATTCAAGAATGCATGGGACAGACATAAGGCAATTTTTGTGGAGGGTAGGAAGAAATAGGCTGTTCATTAAATAGGATCTGCAGCTTATCCTCTAGGTAGGGAAATGGGCAGACTAGGTGGGCCAAGTGGTTCTTATCTGCCGTCAAAGTCTATGTTTCTATGTTGAAATGAGGAGAACAAAGATACACATTTGGCTATGTTGAAAAATACCTTTATTGAACAGGGACACTCTTCCAGAGAAATTGACAGAGCAGTAGAACGTTCAACACAGATACCAAGAGAACAACTACTTCAGTATAAGGAAAGGACAACTACCAACAGAATACCCTTAATAGTCACATATCATCCTGACCTTGAACTTCTATGTAAGATTATGAAGGACCTCCACCCAATATTTAGTGAGGATGAAACCGTAAATTGTATTTTTCTAGAACTACCGCTATTATCTTTTAAACAACCACCTATTTTAGCCAGCCTGATTATTGGGAGTAAACTTGGACCAGAACAGAATACCATGACACTAAATGGTACACAGTCCTGTAATCAACTCAGATGTAAGACTTGTGAGCTCATTTCCACTTCGGACTGTGTGGTTACATCACAAAATAGACAATTCAGGGTACAGGGGAATTATACATGTGTATCATGGAATGTTGTTTATTTCATTCAATGCAAGAGATGTTTACAAACAGGGTATGTAAGAGAGACAAGCCAACTTCTCCGCACTAGAATAAACTTGCACAGACATACTATTAGTATGAAGATGACAGAAAAACCAGTGGGGCAACATTTCTCTCAGCCTGACCACTCAGCCTCAGATATGTCAGTAATGGTCTTAAAAGGAAATCTGGACAGTACACAACAGAGAAAGGCTTCTGCGATCAGGCTTATTTTACTTCTCAATATGGTAAAAGATGGCATGAACATTGATGTGGGGTTTATGACACATTGTAGGACTTAAACATCCACAGACCTTTTCTTCAAAGGTTGGACATATAGTAGGACTTCAGCATGTCTTTGTTTTAATATTTATAGTGCCCCTTTTAACTGGTCATTAACATGTTGGTTCCGCACCAAAGAACTATGTACGTGTGTGTGTGTGTGTGTGTGTGGGGGGGGGGGTATTTATTTATTTATTTAAAAAACATTTTTTGTGTGTGTGTAGGGGGTTATGTGGGTGTGGGGGTTGCTGTTACATTGAGGTAGGCTTATATTCAGGTAGATGACATAATGGTGTTACAGTGTGTCATGACTCTTAGTTCACATACATAATGAATATTAATTTCCTTCTAACTAGGTATCTACCCTGGGGGTGGGGTTAATTCAGTTGGGTTTTTATTCAGGTTCCTTAGACTGTTACTGTTCATACAGTAGTTGTATTATATACTGCCACATTTTTGAACTCAGAACATATTGGGATGCATGATCTCATTTGCTTTGGGGGTCCTGGACAGATTAAATTACATTGGGCAAATATTGTAATGATTAGTGTAAATGACGGTTTGTTAGGATTCTTGGCTCACATGCATAGTGAATATGTACTTCTTTCTAACTAGTTATCTTCCCCTGTGTATGTGTGTGAGAGAGTGTGTGTGTGTGTGTGTGTGTGTGTGTGGAGGGGGGGGTTATTCCATTGTGATTCTATTCAGATTCTTTTGACTGTTACTGTACATATAGTGGTTTGATTATATATTGTCACATTTTTGAACTCTGAACATATTAGGATGCATGATCTCATTTACTTGGGGGTCCTTGATTGGTCAAATTCCATTGGGTAAATAGTGTAGTGACTGGTGTAAATGATGATGTGTTAGGACTCTTAGCTCACGTACATAGTGAACATACACTTTCCTCTAACTAGTTATCTACCCATGGGGTGGCAGGGTTTAATTCCATTGGGTTTTTATTCAGAGTCCTTAAACTGTCTCTGTTCATATAGTAGTTTGATTATATATGGCTGTACGCATTATTGAACTCTGAACATATCAGGATGCATGGTCTCATTTACTTGTCGGTTCTTGACAGTTTTTTTTTCGCTTTCCCCAATTTGGCACTTATACTGACAACTGATATTGCCTTGTATAAAATCCTGTTACAACACTGAAGGTTTTAAGGTTTATGGACTATAGAAACTGGTTGAGTGTATAGTTGGAAAAATGACTCCAGATACATTTTAAACTGTACAGCGGTGTGTAACAGTTGCTCACACTAAGTTAACTTTATTTTAAACCCTTTTAATGCCATATATAGAAAATTTTGGTTATGTAGGTTTTATTTGTTTTTAACATACAATAATATCACATTTTAACATGTACTTAAGTGAGAATTGAATCCAGTTGTTCACTAAGACTGTATTCACTGCACATGCTGAGACATTCACAATTTATGATAGTTGAGCTTTCTGCTCAGAAGGTTGTTATGTTATGGAGATGACATGTAAGCAATAAGACATGATGGGGTGTGCATTACGGTGTGATAACCACACTCCTAGGGGCGTAGTTAGGCACGAGGCTGAAGGCCGAGTGCCAGTCGTCCCTAGGAGTGTGGTTATCACACCATAATGCACAACCCGTGTCTGTTTTACTGCGCTTATAAAATGGCCCTTTATTTTTAGAAGCAGTTTTTTTATATTGAAACACATTTTTAGATAAGTAAAAATGGAAGTGAATCCGTGCTTTTAACATAAAATAGTCCTTCCGCCTATTGGTGCTAGATTAAAGTAGTGTTATACAGTGTGTGCCTCCCTACCCACTTAAGCTTCACATTCCCCTGCCAGCCACAAATATTCCCAAATGCTGTTTTCCTCATTCTAAGTATGACACGTAGCCCCCTTACTTTATTTCATTCTCCTCACTCTGTAGACAAAACTAAAAGAAAGCCATAACAGAGGTTTCTCAGTTCCCCAATGCTGCAAGCATGAGTGTGGTTCAATACTGCCACACTCAATGACAGCATAATGAACTGCTCTCTCTATCCTAAAAGATAAACAGCAGGGTGAGTCATTTACCACCTTTTCTCTTTGTTTATATAGTAATAATGTATGGTAAGCGCCTATTAACCACCATAATCAGCAGTCACACAGCTTTGTTATGCACTGTTTAGAATTTTAAAAGTTGTTAACCACACTTAAGACCTTCCAAACAGTGGCATAACAAAAAAGAATGCACCAGAGTTCCATAACTCGCACACATAGAATGCAAACAGTGTTTTTTTGACCATACACTATAAAAGATAATGGTTTGGGATTGGATGACAACCACGCTGAAATCACCTCTCATGGTTGTTAGAGCTAAAATAAACCTCTCTAGCTGTGCTCTCGAGGTGTACCATGTTGCCCTAGCAACCATTTGAGGTGATTACAATGTGGTTATCACCCGATCCCCAGCCATTATCCTCTATTTTATGTTTTATTTCTTCATTGTTTTTTTTTTTCCTCTGTGTTTCCCCACATTCAAGAAATGGAATGTTTATCATGGAAAGATTACCGTGGAATACAGGGTTTCAAAATTCTGCTCAGTTCTACTAGCAGAATGTTCCTCTACTAACATACTGCACACGCACAACAAAAGCCTGTTTTAGAGCCAGAGACTCAATTTTCTAACAGTCAGGGCAAGCAGAAGACATTTCCCTGATGAGCAGGCAGGTAAAGATAGAAGGGGGAGTTTTCACTGTTAGCAAATAAACAATTGAAATAAAAACTATAAACAATACTTAATGTTTCTAATTTGTTTATATGTGTAAGGAGAGTGTGATGATCTGGTAAACAACATTCAATTGATTTGTTTTATTTTGTATTTAAGGTACCGTAGTTTTATTTTTAGGGCCCAGTTGAAGGTTTCTACAGTGTAAAGATAGCAGCCATGTTTGTGGTGAAAGATCAGTTCTGGTTGTAGGGAGATTGATGGAAGATAGTTCTGGTTGTAGGAGGACTGATTTGCTCATTGTGTGAAGTGGTTTAGGACCAGGATGACTGTGCGTATATAGAGATTTAATGTACAGTCAGCTGATCTCTCATGGCCAATGAGATTTCTAGATTTTTTTCTTGCCATTTTATAATTGACCTTTAAAGCATCTCAGCTAATAGCAAACTGGTGAGGTCTGGTTCAACTGTTTCTAACTTCAGTGATGGCTTAAATGGGTACTTTAAACCAATGATAATTCTTTCTGTTTTTTATGTATGATCTGGTTGTTAATAGTATGTGAGTTTCTGAATAATTGTCTTAAGCTTCTGAGGAAGGACTTTGGTAGTCCGAAAGCTTAAGCACTTTGTTCTTTTTGTAACATCTATGTTGGTCCTATAAAATGTATCTAACCATTTGCTTCTGGATCCCATCATATTACAGACATTTAAAGGGTTCAATAGGTTGCTGACAGAAGTGTCTAATTCTTTTGGAAAAAAAAATCTAGAAATAAATTAATAGTTTCTCATTGAAATACATTGGGCTCCTCAGTAGTTTGGATTTTCTTACATCAGAATAGCAGAATTCTACTGTATTCTTCTTATTAGCAGTTTGAAAAGTATAGGAAATCAGAGTATCAGTGGTACTAAAGGTGCCAAACAAGGTTTGTAAATTGTGAAATAACTATGCATTAAAATACAATATACTATGCCTGGATTCTGACAGACAGAGTTACAGCTTGTTCGTGGGACTAGGGGTCTGCTGGATAGTTTTGTTGTGAAACTGAGAGTGCAAAGGCTTGCCAATAAGTAACCCTAGAAAGAAGTGAGTTGGGGGGGGGACTTGATGGAATTTCCGTTGTGAAGCTGTAAGTGCAGTGATAGGATACAAGCAGTGTGTGTGGGGGGGGTAAGGGGACTTGCTGGAAAGTGTAGTATAAGTGTGAGGGTGTAGACTGGCTGGTAAATAAGTCTGCAAAGCAGTGGGAGTGGGTATGTGCTGGAAATTCATTGCTGTGTAACTGGGTGAGGAGACAAGCTAGAAATTCTCTGTGGGTGACAGTGAGCGGGGAGAGTGGGCTTGCTTGATAGAGTTGTTGAGGAAGGGGAAGTGTGGGGATTTGGTAGATATTCTTTTTAGGTAACAGGTGGGCAACCTGCTGCTGGTAACTGTTCAGTGTGGGTTGGCGTGAGAGGACACAGGAACCTAGGGTTAGGTGAAACTCCCTATATAGGGTAAGGAATTCAAAGGATTAAAATTACAAACAGAGTAGGAAGTATAGGATGATGCGAGTAGTGCAGTGCAGTGGCTGTGGGGTGGCAGTCTTCAGGTAGACCTTCTGGAGGCTATGTTGCTGCCCCATCTGCACACACCTCTCTGGGCTGAGGGAGGAGGTTGCCAGACTCAAGCTGAGTCAGCTTGGGTTCAGAAGACCTGCTTCCCTGCCCAGGGACCACCTAGTCTGCCACTGCTACCTCAAAGGATGCCAAGTAGGAGGAGTGGCTGGACAACGGTGGGCTTGGGGAGAGTATGGGTGGTGGAGCACAGGCATATCCCCATCTGGTACCACTACAAAACTCCTACATTAAACTTGCCAGGTGGGAATGTCCCACAGAGGTACCCGAAATAGTGGGGGTTCTCCATAGTGGAGACCCCAAGGGGTGTGGCAGAAGACCTCAGAGGAAGAGGAAGCGAATCCTTGTGGGGGACTCCATAGTGAGGGGGATACAGTTAGGGGAAGGTAGGGATGAGGAGAGGGAGGTTAGGTGCCTTCCCAGTGCCACAGCACAAAGGGATGGAAAGAGGATCCAAGGGATCGCTGGAACAGCAGGAAAGGAGGGAGAGAAAGATGGACATCATTGTCCATCTGGGAACTGAAGACCACATGTGCAAATGCTTGAAGTCTGGGCAATAAGATTATAGACCTAGAGGCCACCATGGTAGAAGCGGACCAGGACATAGTCGCAATTACCAAGTCCAGGTGCAATGTAATCCAGGACTGTGATGTAGCCATACCAGGTTATGCTCTATTCAGAAGGGACAGGGTGGGTAAAAAGAGCCAAGTTCCAAGTCAGTTAGGACTGCGAATACCTGGCATGGTGAGGTGCAGATGAAGGCTCGCCAAGCCCCAATTACGTTCCACTCCTCCAATACACTTGCACTCTGCAGAAGAAAGTACCAGCAACCAAATCCTCTAAGGGCCAAGATTGGATGCCTGTCTGTCCGTTGTATCACCAACCTTACTGAAATTAAAATTAAAGCACTGAAAGAGGATTTGGTTGCTGGTACTTTTTTCTGCAGAGTGCAAGTACATTGGAAGAGTGGTCGGTAAAAAGGAGGGAAGAGTGGCATAAAAAGGAGGTAAGTGGCTCTTTATGTAGGAAAAACATAAAAGCTATGGAAATACAGGGGATAGCAATGAAGAGCAGAGGTACTGTGGGTCACCCTGCAGACACAGAAAGGGGCCTCTATTCGCACAGGTGTGATCTACAGACCTCCAGTACAGGCAGGAGAGGTGGATAAGGATATGTTGGAAGCAATCCAAAGGATGGCAAGAAAGGGGTAGGTATTGCTGGTGGGGGACTTCAACCTATCGGATGTGGATTGGAGCCTCCCAGCTGCGGAAACAGTTGGAAGTAGGGGCATCCTGGACTTCCTGCAGGGGATATTCCTCAGGCAACTAATCAAGGAACCCACTTGTTGGGAGGGTGCAATACTGAATCTAGTACTGACAAATGGGGACAGTGTTGCTGACATCACGGCTGGTAGCCGCCCACCCCACCACATCCAGTCGCCCCCCCATCGCCATTCGGGCTTTCGCCCACATCACATCGCCATTTTAGACGGCACCTTAATTCAGGTGCCAATGTCACAGGCTACCATGGCAGCGTGACAGAAGAGGGTGACCAAAATGGTACAGAGCTTGCATCAAAAGCCCTACAAGGAAAGACTCAAGGAATTAAATATGTACTCTCTAGAGGAAAGAAGAGAAATGGGGGACATGGTAGAAATGTTTAAATAAATCACAGGTATTAATAAGGTACATGAGAATGGTATTTTGCAAAGAAAAAGATGCTTGAGGACAAGGGATCACGCAATGAAGCTGGAGGGGGGAGAGACTTAGAGGAGATGTGAGGAAATACTTCTTCACAGAGAGGATGGTGGATGCCTGGAACAGCTTGCCAGCAGAGGTGGTGGGTGCTAAAATTGTAACAGGATTCAAGTAGGCATGTGATGGACACAAGGGGACCTTAGAAATAAGGCAAGGGGGAGGAGACCAGAGATTGAGTAGGGTCTGCGGTGGCACTGTATGTAGGGAAAATCGGGAAATTTAGGTGGGCCAAAGGGTCCTTATCTGTTGACAACGTCTATGTTTCTATGATTCAAAACAACAATCCTTTGCTTGTTTAGCAAACACACATTCCATATGATACTCAGCTGCAGGTAAGAGAATTGCAGTTCCTGCAATGAAGATGTTAGGTTACAGCCTGCAAAACAGATGAATGGGGATCTAATCCCAGCAGGTGATTTGCCTTCACAAATTGTTGTTCTTAGCTAAATTTACTTCTCTATAATGTACCATTCCACTCCACACCACCATGAATCGCCAATAAAGTGAGTTTCCATCTTACAAAGAAATAGAAATAAATGTATAAATCCCTGCCAGGATTTGAACCACTAATCCTTTGCCTTCTAAGCAAACACACATTCAGTACACCACTGAGCTGTAGGTAAGCAGGCTGCAGTTCCTCTGGTATAGAAGTTATGTTATAACCTGCAAAACAGGCAACTGGGAGATTTAATCCTAGCAGAGGATTTATCTTCACAAATTGTTGTTCTTAGCTAAATTTACTTCTTGTGTAATTTACTACTCCAACTACACACCACTATGAATCACCACACAAATGAATTTCCATCTTACAAAAAATATTTAAAAAAAAATATTTAAGCCTCTGCCCAGATTTGAACTGTGTCTACCTGTATTTGAACCGCTGATTCTTTGACTGTTAAGCAAACACACACATTTAGTGTGATGCTGAGCTACAGGTAAGTATGTTGCAGTTCCTATGATGTAGAGGTTATGTCACATCCTGCAAAACGGGACTAGGGCTCGAATCCCAACAGGCATTTTACCTTCACAAATTGTTGTTCTTAGCTAATTTTATTTCTTTTACTACTTAACTGAGTTTCCATTTTACAAAAAAAAAAAAAAAAAATGTTTAAGTCCCTGCAAGGATTCAAATCATGTTTATGTAAGCAATAAGACATAACGGGTGTGCGTTGGACAGTTCTAATGCATGGCTAGGGGGCGTAGTGAGGCAACAGGTTGCAGGCCAAGTGTGTCCAGACCCTTAGCCATGCGTTAGAACTGTCTAACACACATCCCGGAGTGGCTTATTGCTCTTATGAAATGGCCATCTAAATTGCAGATGAAGGTGAAAATTAATATTATTAAGACTGAGTTACAAAAAACTTTTATTTTTGTTTTGATCTGATGTCAAATATTTCCTCTGCCTTTGAGTTTAGGTGTTTTGTCCTAATGAAGTTGCCCTAGCTTTTTTTTTTTATGTTCTGTTGGTGTCAAGGCACTGTCCCACCCGATCCCCTGTAGCTAGCACCACTCCCATTTGGTTTGTTTGGAAATGGGAATTAAGATGGTGCATGTTTCATTATTTATTTCTTTTTGAATGATTTGTATCTCGTTTGGCAGCAGGCAGCATTGGGGAGAATATGTTGGTACTGAGTGTGACAGCGGAAACGTCTGCAGAGCATAGCTGGAATGGAACAGGAGCAGTATTTGAGGTGACTGAACAGTTTTTTTTAATGGCTAAATGAATACAAAAAATGCTGAAGAAGTGAAGGGCAATGCAATGCTGTAGTGAGCGATGAGGAAGTCAGCCGTTTATGAGTAGTGAGGAGTGTGAGGGAGTGGGCAGGCAGGAGATCATGGCTGTTTTTTTTTTATAATAATGTGGTGTTTTGTGCTTTTGAGTTTATTTAAAATATTGTTTTGTTGGTAAAAATGAATGGGAAGTAATACTGTAAGTGAAGTAGTGAGCGGTCGGTAGGTCATCAGCCCATGAGGAGTGCAGTAAGCTGGTGGGTAGACGAGGAAAAACATCATGGTAGGCATGGATTTGTTTTATTTGTGCTGTGTGGAGCACTATAGGATGCTGTGCTTATGTGTCCTGTGAGAAATGGGCTCAGGTGGAGCCATCCTAGTGTTTTTTGGGGTAGTTTTTTTCCCCAGTTGTGGCTACTGTGACAAGTGAATAGGAATGAAAGTAATATGGGGTGGGGGGAGTGATTTCTGAGGAAGGGTGAAGGTGTGTCTGGCCAGACTCATTTCTAGCCATGCGTTAGACACACGTATGATTAGCAACCAATCAGATTCCTAGAAAGTCACTGGCCATTTCATAATTGAATTTAAACCAGTGATCCTTTGCCTATGTAAACACACATTCAGCATGCCGTGGAGCTGCAGGTAAGTGAGTTGCTTTTCCTATGATGTAGAGGTTTTGTCATAGCCTACAAACAGGTGAAAGGGGATCTAACGCTACCAGATAATTTACCTTCTCAAATTGTTGTTAGCTAAATTTACTTCTCATATAATTTACTATTCCACTCCACACCACCATGAATCATTACTCAAGTGAGTTTCCATCTTAAAAAAAATTAAAAACAAAAATGCTTACATCCCTGCTCTTATTTGATTCACTGCTCCTTTGCTTGCTAAGCAAACACACATTCAGTGTGCCACTGAACTGCAGGTAAGTGAGTTGCAGTTCCTATGATGCAGGGCTAGAAATAATTTTTTTGAGATGCCTGTCCGAGGGACCAGTGGGGTGTAAATTCTGCCTGTCCAACGAAAGTTTTACCTGTCCACATTGTTATAAGACTTTTCTTCACTGCTGTCTCAAACACTCTAAAGGGCTATGTGTATCTGTTCTGTTGACAGCAGCAGTAAGTATGAGTGCCTTCTTTAATTCAGCTGTTATTTTCCAATCCCCTCCACTAGCAGATCATAACAACAATCCTGTACAGCTTTTTTTTATTAATGTAGCTAGTAAGACTACTGATCTGCAAGCTCCAGCAAGCAACCAACAACTCTGGAGGGCTTTACACTGT
Organism: Neoceratodus forsteri; assembly: GCA_016271365.2. Classification (NCBI taxonomy): domain Eukaryota; kingdom Metazoa; phylum Chordata; order Ceratodontiformes; family Ceratodontidae; genus Neoceratodus; species Neoceratodus forsteri. Next base: position 1,394,924,636 of record CM057456.1, read on the forward strand.
CTGATCAAGAATACAGATGCAGAGACTTTAATCCCCCTCCTCACTGTTTGACAGTCTCGGTCTGGTCAAGTTCTTTTTTTATTCAATTTCAGTCCTCCCTCCACTTGCAGAACACAAGAGAGAGTCTATGGGGCAGATGTGTATATATTTATTTGGCTGAGGCTTATTACTTAGGCAAAGACTCTGCCTCAAAAAACTATGGAGGTCTGTTTGCAGCAGCTTAGACAGACAGAATATATATTCCGTCCCCTTCCTCTCCCCTTGACAGTGCCTGCTTTGTTGTATTAGTTCTTTTTATTAATTACTCCCTCTCCACTCCCCTGCACATACAGAGAGCCCACAACAACACTTAAGGCAAGCCTGCCTTAACTGATTTTGTTAGTACAGTCAAGAGCACTGATAAGAGCAACAGCCTGCCTATGCTACTGTCTTATTTTATATATTTAATTTCTTCCATTTTTCCTTTTTGAATTAAAACACAACACTGTAAGTGACTGGTGCCTTGTCTGTGCCATCCTCTCCCAACCACTTACAGAGATCCAACACCACAGAGTCCTCAATGTAGACCTGCCTGCCTACCCCTTTTTAATCTCCAGAAGCCCAGAAAACATTTTTTTTAATGTAGTGGTGAATAGTATTTTTGAATAGTATGCAGCCAGTAAATGCCACTGAAGAACTTACTCTCCTCCTCCTACTCCACGATGTCCGAAGATTCAAAGGATAGACTGAAAATGAGGAGCGGGAGCAACCGCAATGTGCAATGACAGTCTGCGCATGCACGGTTGCCGTAATCTACCATTACTGGGAGACTCTTCCCACCCGCCACCACTCATCTACTTTTGTGCTGCTCAGGGTCTACATAGAGAGGTCAGGTGATGCACACAGTTGTAGCAGTCACCAGACCCATGGAGGAAAGGACGGGCTGAGATGCACTTTTCGGGAGGGTGGAGCTACACATGACAGCAGGACGTCAGGATTCATCAGGCTCTGTTAGACAGCCAGCTGATTGATTCTACTGGGTCCTAGTGCACAAATGAAAGATAAAATGAAACGGACAAACTGCCTGTCCAAGGGACAGGCAAACTTAAAAAAACAACTGTCCCAAATGAAAACCGGCTGTCCGGGACAGGTAGACAGCCGGTTATTTCGAGCCCTGCTGTGATGTAAAATTTATGTCACACCTGCAAAACAGGTGAATGGGAGATTAAATCCCAGCAGGTGATTTGCCTTTACAAATTGTTCTTAACTGAGTCTACTTCACATACAATTTACTATTCCACTCCACACCACCACGAGTCACTACTCAACTGAATTTCTATCTGACAACAAATATAAAAAAAGTGCTTAAAGGGAAAGTTCATTCAGCCTTTTATTTTGTTTCCCCATGTAGTTTGTAGGCAAGCACAGTGATTACCTCTATTGCACCCTCCTAACTTCATCAGGATGTAAATGAAGGTACTTAAGTCTGGTGTGAAAAGCTGCTTGACTCCATTGCAAAGGACATGACCTGACTCATGGAAGGCATCTTGAAATTTTATGAGGTTTTGATGCTAAAGCCTACAGTAGTTACACAGTATTAGTAAGTAAAGTTTCTGTCCTCTGCAGTCCCTGTCCTGGATATTCAAACTGCGCCAGGCTGTGGCGCAAGCCTGGGCGCAGCTCAACTTTGTTGCGCAGGGGTGTGGCCTGGGCGATATTCAACGGAGCTGCGCTATGGTGCAGCAGCTTTGAATATCACACCTTGGCCACCCCCACTGTGCATGGTGCAGTGGCACTGCACCAGCGCAAGTGGCCAGAATGGAGCATGGAGATGCGTTAGCGCAAGTGCCATTGCACCATGCACAGCACCTGCCAGTTCAAAAGGGTACATGCAAATGGGGCCATAATTTATGCAGCACACAGGGGCCATTTGCATCATTATGGCCCATTTGCATGCTATTAGCATGCAGGTGCGCCCGATCCCACGACTTGGCGCCTGGCGCCCTGCCAGGCAGCAGTCGCCGGGGACCAACGCCCAGCAGCCCGGACCGGCATTCATTTAAAGAGTCTTCATATCCCTGGTGGTCCAGTGGACCACCAGGGATATTGGATGGGGGTGTAATATACCGATGCCCGCGATCGGGCACATAGAGGTCTACTGGACCACCAGGGATATAGGAGGGAGGGCTTATTCTTCTACACAAATGCCCGCAATCAGGCACACAGAGGTCCACTGGACCACCAGGGATATAGGAGCAGGGGATTTCACTACCTGGATGCCTGTGATGGGGCATGGGGGGGTTCTGCCAGGTGCGGCAGGAACTCAGGTGGCCACCCACAGGTGGCAGCTGCCGTGTTACGCCCTGCAATGCAGCAGCTCACCTGTGGGTGGCCATCACTTGTTCCTTTTTTGGGGGGGCTTAACTTTATGCAGGCGCAGGTAGGGTTTGCGCATGCATGACTCTGCACATCCCGGGCTGAATATCGGGCTGTGCAGGTTATGCATGGGCACGCCCCCCCCACCTATGCCTGCATACATTACTGATTTGTGCAGTGCACTTTTCCCTTTTGAATATCGTGCCAGGGTGCATCAGTGGGTTGTGCATGGCGCAACACTGTTGCGCCATGCGCAACCCTTTTGAATATCTGGGCCACTATGTTCTTGTCTTATGCTGGCCATGAAACTTTTCAAAGCATAGTAAGTGCCCTGCTGTTTTGTGTAGTTAAATTGTATGAGTTAGAAAAAAATACTTTTAGAAAATACAGGGACTTCACAAGACATGTAACGGAACTGAAATAAAGTACAACTTCTGCTGGCTTGTGCATGTACGCATCATTAACTCCTTGCACGCCTTGCATGAGTGGTGTCATGACCTTTGGAATGCAGACAAACAGATTATCACACTAGGGCAAAACAGAGTAAAGCAACCTCATTCATATTTAAATTAGGATGGCACTAGGGGGATGCAAGAGAAGGAATCATTGTTTATGCCTACAAACTACAGAAGTACAGTATACAGAAAATAAGCCGAGGAGACTTTCCCTTTAAGTCCCTGCAGAATTCAAACTATGTTGCTGTACCTGAATTTAAACCTTTAATTCTTTGCCTGTTTTGCAAGTGCATATTCAGTGTGCCACTGATCTGCATGTAAGTGAGTTGCATTTCCTGTGGTGTACCGGTTATGTCATCCTGCAAAACGGGCAACTGGGGTGCCAATCCCAGCAGATGATTTACTGTCACAAATTACTGTTCTCAGTTAAATTTACTTCTCATATAATTTACTGCTCCACTCAACACCACCATGAATCGCTACTCAAGTGAGCTGAAGTGAGTTTTCATCTTATAAAACACATTTAAAAAAATGTTTAAGTCTCTGCTCAGATTTGAGCAACAAATCCTTTGCCTGCTAAGCAAACACACATTCAGTGTGCCACTGAACTGCAGGTAAGTGAGTTGCAGTTCCTATGATCTAGAGGTTATGTCACACTTGCAAAATGAGTGATTGGGGATCTAATCCCAGCAGACAATTTACCTATACAAATGTTTGTTCTTAGCTAAATTTACTTTTCATATAATTTACTATTCCACTCCACACCACCACTCAACTGAGTTTCCATTCTACAAAAAAGTTGGAAAAAATTTTTAAGTCCCTGCCAGGATTCAAACTATATCTATCTGAATTTAAACCGTTAATTCTTTGCTTGTTATGTGACACACATAAGGGTGTGTGGCCAGACTATGTAGCTGAGTGGACATTTGCTGGAAGAGTTCTGCTATTAACAAGCATTAAAACAAGTTAAAAGACTGCAAACCATTTCATTTTTTCAAAATCTATACTCAAGCCCAGGAGTGTAAATCAAAGTCTTGTGGCAGATCAAGTTCGGTCTAATTTGCAATATGGCAAAGCTGATGACGAGCCAGGGACTGCAGGAGTGTCTACTGGTGGATGCAAGGGAGACATGAAAACAGGAGATGCTGGCCTCGCTATTAAGAGCAATCCAAAATTTATACCACAATGTAAAGGATTTTAACCAGTGGATGGCTCTTCTAGAAAAAAAAGTTGATGCTGCTCAAAAAGATGCCATGAGGGTGGGAGAGATGATTGAAAAATCCCTTGTAACAACAACAGGCCTCATGAAGGAGAATAGTGTGCTCCGAGCAAAGCTTGAAAACCACAGCAGGGCATCTAAAGTGAGGATCCTGGGTCTACTGGAGTAAGCATGGGCTCAGGACCTTAAACCTTTTTTGACCCAGTGGCTACCGAAATCAGTGCAACTGCAGGGAGGTTCTGCAGTAATGAGAGGTTATCACATCAATCCGAGGAGGCAGTAAGATGGGGAGTTGAACATGGCCATGTTGGGGAGCATGGGAGACAAGGACACCTTGCTTCTTGCTATTAAGCAACATGGTGGACTAAAATAGGAGGACATTGAGATACAAATCTTCCCAGACCTGAGCTTCAGCATTAGACAACAGAGGAATGGTTTTGATGGGATGTGCACCCTCCACCTTGAACTAGGTATAAACTATTACATGTTGGTGTCAGTGAAGCTCAAGGTGCTACATGGAGGTAATATAAATAGCTCTTCTAATCCCAATGATGCCGGCAAGCTGGTTTACAAAATTAGAAAATAATTCACTACCCACCAGGGGTCTGAGGAATCAGATTCAGAACAAGAGGGATGAGATGGACCTTAAATGAACTTAAAGAACTTTCAAACTGTACTTTAGAGGAACAGTCCTAAAATCCCAAAGTTATTTGTATGTAATTGTAGTAACCATGTAATGTGGTCCAGAACGTGTAACTGGGAAGAGGTTAGTTTTGCAGACTGTCAGTATTACAAATGATATATATACTGTTTTGGGTGGTGGGGTTCAGGCACCGTGGTTGGGGGGTGGGAGGTCTTGTTCTTGGAATTGGAGTTACTACCCCTATTATGAATACCATCTCGAAGGTTTCATTTTAGACTGCATAATGTAGACAGAGACCGCCCCCCCCCCCGAGTAGAACACTGTTCACCAACTGATATAACAGGAACGAACGTGTAAGTGTTTCCAGCTAAATCACTCTAATTAGAGCTTCTCTTCTTGGTTTTACAATTTTAGGGTACTACCACTTGACACAAATTAACGGTTATTAAATGTGGTCACAAGGTTTGCTAACTATGTTTCTGGTCTAAGGTATAAAGTCCTGCAACTATTTTATGGGAGCTCCTCCCACAATTTGAGAATCATCATGTGAATTTACTCTTTCCATAATTTTTATGCCATGGGAAATTTCTAGCACACTGTAAAATAAAATGTGCTCTTTCAAAAACTTTCCTGGGACTGCCAAACACTAAGTCAGAATAAGTGGCTGCAACCTTTAAAGACTAACTTCATAATGTAAGTGGTGTCCACAGCATTGAACAGTCTTTAGGGTTCTCTTGGACTTATGTTTGTGGATTTATATGAACTTTTAGCAATACACTTCCAGTGTTGTAAGAAGGAAGGACAAGTGCTGTTGAATCCTTTATTGCGTGTTAATATACGAACATATGAAGGTGCCAGCAGAACAGACCTATTGGTCTATCAAAGTCTGCTAGACGGTGCAGCTAGCTCCCTAGCAGCAGCTGCCCCTCCCCCATCCCCTGGACCTCCCATTTTTGTTCATCTCACCCACCCTTACCCACCCCTGTACCCTGTCCAAAGCGTTCTTAAAGCTAGCCACATTTTGGGTTGCTATCACCCTTTCTAGTAGTGTGTTCCACCTCGCAACTACTCTCTCTGTGAAGTAATGCCTCCTCATCTCCATCCTGAATCTCTCTTCCTCTAGTCTTAGCATGTACCCCCTAGTTTCCGTCCCGCTCCTTAGTTTCAACACCCCCTCTGTCCCCCTTGTTGATACCCTTCTGGTGCTTGAAGGTCTCGATCATGTCCCCCCCCTCTCCTCCAGTGCATACATACTCAGTTCCTTTAGCCTCATCTCATAGTCCATTCCCTCCATCCCCTGAATCATCCTCATCGCCCTCTTCTGCACTCCCTCCAGCAGTTTGACATCCCACCTCAGGTACGGCTTCCAGAACTGCACACAGTACTCCAAGTGTGGCCTGACCAGCACCCTGTAGAGGGTCAGGATCACCTTCCTGTGCCTGGATGTGAATCCCCATGGTATGCACCCTAGCATCTTGTTTGCTTTTGCCGCCACTTTCCTGCACTGGGTAGTATTGTTCATGCTCGCTGTTATCAATACTCCCAGGTCCTTTTCCTCGGTGCTCCCCAGCCTGATCCCCCTGAGCCAGTGTGCTCTCCTTGGGTTCCTAGCCCCAAAATGCAACACCTTGCATTTTTTTGCGTTGAACCCCAGCTGCCACTTCCCAGACCATTCCTTCAGCTTGGTCAAGTCCCTCTGTAGTTGCAGCCATCCCTCTTCTTCATCTACTACTGCACCCATTTTGGTGTTGTCGGCGAACAGGCTAATCCTGCTCCCCACCCCCTGTGCAATGTCTGAGATGAATGGCCTGAACAGTGCTGGACCCAGCACCGAGCTCTGCGGCACCCCGCTCATCATTGGTCTAGGCTTTGAGACTTCACCCTACACCACCACCACCCTTATAGCCTACCCCATAGTCAGTTTGAGATCCAACATGCCATCTTTTTCCCCACCACCTCCCTGGCCAACTTCACCCCTAGTCCTCCATGGTATCATGTCATCTCAGTGCAAGCAAAACCACACAGGCATTTCAGCATGGTCATATCAGCGCATTACAAAAAAATGCTAAATGACCATTCCATCACATTACAAAGTTAGCGCAAGGTCTTGCAAGCTCATGGACCATCTCTAGCTGTGCAAATAAAACCTTTTTGCAGCAGCACAGATTATGAGCACACATTGTCTGTATACTGTGCACCCTGATATGTTTTTTTTTTTTTTTTTTGCAAAACATTGAAGCAGAGTTATTGGTGAACTGTTACACTTGCTGTTCTTTTCAAAGTTAGTGCAAGGTCTTGCAAGCCCACAGACCTTTTGCAGCACAGAAAAGCACACATCTGCACAGCAGTAGATGCAGCATCTCCGTGTTGAACCACTTTGTTACCCAGCAGCCCACACAGTGGTGACTCATTGCTTCATTCACAAAAAGCTGAGATGTCCATGTCACTGCCACAAACTTTGTTGCCCAGCAACCACAGGGTGCTGATTGTGAGTGACATACAGTAATACACCTGTGGGAACCTGAATCTGCAATTAATGGAATCTTAAGCACCATTCTAAACCTGAAACTTTACTACCACGGGTGCAATTCTGTCCTGAATGTCCAGTTTCTCAGAAGTTGCAGCTACTCTTGCTGACATCCCTGGATAAGAATTCAACGAGATGCCTTGTGCTTACTACTGCTGGTAAGATTCTGTCCTGAACGTCCAGCTTCTTGGAGGAAAGCGGGTGAAATGAGATCTTGTCCTGAACGTCCAGTTTCTCAGAAGAAAGCAGGTGAAACTGGATCTTGCTGTGATGTAGGAAATACATGTAAAAACAGTTCAGTTTGAATATATATATATATATATATAAGATTGTGATCATCAAACCATTCAGAGAAGACATTGACCAGTGCACATACAGAGGTAACTGAAGACACCTGCACTGCAAATTACTCATAAATATGTTGTGAATGACATCCAGAAGTTGCAGCTACTCTTGCTGACATCCCTGGATAAGAATGCAACAAGATGCCTTGTGCTTATAATACTGAGTGTGTTTATTGCATGCGGTGAAGTGCTTGCGCTTGAAATTACTGCGCGGTAATTTCTTGCACTGAGATGACATGGAACCGTCACCCATGAGGCACTGAATCAAAGGCCTTGCTGAAATCCAAGTACAGCACATCCACAGCATGGCCCCATCCAGTTCCTTCATCACCCAGTCATAGTACTGTATAAGGTTGGTTTGGCAGGATCTCCCTGAGATGAACCCGTGCTTCCTCCCATCCTGTAGGTTATTGCCCTCCAGAAATGCCACCAGCCTTTCCTTTAGTATCATCTCCATGAGCTTTTCCACTATGGACATCAGATTGACCGGCCTGTAGTTCCCCAGCTCATCCCTTGGACTGCTTTTATGTAATGGTACCACATGGGCCATCCTCCAGTCCTGAGGCACCTCCCGCATTTCCAGTGAGGTACTGAACAAGTCCACCAGTAGTTCTGCTAGAACCTCTGCCATCTCCCACAGCACCCTGGAGTAGATACCATCTAGCCCCGGTGCTTTATTCAACTTCAGCACCCTCAATCCTTCTAAAACTCTGCCACCCTCTATCCTGCCATCCGTTACCTCACTCCCCATCCCCCCTCCTGACCAGGGTGGTAATGGACCCCCCCTCCTCCCTTGTGAACACTGAGCAGAAGTACTCATTCAGTGCTTCTGCTTGTTCCTTCCCCTTTTCCACCCACTCATCCCACCCTTTTTATCCTCACTATACTGTCCCTGCACATATAATGTGCATTATAATGATGTTGTGGTCAACTGTTGTACTCTCTTGTATATTGGGCTTTATACAAGTTGTACTTTGACTTATTTTGAAATACAATAAAAAATAAAGTTAAAAAAAGCAGCACACATTCAGTGTTCCAGTGAGCTGTAGGTAAAGTGAATTGCATTTCCTATGGTGTAGAGGTTATATCAAAACCTGCAAAACAGGTGACTGGGGATCTAATCTCAGCAGATAATTTACCTTTAAAAATTGTGGTTCTTAGCTAAATTTACTTCTCATATAATTTAGTATTCTAACTCCATACCACCATGAATTGCCAGTCTTGTGAGTTTCCATCTTAAAAAAAAAGTTTGTTCCTGCCAGGATTTGAACCACCTAATCCCTGCCTACTAAGAAAATGCACATTCAGTATGCCACTGAGCTGCAGTTAATGGAGTTGGAGCTCCTATGATGTACAGGTTATATCACAACCTGCAAAACAGGTGACTGGGAATCTAATCCTAGCATGTGATTTCCCTTCACAAATTGTTGTTCTTTGCTGAATATACTTATGTAATTTACTATTCCAACTCCATACCACCATGAATCACCACTCAAGTGAGTTTCCAGTTTACAAAAACAAATTAAATGCTCAATTCCCTGCTTAGATTTGAGTCACCAATTATTTGCCTGCTAAGCAAACAGAGAATATGCCACTGAACCACAGGTTAGTGAGTTGCAGTTTCTGTGATGTACAAGTTGTATCACACCTGCAAAACAGGCAACTGGGGATCTAATCCCAGCAGGAAATTTACCATCACAGATCGTTATTTTTAGCTAAATTAATTTCTCATATAATTTACTAATCTACTTCACACTGCCATGAATCACTACTCAAGTGAATTTTCATCTTACAAAACAAGTTGAAAAAATATTTAAGGCCCTTCCAGGATCCAAACTATATCTACCTGAATTTAAACCACTGATCCTTTGCATACTGCAACATACTGTAGAACTAAGTTAAGTTATCTGAAAATCTATTTGCCTTGCTGAAACCCTTCAATACATCAGTGATGCCATCTAACAATTTCGCGTATACAACAAAAGTTGTATAGGGAAAGAAAGAAAATGTGCAATACAGGGGATCAGACCCAGGCTTGTGTAGGTCTGAAACCCTACACTTAAACCTAAAAGTCCTGTCACTGACATCATCGATAGCATCATGCAGCTGAATCACTCATAATGAATGTAACCTTAAACTTGAATAAATACACAAAAGAGTGCGTATAACCACAGCAGGTACTAACAGCTATGATGTTGGTACCTAAAAACCCATTAGATTCATTGCATGAATGCATAATTTGTTTCAAGAGTAGAAAGTAATTACTAACACATTAAAACAAATCCATTGGACTTCTGGTGATGTCATGGCGCTAGCAAGTCACTGAACTCTGTAGCTCCCAGACCCATCAGCCTTTAAATAACCCCTAAAAATGCTAATTATTTATAAAAAAAACTAATACAATGCCAGGAGGGGTTAAAAGAAAATATGGGGAAATGAAGGTAGCGACCAGAGGCAGAAACAAAACCACGGATGCCAACAGATTACACCAAAACTCCTCTGATCATAGCAGAAGCTGCTCTCCAGCCAGTTCATGTTACTGAATATGACACCGACAGGGAGTCGGAACAACTTTCTTGATCTTACTTGATCAAGATTTGAAGCACTGCTAAAAGAAATCCAGGCATCACACTCTGAGAACGAAAAGGAATTTAAACTTATACAGCAAAAGTTGACTAAAATGGAGAACCATCTTGATACAATGGCAGAGAGAGTGTCGGAGGTGGAAGATGGTGCCCAGTAACTCTCTTCAGCATAGTGGAAGTCCTCCTCATTCAATCAGCAGAATTAAAAGAAAAATGTGTGGACTTGGAAGGGAGATCACATCGGGAGAATTTACGATTGTACGGCTTAAAGGGTGCAGAAATGACTTCCATCCATGCCTTTACTGAAAACCTCCTTCGAGATGTTCTAGACCTTTCTGCCACTTATCAGCTTTTGGTGGAAAGGGCGCACCGTTCACTAGTTCCCAAGTCTACAGATCCTAAAGTGTGACCCCAATCTGTAGTATTTAAGCTCAGCTCGTATAAAGTAAAAGAAAATTTTCTACGAAGAGCGTGGGCCAAGAAGAAAATTACATAACTGACTGCCAGACTGTATCTAGATCACGATTATCCCTCTGAGATTCAGCAGCAGCGCTTGGAATATGCCCCACTTCTGAAAGTGCTGAAGGAGAAGAACATCCAATTCCACACTCTGTACCCTGCTAAATTGCGTGTGTTCGGGGAAGATGGAGTGAACATATATTCCTCAATCGTGGCTGCTTGTGATGCCTTTAAGGACAAGAGTCTGCCAATACCAAGTGCCGAGGGCAGCAGGAACCAAAAATTTAAACAGCAGGAACTACAGTGACAACAAGTGTTATCCAGGAAGAGGCAGGGAGGAAATTTGCTTACACCAGCAGACACCCTCACACAGATTCAAGAATTGCTAACTAAGAAAGCCTCCTCTCTTCAAAAGAATAAACACTGAATGTGAGTAAATACATGGAAGGGAACAATTTCTTACGAGTCCACAGATGCTTGGAAGGCTCTGATGCAGAAGAAGCTGGACAGACAGTTTAAAAAGTTTTGAATATGAGAAGTATGATCTTGATTAAGACTTGGGAGTTATGCCATAGAGGGATAAAAATATTAAAGAGAAGACTTTATTTTTCCTTTTTACTACCAGATCAGTAGTGCTTTCTCTGTATTTAAAAAAGAGATGAAAGGACATGCAGCATTATCACTAAGAATTTCTTGATATAATTATAAGTTTTTGAAAAGGACTAACAAGCTTTATTTTGTGTAGGTTTAAACACTATATGTTATTTATTGAGCTTTTTAAGTAGCATACAATTGAAGGTAAACCAGCAAAGATGACAGGTGGCTGCATATATACAATGACACAAAACAACTCCCTCTCCATCCCACCCCCCATCACCCCAACCTCCCCTCCCAATGTCTGTGACTCAATCTAAAGGAGGCAGGTAAAAGGGGTGCATACACAAAGGTAGCAGGGCTATGGCTTCCAAAGAGAGAGCAAGGACAAAAGGGTTCCCAAGTAGCATGGAATGAATGGGGTCTGTGCTGCATAAAAGCTACAGGTATGTGCTTCTCCAACTGAATTGCGAGTAGGATCTCACAGTGCCATTCCAGCACTGAAGGGAGTGAGTCCTCCTTCCAGTGCCGCAACATGACTGATTTAGCTGTGGAGGCTACCAGGGTGAGATGTTATTCTCTTAAGGAACAGGATAAACCCTCTATTACCAACTGTACCTATTCTAAGTAAATGTGCCTCATATGCCTTGTACTTTGTGTATTCTACATTATGATGTTCGTACGTGACATGCGAGTTTGTTTTTTTCTAACTTGTACCTTGTTGTCTCATGACATGTAATCTTTTCCTAATTATGTACCATGTTGTCTCAAGTGTGTAAGTATGTAATTTCCTGTACTCCTGGATCGTACCTGAAAATAGGCAAATTGTCTTGTCTAGTGTACTTACCTGGTTAACAAAAGCTAAATAAATAAATAAATAAAACATACACGTTTGATGTAAAAAGCTATTGAATCGGACTTTCAATATAGGAGCCTAGATAACTTAATTGTTAAATATAGACTACTGCTGCCCCCTACAGGACAAGATGGGATATTATTGCCTCTAAAGTTCTTAGCGTTGTGTTCATTAACTAGAAGAAAAGAAAATTTAAACAAGCTGTGATGGCCTGGGTGCATGGCTTCCCCCCTCAAAAAAAAAATCCTCCTGTAAGATAATTAAACAGTAATGTTCTGGTCGGTCTGTGGTGATGAGATGGATAAAGATGGATTGCTCTGAAGGCTGTGATGAAGGTGTGTGTACACCTATTTATACAAGAGCAGCAATTGAACTGTGCTCAGGAAGAGGAATCCCCCTAGGGGGGATGATTCTACTCCTCTTCTGCCTTTCTATTATAGATGGAAAGGTGCAGAGGTCATGAGGTATAGTTGACCTCCTACCTTGGAAATAGAACCTTACTGTAAATAAGTTTTGTTGTGAGTTATATTGTTCTAACATAGTATTGGGCTAAGTGACAAAGACTAATATTGATATGAAGGAGAACTCAACAGGGGATAGATGCTTAAAATATCTGAAAAAGAAAGAAAGAATAAAGGGTATGTTGACCGGAGGTTTGATTAAAAAGAAAAATGGTGGCTAATGGACATGTAGTCTGTACTTATAATGTCCACAATTTGACAAACCCGATCAAAAGAAGTAAAATACTTTCCTCCATGAGGTGGTCAGGTACAGATATTATACTGCTCCAGGAAACTCACCTATCAAGTCCTGAACATAAAAAACTACAGAAATTTGGGTACTCGCAGGTGATCACCTCTTCTTATAAAAATGGCAGATGAAGAGGGGTAGTGATCAGCAAAATTACAGATTGAATATATAGATCAGTTGAGTGACAAAGAAGGGAGATACGCACTCCTGAAAGGCAGGCTAAATGGAGTTGTAGTAACAATAGCTTCAGTGTATATTCTCCCGGGTTCATCTTATGCTACCTACTGCTCCTTTTCTTCTTACACTAGATCAGTGGGGAGAGGGACAAGTGATATGCGGTGGAGACCTGAATATGATTTTCGATCCAGTTCTTGACTCTACCTCCCAAATTCCTAAATGTGACCACAAAACAGCTAGATAAGTTATAACATTAATTAAAGAACTGGGATATGTAGACATATGGAGGTCATTAAATGGGCCACAAAGAAACTACACCTATTACTCTTTGGTCCATGCTGTCTATTCAAAGCTAGATTACTTGCGTGTATCACAGGAAATGATAGCCAATGTCCATTTGACCTGGATCAGAGACTTAGTACTATCAGACCACGCTCCGGTCTTCTTAAAAATAAAAGTGGGGTATTTTAAAAAAATACAGTATGGAGAATAAATATTTCCCTTTTAAAGGACCCTGAAGTAGTTGAGCAGACAAAAGACTTTATAAAACAATCTCTCCAGGAAAATTATACAGAGGATACTGACCCCTCAATGTTATGGGACACGTTGAAAGCCTTACTTAGAGGTAAATTTATAGAAATTTCAGTCAGAAAGAAGAAGAAGAAGAAGAACAGAGAAACCAGAAGAGAGACTTTAGTACAAAAAAATACAACAGTTAGAAGAGTTTCAGAAAATTAAAATAGAACGACATCGGACAAAAGAACTTAAAATGTTGAAACGTGAATTGAATAGTTTATTAGACTATTATATAGAACAAAAATTAATGCATCTCTGACAAGCATACTATGATGGATCGCCCAAGTCTCTAAAATGATTGGCAGGAAAGCTAAGGATACAAAGAGCTAAGGCGACTATCACATCCAGAAAGGCATATCCCCAACAAAAATCACTAAATACTATAACTGGTATATCTAATGCCTTCCGAAATTATTACAGAGACTTATATGCGGCTCTAGATCAGGTAGATAAGAAAAAGATTGATAATTTCTTAAAAACCCCAAGACTGCCGACTTTAACACAATAACAACGGAAGAGACAAATGGAGAGATTGGGAAAATGAAAACAGGGAAGTGTCCAAGATCTGATGGTTTCCCAAGAGAGATATATACAGTATTTAGCCAGGAAATCACCCCAACATTGAGCCGAGTATTTAATTTTGTAACAACTTCAGATGCCACAATCCCACCTCCTGAAAATATGCTATTATTTCTGTAATGCTGAAGTCAGGCAGGGACCCTACTAACTGTGCTTCTTACCACCCTATCTCGATTTTGAATACAGATTATAAAATATTTATGGCCATACAGACAAGGCGTTTACAACAAATGATCCCTTCCTTAATTCACTTAGATCAGATGGGATTTGTCCCGGGTAGGCAGGCCCAAGATAATATTAGACGCACTGCTTACCTAATAAATCATATTAATAATCATAAGATCCCTAGCCTATTATTGAGTTTAGATGCAGAGAAAGCCTTTGATAAAGTTTCTTGGCTCTTTCTGCAGAGGGTCCTGGCCGGCTTCGCTCCCCCCCCCTTTTTTCTGCAGTTTCTATTCAAAATATATTGTAAACCACAAAGATATGTAAGGGCAAATGGCCATGTTTTGGAAAGTTTTGAATTGCAGAGAGGGACCCGACAGGGATGCCCTCCTTCACCCTTGCTGTTTGTTCTGTACATAGAACCCTTAGCACAAAGTATTAGGCAGCACACAGGGATTTCTGGAGTACAACTTGCAGAGGCAGAAGATAAGATAGCCTTGTATGTGAACAACATGCTGATATACATGACAGACGTGGATACTTCCCTGAATGCCCTGTTTCAGCAATTGGATTTATTCTCGACACTTTTGGGTTATACCCTGAATACGTCCAAAACAAAAATCTCGGTATTCCATTATGAGATTCCACAGGAGATACGGAATAAATACCCCATGAAATGGGATTTACAAGCACTAAAATATTTAGGCATCAAAATAGCCTCAGACCCTAAGCAGCTGTTTAATTTAAACTATCTCCCACTAGTACAGCAACTAAAAATAGATTTAAAAAGCTTGCATTTACTGCCCATATCATTATATCACTGAATCTTGTCAATTAAAATGAATGCTGTACCTATGCTTCTGTAACTGTTTCAGATGGTACCCTGTTTAGTTTCAAAACAGGAACTACTGAGATGGCAGTCTTTACTAGTTAAATATGTTTGGCAATACAAAAGATCGAGAGTACACCAGGAGTTATTAAACCTGCCAAAGAAAAATGGGGGTCTCGCCCTTCCATACCTTCCCTACTACTGGGCAGCAGCCCAGACGAAATTGGCATTACTGTGGGGGAATGCAAACTATGCAGCCCATTGGAAAACAATAGACTTAGATTAATGCCCAGACCCCTACAGGCAGTGTTATTTAACCCACAACATATCCTGGAAATAATAGATCTGATCCCGGAGGAGACTTGGGTGATTCTGGAAGGTTGGAGAAGGGGCATCTTACATAAATTAATTAAAATACAGATCTGGAGGTTCAGATGGTGGGTATTTGAATCTTGTTTCATACCAGTCAAAGTAGATGGATGGTATCAAAGACAAATGAGTAAGGGGTTCTTTGCCCCTTGGCAACTCTTAAATAATGAGACTGTGATTTCATTTGACCAAGCTAGAAAATAATTTGGTTGGGAAAACTCTGAACAATTACATTATTTTCAGATGAGAGATTATATCCAGAGACAACTCAGAAAGATAAGCACTTTAATATATGTTTTAGAACATAGTTGTCTTTAAGACCCATCTGGACCTCTAAAAGTGGAGAGCACGCCATTACTTTGTTATATCAGTCCTTAATAGAACAAGAAACATGTAAAGTAGAAATATTACAATCAAAATGGGAAAGAGGCTTAGGTAGGGCATTTTCTGAACAACAATGGTAAAAAACCTGGAAAATGGTATGGTTCACTACTTCCTTCCCTATATGGAGAGAATACTCATGGAAGATCAGGTCACTTTTCTTCCTGGTACCTAGCTTTTTTTACTAAATGGTCCCCTGGAATGTCCTCTAGCTGCTGGAGGGAATGTGGATCTGATCGAGCCTCGCGTGCACATATATTTGTATTGTGCCCCAAACTAGAAAGATATTGGCAGGAGGTTCACGAACAGATTAATAACATATTGAACATTCCGGACCAAATGGAACTTGAAAACATAATGATAGGTTCCCCCCCCCCCCACTCTCTTAAGGGAAAAGATGCTTTATACTTGTGGGCTATATTACAGATAGCAGCCTTTAAAGCCATCATAAGAAAGTGGCTAAAGCCTGTCCCCCCCACAAAAGAGGAATGGCTACAAATAGTAAATCACGTAAGGGACAGTGAGAAGCTCACTATTGAACTACAACAAAAAAACAGAAAAAAATCGTCAGCCGCTGGACTAGATGGGATTTACCACAGGAATCTCTCTCCAATGTGGAGTGAGGAGATAGTGAATGAAAGATTTAAACACAAAATTCCCCCTTCCCCCCAACACTCTATATTGAACAGAGTACAGTGTTTTACTAACAAAGGAACAGATTTATAGACATATGAGGATATGGGTACTTTTTGAAAAATAGTACTGACCCTTTAATTCTGCCTAAATGAGTTGAAGTACTATTAACCTCTATTAGATAACCAGAAGAAATAATTGAGAGGAAAAAGTATTGAGAGAAAAATGCCAGAGAACATGAACTTGAAAATATAAATTATAACATAGGAATAATGATATAAATAAGATGTATAAAGTTATGAAATAATGATAATGGTCTTTGGAAATTGTAATAGTACGGCCTAAATGTTTGGTTCTTAGTTAAACGTTTTATTACGTAAAGTGAATTAATATGTATTAATTCTACTGTATAAGGAAACAACAATATAGATTATTTGAATTTGGTGAAATGGAAGTAATGATATTACATGAAAGATTTTGTTGCACATGAAAATATATGCATAATGTTAATTTTCATGCTGAAACTCAATAAACAAATTAAAAAAAAAAAATCCATTGTGTAATGGACCCGTGTGGGCATGCCCACCCTGCACACTTTCCCCCCACAACAGCTGTGACTCCTGGAGGTTTCTGGGGGAAGGAAAGGCCTGAGATTCTGGTACCTTCTCCTGGACCTGTGGGCTGCGAGTATGTTGGTATAGCCCCAGGCACCAATAGAAGTGAACCCTAAACTATTCCTATGTAACCCCCCTGCAAATGGGGGTTCTCAAAAGTCTTCCAGGAGCTGGCTGAGTGCTCCCAGCCTGAATGGTGCTCGGCGTTTAAGCCGTGTATCTATGAGTGCTTTTAGAGCCTTTGGTACTGTCTCTTTAAGAGCTGTCTGCTTGCAGACACAATGAGTTCACATGGGGGGGACTGTGTGTTTCCCTGCTCGAGTCCTGCTCGAGCTGCTGGCAGGTCACTCCATTCCTGCCGTCGCTAAAAGGGCAGAGTGAGCACTTTTCAAAGATGTAACTGTTTGCCACATATCATTTAGGGTATTAGTGGAAATGTAATTTGTCTAACCTGCCTTTCTTGCAGCTGGGACTGTGTGTGTTTTGCCCCTCCATTTTGGATCTGGACTACTGAATAGATCCAATCAGTGCAAGGGGGGGCCTCTAAGATGGAGTTTATGTGGACCAACCAGAATCAGGGCACTCTTGGGAGCCGGCTCGCCATAAGACATATAGCTAGTAATTCTGGGAAGTGAAGTTCTGGACCTTGGCACCTATTTGCACCAACAGGGGCAGTTTTGAGTGATCGACAACTGAGTCCACCAATTGGACCGGGTGGCGCCCAAATGGAATGTCCTGCCTTGTGTCTGGAGAGGCAGATCCGTTGTGACCGTGACAAGAGAAGGAGCTCCAAGCTTCTGCGCTACACAGTTTCGCGCAGGAAGCACGTGGGAGGCCTAAGCTCAGGTGGTGCGTTGCCATTGTGACTCGGACTAAATCCAGGTGACCAAGAGGAAGAGAAACTGAATGATAGGGAACCAGGCTCACCCTGTAGAGGACTGGAGAAACTGCCTAATCGTGCTCGGTCTGTCAGGAAAAGTGAAGCTGCAGTGTGAACTCCCGGGTTAGCAGTAAGTGCGATCGGGATCTGAGAGCAGCTGCCTGGTATAGTAATTTCCTTTACATATAAATGTGAGGCGTGTTTGTGAAGGACAGCTAAACGGTTCCCCTTGCCCCCGTGTGGTGTAGACTGAAAGCCAAATACTTGAATCCATTGCTGATTGAAGCTGTGTACCTGGCTTGTAGAATTTCATGCCCCTGCTGTATGAGGGAATCTGGCAATCCATGACCCCCTCTGTGCCAGTTTTTGGCATCGGGTTTGTGAGTGCAAATCAGGGTAGCTCTCTGCCATCTGTCTATCTAATTGCAAGTGTTTCATCCGATTTTTTTTTTCTTTCTTCATGAACTGAGCCAACCGGCTCCAGATTACAACTGGGTATTGTGCAAGTGTTTTTCCATCACAGGGCCCCAACCAGCTGCACCGATCCTGGCTAGCTCCCCACCATCCTGGATACACAGTAAGAGTGACATTTGGGACTATGAATATGCGCACAGTACTGTGATTATTAATGTGTCTAACCTAATTAACCTGATTTCCCCCTGTCCTTGTTACAGCCCCTTAAATAAATCAGATCTGTTTGTTTCAGCAAAGTTACACTGACTGAGGTATTCGTTTATGTAAAAGTATTGTACTGTGGCTATCGTATTGCATCATCTTGTTTTATGGGGGTCCCCAGAGTCAAGCTGACCGAACCAGTCCTGGGGATAAGTGTAAATAGTGAAGATACTCATGGTGTATTGTGTGGGCCACTAGTAGGAATAAAAGGGGTTGTCAATGTCCCAGAGGGCTGTGACCAAGTTAGCCTAACTACTGCAAACCCTGACCCCTGGGTGGAGGCACCCGCCATAGAACCTAGGCTCCTTGACCTGTTAGCAGTTAAGCAGGCAGGGGTAGTAGCCCTTGGGATAGCGCCACCTGGGGGTTACATCTGTAAAACAGGAACTGTGCTGGAGACTGATAGAGCTATGGTAAAACCTGATGAGACTTAGCATGCCTTAAGGACAATGGAAGGGAGTTCCATAACTTGGGCGCAAATGCAGAGAACACATGCTCCCCCATCTTAGTTACACATTTAGGAACATCTAGGAGAGAACTATCTTCTGACCTCAGGGGGTATGCATAGAAACATAGAAATTGTCGGCAAATGAGGACCTCTAGGCCCATATGGGGTGGGCTTTAACATGCTGGCTAGTGTAGTTGGTGTGCCAGCTCTTAGAATACTGTCAACTGTGCAGCCTGCTGTGTACAGCTGGTAGAATGATAGGGAGAGCCATCCAAGGCTTGAGTAGAGGACACAGTGATGTTTCCACCAGGGCACTGACAAGGCAAAGCAACAGATATTGTTGTGGCATGTGTTCCATTTGTCAAGGATCCCATTTTTGTCTTCAAGATAGGTAACCAAACCATAGGTGAGCCTCGGCTGCAGTACACCCTGAGCAATTGCCAATCTAACTGCAGCGGTGAGGGAATGCATAACTTTATCGGCAATCCCCAGCTTATTATTTACCGACTTGCAGCTGTTAGCCAGATGGAGGCTTAAATCCAGAACTGGGTCCAGAGTGACCCCGATATATTTAAAGGATCCCACCACATCAAGTGGTGAACCTGTAGGATCAAGGACGGTAAGACAGGAAGTGCAAGCTTTGAGTCTTGGCGCAGAACCAAAGTGCATGGCTACAGTCTTCTTGGTATTTTAGAAGGAGTCTATTCAGCCTACGCCAGGATTGCGTGAGATCAAAAACTTCAGTCAGGGTTGAGTTGATCCTGGTTATATACACGGCACTCGTGTATAGCACCATATCATCTGCACAGAGCAATGTCAAGCATGAACCAGGCATTGAGGGCATATATTGACAGGGAAAATAGTAGAGGACCTAGAATGGATCCTTGAGGGACACCAACTCTAGTCAGAGACAGCTTAGATTTTACTTTTTCAATCTGAACAAATTGTTGATGTCCAGCAAGATAACTTACAAACCAAGAGGTAATCAAGGACAAAATATCCAGGGAGGTAAGTTTAGATATTAAAAGGGGGTCATCTACAAGGTCGAACGCCTTAATGAGATCGATGAAGACTGCCCCTGTTAGTATTCCCTTATCCATGGCCATCTTTACATCATTTGTAAATTGTAAGAGAGCTGTAGATGTGCTCTGTGCCTTCCTGAAGCCATGCAGTGCCACAGATAGTAAATTGTATTGGTGAAGTTGTTCTCTTACCTGGGTAGCCACAACTCTCTCAAGTAACTTATTCAGTGCCAAAAGAATGGCTATGGGGTGGTAGTTCTCCATATTCCTGGTGTCCCCCTTTTTGTGGACACGGACCACCTGAGCAGTCTTCCAGAGTTTAGGGACAGATCCAGTAGCCAAGATTAAATTGAAAAGCCTAGTGACCGGAGCAGCTAGTAGAGGGGCAGCAGTTTTTATAAACCTGGGTAATAGCCAGTCCGACCCAGCTGATCAATATGCAGGGATGACTTTTAGGAGATGAAGGACCTCTGCACAAGAAACATACCTAAGATTAAAAGGAGGGGAGGATGATTCCACAGAACTAGATATTATGGACGTGACCTGACCAGTCAGCTTAGTATATTTAGTGAGATCGGAAAAATAGGTGTTAAGGGCACAAGCTGTCTTGCTTGTGTTATTGCAGTTTACTCCATCCAGTGTCATGTCAGATATGGAAGTGCTGTTTCCCTGTCCCATGAATAATTTTATATGGCTCCAATATCCACGGGAGTCACTTCCCAATGCCTGGGGAATCTGCCTGTAGTAGGTGTTTTTTGCTGTTAGCATAGCATCTTTACATTCCTTCCTCAGTCTTTTGTACTCCATCCAGTCTGCAGGAGACATAGTAAGTTTGGCTTTAACCCAGGATTTGTCCCTCCTCCTAATGGATGGTAATAGGTCACTATGTAGCCATCTGGTACCTGTTCTTCTAATTCTACATTTCTTCAGTGGGACATGCTTGTCTTGTAGAGCCTGAATAGAAGTAACAAAGAAATTAAAAGCTTCCTCTATGTCTGACATCTGGTTAAGAGGTGACCAGTCCATATAGTGGAGATCCAAGGTTAATGCCCTAATATTTAGTTTAGAGAAGTCTCTAAAGAGAATTTCCCTAGGTGGGGTCTTATGGGGCCTCAGCTTCCAAACGCAGAAGACAGGCAAGTGGTCGCTAACAGAGTCCGGCAATGCATCTGCAGCCAGCACATGTGCTCTCCCATTGGTAATAATCCAGTCTAACAGTGATTGACAAGTGCCAAGTGATGAGACCCTTGTTGGGCAGGAGACCAGTTGTGTTAGGTGGAGCTTCCCTAGCTTAGCATCAGACTTGCCTGATTCTTTCCCAAACAAGTCTAGATTGAGGTCACTAAGGAGGAGAAGCTCCTGGTTGCCCTGCAGGGATGCCAAGTAATTAATGACAGCCTTCAGTCCATTTAATCTACCCCTTGTCCTGGGCGTGGGTGTAAACTGCGCCATCCCAGACCTGGAGTGGTGGAGATGAAATGTAACCAGAGTTGCAGTTCCTGGTGAGGAGGAGCGTGGGATTTGCATGCTAGCCTGACCAGTTGCCAACGCTGGTAAGACAGTGTGGAGCAGTGAAGCTATGTCCCGAATTACCATCGCAGGACTGTAACAGTTCAGAGAGTGGGAGGTCCAAAGAGGCAGTTCTTCTGCATCAGAAGTGAAAAGAGAGAGAGAAAGAGAGAGAGACAGAGAGTGAGAGAGTGAGAGAGTGAGAGAGTGAGAGAGTGAGAGAGTGAGAGAGAGAGAGAGAGAGAGAGAAGAGACCCATCATGCCTGCTGTACCAGGAGGAGTCATCTGTGTCCGTGAACCATAAGTACACCACAGGGTGACCCTGTCTTTGGGAAGCTTCATCTGTTTATTCAACCTGTGTCAAGTTTGCCGTTGGGCTGGATTACAAATGCCTCAATTTGTGGGCTCTTTTTTGCCTTTTAAACAATTGCATGGCTATTGGGGGGAATGTTAATTTGAGCATGGTCCTCCTTCATGAAAGTTCAACTAAGATGGCCAGCCTATGGCAACCTCTATGGGCCTGCACTGAATCAGTACCTCAGGTATCCGGGGACTAAGTAACAAGGGAGCACCTGTAGGGATTAAAGTTGATCCTGGTACCAAGTAGGAGAAGTTAGCTCTGGCATGCCCAGGAGGGCAGCTAATCATTTTGTAATTTTGTGGTTGCACTAACCATATTATTTCCATGCTCCCATTCATGAAAAAAAGCTGTATTCTTTTGTTAAACTTTCACTAGCCATTAACTCCCAAGTTCAGTTAATAAAATAGTGGTTTCCTTACAAAGTCCACATGACTGAGCATACTAGAAGTGCTGAGACCTTGGCCACTATGCAAGACAGTGCCCCCAGCAGAAGGGTACTTCAGGGCCAAGAGCCATGTGGACATCAGTTGGGACCAGATGCAACCCAATGAACATAAAGACATCCACTGGCAGATAGTGGTTTCCTCACCAACTCCACCAAGCGCCAAGACCATTGTGGTTCAGTTGATTTGGAGTGCACCCAGAACACGTCACTGACCCAATTATACTAGACCATCCCAGTGTACCAAAGGTGGTGGTAGGGCCATGTGTATGGTCCAGCCATGCCTTCTGCAGAAGGGTCCATCACAGAGCGGTGGCAGTGGTACGATTCTGGTATAAGTGAAGTTTACTGGGTACTTAAGAAATTGTTAGTGTGTGTTATTCTGGTATTGTGTAGGTCACTAATAAAGGTAAACATGTACCAAGAGGAGGGGGCGGTTAGCCCACAGGTACCCTGTGTGAAGGGAGGTGTGAGGTGGCCTGCTTTCATGCCCGATTCCTTCAATGGAGAAAACTAAGCTGACAGTCTGGTTGGAGCAGCTAGAGCTTGCAGCAGAACTGAATGCCTGGGATGCAGCTGCCAAACAGCAGTTTATGGAACTCCTGTTGGTGGGGCAAAGCCCTTGAAGTGTATTAGGGGCTGCAGTCTGATGTCAAAGAAAATTAAACTGCTTTGCTGGGGTGAACAAACATCCCTTAAGCCCATTGAATGTGCTGATCAAGAAAGAACTGCCTTCTTCAATCAAAAATGAAGAAAAGGAGAAATCTGCTTGGAATTTTGGGAGAGTGCTGTGGTGCCTGGTAGTCAAGGCTTTTCCAGTTGTTGGCGTAACCAGCCAAGACCTGCCATCCCAAGACAACTTCATCAGCCATGTGTAGAGTGAGGGCTCTGTTTTCAACTACACCTATGGAAACAACTGAGCATACCACCAAGCTAAAAGTTCTGTATGACTCGGATATTTCTGAGAGCTGGAGTCTTCAGGTTCAGACTTATGTAGTGGCCCCAGAGACTGATTCTCAAAGAGCTGACTGGAGTCATCACTAAGGTAATGAGGAAATGGCTGGGGCTGTTGTGACTCTGCACACTGAATATGTGTAATTGAAAGTGAAGCTCAAGACCCCTAAAGCTCCATAGGCAGAGATATTGATTGAGCAAACAAAATGGAGAAAAGAGACCTCTGGCAGACCCATGTCCTGAGTCGGTCAAATTTCAGAGCTGGAGGCCAAATGAATGGACATGCTGAGGCCATGGCCACGATTCAAGACAGTGCCTCCAGCCAAAACGTGTGTCAGGACCAGGACCCATGTGGACAGGAGCTGAGACAAGATGCAACCCAATGAACAAAAAGACAGACACTGGCAGATTAACACTATGGAAGTACTGTGCTATTACCTTCTGGGAGAAACAGAGAGGGTACCATACAAATCTGTGGTGAATTCCAGTGCATAGGTGCCCATTGTGTACTCCTGGGTGTAAGGAGGAGCATTTAAAAGATTCATGCATAGCCTATGGCCTTATTAAGATTGTGCCACATGGTGAATGGAACAGCCCTCAATGTGCTGGAGTATGGCAGCCGAGGATCATTCTGAAACAGCTGCAATTATCCAATGAATTCCTAGTGGCCAAATATGTGACCTAAGCAAGCAATAATACCCGACAGGGTGGGCGGTATTGGGCAATACTACCGGACCGCCTAAGGGCGTAAGGAGGCCTGACACCGCAGGCAGAGGGCCTTATAGCTCCTGGAAGGTCCGGTATTGCCCATACCACCCACCCACCCTGGAGGGTATTATTGCACTTAGAAAAAGGGCTACCTGTGTTATTTATATGTGGGATTTAAAAAAATAAACAAAAATTAAGAAATGTTGCTATATGAAGTTACAGTTGTCCTGCTGTAAAGTAGTCCCTACTTTTCTGTGCTGTTCTATCTCTTGTTGGTACCCCCCCTCACAGAGCAGATCCCCCCCCCACTGCTCCATCACGAGAGTAGATCGAGAAGTTAGATGTGGCAGAGCAGCGTAGAGCACTGTTTTTTTTTTTGTTTTTTTTATTTAAAGACTGAATTTCAGTTCCCTCCTCCATTAGTGTGGTCACTTCTTTCTACACCAATTTTGATGTGAGTCGCTTCTCTGCCGGAGCGCGAGCACACAGACAGAGACAAGATGAGACTCAGGAAATCTGGGAGCGACAGTGAAAGTCGCTAGAGTTAAAGTGCGGAAATGAAACTGCAGGGGACAGCAAGGGACAGAAGTAAAATTTGTTTTCATTTGATTTTGACCCTGTACAGTGGCACGGCAGGTTGGGGGGAAGTGGCGCACATGAAATGTGTCACTCGCTTAGCGAGGGTAAAAAAAAAATGGTGGCATTTTAAAACATTTTGTAAACTGTTTTAGTCAATGAAGAGAGGCTAGGCAGTAGGATACCAGATATGAGGCTGGCAAGGTTGGCATGGCTGGTACTTTTAACTTACAGGGCTCTCACTGTAAGTTAATGTACCCCCTGCTGGCCAATGAGATTCCTTTCATTCTTAAACCCATTTTCTAAACTGTACTACTCATCACTGACTGACTCCATCAGAACAGGGCCATGATGAACTTAGCAGAAGACACCTCTGCTACACTGAGGAAGAAGTTTCTCCTGGCATCCGACAGTGAAGGGATGGAGGTCTGTGAGATTGTAGATAGCAATTTTGTGACTGTCCCACCCAGAAGTGAAAAGTTCATCCCTGGCAAGGTTGAGGAGATGAGGTTGAAGACAGAGAAGGCCTAGTGGAACCCTGCAGAAAGAACATAATGGGCCCAATTCTCAAAGCTCCCAGCATGGGGCAAGGGGCTTGCACCACAAAGAATGGCGCAAAGTGCCTCTTGCGCCAAACGATGCACTGGGAGCGATTCTCAAAGGCAGCCTGCATCAACTGCAGCCGGGCAGCACCAAACAGGGCTTGTGCTGTCTGTGCACTACAAAATGGGCTGTGGCATGGTACTAGGGGCTTGTGGCAGATGCAGGTTGCCAAATCCCCTAAATCAGGAGTCTCAAAACATACTAACATATGAATCTGCCAGCAGAAACAGGCCTCATGTTTTATCGAGCCTGCTCGAGTGTGCAGCTAGCCCCTCATCACATTCATGGGAAAACTGGGAAAATATTCCCAGAGGGCAAATTTCTAAGTACCATTAGACCAGTCAGGGCTAGTCTAAGGGTACTTAGAAATTCACCCTCTGGGAGAATTGAGTGATTTGTGGCAATGTGCCATGATCCCCCCTCCCCAGCCCCGATCCCCATTAGTAGAGGTAAAGTTGTCCCTGGTGGTTTAGCAAACCGCCTCAGCCCTGATCCCCTGTTATGAAATATTTTAAATCATCCCTGGTGATCTAGCGGACCCCTCTCCCAAGCCCCAATCCCTGTTTATGAAATATTTGGAATCACCCATGGTGATCTAGTGGCCCCCCCAAGCCCCAGTCCCTCCTTATGTAAATTTACCACATCCCTGGTGGTCTAGTGGACTCCCACCCTGGCAGGCAGTGCTCCACCACCCCGCTCCCCCATCCCAAAACCAAGTCACTCACCACCACAGCCAGTCATCGACTGAGCTCTCAGTGAGCACATACTGTATTCAGTATGTGCTCATTGATTGACAGCTCATTGGGCTGTCAGTCACTAAGCACACACAGTATACAGTACACGCTCACTGAGTGCTTAGTCGGTGGCTGACCATGGTGGTGATCAGTGGGCTGTGCCAGTTGCCAGCTCGATTTTAGGATGGGGGAGCGGGGTGATGGGTCACTGCCTGCTGGGGTGGGGGTCCTCTAGACCACAAGGGATGTGGTAAGTTTACATAACGGGAGATCGGGGCTTGGGAGGGTCAACTAGATCACCAGGGATGGGTTCACATATTTCATAAACGAGGATCTGAACTTGGGAGAGGGGTCCATTAGATCACCAGGGATGGGTTCAAATATTTCATAAATGGGGATCAGGGCTTGGGTGGAGGGAGGTCCACAAGATCACCAGGAATGGGCTTGCATATTTCATAAACATGGATCAGGACTTGGGATGGTGGTCCACTAGATCACCAGGGATAAGTTCACATATTTCATAAACGGGGATCAGGACTCGGGAGGGAGGTCTGCTAGATCACCAGGTATGGGTTCAAATATTTCATAAATGGGGATCAGGGCTTGGGAGGGTGCTAGATCACCGGTGCATGATTGTATTTCACATTTTAATATACGTCCAGATCAGTGCTGGGGGGTGCTGCTAGCTACCAGGGACGTGCTAGAGTGGTGCACAGCCACCCCACAGCTTACCACAAACCCTCCGGATGTGCCGTCTGTTTGGCATACAGCCAGGGTTGCTGCAAGCCGTGGGACTTTACTGCTGGGACCCTGCCCAATAGAGAATCAGACAGAGTTCCTGGTGCACCGGGCTTTGTCACAAGCTGCCTTTTGCTGCAGCTTGCATCTATCTAAGAACCCTTTGAGAATTGAGCCTAATGACTTCTTAGTAGTCCAGTCAATGAATAGAGTCCAATGGAGAGGAGTACCAGTGTGCATTTCCAGTGGGATGATGGAACTGCAGACTATTTACCAAGAAATGGTGATAACCAACTTTCACCCATGGGGTGACCATATTGCCAGGAGATACAGAAGAGCAGAAGGAGAAAGCAGCTTGGCCAGCAGAGGATTTTATGGAGGGGAGTGCAAGGAACCATCATCTTACCTTTAGATATGGGAGTCTACCCCTGAGGTTATTGTCCCTCCCTTCTCTTCCCTGGGCATGGTGGTAGAGGCAGCCAGAGCAGGGGTTGTGTACTTGTGGGGGTTCATCCAGATTTTGGTTCTGTGATTGGCTGTTGAAAATTTGCTACACTGTGTTCATATGAACTGCATGTGTTTTGTTGCAAAGGGACAAGGAGTGCTGCATCCTTCAAACCAGCACCAGTGCTGTGCAACTTTCAATGAACATTGGGCCGTTTTATGCACATGGCAACAGCACAAGATTCTGACTCTACTGACACAGGGCTCCCATAGGTGAAGTGTCAGCAGAACCTGCTGAGGTTACTCTGGATTTGTCTACAGGTGAAGTGCTTCTCCATACTTTGCTAACCCATTTGGTCCACTCTGTGCTGAAACCATTTGTGGATATATTCCCCCAAACCCTTTCTCTTGGATCCCTGAGAAGGTCAGATGAGCTAAGATGCATACAAAGAACAGAATTCATCCTGTCTTGTGGTGGCTCCCTTTCGCAACCCTTTGGATCCAGGGACCCGGAATCTGCTGCATCTCGGGCAGCTGTTGAGCTGGTACTTTTCTCTTTTGGTTGTTTCTATCCAGCAGCTGGGATGGGACAAATGATATTCAGATGCCCAGGGTGCCTACAGACTTAGCACACCCAATGCAATCAGTCAATGCACTCTTTACTGCCTCACAAAGATTTGGAGATCCAGGCAAATGTCGAGATACAAAAAGTATTTTATTAATCCATGGCTGGATCAAGGTACACAGAAAAGCACTCCAAGCTACCCAGGTGAGTCTTCCTCAGGGAGTGGAGCTTACCAGGTACAAGCAAGTACTTAACAGTGCAACAATTAGAGTTTAACCAGTCATAATAGCATTGCAATTAAATCCAATTACAGATAGCTCATTAGAAATCATGTAAGTAAATTCATGTAATTACACCCCTCAATCACTTGATGGTGCTAAAGAATAGCTTAAAGATACATATCAAGTGTTATATGAGCTCTGTTTAAACTCATAAAGCTTTGCTCAAACAAAACATCTAAGGTACTAATTCAATTTATCTATTCAGTTGCTAGTCTACACCAAAAAATATATACTATAAATTCACAAGAAATTCATATTATATAATCCAAGTGGGAACAAGAAGGGGGGAGGGGTATATTACTGTGAATGTCACATACTACGCTAGACTGATATAAACATCAGACTGCTGTAAACATGAGACTGCAAAGTTGCATATCAAAAGTAGGTGCATTTAAAAGAAAAGTAAAACAATATAAACCAAGTCATAGTCTAATGATCTTTCACATACAATATATGGAGGGAGCTTGCTAATATCAATGCTCAACTACAAAGATAATGGACAAATACAAGATAAATTTAGAGTGAGTGTCCTGTGAAAGAAAAGATAGTCCAAACCTTCCATATACACATGGCAGCAGTATTGTGAAGTCGTGGCAACAGCGTACAGGACCTCCTTGCAATTAAGCAGCTGAGTCCTATGGAGGTTTGAACCCTGTGAAATGAGACCTGAGGAGAGAGGAGAGAAACAGGTTAGAATCCAAAAACTTTTAGCAGTTCCACTTTTCATTTTTTTCTTTTAAGAAATGGTTTTAAGTCCCATCGGTCATTTAGACCCGGGGTTTGACACTTGAGCATGTGGATCCATCTGCTTTCCTTCTCTAGTAGCAAATTCGGTCTATCACTCCCATGTTGTAATGGTGGCACACACTCTAAACCAAGAAACCTTAAGCAGTCTGGCTGTGAGTTGTGTGCAACAGTGAAGTGAGCTCCAACCGGTGTGTCCTGTTTGCTATTACTAATGGAGCGTACATGCTCTTGTAATCTCTGCTTCAAGGCTCTCACAGTCTTGCCAACATAAACAAGTTTACAAGGACATCACAAAGCATAAACAACGTAAGGAGTTTCGCACATAATAAGTTCCTTTATATCACACTTGGTGTCAAATTTAGGATGTGTAAAACCTTACCTTGTAACCCAAATTTGCAAATATTATATCTGTTACATTTGTAAAACCCACTTGGATGAGTAAGTAGCCAAGTAGTTCTGGTGGGTCCTGTTTTAGGAATTCTACTTTTTACCAGTTTGTCTCTTAAACTGGTCCCTTTACTAAATGACACATGTGGTTTTGCCCCAACTGCCATGCTAACTTCCACATCACTTAATAAAATGGGCCAATTTTTGTGCACCACATTACCAATCTGACCTGCCAAATGGTTAAATTCAGTGACAAAAGTGCATGGAGCTGTATTTGTGGTAATCATGTGTTCTGTGCTGTCTTGTTAAAGAGTCTTCCTATTAATGTAAACTATATTTTCTTTTGTTCTAAGTAGTATATCCTTGTCATAACCTCTTTCCTCAAACCTTTTAATGAGTTCAGATGCTTGTTAGTTATGTAATCCCCCTACAAATGGGGGTTCCCAAAACGTCTTCCTTGAGCTTGCCTAAATGCTCACTGCCAGGCTGGTGTCTTGTGTTTAAGCAGTTTAAATGTATTGCCAGAGAGTGTCTGTATAGCCTCTGTGTACTATATCTTCAAGAGCTGCCTGGATTGCAGTTATAATTAATCTGGGGAAGGGGGCTGAATGTTTCTATGCTTGAGTCCCACCCGGGCTGTCAGATAATTGCTCCGTTCTGCCATCGTTATTACGCAGAGGGAGCTCTGTTATAAGATGTGCTTATTTGCTGAATGTCTATTGGAGTGATAATGATATTGCAGTTTGTTCTAACCTGTTTTCTTTGCAGCAAGGACTGTTCTGTTTATCTCCACCCTCTTGGCCTGGGACTGTCAGAATGAGCCAATCAGTACTGTTGGGACTCTAAAATGGAGCCTGCCTACAGGGGCTTGGTGGGGTCAAAACTTGTAGGAATTGTAGTTTTGGGCTTTTGGCACCTACAATAATCTGGAGGGGAGCCCTTGCTGTGACTGATGGAGAAATCGGCCAACCAAACCTTTTGGATCTTGGGGAAAGTCCCAGGTTGCTTGCAGTTTTAGTCAGATCTGAGTTGGAAGTGAAGAGGTAACAGCTTGAGCGATTCAAGCAAGAGCCCCTGCGTAGATTCGCATGAGAGAACAATGAAAGGGCCGAGTTTTGGCCTGCCTGCTGTCCCTGAGAGAGAAAATAGAGTTTATTGGAACCGAATCTGAGTTGTGAGAATGATTTAAGCCACTAGACTGTGACCAGGCTTTAACCTGAAGAAGACTGAAGATTTACTGAATGCGATTGGCCTGTCAGGATTTCCAGCCACCTCTGAACTCCTGGTTTGTGCAGAGACTCTGTAATTGCGACTGGATAGCAATCTGCCTGGTATAGTGGAATTTCTTACATGTAAATGTGCTGTGTGCTGTTTAGTGGGTCATGATTTGGTTCCCCATTGTGTGTTGAACTGTGTTTTGCTCGCTGGAGGCTGCATACAGCTCCAACGGACTGAATCCGAATTCATCAAGCCCAGCCAAACCACCCATTGCACAGAGAAAGCCATCAATGAGAGACCTGCCTGGGGATCAGCCCCCTGCTCAACGCTTGTACAGGAACGACGCCTCAGTGATTCGGTGGGCCTTGCTTCTCCTGGCACTCCAGCTCAACAACCTGCAATCTCAATTTCATCCTGCCTGTGTCCTGTATTGGGTTTCGTGAGTAAACATCAAAGTAGCTCCTTGCAACAACAGCTAAATCTAAAGTGTTGTCATCTGATTGTCTGGTTGCCTTTTCTTTCACGAACTGAGCCCTCCGGTTCCGAATTACAAATAGTGTGTGTTGTGCATGTTGCTTTCTTCCATCACAGGGCCCCAACCAGCTGCAAAGTTCCTGGCTAGCCCATCGTCTTCCTACCTGGGTACCCAGAGTATGTGACTGTGTGGGGACTTAAAGCACATGCATAACTGTTTTATTGGTATAGCCTTTAAGCCAATCAACCTGATTATGCCCTTCCCTTGTTCAAGTCCCTGGAATAAATCAGATCTGACTTTTTCTGCATTTAACCTGACTGTGGTTCTAGTTTGTGTCAAAAGTACTGTACTGTTGCTATTTTCTGTGCATAACCTTGTTTTACAGGGGGTCCCCAGGGTCGAGCCAGAGGAACCAGCCCTGGTGGTAAATGCAAACAGTGTGGGTACTTGTATGGTGTGCAAGGGGTACTGTGAAAGTGATTATTGTGTGTTGTTCAGGCCACTAGAAGGGAAAGAGGTGGGTTACAGTGTCCAAGAGGGCTGTGCCCAGGTTAGTTTGACCACTAACAACCCTGACCTCTGGGTGGAGGCACCCGTATCAGTACCCAGGCCCCTTAACCTGCTACTAGCCAAGCAGGCAGGGGTAGTAGCCCTTGGGATAGCGCCACCTAGGGGTTATAGTTATAAAAGCTATCTGAGCTGCAGTTTCTGTAAAGCCTCAACAGTTCACTAAACGGCATAAAGTTTTTGAGGTTGGGTGGGTGGGCACTTGATGCCTGAAGCAGGGAGTTAGTTGCTGTAGGTTTTCTGAAACATTTGCCCTCCACTTTCTCAGTACTGGTGTTCCCTATTAATGTGAGGTCTAAAAAATTAATGGTGTGAGTGTCAGTGGTGTGTGTGAATCTAAGATTTAGAGTATTGGTATTAAGCCATGTCAAACAATGGTATAACATTCTCATCACCATCCCAGATACAAATCACATTGTCGATAAAATAATACCACATTTCAATATATTTGAGAAATGGGTTAGTGTTTTGATCAAGTATAGTGTGTCTCTCCCAATGTCCCAGAAATAGGTTTGCATAGCTGGGCTCCATAGCCACGCCCATAACTGTGCCACAGTTCTGGAAATAAAACTGCCCCTGGAATTTGAAATAGTTACGTGTAAGCAAAAATTCTATGGCTTCAAGCAAAAAGTCCCCTGGTATTTCTTTGGTTTCTGACAGTAGATGTAGCCAATATTTAATAGCATCAAGGCCCTGGTGGTGCTAAATCGAAGTATAACGTGATTCAGCATCAATGCTGAGCAATCGATAGTTTTCTTGCCATTTCATTTGTCCTCATTTTTCAGGATATCAGTACTGTCTTTTATAAAGGATGGAAGCTTGACTACTGAGAACTCTAGGAAAAAATCAACAAATTTACCCAGATTCTGAGTAAGGGAGTTACATCCAGATACTGTCGGTCTCCCTTGTGAGTTGCTCAAATTTTTGTGCATTTTAGGGAGGATATAAAAGCTAGGTATGGTGGGATTCTCCTGCCAAATAAAATCAAAGTCTTTGTCCCTAAGGTCACCCCTATCTAGGGCCCTTTTAACAGTGTATACATCTCTTTTTTTAAAATGTATCGTGGGGTCCCATTGAAGTTTTTGTAATTATGTTCATCATTCAAAAGATCCAGAACTATTGTTTGATAGTGTACTGCATTTAAAACCACAATATTGCCCCCCTTATCTGCAGGTTTGATCACTACAGATTTGTTGTTCGACACGTTATTCAGGGCATTTCTTTGTGCAAAGTTTAGGTTATAGTAATTGGGGTTAATGCTACTCTCCAAAATATCCCTGCCTTGTTTGCAAACAGTCTTTTCATAGGCTAACAAACAGAGTGTTGTTACAAATATTAAGACAAAATGTGGAACGCCCTATGAATTTTCCTTTTCTCAATTTAGCTATGTGGTGTTTAGCATTCAATATACTATTCCCTCTACCATGACTCTGGGAGGTCAAAAGGTCAGCTGCCATGGTATTCTCATCAAATAGTGAACTCAAAGCCTCTAAATTAGCTTGATCTATATTGAGATCTAGTCCCAGATTAATCAAGAGTTCTGAGTCATAATCAGATGCTGTGGGGGTCATTAGTAAATCTTCATTAACATCCACTGTTGAAATTAAATCTTCAGGTGTTTGTATCAGTTCCTCGTGTGTAGCACCCATGGTTGTAGGTACTTTATTTCCCCCCCAAAAAAAATCTTAGTTTCAATTTTCAGAAGACCTACCGAAGGTCCACAAAAATACTAAAATCATTTACAGTTGGTGTAGGTACGAAATTAAATCCCTTTTGCAACCTAGTAGTCTCCATATATCATTAAGCACATAGAGATATTTATAATTTGTAGCTGATGTCCTTCTTCCTGGCTTGAAGGGACCATTCTATACCTGTTGATCTGTCTGTCCCTCTTGCCCCTTCTGGTCTTTCTGACCCTTCTGGTGACGCTGTGCATTTGTCCTGATCCAAAAAAAGACAACCACTATTTTTGGGATTTCTGTTACTTTGATTCCCACCTCTACGACTCTTACTTCTATTTTGAAAGCGCACTCTAGAGCGGCCCCTACTTATTGAGCATGGTTTAGCCCACTCAGTGATATTCCCTTTATCGTAATCGTTTTGATCACAAATTAATTTCCCAGTCTTTTTTTCAATAATTTCTTGTTCGTATTTGATTAATTTGTGCTGTAGTTTTTTATCAGATTCTGCAAAATTGTGGCTGCCCCTAAATTCTGCAATCTGTGCCTTAGCTTCTTGAAGTTTAATTAAGAGTTCTTCATATTTATTGTCGTCTTTAATAAGTAGTTTAATAAAGATTTTTGAGCACTCACATGCGGTTCGTATCCAGTCCTCCTTATACTTGCCACTCGAAGGTGAAACATTTATCTGCAGGCCACGTGGTGCCAGATCCCATTGTAGATATTCCTCTAACATGGAAATGTTGTACGTTAGATCGATCTCCTTGAATAACAATTTCTCCAAGTTCACAAATGTGGCTTTAGTGGAGATCGTCGCATCAGCAGTAGCTCCAGCTGAAGTACTGGATTCGCCCCCTTGTAGTTTCTCTTGTGCGCGTTGTCTCCGCAGGTCTCAATCGTTGATTTTGTCCCAATAGTTACTGGGTTCTATGGTAGAAGTAGTATTCACTCGATTAGTGTTCTGCATATTAAATTCAATATTAAGCAAGTCCTGGTACAAAGAAAAGAGCTGGTTCTGTGAAGTGAGCCCAAAGCACTCTGCAATGAAAGCACCCACTGTCTGCAGCACCTAAGCAAAACACCAACAGTTCCAGGGATGGACTGCGATCGGTGATGAAGACCAGGTGGTACAAATGACAATAAAGGCAGCAAGCTCTTGTACAAGCACACCCAATGCAGTCAGTCAATGCACTCTTTACCTGCTCACAAAGATTTGGAGATACAGGCAAATGTAGAGATATAAAAAAGTATTTTATTAATCCATGGCTGGATCAAGGTACACAGAAAAGCACTCCAAGCTTTCCCCAGCACTTCGACTCGCAATGAGTCTTCCTCAGGGGGTGAAGCTTACCGGCTACAAGCGAGTACTTAACAGTGCAACAATTAGAGTTTAACCAGTCATAATAGCATTGCAATTAAATCCAATTACAGATAGTTCATTAGAAAGCATGTAAGTAAATCCATGTAATTACACCCCTCACTCACTTGATAGTGCTAAAGAACTCACAAAGCTTTGCTCAAACAAAATATCTAAAGTGCTAATTCAATTTATCAATTCAGTTGCTAGTCCACACCAAAAAATATATACTGCAGACTTACATTCTGCCACCCAGGGAGAGCATTATTCATGTCCGAGACCTGTGCACTTTCCTGGGAGGCTTGGTGGAGTGTTGAACTAGAGCCCTACAGGTGTATCAAAATTTTTTGGATTTAACTTTGGAACTATTTTCCTGTGTTGTTATGAATTGACCTTCAGGTGGTAGTTGGAGTACCTGTTGCAGACTGCGAGATCATCACTGAATCTGGAGAAGAAAAGTACCATATAAATATGAACTTAAAAACTAGAATATGATTGAACACTATTGATCTAAAACTCTTTTCTTTTTTTATTGATGCACACTGGCTCATCTTCTATGCATTTTATAGAATCATCCATTAGTTACTGGTAAGGTCCCAAAGTTGTGGAAGCAAGCAAACCTGGTCCCTATTTTTAAATCTGGCGAGTGCTCCATGACCAAAACTAATAGTCAGTATTTCTACTTGCCCCATTATCCAAGGCTCTTGAATGGATTGTTTCTGACCAATTTAAGAAGTTCCTTGATAGTGGTAATTTGGTAACACCTCACCAGCATGGTTTTTGAGACAATCACATTATGTCTTCCTGAGGAGGTCGTTGGGTCTAAAACAGTGGGGGAATTCAAACATGCATGGGACAGACACAAGGCAATTATAGTGTGGGGTTGCAGGAAGTAGGCTGTTGGTTAACCAGAATCTGCAGCTTATCCAGTAGGTAGGGAAATGGGCAGACTGGGTGGGCCAAGTGGTCCTTATCTGCCGTCAAAGTCTATGTTTTTATGCTTCTATGCCCACAGCTGTGCTTGAAGCCACTAATGATCTTCTTGGGGCCTTGGACAATGGGGACATGGTTAATGCCTTTCTCCTCCTGGATCTTCCCAAAGCATTTGATCTGGTGCATCAAGGTTGCCTGCTTAACAAGCTTTGGGCCCTTGGTCTATCTGTATCTGCCTTATCTTACTTCTAGAATTACTTGACTGACAGATCTCAGTCAGTTTCTTTGAATTCCATTTCTTCTCCTCACATCAGAATTACTACCGGGGATCAATTCCGGGGCCTATTTTGTTTAGTGTTTTTTGAATGATCTAGCTAATACATTGCAGGGATCAGTTCTGGGGCCCATTTTGTTTAGTGTTTTTTTGAATGATCTAGCTAATATATAGTTTTGAGTCCCATATTATCATGCATGCAGATTATATTGCTTTGTACAGAAAGATATCAAATACCAGTTACATAACCAGATATTTGCAACCTGACTTTGAACTGGTACAAAAATAGCTGTGAAAAAATTGCCTATTAAATCTTGGTAAAATCAAGTAAATCCACTTTGGAACAAAACAAAAATTAAAAGCTTTATCCCCCTCTGATTTAATTGAAGATCTGCGTGGCACCTTTGCTGAGAGAACTGACAGTTTCAAGTATCTCGGTTTTACAGTAGACCGGACTCTATATTTTAGAGTATATCTCCATGCTGGTTAAGTCAGTGCACATTCACCTTGGTTAGCTTTATTGGAAGAAAAACTGTTTGTCCACTCACTCTAAGAAAGTCTTGGTCCAGTCCCTACTCCTGTCACCACTTGTGGACTACAAGCTTCCAGTCTATGCCACAGCCAATGCCACTGACTTGCAAAGAATTACAAATCTGTACAATTCCATTTGTAGGTTTGTTGCCTCTAGCCCCAGATTTTCTCACCACTTCACTCTTTGCAAACACCTTGACTGGCCTTCTTTTGGTTTTCACCTATTTTACTCTTATCAGTTTCAGACTATTTCTTAAAAGGTTCTGTTAGATTTGCAGTAAAGTATACAGCGCTCACCTCTTGCTTAGAGGGACTGTAGAAATAAAATGCACTGTTGAAACATGGCATGTGCAGGGTGGTGGTACTGGAATGGTGGCTCTTGCCAACACTGACCTAATGTTTTGCTCCACGTCCTGGAGCTTTGTCAGAGGTTCCTGTGCCTTGTCAGTGGAACAATTATATAGTAATGTCATACATGACATATTTGCAAGACAGCAGGAGGTACCACCAGTAAACAATTAGACCCTTGTGTGAAGTGCAAAACATACATATAAAATATTAAAAATAAGATAATACTCAGTATGATGAATACAGAAAGCAGTTTTACTTATACTGTAGAACTCAAAATATTCTCTGTAAACATGATATGGTTAGCTTTGCTGGTCAGGTATGTTCAGTGATATTATATTTACAGCAAATATTTGTGCCTCCTGATTCCTATTGCTCGCTTTTTCTGTTTCTTTTTTGTTTGTATTATACTGCCGTCTGGTATGTTTCTAGTCAAAAACTACTGAAATGTAACTGAAAGAAACTAAAAGTAAGCACTTGAACTGTACTGGCTGGCTACGATACTGTACTTGGTGCTCGGTATGTGCTACTTGGTATCTCGAGACCACGCCACACCATGCCAGCTACATACTGTAGCCGTAATCTGAATCCAAAATCCAAAAGATTGTCATTATCACCTACAGTAAAACAGCTGAAGCATACTGGTAATAGTGGTACAATCTGAATTTTATTCCAGACTTACAGTACATTGCTCCCTGACTGTAGGCTTGTCCATGGTCTGAGAAGCCAAAGGTGGGCAGAGACTAAACACATCTATCCACTTCCACCTGTCTGCATTTTTTTTTGTTTTGTTTTAATTGTTACTTTCTCTACTGGGGCTATGTTTGGCAGCACAAAAACCAACCACAGTTTGCTTGGTGTGTTAATCTTTATTCAATGTGGGTGAAGAAAGAAAAAAAAACATTTTATTCGAGAGAGAGTTATGAGTGCTGCTTGCAAGCTCGCTGGCTCTTGCTGCATTCTGCTATCACTTCACTTCACAGCAGCAGCAGCTCTATTCTGTCCATCAATGGACAATGAACAAATTTTAGGATTGTGTATGACTGAAATACAGGGATAACTTTTTAAAACAGTACTATATTTGTGAGCTTACCATTTAGACATTCTGTGTGGGCTCTCAGAATGCCTGCCTGCTCGAATCCTCGTCTGCAATCATCCATTCTTGCAGACAACTTGGTGAAACTGCTTACTAGCCACTGAGCGTGGCGGTTCTTTAAGTTTGTGGTATGTAGGTCAATGTCAAGCTTACTGGGCTCACTACCACTACATTCTTGCAGTTTTTTAGCCACTTCGGACATATAGACTGATTGTACTCAATGTTTGCAAGATCAGCTCATTTTGAAGTTGGATGTTAAAGACCTTTGTCCATGAAAGTTTGTGGGTGCGACATAGAAACATAGAAGTTGATGACAGATAAGGACCACAAGGCCCATCCAGTCTGCCCATTTTTTCAACCTTATGAATGTGCCATAGGCCTTTACTCTGTCAATGGCCTAGCCATTCATACTCATCTGTATTGCTCCCTTATGCCTATCCCATGCCTGTTTGAAGTCCTGCACTGTATTCATATCCACCACTTCCTGAGGTAGGCCGTTCCATGCATCCACCACCCTTTCTGTGAAAAAGAACTTCCCCACATTAACCTTTAATCGGCCTCCCTCTAATCTCATGTGAGTTGGATGTCATGCACGAAATAAACTTTGCACCATTATTTGTGGTGCTACAGTAATATCGTACCCATCATTACATTTAGCCTGAAGTGACTAACAATCATGTAATTTTGATTCTGATTGGAAGCATACTTTGTGCTGCTGCATAGCAAAAGAATGCTGATCCTCCACCAATATATGCTAAAGAAAATCCTGCACATAGGGTGGGTGGGCAGTGAACCATATGTGTGTGCATAATTCAACATATTAAGTAGTGGGATTCAAACCTCCTTACATGATCAACAATGATGTGAATAATTTTGACATATATATCAGGTGGCAATCTTACAGTGATGATACAGCATGCATATCTGACTCCATTGTGAAAATGCTTGATTGCTATAGTGTAATCCCATATGCACTGTATTGTAGACCCTTGACTGGCTGAATACTGTCTTGATTTGCTATAAGCGCATGTCCTAGTTTCTCTGTAATGCAGAGATGCATCACTTTATTGTCATGAACTTGTTTTTTTATGTCCTTAACCCATATTTAAGATATGATGTTTATGTATCACTTTCTGCTACCACTGTACTCAATGTATTATATGTACTCACTGTGTTATATGTATCCACTGTATTATAACTTGTGCCTATTGTCTGTGCCACTGTATGGCACGGGTCACAACAGAAAATGGTCTTTTGGATCAGTTTGCTTACCTGATTAACATAAACATACATAAATAAATAAATATTGGTAAAGGAAATTTATTACGTATTAGAACTAAAGCAGAACAATTAAATAGAAACATAGTTGTCAGCAGAAAAGGACCGCCAGGCCCATCCAGTCTACCCATTTGCCCTAGCTGTACCAACTGCCTGTGACCCTAGTTGGTTATTGGCTTAGCTATTCCTTCCCATCACTATGGTTCCCTTATTCTTATCCCATGCATGTTTGAATCCCACCACAGTGCGTGCTCCTACCACTTCCTGGGGCAGTCCATTCTGTGCATCCACCAACCTCTCAGTGAAGTAGAACCTTCTGCCATTTCCCCTTAAACTGTAACTGCATCAGTCCCAGAAGGCAAACTCAGCAGTCTCATTAGTCAGCCAAACTATCAAGTGGTATGGTTATCTTTGTCAAAATAAACTCTGAGGTTCAAATTGCATGCAAACCACTCATAGCAACAAAAGGGTCTAGTTCATTCACAGTTTCTTTGGTATGAAAGACAGTCCTTTCTGGCATCCATGAATCTCAGCCTCTGTTAATTCTCTGTCTGAAATATTAATAACATTTAATAGTTCCTTCAGTTCTGTTGATGTTGATTTTTGTATTGGGGTTCTCCTACTCCTCTTTCTTCTTCCCCATCTCGTCTTCTTCCTGGATGTCTTTCACTGTAACCTGGATGAAATTGCATCTTCCTGTTGCTCCTCCTGGATACATGTCGTTGCCCCGGAGGAGTATTCCATAAGAAAAGGATATTGGTTCTGTGTATCCTCCATCTCGGAGTCTCTGGGGCTGATGCTGTTCTCCAATGCATTCCTGTTAATGTGCTTGAGAATCAGCCTCATTGGGCCACTCACACCATTTTGTTCACGTGATCACTTCTTCCAGTCAAAGACTTATTTAGCTCATAGTCCCTTGTGTCAGCAAATTTATTCATTTTTTTTTTACTTTTTAGTCAGGCAAGTAGGTACGTACCATGATTTTCAGTCAGATATTGAACTTTCCAGGCAAGAAATTTATAAACACAGTAGACATGTATACTCTGGGTGCCTCAGGTAAAATTACAAGGAAACATTTCTATACATAGGTCCAGTAAGAGAATATATAAAATAGGTATAGTGTCAGACAGACTGAGCAAAGAATACATAAATTAGGCTTCTGTATATCTAGGACAAGTTTCTCATCTTATATAAATCTAGGGAGTGGTTTATCAGGGTTATGATAAGATTTTCAGGTGAACTCAATAAATATAATAAACCTATCAGAATAGCCGGTCCTGTTAAAGTTCCCATCAGCTTCCTACAAAAGGGTTTAAGGAATCACCTCAGGTCTGTGAGATCCAATATACAAAAAAAACAGGTTGTCCCTATATTTAAGAGGATTGGAGTAGTGTTCTGAAGTTTTGTCATTAAACTCTCCATCTTATAGATATCGTAAATTGTAATTTCCCAATGTACTATCTTCAGAATAGTCGGCTGTAGCCAGAGTCAAGTTATGGCTTTCTTTGCCGCTATTAATAAGATGCTTATTAAAGAAATCTTATGCTTTTGTTTAAAATGACCAGGAAAATGAAGCAAAAGGGCCATTTCTGGGGCAAGGCCCCCTGACTCTGGGAAAAGTTTCAGTATCACCCAAGTCACCTCTCTCCAAAAAGGTTTCAGCACTGGACAGAACCAAAGCACATGAGCATGAGTGGCCACCTCACACCCGCACTTCCGCCAACAGGAGGAATCCCATGAAGCACTATATTTTGCATTGGTCTGAGGGGTGTGCAAAAGCTGGGTCACCACTTTCCATCCATATTCCCACCATATTGGGGAACTCGTCACCTTATGTTGTCTATACCAGATATGGAGCCAATCATCAGAGGACAGGTCCAGCACTAAGTCCGCCTCCCAGTTAGCCTGAACCGCTCCATTAAAAAGTCGCCTTGTATAGACGGGAGAGCACGTGCCTTGTAAATCCCTCTGAACTCAGCTAAACAAATTTATTCATTTTAATTTGTTTGGTCTTTTTATCATATACATAGTTCAATTGCTGTGTTTAATCTGGTATTCTTCTATAAAAATTTGGGATTATGCATGCACAAAATCTGTCAACCGGCTCTTCCTTTTGTTGTATTTCAAGTAACACTTCTTTGGATATTTCATCACTGTCCTTCACAATTAACTTCTTAAGATTAACAGACACTTTTTGGTGTATACCTTCCCATCTCTGCATAAACGTAGTCCTTTCTTTACCTGCTGCTGGTTACTTCAGTGATCTTAGGCCCCGTGGCACTCTGTTCACTCGGATATAGGTCTCCATTGATGTTTTTGCCAATATATCCATATTGCATGGATGACATTTTATTCCAGTTCAGAAAAGCTTTTCTAATGTCAGTTACTGTGTTACCGGTAACATTTTTGTTTATAGCTGATGCTAACCCCAATGCTGGTTCCCAGAGTGCTAGATCTGCTCATACTTATTTCATAAGACCCCCTGTCTTCCATTCCTCTCTGGGCTAATATTCTTTTATTTAAAAACCATTACATTCTGGAATAATTTGCCTGCTTTGTTACACTCTATCAATTTGCAGAATATATTTAAAATGGTGGTAAAAAAGTACTGTCTGGATTTGTTAATGTGCAAGTGTAATGTTACCTGATTACTGTGTACTCTGATGTACTGCATATTTCTTCTGTATTATTGTTTTTGTTTATATATCCAGGTCTCCATTGAAAATAGGCATCTAATGCTCATGGGTCCCACTGGTTAAC
Source organism: Neoceratodus forsteri (assembly GCA_016271365.2). Lineage (NCBI taxonomy): Eukaryota > Metazoa > Chordata > Ceratodontiformes > Ceratodontidae > Neoceratodus > Neoceratodus forsteri. Next base: position 1,394,966,337 of record CM057456.1, read on the forward strand.
AAATTTCAAATAAAAATAAAAATAATAAAAAAAATAAAGTATGTAAGAAGCGAACCTTCTGGGAGTGGCTGTGGTTCATCCACTGGTGTTTTTGCTGTGCCCACTTGCCCTCCACCTTGTTTACAGTGGGGACCAGATCCCCAAGAACCGAAAGGAGAGTAGCCCAGAAGGGGAGTGACAATATACTTCATCCATAAAGACCTGGAGAAATTGGAACTGTAATGACTGCTTTTAGATATTCTGTTTTTCCCCACAGATGTACAGTGGGGCATAATAATTGACTGTGTATGGCACTGTTTCTAAGATGGTCACAAGAGGTAGGTACTGTTGTAAATATAAACATGCTTCCCCACTTGCATCATTGTGTCAAATTCTGTGTCTGGTTGGGTTTGTGAGCAACTGTATCTACTGGTGCTTTGTGCTCACTGCTTATATACTTTAATGTTCTCCCTGGAGATGGAAAGGACTCTAAAGTGGACTTTTGTTCATTGATCATGTTTACTGAATCTAACCAAATGATTGCCAATTTTTTCAGTATTAAGCACTTACAGTTTATCCTAATCACTTAAGTTGATTATTATGTGTTTACAAATGATGGCACAGTAGTTGATGGAGGCATGACACTTTTCAGCTGGCGGTGAGTGTAACCCAGCTAATATAAATCGGGGTTACTAGTTAACCTTTTAATTAATCTGTGCTTAATGTTCTTGCCCAGTGTTTCAGAATACAAAGAATGTGTTTCTTGATTTTGAAATGTTTTCTGCTTGGTGACAAAGTGCTCCATATGCTACACACAATCAGTTCCCATTGGTCTGACTCTTTTCCTAGGTGTTTTTTCCCACCTGCAAGAGTTTATAAAAGGGACTCTGGTCCCACCAAAAAGAGATAGTGTGTCCTAGTACTAGTTCTAAAGTTCAAAATACAGAGCCCTTGGGATTCTGGGCACCTATGGGTGCGAATTTTCATGATGAGATCAACCTGAGGGGACTTGCAGTCCTGAATAGTGCTAAAGTCCTAGGTCCGGGGTGGCACTGACTCCCATTTGTGCAGATCTCTGGAGACTTGGATCCCTCCTGAAGTCTAGGATTGGAGAGAGTGAAGATCTATTGGTGGCTCACCCTCAAGGAGGGTTGCCTGATACTTTCCCCATCATCATCCAGTTTAGCCTCAGCAATAAACCTGAAATGGAAACTCTTCCTAGTGGAGGAACCAAAGCCTATGAGGGAAGTGAAAGAGCAAAAAATTTTCAGAAGACCAGTCTAGTTGGTGGGCACCAAGGTATCTGTCCCCAAAGGCAGCAGAAAAGGATACGATGAGCTATGGTAAGCATATGTGTCTGAGACTGCAAAGCACTGGATAGGAGTGTGTGAATACCTTATTTCAGATATTAACCGAGTAGTCATATTCGGTGGTCCCAGTTATTCATGCTTCATTATTTGGCAGCTGGAGCAAGGTGTGAGATAACAAGATCTCTGGAGACTTCCTGTCCAATTACAGGCCACTTTGGAATCTCACTGAAGGCAGGTTATGTGACCCAGCACTTGCAGAAGCAATAGTCAAGAAAGACAGACATCTCTGAGCTGCTGGGAAAGAGCAATCTACTTCTATCCACTTGTTAAAATTAGACAAAAAGCAGAAATCTTGAAAGTGTTTGTTCCTTTTTTAAATCCCAAGCTAGAGAGGATCCATTTTTTCACACTTTTGTGTTATAATTTTCAGTGTTTCTCAGGAGACCTGCTTGGAAAGTGTGTTTTTTTCCTCTAAAAGTGAAAAAAAAACAAAACAACTAATCATACGAGGCCAGGCCTGTTTCTGCTCTGCAAGCAAGAACCAGTCACAGCCTGGTGCAAGACCTCCTTATTTTGACATAAAGATAAAGAAGATCTCATTAGGTGCAGTAGCATAGAGAGAGGCCACTCACTCGGTCTGCAGTTTCAATTTGCAGAAAACCACAAAAATGCAGAACATTTCCAATCTCAAGTTGTTACATTTTTCCATTAAAATCTAACCCCAAAGTTTTGCCGATATGGCTTGTTTAGAGGAGTGTTTTTACTGTTGTCATCATTTTGCTATCCCTTTCTTACCTGCTATTGTTTATTTATTTATCACACAAATAACACAGGCTGCCTGCTTTTATGACTCTTTATATGCCATTTCATTTTCAAGGAGGGCCCAAGGGCAAGGCCCCACAGAACATTTTTGATGAAGTGCCATATTAGTCTCTTTGCAGGATCCCCAACTGACTAGAAGACCAACATGGTACTGTCAAAATGTTTTTGTTGTGTGCCACCCCGATGGGCCAGGCTTAGGAGCAGAGCTGGGCGGATGCTGTGAGGTGGAATGGCTTTGACTGAAAAAAACTCCCTCCTGTCTCAGTGATGACTCACAGAGCCTGAACAGGGTATATATAATTCCTTGTCTGATTACAGGGCAGGGTAAATCCCTGTCTGTTTTGTGGGTACATCCCTATCTGATTACAGGGTATATCCCTGGTGGACAACAGCATGGAGGGGAAACAATAGATTTAAAAAAAGTTTTGGTTTCTTAGAATGAAAAGACACAGCCAGCCCTGTAGCGCTACCGTACCACCAGTACTGCTAACTACTCTGAGTTTCTGAATGGATTTTGGTCACTTGGGGGGCCAGCTAGGGGAGGGAAAATTAGCCATCCCATGGATGGCTCTCCTCTCGGGAAGTGTGGGCACAGACAGTGTCCTCCTTTGGGACTGCCGTACTGCCTAATATACGCTGGGTGGCAACAAAGTGGATGAGTGAAAAAAGAAAATGAAATGATTTTAAAAGAGCAATAAAAACAGGCAGCCATGTTTATTTGTAAGATAAATAATTGCAAGCAAGAAAGGGATTGCAAAATGGTGAAAGCAGTAAAAAAAACAATACCCTAAACAAGTCACATTGGAAAAACACTGGGGCTATGTGGGAAGCAAGATTTTGGGAATGTTGTTTTTGTAAGCTTTGTGTAAAAGCAGAGTGGTGAGTAAGTGCACTGTGCAGTGAGTCCTGTTTCACAGTCTCATTGTTATGAATTCATAACTGGAGAAGCAAGCACTCACTGGATTTTCAATTACCTTGGGGCTATTACAGCTGCGTTTCTGTTCAGCATCCTTGCTGTTTCTAGCATACATGATAATGACATGTATTACGACAACAAGAAGAAGAGAAATTATACCTGATTTAGAAAAGTTCATGTATTTATATTATAATGAAGGCATGTGCATTAAGCACTGCAGGAAGGAAGGAAGAACAGGGGAAAACACACAGGTTAACTTTATGGAGAAAAATAGCAAAAGCAGCCTTGAGAAACTCTTTCTACTTCATGAGGGTAACTCATATTTGTACCCACATAATGGCAAATCGTGCTTGATGAAAACAAGCTGTTGGATATGTTCAAGGTCTAACGTTGAACGATGAGGCTCAACAACATCACCAGCTGTGCTAAACATCCATTAGAAAATGGGCTTTTTATTTGGAGGCATCTGATTGGCTGGTACCCATTCCAAAGGGGTACATTAACTTTCAATAGATGCCCACCAAATAAAAAGTCCAAGCCCAAACCTGCTTCATGACCTCTAGCTACCTCTGACCAATGTACCTGTTTTGACCCTACCTGACAGTACCTTTGAAAGCCAGCCCTACATTCTACCCATTCCCTACCTTTCCGGCTGTTCCCCCTTCCCTCTTGCTCACCCACTTTCCTCTTACCTTCTCTCCCCTGCCTGTTTGTACACCTTATCTACCTGTAGATCTTGAAATTACCCTGTTTTTCCCTAACTATAACTGCTCGGTTTGTTACATACTGTACAAAACAAAGCTATATTAATGATCTGTCCAGTGCCGTCTTATGCAGAATAAGCCCTCACTGTTATCTGTAAATGCTATTCTATGTGCTGTTTACTGACTAAACTACGCTTTTTTTATGCTTTACCCAATGTTGTCTTAACTTGAATATGCCCTCACTGTTTTTCACAGCCAGTCAGATGTGACAAGCTGAGTAATGGTACAACCAGGGGCTTAAACTCTTTCTACCCCCTGGTATTCTCCCCACAGGATACCGTGGACGGGACTGCCCGCCGCACTCATGCCCGGCAACAGAACCATGAGCCCGGCTGCTTGTCACTACTTTCAGCTGCCAATACCGTTAATCTGCCAAAAAACCCTCAAAGCCCTGTCAGGACGTAGAGCGCTCCTCCCGGTACCCAGCACCGATGTTGACCCACCTAGATAGTCTCAGGGGCCCGCCTCAAGCACCGCTTGCCAAGTAGTAACCAGAGTTGACTAGGGCTACCCCTCCTTTGCATCCTGGCTGCAGGGTTCGCCTGCCGTGCACACGCCCATAAACAGAACCAGGTGCCCGGTCACTCGAGGGTACCCTGAGCCGCCAAAACCGTAGTCACTGTAAAGTCCCTCTAAGCCCATTTTTGGGCTTCAGATCACTCCTCCTTTTACCTCAGTGCTGCCAGGGTACCACCTCAGTAGCCTAGGGACCCGCATTTGAATTGATTGCCTAATGACAATCATCGATTGACTTCGCCTTGCTCCCCCCGGGAAGTCTGTTATCAGGGGCCGCCTGCCGTGATTTTGCCCAGGAAGCAGAACCATGAGCCCGGCCACTTGCACAAATGCCTGAGCCGCTAAAGCTGTAATCACGTGAGATCCATACAAGCTCATCGTAACATCAGACCGCCTCTCCACTCCTTCTACCCTCCCCCTCCCACTTGTTTGCACTATGTCTGCCTGGGGAACTCCGAATAACTCTGTCTTTGTACCAGTACCCACTCTGCCTGTTATATTCTATACAGAACAATGTTGTATTCATTTTATTTAGACTAGTGTCCTCACTGTTATCTTAGCCTCATAGCTTTGGCTCCACTGTCTATACGTTGTACTGCCACACTAATTGTACTGTATATGTTAAACACCCTCAGTAGGTATTTTCTTGTACTCTCCCGGGTCGTGCCTGAAAATAGTCACCTGCTGGCTAGTGCACTTACCTGGTTAACAAAAATTAAATAAATAAATAAATAAATAAATGACCAGCCAAGTATCCTTGTGCCCAGCTTGCTTCATTATTGGCTGAAGCACTAGGCACACAGTTTCAAACTGCTGCCATTTTTTTCATTGCTTAGTGCGATGGTGAGAGCACCCCCACACACACACACCTGAAACATGACACTACCCAGTAACAGCCCATATCCGTGTGCCTGTTTTCCCTGCTACAAACCACATTTTCCTTATTTTCAAGAATAGTAAAGTATTTTAAATTGCAACTGCACAACCACAGTTTTCAAACAGAATGCACTGTTTTCAGCTCGCTTACTGAGCCAGTGTGCTAGACTGCCTCCCCCCGTGAAAGACAAACTTACATGGCAACAGGTAATTGCTGCAAGATGAATTCTCCCATTAAACATTTTCTTATTTTTTTAATAAGAAAATCAGCTTTTCATTTGAAACAATACTGGTAGCATGTTGTGCACTCACTGCTACTAGAAGACAGGCACGCTCCATCCCCCATCAATGGAAACGTACAAAACAGCTTTTTCTTTTTATCCACAGCTATTTCAAAATCTCTCAGCCGATCAGGCTCCTTGTGTGAAAGAATCATACCTTCTGCATCAGTTTGCCTCTGTTATTCTGACTTCCTTCTCCCTGCACCCCACCCCATTCTCACACTTCCCCTGCCTCCGTTTCACCTCGCTCCTGACCTCTCCATTACCACAGTCCGTCCCATGACCTGCAGACTCAAACTTCAAACTGCAGAATCGAAGTCTCAAATGAAGTAAAACTAAAGAACCGGCAAGCAAGAAACACACAGATGTAAACTCTGCAGTACCAGTAAACAACTGTAAAAGTCTGCTGTGCCCTCTACTCCCAGCTCAGTCGACTTCCTATTACAAAATCTACAGACCTTGCATCCATTCTTGCTTGATCCACAGTGCAGCCAACTGCCTGCTCCCGAGCCCGATTCCCAGATGCTTGCAGGTTTTTACATTGCATTGCAACCGAAAAAAAGAACATAATAAAATACCACATAGGGGCACAAAAAAGAATGATATTTTCAGTAATAAAATGAAATACACTTTGTTGCCAAATGTGCTCACTTTGTCTTATACTCTGCTGCTAAACACGTTCACTCTGTTTATTCTTCCTGGTGGACTAGTATGGCAACAAGCTGCCGCCAAAAACAAAGCAAAATTAGTAAACATCGGGGAGGAAGCGAGCATTAAACACAAAATAATTAAACACACTCTGCATGGGGAGGAGGTATAAACAGACTGCTGTTGGACTATGAGTGGATGTAACTTCATAGCTCATCCTGGCAGAGGAACTATTTTATTACAAAACTAATCTTAAACTACTAACAATTTTTTTATTGAACTCTTTTTTTTTTTTTTTTTTCAACAGTGGGCATTTTCTAAGTGCAATAATACCCTCCAGGGTGGGTGGTATGGGCAATACTGGACCTTCCAGGCTATAGCCCCTGCGGTCCGGTATTGCCCAACACCGCCCAATCCTGTTAAGTATTATTAACACGTGGCACACTTGTAAGGGACAACTGTTGTATCTCAGCCAGCTGTGCCAAGTGAGGGGATGAATACATCTTTGACACAAAAAGAATGGGTTGGACCACTCTAGGTACAAACCTGTTCATACACCACGATATTTAATGCAATCTTCCTTTATTTACAACACCCTGACATTTTGCCATCTACTTAATGGCTTCTTCTGGGGGACTCAGTGTTTATACTTTAGTTCCCATTTCTTGGGAGTGGTATCTGTCCCTGTTTGATATTTCTGGCTCTGTGGCCTGGCAGCCTCCTGTCATACCTGCTTTTGCTTTTTGCTCTCTTTGCCTTAACACAAGGTCTCTATAGCATCTGCTGTTTGGAGCTCTTCTCGGCTCTTCTTTGACTGCATGTGCAGGTGCTTACTTCCAGCCCACACTTACACCACAACTGCCCACTCCCTTAGTACCAGGCATTTCTCCCTGTTCCTTATTTTGTTGTTACTTGCTGTCTTTTTTTTCACAAAGGTTTTTATCCTCCACAGCAGACTCAGGCAGCTATCATTCCCACCTTTGGTAGTCATCCTTAACTCCTTGTCGTTGAAAGCATGCACCCTGTGATTTCACCTGCAGCAGGTGGGAGGGAGGGCTGTTCTCCAGCAGACATATCCAGTTCCTCCTTCCTGTCTGGAGCAACTGGGTGGATCACCGGAGTATGGGTAGGGCTGCACAAAGCCCAGGCCCCGGTTTTTTTTCCTCTTTTCTTGTCCCACCCCCACTCTATGGCATCAGTGAGTGTGCGTGGTGTTGCACTCGTCCTGCATCACAGCAGCTAACTCAGTTCGAGCTGCTCATGCTTGCACTACCACTGAGCCTCCACCCGGTGGCAGTCATGGCCAGGACAGCTTGGCCACCTTCCCAGAGAGAGAGAGAGAGAGAAGAGCTGTCCCTGAGATGCTCGATCCTCTCTCACCCTGCTGACCCCTGGCAACTCGTTCTCGTTCCTGAACACAGATCACAGGCATGGCAGGAGGTAAGGTGTTCAGCGCCTTAGCCCTCTATGCCATTGGCCAGCATTTTGCTTATTGTTTAATGTTATTTTGCCCATTACTCAATTTTAATGTAGGTAATTTACTATATGGCAATTTTATTCTTTAAGCATTTTTTAAAATTGTATATTTTATTATACTTATTTACATATTATTGTATTATTTTTATACATTGTACTTTGTATCTGTTCTCTTCTCTTTTCTTCCCCCACCCCCAGGACACATCTGGAAATGAGCTGATACCAGCTCAGTAGGACTTTCCTGGTAAAACGGTTGCAATAAATAAATAAACACCAACTAAATTACAGACAGTAGACTACATCTTCTCTACCCAGAAGTCTAATGGATCAACCTGAAATGGCTAAAGAGACTTTGCAAAATAGTCCTAGATATTTTCTGCAGAAAAATGCTGTGACTATGTCCTCTTCTACTTAGAAACATAGAATTTGATGGCAGATGAGGACTGCCTAGCTCACCTAGTCTGCCCACCACGGTCTACCCTTATGTTGCTCTTTTTTTTTCTATAATTGATATATACTCCTTCACCCATAGCACACTTGGCTCTCTATCAGCTCCTGCCCCACTACTCTCCACTGTTCAGCATCTCTCTGGGCTCACCTGTTTGGCCGGAACCCAATGGATTCCCCCCATGGGGGGTTTAGGAGGGGACGCCGTCTTCCCCCGAAGCCTGAATCCAGTGTCACCGACAGATCCCCGGTGATGTGATGAGTGAAGGCATGCTGTGCAGGCTTCATGTATGCTCTGTCGTGCCAGACTTTTTCATCCTGTTTTCTCCCATCCCCCCAGCCGCAGCATACTTGGGCAATGTACACAAGTGGAGGTGCTCATGCATCGCAGAACAGCGGCTCCCTCCTCCACCCCTGACTCGTGTCTGTTCTTGGGCTTCCATGGGCTACCACCAGGCCTCCACCTTGCATTTAGTTCAGCTTGCAGTTGCTCAACAAGCACAGCTGCCCCATCTGGAATCTCCCCATGTTCCTCTACAAATCTCTGCATGGATGTTTTCAGTATATGCACTGCTGGAATCGCCTGACTCAGAGTGGTAGTGGACGTGCTTAGATCATGAGCACTCCTCTCAAATGACCCAAGTACTCTCACCATCGCATCAATCAGTGACTACTTATGGTGGCTGAGGACTCCCAAGTCATGACTGGGAAACCTGGATGGATACTCTTCCACTCTCTTTGAGAAAAGTCACATGTCCACCTATAGATAAAGTTTATTAGGACGTGATAATTGTCCCTTGTAACCTGGTCCAGTGTTTGGCCTCATTGGCTTCTTCAGGGAAAATGGGCCTGCACAAAAATTAATGACACAATTTTTACCAGTCTCATCAGTTCAGTATTTACACAATATATTACACATTAATTTACCTTCTGCCTTTGGATGCATCAATTACATCACCATCTGCATCATGTGATTCTACAGAATTACTATGCCCTGGATCACTTATATTAACAAGCATTCATTTATATGCTCTTATTGCTCCCATACTGCATGAATGTTATGTTTACACAGCACTTTTCCACTATATCTCAGTTCCCTCCCATTGTTCTCACTACATGTCTTCATAAATATGGAGTTTGTTTCCAATAAAAGACTATGGCAGTACTACGGCCTAGGACTCCTCCAATATTGCACTTCTGTTCCAGCAGTCTAGACAGCATCAGTTATGTTGAATTCCATCTGGTACTCGCATCCAGTATCAAGTGATGTTGAGACAGACCAAGGCATTGTTGCACTTCTCATAATTGGTTAGTAGCCTTTACAGAGCAATGAAAATGAGCACAGACAGAGCATGCTGTGGAGACAGTCTTGCTAGCTTCAGAACTGTGACGTAGTGCAGATGTGCCTGTCACAAACTCGCTCAGCCGGTCAACCCTCTACTCCCAAAGTGCCAACCTCTGAGCGCATGATTTGTGTACAGTGAACAGAACAAGGTAATCCTCTTGTCTGTTTTGTGGGTTCAAGTCACCTTAGTCTCAAGCTCTGGAGGGATTCAAACTGATAACCTCTTGTTAGCGTACCCAATTATCAGGCTCAGATAATTCTGTCTTCAGGGGGCCAGATATCTTTGCCTACGGGCACCCAACCAGGTCTTTCAAATGAACCCTTAGAACTCTATGCAAGACTTTTGAGAACTCTATCCATTTCCCAGTTTGGTTTACAATAAGCCCATAGACAGTGTTACTTACAACCTTTAAAAGCTCCACTTAAAATAAAAAGAAAATGTCAAGGCACTCCAGATAGTTCCACTGTAAAAATATCTCTTTACTTTAAAAATATTAAAACAGAACAATTAATACAGAACAAATATATATCCCAACACATACAGCCTTAAAACAAAAGGTGAAAGTGCAGTTCCTACAATTTATAACTTCAGACTAATCTTGTCTAAGGTCCTTACTTCAGTGCTTTGATGGCCTCTCTTCTCTCAGTCAGGAATATTGTCTTGTGTGTCTCTGTCAGGTTCTCTCTGCAATTAAAACACAGTTCTGAGCCGGCCTTCTCATGAGGTCACTAACTCCATCTTGGTGTATCAAAATCTATATTTTACCATACAGGATATCCAAATAAAATATTTAAAAAAACATAATAGGTAACCTCACTGACTTTCCTCTCTACAGGTTAACCAGACAAAACCGGTTTGTGCTCTGCTACACATACATCTCGAAAGTTTCTTTGATCTAAGTCACTTTATTCAAAGCAAAAGTATATTTGCCTCTTTAATCCAGTCTGGACCTTGGAATCTACACCTCAAAGGTCTCTCTGATGTAATTCAAGGGTTTCCCCGGGAATGTATATTGGACCTTCCAAATTCATCTGGGTCCTCCCTGGCTCAGACATCAACTTCTCTTCAATGTCCATTCTGGCTTCTCTCCGACACCCCTCCCTCTCAAGTTCTTCCTGAGAACTATTGCATGTCAAAGGATTTTCCCTGAGGGAATTATAAAGTGGATACTTTGGTTCCTGCCTTCAAAGAAAATTGAACAAAGGAATTGCATTTTAAATAGCTGCAGACTCAAACCACCTCCTGTCCTTTGAACTATCCCTGGGGGGGTCTTGATGTGTCAGTTCCAGTAAGACAGCCTTTTTCCTCTGTCACAGTCATCATACATTCATTTCTTATTTTTACAACAAAAATTATACAGGGTACAGAATCAGTGGTCCAAGTGTGACAATTCCTCCCCACCTAGACTGAATTTGGGGGATCTATCCCCTACATGGGATGAGCTTCCCAAATCAGTTCATCCCTCATACACACGGGACAACCCATCTGAGTTCTTATTCTTGGCTCCGGCCCTATGTATGATTTTCAAATCATACCCTTGTAAAGCAAGACTCCATCTGAGCAGTCTGCCATTGTTTTTCCCCATCTATGATAACCAAACCAGGGGGCTGTGGTCAGTCTGCACCACAAAAGGCTGCCCATACAAGTATGGCTCCAATTTCTTTAGGACCCACACTAGGGCAAGACACTCCTTTTCCACCGTGGAGTATGCTTGTTCCCTGGGGAGCAGCTTTCGGCTCAGGTAGGCTATGGGTCGGTCCCTCCCTTCGCTAGATGTCTGGCTTAGTACTGCTCCAATACTCACGTCTGAGGCGTCCGTCTGAACTATAAAAGTTTTGCTATAGTCCGGACTTGTCAAAACAGGAGCACTGCACAGTGCCTCCTTCAGTCTGGTAAAGGCTTCCTCACAGGCTGGACCCCAGGTAATTTTCTTGGGCATCCGTTTCTTTGTCAGGTCAGATAGAGGAGCAGCCAGGGCACTGTAATTTGGTACAAATTTTCAATAGTACCCTGCTGTCCTGAGAAAACTCCTGACCTGCTTCTGAGTTTCTGGTCTGGGCCATGCCTGTATTACCTCTATTTTTATCTAGTTAGGACGGAGCTGTCCCCGGCCTACCACATGCCCGAGGTATGCCATTTCTCCCATGGCAACCTGGCACGTCTCTGCTTTGACAGTGAGCCCGGCCCTCTGTATTCTGTCCAGCACTTCCTTAAGGTGTGACAGGTGTTCCTCCCAGCTGGTACTGAAGATGGCAATGTCATGCAGGTATGCCACGGCCTACTCCTCAGCACCATTTAACACCTGGTTCACCAACCTTTGGAAAGTGGCAGGGGCGTTCTTCATTCTGAAAGGCATTACTTTGAACTCAAATAAGCCTATTGGAGTGATGAAGGCTGACCTCTTCCTAGCTCTGTCCATCAGCTCTACCTGCCAATACCCCTTTGTCAGGTCAATGGTCGTAAGGTAGGTCGCCCCCCCAACTTGTCCAGGAGTTCGTCCATCCGGGGCATCGGGTGGGTGTCTGACTTTGTGACTGCATTCAGTTCACAACAGTCTACACAGAAATGAGTCGAGCCATCTGGCTTGGGTACAAGGACTATGGGTGAGGCCCAGGGACTGTGGGATTTCTGGATTACCCCTAAATCCAGCATCTCCTCCACTTCCCTCCTAATGTCCTTTTGGACAGTCTCCGACACCCGGTATGCTTTCTGCCATATGGGCATCTGTGTCACTGTCTCCACATCGTGTGTTGCTAAGGGGGTTAGTCCAGGTTTGGTGCTAAACAAGGGTGCAAAGTCTGCTAAAACCTCCCTCACTTTCTGGATCTGGCCCGGGGTCAGCTGGGGAGACAATTTTACTGCCTCCACAGAGGACTCCCACTTACTGTCTTCTAGCAAGTCCAGAAGGGGGTCTCCTTTGTCCGTCCCCTCCCCATGACTACACACTGCGAACACCATGTCAGCCCTATTTACATATGGCTTCATCATGTTGACATGGTACATCCTTGCTGTCTGTCTATGGTCAGGTAACTCCACAATGTAGTTTACGTCATTAAACTTCCTAACCACTTTGTACGGTCCTGCCCACTCAGCTTGCAGCTTGTTTTTCCAGACCAGAATATGGACCATGACTTCCTGACCCACCATGTACGAGCAAGCTCTGGCTCTGCGGTCGTACCATACTTTTTGTTTCTGTTGGGCAGCTGCCAGGTTGCTCTGGGCTGTCCCCATAAGCTTCTTCAGCCTTTTCCTAAACCTTAGGACATAATCCACAATGGGAGTTCCCTGGGTGACGTGCTTGCCTTCCCAGTCCTCCTGGATCAACTCTAGGGGCCCACGTACCCGGCATCCATACAAGAGTTCAAAGGGGGAAAATCCTGTCGACTCTCGGGGCACCACCCTGTATGAGAACAACAGGTGGGGAAGGCATTTCTCCCAGTCCCTCCCATGCTGTTCAGCAAATGCCCGGAGCATTGACTTTAGCATAACATTGAAGTGTTCCACAAGCCCATTGGCTTGTGGGTGATAAAGTGTCGTGCATCTCTGCACCACCCCACACTTCTTCCATAGACATTTAATTCGGTCCGACATGAAGGAACCCCCTCGATCGGTGATTACCTCCTGCCGAAACCCAACATGGGAGAAAATCCCAAGCAAGGCATCTGCCACTTTGTCTGTCCTCAGTGAGGATAGGGCAACTGCCTCTGGGTACCGGGTGGCATAATCCACCACAGTCAGGATGAACCTTTTCCCTGAGGAGCTGGGGGTATTTAAGGGCCCCACAACATCCATTCCCACCCTCTGGAATGGCTTCTCCACTATGGGCAAGGGGATCAGGGTGGCTTGGGTTTTCTTGCCTGCCTTCCCTATTTCTTGGCACAGCTGACAAGACCTGCAATACTCCTTCACCTGCTGGGTGAAGTTAGGCCAGTAGAAATTCTGGGCCAACCGCTGCATTGTGCGAGCAATTCCCAGGTGACCAGACAAGGGAATATCATGGGCAACCTTGAGCAACTGCTCACGATATCCTTGGGGAACGACAAGCTGCCTGCCTAGCATCCCTCCCTCTGTCTGTACTGCCTGTGTATACACAAGTCCATTTTCCCAATAAACCCTATGTCTTCCATCACCTCCCTGTGCACCGTCCAAGTCTGCCCAAGCCCTCAGCTTCTCTAAACTAGGGTCATTTCTCTGAGCAGCTGCGAACCCCTCACACCTTCCCAAGGCATGTGACAGGTCACCTTCAGTTGCTAAACTAGGGTCCCTAGCACTAGCGTCAGGGCCCTCAGGATCACTGTCAATCCCAACTCTCTTACAAGAGGTTACCCCTCCCTCTTCAGAGTAACCTTCTGTAGCTATGTGGTTACTTGCTACTGGGGAAATTTCTACCCTCTTTTTATCAGTCTCCCCCTCTGGAGACACAGGCTGGGGAACCGGCCTCTCAGTGTCTTCTCCAATGGCTTCTGGGGGGCTCAAGGAACTACAATTTTCCCTGGCTACTTGGCTACGGGTAACTGCACATACCACCTCCTGCTGGAGATTGTTAGCCAAGATCACATCCATGCTAATGTGTTGGCTACAGCCACCTGTACACAGTTCCCCTTGTTTCACCCCAGTCCAGGAGAACATTGCCCAGTGGCAATGTTTTCTCTTCAACCGCGAAGTCCTGTACAGTCACGTATTTATTGGGTATAAGCTGACCAGACTGTACCAGATCCCCCTTTACCAATGTCAGGGATGCCCCTGTGTCCCTTAACCCCTGCGTCTGTACACCATTTACCATGACTGGGTGCATGTGTTCCCTCATTGTCACTGGCATGCTTCCAGGGACACACAAACAACCCACTTCCTTTCTGGTACTACTTTGTGTATTATTGCTTGCCCTTCTTGGACACTGTCTGTCAATGTGCCTAGTTTCTTTACATAACCAACAAACATTTCTTACTTCAGAGAAATCTTTTCTTTGAAACCTGGGGCTAACTGGTTTTGGTGGAGGCAGTGAGGGTTTTAGCTGCCCTGAAGGTGTGTTTTTCCCTTTCTGTGCAGCCACACTCGCCCCATTCGCTCTCAGAGCAGGTCTGCTCTTGGCATAGCGGTCCGAGAGTTCAGCAGCCTCTTACACTGTTTTTGGAGCTCGGTCCTCTAGCCAGGTTTTTAACTCTGCTGGGCATGCCCAATAAAACTGTTCTAATAAAATTACATTTTCAATTTTATCAACAGTGTTTGCCTCAATTCCTTCCCACCAATGTTTTAAAAACTGATGCTATTTCATAGCTAGCTCCTCATAGCTCATATCAGAGCTTCTCCTGAGCTTACGGAATTTAGCTCTGTATGATTCAGCAGTTAATTCAAACTTTTCTAGTAGTGCAACTTTTAACTTGCTGTAATCATCACTGTCTTCATTGTTCATTTGATCCAATGCATCCCGAGCTTTTCCGGTAAATAGCGGGGATAGCTGGATGCTCCAGGACTCTCTTGCAATTTTAGCCTGAATACAAACTTTTTCAAAAGATTTTAAAAAGGTGTCCATGTCCTCCCCGTCCTTAAACTCAGCTATTAATTTGGAGTTCAATTTGTAACCCAGTCCTGCAGTCCCAGTTGAACCCAAGCCACTTACCTGCTCTGGTACCGCTGGTTGGAGTCGTAGCTTTTCCAGTTCATGTTGCCACTGGTGCTCCTCTCTCCTCTCCTCTGCAGCTCGCTGGCGCTCACATTCCTCACGGTCTGCCTCCCTCTGTTGTCACTCTGCCTCCAGTTCTATCCTCTGCAACTCAATTTGCAGCTTGAGTACCTCTGGATTCAGGATGCTGGTGACCTTTCCCTGCTGCTGTGGCCCTTCACTGACAGTGGCCCTGCTGTCCACCTCATCGGCTCGGGACCACTCACTAGCCGCTAGTTCTACCACACTCGTGGTCTGGTCCCTTTCGGTCACGGTTGGTGATTCGCTGCCCTGGGTATCTGCTACCATCAGGGCCTCTATGAGGTTCTGCTTACTGGCTTTCACCCCAAATGGGACTCTCCTGTCCCCGCACAACTGCTTTAAGAAATCTACAGTGTGCTTGGTGTAGACGGAAGCCATTTTCTTCTTCTCTCACTACTTATACTATACTGACTGGCACTAGGGTTACCACCTGTCTCTACTTTCGCAGGACAGTCCTGATTTGGGCAGCTGTGTCCTGCGAAAAAACATGAAAAATACTAAATGTCCTGACATTATAGTAGAAAAGAATATTTTCAGACTTTCCTCTAAATGTGGCAAAAACTATAGTACCTTAACTAAAATACCTTAAAATGATTAGAAACACTAGGGAACATCTAAAAAACAGCAACACTTAGTCTTAATTTTGATTATTTAGAGAAAAAATCTGTTGTGTTGGTTGAGGTTACATATTGTCCTGAGAAAAATCATGTTTCAGTAAGAAATGTCCCACTTTGGGCTTCTTAAAAGGTGGTAACCCTAACTGGCACTTCAGAAAAAAAAATAAAATGGGTAGGAACTTAACTGTAAGTCAAGGGATATAGTTCTGTTTCCTTTTGAAATAAAACACTGCCTTTCTTTTTTTCCAAGTGAGCTAAACGGTCTTAAGCTAACACACTGAACAATGAAGCTTATACCACCAAACTTTTTATGCCACCGCTGCCAACCAATCTGTAACCAACTCGCTCAGCCGGTCTACCCTCTACTCCCAAAGTGGCAACCTCTGAGCATATGATTTGTGTAGAGTGAACAGAACAAGGTAACCCTCTTGTCTGTTTTGTGGGTTCAAGTCACCTTGGTCTCAAGCTCTGGAGGGATTCAAGCTGATAACCTCTTGTTAGCGTACCCAATTATCAGGCTCAGATAATTCTGTCTTCGGGGGGCCAGATATCTTTGCCTACAGGCACCCAACCAGGTCTTTCAAATGAACCCTTAGAACTCTATGCAAGACTTTAGAGAACTCTATCCATTGCCCAGTTTGGGTTACAATAAGCCCATTCACAGTGTTACTTATTACCTTTAAAAGCTCCACTTAAAATAAAAAGAAAATGTCAAGGCACTCCAGACAGTTCCATTGTAAAAATATTTCTTTACTTTAAAAATATCAAAACAGAACAATTAATACAGAACAAATATATATCCCAACACATACTGCATTAAAACAAACAGGTGAAAGTGCAGTTCCTACAATTTATAACTTCAGACTAATCTTGTCTAAGGTCCTTACTTCAGTGCTTTGACGGTCTCTCTCTCTCAGTCAGAAATATTGTCTTGTGTCTCTCTGTCAGGTTCTCTCTGCAATTAAAACACAGTTCTGAGCCGGCCTTCTCATGAGGTCACTAACTCCATCTTGGTGTATCAAAATCTATATTTTACCATACAGGATGTCCAAATAAAATATTTAAAAAAACATAATAGGTGACCTCACTGACTTTCCTCTCCACAGGTTAACCAGACAAAACTGGTTGGTGCTCTGCTACACATACATCTCAAAAGTTTATTTGATCTAAGTCACTGTATTCAAAGCAAAAGTGTATTTGCCTCTTTAATCCCATCTGAACCTTGGAATCTACATCTCAAAGGTCTCTCTGATGTAATTCAAGGGTTTCCCCTGGGAATGTATATTGGACCTTGCAAATTCATCTGGGTCCTCCCTGGCTCAGACATCAACCTCTCTTCAATGTCCATTCTGGTTTCTCTCCGACACCCCTCCCTCTCAAGTTCTTCCTGAGAACTATTGCAAGTCAAAGGATTTTCCCTGAGGGAATTATAAAGTGAATACTTTAGTTCCTACCTTCAAAGAAAACTGAACAAAGGAATTGCATTTTAAATAGCTGCAGACTCAAACCACCTCCTGTCCTTTGAACTATCCCTGGGGGGTCTTGATGTGTCAGTTCCAGTAAGACAGCCTTTTTCCTCTGCCACAGTCATCATACATTAATTTCTTATTTTTGCAACAAAAATTATACAGGGTACAGAATCAGTGGTCCAAGTGTGACAGTGCCCGCTCAATTGTATGTATGGGTAAAGCAATGAATGCTGCTAAAATCCCTATCAGCAACTGCTTTCACCATATTTGCCACGTTATTCATGACAAAAAAACAACAACATGTAGATTGGTACCGACTGTCTATGACTGCAGCATGTCTTGAATGAATGCCAGGATGTCCAGTGACATGTGATCTTTCTCCATTAGCCCAATATTTAGAAGAGCAAACCTCGTGTGGCCACTGGATTGTGGTGTGGTGAAGGGACAGCCAGTGACACAGGGAGAGAAGGAGGAATCCACAAAAGGAGACATAGGCTTTCGCACACACCAGTGTGTGGTCAAGGAGAGATGCATGCATGGAGTTTGTACTGCTCCAGATGTCTGAGGTGCCGTGGAAAACTCCACCCACAGCCTCTAAGAGTAGTGTGGCAATTGCCATTCTCACACCCTCATATATTTTTGACACCACAGTGCATGAAAATGGGGAACGTGATGGGAGCTGATAGCACGGATGCAGAAGTCTGTGACAGCCAGTGTCTTCCACAAGTGAAAAGGGTTGCCGATCTAATGTCATCATTTCACCTAGAGCCGTGTGATGTGCTGAGATGCTGGATGGGATGACTAATACTTTGTTCTGGCCTGGAATGCTTCCACTACTGGCACTAACTGTGAATGGGGGGAAATGTTTCACGCTTGCCAGATGGTGTACAAACAGCAAGGAACTGGTACCTGGCAGGAGTGCTGGGGGTGAATGGAAGACTCTTTGGCATTGAGGGGGAAGAAGTGGTAGCAGCAGGTGCAGCAAAAGTTTTTTTAGAGGCAGAATAGTCTGTGGCATTGCCAGTGCCACCAGCACCACTGCCTGCATCACCACCATGAGATGGGTCTGATGGAACCACATGCACGCACCCTGACACTTTAAAAACCTGGGAATTCTTCACCATTAGGTGGTTCTTTAAGCAGGAGGTTGTTAAATTTGCCAGAGATTCCCCTTCTGACAGTTGTACTATGCAAAATGCACACTGACCGTTATCTTCTTTTAGTAATGTGAACTGCAGCCATACCATGTTCTTACTGCTTCTGACACCACTCATGCAGCCAGTGCCACCAGTACCACCACCACCACTCTTGTGTCCACGACTAGCCCTTCTCATTTAGACCTGCATCTATGGGTTTTCCCCTTGCACCACCAGTGTCCCTGCACCTGCTTTACTGGCTGGTCAGGTTGGTGTGGAGCCTGCTGAATGAAGTACTAAAGGGTAGCTTGCTGAGTTTTTAAGGGGGGAGGAACCATATTTTTCTTTCTCCTGCCAGTGTGACCTTATGAGGTTAAGGTTTTTTGGCTACCCAACTTACTTTCTTTATGGATACTCCCCATGCTCTTCATACTCTACCTTATCATCAAAGCTGCTTAGGTTAGCCTCCTCAGATGATGTATCAGTGGGCAGTTTCTCTCCAGGTGGAAAATACTCAGACCCAGATTAGTGCACTTCCTCCTCATCTGCACTGACAAGTCCTACAGTACTAGAGACAGGCTGAGAAACAAGAGGTGTCATAGAAGGGGTGGACACAGTATTAAAAACAGTTGTGCAGTTTGCTAGGGCCACAGTGGTAGTAGTGGCTGGAGTCACCATAACAGTATTAGTGGTCACCACGGTTACAGTGCCAGGTGTGATCCTAGTCACAGTAGCAGGAATGGTCTCAGTCATAGTGGCAGGAGTAGGGCCGGCCTGGTGGCACTGAGGGTTGAGGTGCTGGACGCCATACCTCGTGCCACACTGGTGACTCGGGTTCGGGAATGGACTTGGGACGCCGGGGGCTGGCAGGGGAGTGGAAGGATTGAGCATCCCACGACCACTCTCCTTTCTCTGGGGTGGGTACGGGTTATGTGGTGCACTGCAGCGTTGCCTAGTGGAGGCTAGGTGCACTGTCAGTGGCATACATTCTGAGGGGAGGGACCACGGCGGACGTCTGCATGTAGATGCATCAGACATCATTGCACGTCCGGCTCCCTAGGGCAAGCAATGGCGGAAAATTGTGGGGCAATCATGGACGCTCATGGCTGAGCCCCGAGCCCCAAGACATGAGAGGCGTGGCCACCTGTTTCCCAGTCATGAGCCCCCAGAGGGGGGTGGTGTCCCATTAATTTCTTTGGGGCCTGTGTGAGTCAGGCGCCTGCAACGTACGCTAGACCTGGTCTGGGGGCTCGGGTGCCAGCGGCTGGTGGTCGTTCGGGCCCGCTCTGCAATGAAGGAGAGTAAAATGTTAAATGATAAAAAAAAAAAAAATAGTGGCAGGAGTGGTGTGGGTAACTGTGGCAGGAGCTGCCTCAGTCACAGTGACAAGAGTGGCTGACAGAGCCATTGTTGCAGTAGAGGTCAGGATGCTAGTGGTTGCAGTAGAGAGGTGGTGGATCAGAGCAGTGGTATTTATTAAGGATGATATGATGGTGGTACTGGTGGCAGTGGCAAGAGATGAAGAGGACACAATTCACAATGGTAGCATCAGTGGCAGTTAATGACACTGTGCTCCTAGTAGCACTGCTAATAGTTCGAATTATACTTTTACATCTTCCCCCTAGTGTCAGCCGATGCCATACTGGTGCTGGAGATGCAGGCTTTGATAGTGGTAAAACATCATATTGTGCAGTGACTGCACCCTGAGCATTGCTGTGCAGTCCGTTCAACCTCTCTTGCTGCTTACTTCTCTACAACTGCTGCAGCTTTGTTGGGGATGCTGAACCAACTACATTTTCTGGCACTACGTCCTCTGTCTACCATAGTTGCATTTCTCACAGAAAGATGTTTGTTTGTAACACAGACGCATAGACACATAGAAACACAGAATTCGTTGGCAGAAAAGGACTGGCAGGAACATCTAGTCTGCTCTATTTCCCTGCCCATTTCTACTCCCATGGCACAATTCAGTCTTAGGTGTCCCTCCCTCTTCCCTTTTCTCTACTTATTATGCCCATGTGCCAATCCTACACTTGCTTGAAGACCCCCACTGTCTTTGCCCCCATCTCCTCTGGAAGGCTGTTCCAGGCATTCACCACCCTTTCTGTGAAGAAGTATTTCCTCACATCCCTCTTAAACTCTGCCCCCCTCAGCTTCATTGCATGCCCCCGTGTTCTGGTGCTCTTCTCTGAAAGAGGTGCACCTTACTCACCCCCTGTGAGGTACTTATAGGTCTCAATCATGTCCCCTCTTGCTTTTGTCTCCTCCAGGGAGTACATGTTGAGTTTCCTCAGCCTCTACTCATATGGTTTCTTGTGCAACCCCTACACCATTTTGGTAGCCCTTCTCTAGTTTCCATCCCTCAAGCTTCACTGCATGCTTGTATTAAAATTTAAATGATATTATTATGAAATATAGTCACTCACTCGCTGCAGCAATGATGAGCTTACAAGTCTCACTCACTAGCCTGGCTAGTATTCTCAGAATTTTTTTTTTCAGTTTCTTCTTGGTCACAAAGCCACAGCATAGAAACATAGTGCAACCCCCTCTACAAATGGCCCCCCTAAGACTGATCTGGTAGCAAGGCCTCACCCGTGGGTATGGGGGCCCATGCCTTAGCCACTAAACCTAGAGCTGATTCTAAACTGGTGGAAGAAATGAGAGAACTGCGAACGATGATGAAAGATTTTATTTATGCCACCTGATCACCCTCCTCCTGGTGGGAGTGCGGGGGAATGGAGCCCAAGTTCAAACCAAAAGAAGACAGTAGGACTCCAGCCCCTAATCACTATAAATCTCGCCAAACTGCCCTGGTGACCCTAGAGGCAAGGTGTTTTGCTATAGGTGTGGAGAGGACAGGCACACCCAATGTAGTTGCAATTCTCCTGAAGACCTGTGGAAAGTCACTACCAAGCTGCTTAATCTGGTCTGGCAGAGCAATATAAAACCTCAGACAGGCTCACCCCGAAAATCTTTTTCTTCTAAAACTGTTGTGGGACAGTCCACAAAACAGACTTCCCCAGACTGGTCTGAGATGGTGGGCCCATCCATGGAAACCACAGTGGCTGTTAACGGCATCTCCACTCAAGTCGTGTTAGCCAGTGGCTCGCAGGTAAAGACTGGTATGAACAACACCTATCTGATCTCCCGCTCTTACCCTTAGAAGGACTGCATGTGTGGGGGTTTAGCTACAAATCTTACCCTTACCAAGGGTATGTATGAATTTGGTTGTCTTTTCCTACTGCCATTGCTGGTGTGGATGAACAAGCGGAGACACTGGCTCTGGTGTGCCTGCCGACAGGAGTGTATGATTGTATCCCTTTGTTGATCAGCACCAACACTCATATGTTTGGCTGGCTAGCTCAGCTCTGTCAAGAAAAACAAGCCAAGCTGACTGGAAAGGCACTACACATTCTGGCCATGGTGCGCAGAGCATATCACTTACAGATGCAAACTATAGAGATTGAGAAAGATGAACTGGTGGGGGTAGTATGGAAGAAGGATCTGGAATCACTTGTTTTGCCCCCCCAATGCCCAGTGTACCATCAGTGAGGAGGTACGAATTAAAAAAGATGTCAAAAACAAAATCCTCATGCTGGACACCCCAGAAGAAGGGAAACTGCCTGAGGGACTGTTGGTCAAGCCTAGCATTCTACTGGCCTGGGCTCACACATATGCTCGTCGGATGGTGGTAGAAGTCCAGAATATGTCTGACTGGGATATCACAGTAAATCAAGGTTGCACCCTGGCTACTGTATATTGTGCAGACACTGCTGTGTTGCCTAGCAAAAAAATGCACCATTGAGACTGATGAAGTGACCCCTGATCTGTTCAATTTTGGAGAGTTTTCCATCCCTGAAGATTGGAGAACTAGAATCAACTGAAAGCTGGCACAGAAAAGCAAGGTGTTTTCTTTGAAAGAGTGGGATGTGGGATGTGTTACTGGGGCAGAACATTACAATAGACTGCATGATGAAAGGCCTTTCCATGAGAGGTCTCAGCATCTAGCCCGAGCGGACATCAATGACGTTTGATGCCACCTCCAGGAGATGCTCATGGCTGGAATTATACAGCAGTCTCACAGTCCATACATTTCACCTATTGTGGTAGTCTGGAAGAAATATGGCTTGGTGAGGATGTGTGTGGACTACCGGACTCTGAATCAAAGAACTATACCTGACCAGTACACTATGCCCTGCATCCAGGATGCTCTTGACTGCCTCCATGGAAGTCGGTGGTTTTCTGTGCTGGACCACTGGAGTGGGTATTACCAGATCCCAGTGGCCCCTGAAGATCGAGAAAAAACAGCATTCATCTGCCTTTTGGGTTTTTATGAATTTCCGCACATGCCTCAAGGTATTTTGGGAGCACCTGCCACTTTCCAATGGCTGATGGAGTGAGCTGTGGGAGACATGAACTTATTAGAATGCCTTGTCTACCTTGATGATGTCATTGTGTTTGGCTGGACCTGTGAGGAACATGAGACTCGTCTGTTTAAGGTTCTAGACCGATTGGAGGACTGAAATTATTAATCGACAAGTGTCAGTTTTTCCAGAAGTCTGTAAAATATGTTGGTCAAACAGTGTCATCTGAAGGAATCCAAACAGACCCGAGCAAAGTGGAGTCTCTGACCACCTGTCCCCAGCCTAGCAATCTTAAAGAACTGCAAAGATTCTTGGGGTTCTGCGGTTACTATCGCTGATTCATACAAAGATTACTCCAAAGTCATCTGCCCTTTACTTAATTTAACTCAAGGTTATTCACCCACAAACAGGAAATACAAGAGAAACGCAGTCAAAGAGGAAGAGAAGGTTTATTTTTGGGCAAATTAACCCTTTGGAACCAGGTGAACTCACGAGTGTGAGGTGACTTTCTATGATATCAGTCATCAACTCACCCACGCACCTGTGCTTGCATATGTAGACCCTACCAAACCCTATGTGTTGCACACTGATGCCAGCTTGAAAGGACTTGGTGCTGTTCTGTATCAAGAATATGAGGAAGGCTTACGCCCAGTGGCATTTGCTAGCTGGAACCTAACACCGTCCGAGCAGAACTATCCTGTACACAAACTTGAGTTCACTGGTCTACGCAGCCAGTATAGTGTTATGCTTGTGCAACTGTGTTAGTTTGGTTTGAGCCATTCGCATTCTCTATTTCAGAGGAATTACCACCCTGTAGGGGTACGAAGGCAAGGACCCTTCGGCAAGGGTTCCACCCCTAGAGATGCAACGGGATGATTCCCATGGCTAAGGGCACCTTAGGAATCCCTCTAAGGAGAGAGCGTTGCTACTGAAGGAAGAGGAGAGGATGGTGGGGCAAAGAAAAAATGCTTCACAGTGAGGCTTGGAGGAACTGCTTATATAGCTCAGGAAGTGGGAGTGGCTGGCTGCTTGGACAGTAAACTACAGGCAAGCCTTTCATTTCACTGGCCTATGCAGCCAGTATAGTATTATGCTTTTGCAACTGTGTTAGTTTGGTTTTGGCCATTCGCACTTTCTATTCCAGAGGACTTACCACACTGTAGGGGTACAAAGGCAAGGAGTCCTCAGCGAGGATTCCACCCCTAGAGGTGCAATGGGATGATTCCCATGGCTAAAGGTACCTTAGGAATCCCCCCCAAAAAATGTAGTATCATCCCCAAAAAGGAGGCAACATGAAGCACAGGAGCAATCAGTAACTGAGACATAGGAGTAGTAACTGTAACATAGTAGTAGAGAAGTATAGGCAGTTTGATAATGGAATGAGATGCTCGGTCATTGTAATGACTGCCCAGGTCTGCATAGTATGATACTGATGGTTTGCTTTTAGAGTAGGGGATCCCTTAAAGAGAGAGGGAATGACAGGACATCCTCCACCTCCATCCAACAATGGAACCTACCTAAAGAAATGAGGGGAAACAACTAAGCTAACTAACTGTTATGACCTGAGGAGAGAAAAAAAACCCTATGAGGAGGAAATATCTGGCGATCCAAGGCCTAGGTCGCCTTCCCTCCAAGCTAGGGATAGTTTATTTAGTGACGGCTCTGCAGCTGCAATTTGGAAAACCCAATTAAAGGGAGGTGGAAAATATTCCAATTTGGAGGAAGGCTCTCACCAAACCTCCCTCTAGCGGAACACCGTGGAAGGTTACTAGAAAACTCTGCAACAAATACGTGCATCCAAGGGAAGGGGAGGAGAGCAAAACTGCTGAGGCACTCAATTCGGCCTACCCAATCCTAAATCAAACCAAGTGAACCTGGAGGCAGTCAGTAGGGAGGATGCGAAGGAAGGTGCTTTGCTAGGGAAACACTATATGGTGGAATACTAGAGCCAAAGGAGATCATTGTAACCACCCTTCACCACTAGTCTTAAATTTTACACCAGGAGCTGCTGTCACATAGCAGGCAGCTAAAGCCAAGCCTGGGGTGAGAACATTCCCAGCTATGGCCAGGTGAGAAGGATTCTGCCCCAAGTTGGACATGCTCGAGATGCGGACTAAATACAGAGAGAGTCCGACGGCTGCAGGAACCCAGCACCAGAATACAATGGCTGGCATGCCCCAGAAATTGATTGAGAGCTGAAAAGCTGGTGAGCTGAATGAGCTGAATGAGCACGGCGTGCTGAGATCGTAATGAGCATTGAGTGCTGAGACCTTGCAAGGTCAAATGCAGATTGAGTGCAGCAGAATCCCAGGCTGAAGCTGAGGGGATGGCAATAGGCATGAAGCAATGATTTGCGTAAGCAAGGAGCAACAGTTTCATAAGCAAGTGTGGACCTGATAGGTCAGTAAGCAGTAGTAGTAATAGGTGGACTTGCATAACATACTGTATAGCAGTAAACAGCACTGAAATAGGTGCAAGCCAGCCAGACAGTTCAAAGTCAAAGCAAGGTGACAAACTCTGAGGATTTTCGGCAGTAAAGACAGGATTTAAAACAGAATTAATTAGCCACAGAGGCCACGACCTCCAAAACACCTCTCAGTCCCTGCCATAGGACAAACAAGGAAGTGATGGAAGGGCCGAGAACCACATGCAGATATAAAGCTAATTTACTAGCCTCAGCAGGAGCGTCAGCTAACCTCAGAGTAACACAATGTACAATAGCAATGGGAGTAAACAAGCAGTAACAGGAAGCAATTAGGCCTGTGCAGCAGTAGTGAAATAAAATGAGTACACTGAGTTGTAACTGCAGTAAACAAAAGGAGGCATAATGCTTTTAAAGAAGGCCACCCAGGCAGTGCAATGAGACTGCTTCAATGAGGTAATTAGAACAACCATAAGTGAGCTATAGAGCTAGGGTTGTAAAACAAACAGGAGTTTGCAGTTCAGTGCCAGTAATTTTGAAAGTTGTGGAGTAACTGAAGCAAGCAGTATGGAGCTGAAATAGCAGCAAGCTAGGAGCTTAGAAAAGTCCCGCCCCAAAAAGAAGGAAGCACACACAGCCAAAGGCAAAATACACACAAAGCAGGAAAATAAGCACAGAAGCCCTGCAGAGACAAGCGGGGAAAGCTCCAGCCAGTGAGCAAACCAACTCAGAAGAGACAAACAGCACAACCTGCAGCAAACAAAAAATACTTCACAGTGAGGCTTGGAGAGAACTGTTTATAGCTCAGGAAGGAGGAGTAGCTGGCTGTGCTTGGCCAGCGAACTATAGGTATGCCTTTCATTTCTTTGTAATAAAGTGGCATGATGACCTGTTCCATGAATATCTTTATGGTGCAAAAGATTCTAATAAAACTGATAACGTTCCTCTTACCTTGTCCAGACTTCAACAAAAGTTGATGCCACTGGGCATCGCTGGTTATTTGCAACTTTCCACTTATGATTATTCAGTAAAGCATCGAATTGTCTTGAACCACTTTGATGCGGATGCCTCTTTCCAGGAGACCTGACACTAACGTAGAATGGGTGAGAATGTCTGAACAATCTGTTAAAGCTCTTTGTCAGAAATTGACATAAGGATGAGCACCAATTCATCCCTGAACCAGTTGATTGCCTGTGGACTGCCTTGGCCCTCCCTGACACTTGTGTTCCTGCAGCCTACTGCCATCTTGCAGCCCTGATCCTCACAAGTTGCCCAAAACTACTCCTGACAATATACGGTGGGCTGAGATCCAAGACCACGTGATTGCCTCGCTGGATGCTACACATGCTGGAAAAAAATTGTCCAACTTCATTCTTCAGATCCCTGAACTGCCCTGCAATGTTTAGAGAGGGCCCATATTAAAGTTGCACAACAAACTTCTCACAGAGAAACCACCAATCAACAAGATCAAGTTACGAAAACAACAACTGATATTACCTACTAGTTTTCAAACATGTGATTCTGCATGCCCTTCACTGACCAGATAGGACATTTAGGCTGTGACGCGAATTAATCGAGCCAATGCTCACTTACTACAAGACAAAAATGAGGCCGACATTCAGACCTCACATCAGAACTTGCAGTTGTCGCCTGAGAGAAAACTCAGCCCCAGAGGGCTGTACATCTAATCAATATATCTACAAAGCGTGCCTATGGAGCTTGTGTATATTGCCCTTCCTTGTGTCTTGAACCAATCAAAGAATATTGGTAATGTGCTGGTGCCGACTGATCATTTTACATGTTATGCCCACACATATCCAAGCAAAGACCAGAAGTCATCCACAGTGGCGAAAGTCCTGATAGAAGAGTTCTTTAATCCATTATGGTGCCCCTAGAGAACCTACTGTATCTATGAGACTTGAAAGCCGTTTGAATAAAAGAAAATGTTTTGGGGAGTGTGAAAGTACAGAACTACTCCTTATCACCGCCGGGGATCCACAACCTGAAGGTTCAATCAAACACTACTAGACATACTGAGTACACTTTATCCCAGGACAAGTCCAAATGGAGCCAACAGAATAAGCACATTAGTGCATGCTTATAACTGCACTAAAAAGTGATGCCACTAGGTTCTCCCCTACCACCTGATGTTTAATGTAGAAGCAAGGTTGCCAGCAGACATCTCCTCTGAGTGTCCCTGGATGGAGTCAATGCAGAGAATTACCTCAGTATGTCCAGAAACTAAAAAGCTCAGTTAAATTGCCTACAAGTTAGCACACACCATGGAGCCAAGAGAAACTTACAAACAAAAGAAAGGCATGACAGATGTGCCAAGGCCCAAGAACTGCAACCTGGGGATCGACTCCTGCTAAGAAATTTAGGACTACACGGCAAACACAAGATTGCCGACAGGTGGCATCACATCCCTTACATTGTTGTCAGCAAGCTGGAGGATCTGCCAGTCTATAAAGTGTGTCCAGAGAATGACCCACGAGTTGTGAAGACAATGCACAGAAATCATTTATTTCCAGTTGGGCAAATCATCATTGATTCTACACACCAAGACACTGACCCCCCCAGGCCTGTAACTCGAGCTGCGGCTAAAAAGAAACAGTTAACCTCCTCTCCAGTAGTTAAAGATTCAAGGCCTTCCATCAATCATGTTCTAAATGAAATCGAGCTGCCAGTGTGAATCTGATGACAGTGAGTGTGAGGCCCTTATTACCCATCTTATGAATTATTCAGTTATTTCAAGAAAACCTGTGTAACAGACACAAGCTGGACCCTCAAAACTGTCTAACAGCAGCCATCTCACAGCCCCTGTGTCCCTGAAAGTGATGCAAAGTGTGACTTCCGTATTACTTTCTCTCGTGTCTTGTTGAACAACTGAGCCCAAAAAGGTATGGGGTGGGGCCACTAGACTACCAGGTACACATAAATCATTATTTATTTCATTATGCTGGAGGACCGCTAGACTACCTGGGATATAAAATTTATTTATAATAAAACAACAGCCTGGGGGCCACTAGACTACAGGGATGTGGAAAATACAGGGGTGGACTAGACTACCAGGGTACTACATAGCTAATATATTTTATTGGGGGGGCCACTAGACTACCAGGGATGTAAATATTTTATTGTGATGGGGGTCCACTAAACTACATAGGTACTACATTATTTTGGGTGTACAGAAGGGGCACAATGAAGCCTCCTGAGCAAAACCCACTATAATTTAACACTGTAGGGAACCCCTGGGCTACAAAAAACTATTTTCAAATCTGGCCATCTCGTTCCTCGCTCGCGATGCACAATCGAGATCAAAGATTCTCCGATCAAAGAATTTGTTGGCTTGCGATCAAAGATCGTTAGCGAGCCATGAATGAAGAATTTAAAAACTAAAAACTCTATTTTTTGACCAATTTCGATGGAATCAAAGCCATGGCTCGATAGAACGGGGTCCCCTGAGTAAAACTCATCAAAGTTTTACTTCAGAAGTGACCCCTGAGCCGAGATATTTGTGTTTGTGCGATCAGAAAACTGAAAACAAGATGGCGGACCTCACGGTCAAAGAATTTTTGAAATTCCTCGGGATCAAAGATTCTTGAACCACAAGGCTGCAAATTCTTTGACCGCCAGGTGGGACGAGATGGCCAGAACCCCCACTCTTTGATTGCAAGATATACATATAAATTTTCCCATTGACTTATAATGGTAACTTGAAACTGCCATATCTTTTGAATGCCTTAATATTTTTTCACCAAACAAAAAGCGACATATTCGACCACCAAAGCTCTTTCAAATGAGCTATCTTGTAGAGCAGCATACCACACATTGGCCATGCAGGGCCACCTTTAGAATGCCAAACTGTGCCTCCAAAAATGGATAATTTTGCATTTTTCAGCACTTTCATACACAAAGACCGGCACTCTGACTGAAACACAATTTGGCAGATCAAGAGATCTAGTGTGTCCCAATGCGTGTACCAAATATCAGACAAATCCATTGAACGAGTTCAAAGTTATTAACGTACAAACCTTTGACTTTAGTATGTGACAGGCTGCTCAACCCTAACTATAGTGGCACGACCATGCCACTATAATATATATATATATACACATTTATATATATGTTGTCATTATTATGATGATGATTATTACAGTGGCACTTCAAATGCCCCAATCACCAGTGTACAAGTGTGTGTGTGTGTGTGTGTGTGTGTGTGTGTGTGTATATATATATATATATATATATATATATATATATATATATATATATATTTAAAATTTGATAACGGAAAGGCACACTGAGCCAAAGCTCATTTCCCCAGATAAAATACAATACTCTGGTATGTACAGATGAAACAGAGGTTTACAATGATAATAAATAACATTCAGTTAAAAGTACAGGAACAATAAAATTATTGTTCTCAGTAATGCACAATACATTATAGGCCCAAAACTGTACAAAGGAAAACAAATAATCAGTCTGACTGCATTTCAAGGCAGTAGGAGAAGGTACAGAATCATAAATGTTGGAGGAAATTGGTGGCTCTGACTATTGCATATAGGGATTTGCTCTAGCCATGGGAAACCCAGTTGAGTGAGCAAGACGGGCAAGAGAAAAAGAAAAGAGAGGAACCTAGACCCCTGGGATGGGGGCCCCTTACATAGGAGAGGAACTTGGATATTAGGGTAGTGAAGGGGGAGGGTGTGTGTGTGTGTGTGTATATATATATATATATATATATATATATATATATATATATATATATATATATGTGAGGCGAGAAACGTATATATACATTTATAAATGGGATCCAAATACAAATCAAAACCAGTGTTCTGATTGTATAAAACACATCACATGACCATGCGTATATCAGAGACGACCTCCACACCTGCACTTTTACCCCCTTTAAAATAATTTTGCCATTTATAATATAGATAACCCTCTAGAGGTGAGCAGTCACGCCTGATATACGCACACCTTGGGTGGTTGATGCCACCCGCGGTATATCAGAGCATGACCGCACACCCTCAGAGTGGGTTATCTGTTACATATATATATATATATATATATATACTTGTACACTGGTGATTGGGACATTGAAGTTAATTTTCATGAATATTAATTGGATGTTGGTATAGAAAAGGCGACAAGACTGCTGTTGACCATGCCCCCGAGGAAGGGTTGTTGGAACTCAAAGCGATGGGGCAAGTGTGGACAAGGTCTGACTGACTTTCTTCTTGCTACTACCTTGCCTTTGCAATATATATTTTTTTTGCATTCACATCTGACTCATATGCTCATCATTGTTTGGTAACCATTTGGCTAGTGTGGCTACACACACGCTTCATTCAGCACAAGGTGGAATTTTGGCTACATTTGGTAGCAGCAAGCATTATTGTTTTTTCTCCACAGGAGTGCACTCAACGTTTGCCATTGTGTTACGGTTTGAGGTGCCCCCCCCCACTCTGTGAACATCTTCCCCTTTTGTGAGTTTGCAGTGTTTGTGTTGGACTTGTACATTCACTTGCCTTTAGACTGCAGAACCACAGTCATTCAAGGAACAGTTGTGAAGTGGAGAATTTTTGTGAGAACAGCCATTCAATCAGCAAGAGCACAGCTGTGGAATTTTGACCCGCTTACCAGCAATATGTAGAATCAAGACAGAGCTACCTCATCAGGCAAACCAGGGTGTTCATGCTGGGAGCAAACAGAGACACTATATAGGAGAAAGCAAAAAGAAACTGAACGCCTTCAAGCCACAGAGGTAAATCATCAAAATACAGAAGATATTAAAAGTACATTTGATAAACTAGAAAAGTTATTAAGCAAAGAAATCGATCTCATGTATAATATTGCTACACTTGAACAGTATCTAGCAATATAACAAGCCTCAAAGGGCAACAAAGTGATGGTGACACAGTCCTCTTGTCTTGAAGAATTTGAATTCCAGAAGGAATGGATGGGTGCAGCGAGGGCATGTTCTGAAGCATTCACTGAACTGATAATTAAATATTATATATTAAAACATGAATGACTACAAGTGGAGCTGAATGAGGTGAAAGAACAAGTGCTTGCCTTTAAGGAGAATGAGCAGTATAAAGAATTTGATACAGTCTTGCAAAAAATGTTGGATAAAAATGAAACAGACAATTTTACGGAAGCAGAATAAGCTGCTAAGAGTTGAGGGTGATTATGAGAGGGGAGACATTTTAGTGTGGTCTAAGCCAACATCACCAAGACCTAAGAGTCAAGGATACTCAGGAGTAAGATTCCAAGACAAAAGTCAGGGAACCCATCGAACAGCAGACAAACCCAGTTAATAATAAAGGGAAAAACAGTGGTGAGACAGGGACCAATGCACAAGAAGCATTTTAGAAAAATGCAAAGAAGGAGAAAGAGGAAAACCAGGAGGGGGAAGAGAGGAGGAAGAAAATCCAAGTACCAACAGAATACTACGGAACAGCAACAAGAAGGGGAAGAGCTCCAGGTAATAAATATATCAAGTCATTGTTTAACCAATCCCCAATAATCAGTATTTCAGAGGGGACTTTCTTTCATTCCAACTCCTAAAATAAATGAATTTTCAACTTATATGGATTTGTGCAAACTATTCTGCAAAATCAGTTTGAAATGTCATTTTTTTTGAAAGTGGTGAACCTCATGAATAGTGCAGCATGGGTTTGATTGAGGATCAGACAGAATCAATTATGGAAGATCTGAATGTATTACTGTCGGTAATGGAAGTAAATGAAACACCTGAGACCGTGGAGTTATCTGGACCTGAATCTGAATTATGACAGATTGAAAATGAAAGAGCTGATAACTTAGAAGCAATAGAATCCTTATTAATGGAGAATATGGAACACGATTTGAACTTTAAGAGAGAAGGATTCCAGCAAGTTAATAATGACACACCAAGGCCCACATATTCAAAGGAGATGCTCGGCCCAAAATGGAGATGCGTGGCACATCCCAGAAAATGTGTCGAAGCACTATATTGAAAAGGGAGAGATGCGTCACGCATTGCTGAATGTGGGACTATGCAGAAATAATGTATTCGGCACAAAAAAGGGGTCGGGCACCTGAATATGCCACACAAGTATACATTCAACAAAGATGTGTAGTGCATGTGTCGTGCATCACAAAACTGTGCCGCACAAAGTTAGGTGTGTAAGGAGATGGCCTAAATTGGCCAGCTACCCACAGGCAAGCTGCAGAACTGCAGACAGACAACCCTGAGACAGCCCTCAGAGGTGCACCAGGATGTGTTCCAGGCACCCACACACAGCAGACATGCCTGTATGGTAGTACCCAAAGCCACAGCCATGCTGTGCCAGCTTGCGGGGCACCTGCTGGGTGCCATTGGGTGACACCACCAGCACTGCCCAGTCAGCCACTCCCTCACCACATCCAGGTCGAGGATGCCCAGCTGCCACATGCTAGTCAGGTGCCCCCCTAGCACACCAGCAGTGCAGACAGCTACAATGCAACACATGTACCAAGTGCCATGGCCTGCACCCATGTGGCCATCAAAGTGCCACCCAGTGGAGGTATGCACCCATGGTGGCATTTGGGACAACAGTGAGAAGAATGCTTGGTGGTAATGGTGGCAACATGGCATGGATCAAGGACAGCCCAGTGGCACATATCCACGGTGGAACACCATAGGTGCACACAGCATACCCGTGCCAGACCCATGCCACCAGGAACTACATACATGTCACCGATGCCATCCCTGCAGTGTGACAATGCCACAGGGGCCCTGGGTTTGGGTCACTGTGGTGTACTGGTGGCAGACAGTGCACAACTGTGAGCAGAGTGGGACGGGGGTGGCACCACCTGCAGCCTGGAGGCAGCAGGGGTATGCCCCAAGAAAAGACCCTTCCAGTGTTGTTCATGCAGCCACCTAGGGCAAGGATATGGCCATGGGTAGTAGCACTGCAAGCCTCTCAACTGTCACACAGTATGGGTTACAGCACACATGTTATCACCCTCTGACCCACACAGAGTGGGTGACATACCTATCACTGGGACTGTTATACAGAATTGTATGATAATATGAGATGCTAGGTATCAGCACACAGTACCAACGTTGGTGCACTTATTTCTACGGTCTTCTGAGCTTCCACTTTCATGTTTACTGCTGCGTCACACATTCTGACTAGTTGTCATCTATCTTGGCACAAATTTGGGTGTTATATGCAAATGGCCTGAATACATTCCAGTAATGAGATGGAAATGTGCTGTGTGGGCGCTGACTGTGCAATGAGTCCATTTGCATATCCTGTATGAATATTGCGAATCTGTGCACCGCACAAGTGGCTTCGCATCATGCACTTCTGTGTGCTCTGCACTGGGCTCTGAGCACCTGCCACAGCAGGCATCTCCACTGCATGATCACGCATGTTTGGGATATTCAACACACATGTGGGATTGCATATTATGGTGCAGCTTCTGAATATGCCATTATTTTGTGCAAGCGCCAAGTGAGTACATACACTTGTATGATGCAGCCTGCCACTTTTGAATATGGGGCCCCAAGAATGTTACAAGTGACAGGATTACTTAAGAAAACAAAGAGAACTTTTATTCAAGGGAAAATCATTGTTCTGCCCTGTAAGTTATAATGTAACAGTAACCGCATTTGAACCCACAGTACTTAAACAGGTAAAAGATTTGTTTGGAAAAGCTAGGGCCCCCCCCCCCCAAAATCCCAATCTTTTAACTTAACAAAACAAGAGAATGAAGCATTGTCTGAATTGAAAGGCTTAAAAAACATCATCAAACAGGCAGATAAAGGAGGTAACATTGTACTGCTGGACTTGGAGTATTATAGGGAAATAGGTATGCCTCTTCTGAATGATACTAGTAACTACATGAAACTGAACAGTAATCCCTTAATGAATTTTAAAAAAAGAATTACACAAACTGTTACAAAATGCAATTTTAAATGGGGATATCACAGAAAATGAATATAATTTTATTTGGAAAGAAAAAAACTCAAATTGTGGGATTTTATATACTCCTGAAAATACATGAAGATTTACAGAACCCTCTGGGGAAACTGATCGCCTCTGGAGTGGATTCTCTCACAGAAAACCTTGGTCAGTTTGTGGACTTCTTTTTACAAAACTGTGTCCCAAACTTACAGTCCTTTATTAAGGATACAACGGATGTCCTTAGGAAATCAGAGGGGATCAAATGGCACAATTATATTGTATGGGTTACCATAGATGTAACTTCGTTTTACACATCAATAAAACATGACAAAGGTGTTGCAGCATGTACATTTTTTCTAGAGAATCATGTGGATAGTGAACATATGCCCATCAATTTTCTCCTTCACAGTCTGGAATTCATAATAACCCAAAACTTCTTTGATTTTATTCAAAAATACTTTTTACAAACATGTGGCATGGCAATGGGTGCCAGTATGGTACCGAGCTATGCCAATCTTTTCTTAGGGTTGTGGGAACTGATTTGGATTCAGAATAACCAAAATAACCCAATCTTTGAAAAAAATCAAATTTTGGTATAGAGTTGTGGTGCTTCCACCCACTGTGACCTTTCTTCCACTCTACTCTTTACTTTCTACCCCCCCTTTTCACTCTCATGCATGCCCCATTTACCCTTATCCACTTACCCCTTCAGCCTATTGGTATACTACACTGTCCTGACTCTTCTATGTATTCCTGCTCTATGTCTGTCCCCCAACCCCCTCTCAACTGTCTGCTCTTCATTGAGTGCTTCACCTCTTGCCCCTCTTTTCTCCCCTACCCTCCAATATCTTCCCTCTAAACAGGGTGCCTTACCTCTGGACCCTTCTCTCCTCTTCCCTTTCACTGTTACCTGGGCACCTGCACATTGTTTATGTAACTCGCTCATTCATACCTCAGATGACAGCTGGCCGTGGTGGTGAGAGGAGGGCTGAGTCAGTCACCAGCTCGATTCGTGGCTGTTGAGTGGGATGAGCGGGGGTGGCCCTGCCAGGTGGGAGGTACCACTGGACTACCAGGGGAATTATTGTATTCCACATGTTACAGAGGTTGGGATACATGCTGGGGTTGGGGGGAAGCACTAGCCTACCAGGGAAATGAGTGTATTCTATGGGGAACGGGGGTCAGAGATCATGCTGATGGGGAACACTAGACTACCAGGGAATTGAATGTATTCTACAGAGAATGGGGGTCAGAGATCATGCTGGGGGGTGGGAGTGGGGGACCACTAGACTACCAGGGTGTGCAACAGGCACACATGACAACAGGGATCATGACGGCAGAGTGACCCGCCTGGCCCTGCCAATCTGCCCAGTTTCCTATGGAATGGATAAGCTGCAAGACCTAGGTATCCTACAGCCTATGTCCTCCCACCCCCACCAGGCATGCTCTATGCCTGTCCCATGCATTCCTGGGTCCCCCCACTGTGTTCCACCCACACCTGCCGTGGGGTGCCTATGTTGATGGGGGGGCATCTACAAGGGCACATATGGCCAGGGATGTGTGTGTGTGTCCATATATATATATATATGTGTGTGTGTGTATGTGTATATGTGTGTGTGTGTGTTGAATCAGTATGTAGAGCTATGTATCACATAGTTGTCACACCCCCTCTCTCCCTCTCTCTCTCTCTCTCTCTCTCTCTCTATATATATATATATATATATATATACCTTGTGTTGTACTGCTTGCAGTGCTGCATGGGAAGGTTGTCTGCTCTGTTTGTGCCTGCCAGCACACAGTTTCAACTGTTTCCAGCCTGTACTTCCATGCCAACCAACAGGGGACACTGTGGGCATGCCTTGGCCTGCTGCTTCCAGCCTGCACTTCAATTCTGACCAAAAGGTGGAGCAGTATGCTCCATGCAGTAGCAACGGGCAAACTGCGTGGTAATGTGTGCTAAGCAGCAGTTAATGGGATGCAAATGTACCTGTTTGCCCACAGATTACAGTACTTAAGTAGGTTAATTTGCATGGGATCTTTGAATATGGCTCCAGTTTGCCCCGGACTTATATGTTAGCACTGTGCAATCAGGTTAGCCCGGGCAAACTACACATCAGCATAGCACAGTTCTGCAGTGTGTGGCTTGCATTGTTGTTTGCAGGTGTTGTGGGTATTCTCTGTGCAATCACACACAATGTTCTCCACCTGTGACACTGCCTTGCTCCAGGAAGTACTGGGCTGCAGTTGCAGTGTGCACTTCCCTGTTGCTATATTCAGTGCTGTCTTATTCCTGGGCTGTTTGCCCTGCACTCCCAGACCAGTTTGCCCGGCTTCCTATGCATACTATATTCAGCAGGGTTAGCACTGGGTTATTCCTTTTGAATATGGCAGGTGATTTTGGGCCAGACAATGTCTGCACGCCAGGCAGTACTACTTGAGGCTCGGGCCAGAGTTTTGAATATCTGGGCCTATATTTATATACTTGTATACTGATGACTGGGGCATTTGAAGTTCATTTTCATGAATATTGATTGGAGGCTGGTATATAAGACTGATGAGACTGCTGTTGGCCACGCCCCCTGAGGAAGGGTTATTGGAACCCAAAGTGCTGAGGTGAGTGTGGACAGTGTCTGACTGACTTTCTTTTTGCTACTACCTTGCCTTTGCAATACAATTTTTTTTTGTATTAACATCTGACTCATATGCTCATCCTTGTTTGGTAGCCATTTGGCTAGTGTGGCTACACGCACATGCTTCGTTCAGCACAAGGTGGAACTTTGGGAATGCGATTGAATGTCAGTGAGCAGAGCAGACATCTCTGTGTGAGCTCCATTGCAGCCCACCTCCTCAAGTACTGGAAAATGCCATGTGATATATAATAGAATGGAATCACAATTCTCTACAGTTTTAAATAAGATCTGTTATCTGCATGGGTATTTTTGATCACAAGCAGCACACTACTATCAACCTGACAGTAAGGACTAAGACTTTAAAATAATCCGTTGACAACAGAATCACCACCATCTTTTGTAGAAAACTCTGATACTTGGAGGCATAGGTTTGGTTACAGCTCAGTAACTGAATGGCTAGTTAAAGTTTAAAGCATATCGTTTACTGAGGGTGTCTTAAAATGGAACTGGAAAAAAATTTAGTAGAAATGATGTCAGGAATGAACCCTATAAAGTGCCTATTGCCCTCTAATTGCAGCCAGAAGAGGCTGAATCACTTGACTCAGATGCTAAAAAAATGAATACTGACTCCCCAGTTATAATTGCCCACTTTGAAGTTTTAATGCATGAAATATCGGGCATGAGACTAACCCTAGGGTTTATGGCTGAAGATTTAAAAGAGGTTAAAAGTGAATTACTGGTACACGCAAAGAGAATTCAAGAGACTGAGGTCAGAATTAGCAGTTTAGAAGATGTAATCATGAAAGAGCAAAATGAAAGAGTTACCAAAAGTACAAGGAATTACGACACTGGAGAACAAAATTGAAGACTTAGAAAGCAGGAGTAGGAGGAACAATCTGAGAGTGTTTGTATGCCAAGCCGTTGGGGACATAATTCATAATCTCTGGCTGTATAGTAAAACACATACGCTATATGGTGAAATACATACATCATATAGTGAAATATATACATTATATAGTGAAATACATACACAATGTAGTGACCCACATACAATATCTACTGAAATATATACATCATATAGTGAAATACATATACTGTATACTGAAATACATATTATATAGTGAAACACATATGCTATATAGTGAAATGCTTACATTGTATAGTGAAATACATACACTATCTACTGAAATCCACATACTGAGTACTGAAAATCCACATACACTATATACTGAAACAAATGTACTATGTATTGAAACATATACAGTACACTATCTATTGAGATACATACACTACAGACTGAAACATCCACATAAACTATCTACTGAAACAAATACTCTATAGGTTGTAACACGTACACTATATATTGAAACAAATCTTCATACATTATATACTGAAACAAATACACTCTATATTGAAATACATACACTATCTATTAAAATGCATACACTACACACTGAAAAAAGCACATACACTACATACACTACATATTGAAACAAATACACTATATATTGAAACATCTACACTTTATATTGAAATACATACACTATCTATTGAAATAAATACACTATGCACTGAAAAATCTGCATACACTATATACTGAAACAAATATACTATATATTGAAATGCATACAGTATCTATTGAAATAAATACACTATGCACTGAAAAATCTGCATACACTACAGTATATACTGAAACAAATACACTACATGGTGAAACACATACACTATGTATTGAAACACATACACTGTAGACTGAAAAATTCACATACACTATATACTGAAACAGATAAACTATATACTGAAACGGACTGTGCTCTGAAACTACCCATCCAACTGCCCTTCCCCTTGAATGGCCTGCAGCTGAACTGCTTGTCTGATGCACTCAGTTAGCTGCTGGCTTGAGAGATTTTAAAACTCAGAGCAGGTAAACAAAACAGGGCTATCTCTTATTCTACTTCTTTATGGGATTTTACATCTTGTTTTGCTTGTACACCTTTAATCAAATTTCAGAACATTGTGATGTGACAAGAAACTTTTAGAACTAATTTGAAATGCTCTAGTTTATTCTTTTAAATGAGTGCTGCCTTCATTTACTGTTAGGCAACACATTTGTATAGGAAACTAATACAGGATATTCCTAACATACCTGTATACATAGGGGGCTGCATGCATTTTTCCAAGTTAAATTGTTGATTGGTTTTATGTGTAATTAATTACTGTGTAAGTCCAGCAACTTATCTGAGCTGAATGCTTGGGAAGTGTACTGCAGGAGCTGTGAAAGTGTAAGTCAAATGCTTTTGTAGTTTTTACTCTGCTGAGTTAGTTTTGATTTAGTTTTTGTTTTTATTTGAATGTTTTATTTAATAGAGGTTCTTGGTTAAGAAAAAATATATATATTTTGCAGCAGTTGCTCAGGGCCCAATTCTCGTCGCGAGCTAAGCTGGCATATGCATAATTTGCACTTTCTGTTCTGAATAACTTCACTGTGATACCTCACTGGTGGCTCTCACAGCTCCTAACCTCCCCGTTACATGTCTGCAGAGCATTGCAAGGTGAACAGAGCTTTGCCAGGCACTTGGTCTCCACTAATAAACCTGCCCTGGTCTAGCCTCATAGTGCAGAATTACGCTGTTTATATGGTATGACTGTGTTATTGAGTCTGAGATTTCCAAACTGTGTTTTATTTCTTTTTCAAATGAGATGTTTGTCTTCTAGGTCACCCACTGACCTCCTTGTGCACTGGCCTGTCCATCAACATCACTCAAAATCACTAGGACTTACCTGCTCTGAGAGCTCCCATGGCCCCCCCCCCCCGGTTTGGGGCCAGGAGGGAGAGGACCATTCACAAGGAGCCACATATTTAGACAGGAGCAGAGCCTGGTTAGTAGTGCAAAGCCTGTGACAGGTTGGTGGATTATTTTGCCATTGGAGGTTTTCTACCTTTGGCTTATCCCCTGGGTCGTCAAGCATGCAATGATGCCAATCCAATTAAAGGCAAGTACTGCTTTGTGCCTGCCTGTCTGAGCCCTGCCAGCGTTCCTCACCTAGGTGGCTGTTAAAGAGCGGGTGGTCAGACTCCCCCTCCCTGAGAGGAGAGCAGTCCCAGAGATGCTCAGTCATCTCTCCTGTCAGTTAATGTCTCTTTGACCCAGATCCTCCCCTGAAACTGGGCCACTGGCATGGGAGGCAGTACAGTTACCACTAAGCCTAAACTAAACCACTAAACCAGACTGTATTTTTGTAAGTAAATAAAAACAGCACTCGGATGAAAGAAAAAATTGTATTTTAGCTACAGTTGTTATAAATATTTAAGACACATCACAATGTTTTGAAACTAATTAAAGGTTTTCCAAGGAAAATAACATGAAATAATACATAAAGATGTAGAATAAGATAATCCATTTTTGTTTACTTTCTGCATCTTAAGAGGCATCGGCAGGAGATTTTTAGTCAATTAGGGTCCCATTTTCAGAAGGTTAGTGAAACGATAAACATCTAAGCACTGTGCTATGTGAGAGAACAGCATGATTGAACAGGTACCATATATTTAGCAGCCCCAGATACTAACCTGATCATATGCATGTGCATATGTACTACTAAAGCCTTGCAAATGAGGGATCCCCTCCTGCGTACAGAGCACAGTGCTATATAAAAGGTTTTGAAAGTGCTTAACAACTGAAATTGCAATACTGTTTACTGCTTCCAAAAATCCTGTCCTCATTTGAGCACACAGTGGTGCATATTGTCACCCTACCTCTGGTCACCATTATGATGCTCCCAAGTAGTATACCAAAATGATCCTTGGCATGTAAAGGTTCTACAACCCTGATCGCAGTTTAAATGGCTCCAGTTATTATAGCAAAATGATCCTTGGTGTCTAGTGCCCCCCACCCAGGCATACTAAGCTGGGAGCTCATTTCTAGATGCATCCTGGGGGGAGGAGAACTTGTACAGTTGGGCCTTAGGTAGCACAAAATTTCAAAATACATAACATACATGGAGCAGAGTGGTACACAACCACAAATTACATTAGGAATAATACATGCAAGACATGAGAACTTGAGTGATAAGCAATCAATCAACAATATATATACAGCACTGTCAGAAGCCACAAACTTATGTGGGTGATCAAATACAGAGCAGTTTAAATCAACGCTGGCTATAAACATTTGTACATAATGCCTAGAGTGGAAGCATAAGGGCCAAATTATAGCTGTACCTAAACTGGAAACAAGTCATAGGAGAGCAAGAGGGAACACTAGAGCAATTGCAGGAAGGAGAGGTGAGATCTCTGAAGTGGTTTGAAAGAACCCATGAGAGGGAGATTGATGAATGACTG
Source organism: Neoceratodus forsteri (assembly GCA_016271365.2). Classification (NCBI taxonomy): domain Eukaryota; kingdom Metazoa; phylum Chordata; order Ceratodontiformes; family Ceratodontidae; genus Neoceratodus; species Neoceratodus forsteri. The sequence continues at coordinate 1,395,007,344 of CM057456.1, forward strand.
AGGCGAGGGAGTTCCAGATTTTAGGGAAGCGGTGGCTGAACATGGCTTTGTTGATGGTTGTGGAAACTGAAGGGACTGCTAGGGTTTGAATATGTCAGCTTCTGTTGGTATGGCTGTAGGGGGACATCAGAGAGATAGGAGGGTAGGGAAGCAAATTAAATTTGTCCACAAAGCTGGCACAGTGGGCATGGTGTCTGTCCACAAGAAAAGAAAAGGAGAGAGATTTATAAATAGAGCAGTGGTGAGTCCAAGAAGGATAGTTGAGAGTGTAATGGCAGAATTGTTGAAGAGTGTGTCCAGTCTGGCAAGGGTAGTGACTGGGGCTATGCTGTAGACCACATCACCATAGTCAGAGATTTGGAGGATCATTCTCTGGATAATAGCACAGTATGCTGGAGGTGGGAAACAGTCACAGTTCCTGTAAAGTGCATCAAATTGGGGTGCAGCTTTTTGACTATAGCATCCACTTGTTCAGAAAAGTTTAGGTGCTGGTCTAGCCAGATACCAAGATAACTAAAGGTGGTAACATCCTCCACAGGGGAGCCATCCAGGGTATGGAAAGTAGGAGGGGGAGGGAGCCTAGAGAGTCTGTGTCTTGTGCCAAAGGACATGGAGACAGTCTTCGTGGCATTGAGGAAAAGCTGATTTGTGTGTGGTCAGGGCTGAACTTGATCAAAGTCCAGCTGGAGTCTGTGGGCCTGCTGTGTAGAGTACCGTGTCATCCATGTACATGTGAATAGATGCAGACTAGCATACAGAGCAGAGATCATTAAGGAAAATGGAGAAAAGTAGTGGGCCTAACATAGATCCTTGTGGGACCCAAGTGGACACAGGCAAGGAGGAGAGAGGGGGTCACCAATTTTGACTGCTTGGACCTACCCCTGTGGTAGGAGTGGGACAGTTGATGGCTAAGTCAGAGAGGCCTGCAGCCTGGAGTTTGGCTAATAATTGGGGTGGTAGACAGGGTTGAATGCTCTGGCAAGATCGACGAAGATAGCAGAGGCTGTGATCCATACCAATATGGATGGATTTGGTGAGCCTGAGCAGGGAGATGGTGGTGGAGTGATTTTTGTGGAAGCCAGACTTGTATTGGGTGAAGAAGGAAGAAGAGTCCAGAAAGGGAGAGAGTTCTGACAAGATAATTTGTTCCTGTATTTTGGAGGGAGGAGAGAAATGAGTTAGTAGCTGTTAGTACCAGATGGGTTACCACCTTTTGGAGGAGGAGTAACAGTGTGCAGTCTTCAGTCAGCAGGGATGTAGGAACACCAGAAAGAGAAGTTAGGAGGTCAGCCAATGGGGAGGAGTTTGCAGAAGCAGAGAGATGGAGGAGCTTACTATCAGGCCATCTGGCTCTTACCCTTGGAAGGATTAAGGGCGGGAAATGTGTCGGTGATAAAGGATGGAGTTACTGGACAGAAAAAACATTAGGGAGGAAGGAGATGACAATCATGCAGGCTGGCAGGGGTGAGAGGAGAGGTGAGGAAGGGTAGAGGGAGGAGAGGAGAGAGGAGGTGCAGGTGATGAAAGGAATTACATCTCTATGGTGATGAAGGAGGCTAGAGATAGAGGTGTCACTGACTTTGAGGACAGGCAAAGGAGTGGGTGGGGAGAAGAGATTGTGACAGTCTTCCAAAATTTAGACAGGTAACCAATGTTGGTACTGAAGTTAGATGTAAAATACTCACCTTTGGCAAGCTTATTGCTGTGGTACAGGTGCTGAGGAGGTGATGATACCTCTGGAAGCCATGGGGGATGGGTTACGTTTATTTTCTGACCAGGCCAAATCATGCACTTGCAAGTAAGCTATGAGCTCAGCCATGATCTAGGGGAGGTGGCATACCTTTTCTCATGTCCTGCTCTGGGGGGGCATGGCAGTCCCATATTTTGAGGAATTTTGTTTTGAAATATGTTAGCATGGAGTCAGTGGAGAAGACCAATGAGATAGGGGACCAATCAGAGCAACCTAGGTCCATGACGCCAAAGAGGTGAAGTCCAGGGATTTGAAGGAAAAATATAAGCAGTGATTTGGTGGGGGTGAGGGGGCTTTAGTTGAATGAGAGGCAGCAGAAGGTTGTGATTATGGTGTCAAATCAGAAGAGAGGGAAGTCAAGAGTGGAATGCCACAGGGATCCATTCTGACTCTTGTATGCTCATTAACAACGTTTGAGAATGAATCTGGGTTTGTTTCTCTTTGAAGATGACACCAAGCTCATGGAAGAGTAGTGACGGGGGAAGTAGGAAACTGCAGAGTGACATGTAAAGATTAGAGACGTGGCCTAAGGTTTGGCAGTTGAAATTCAATGCCAAAAAGTGCAAGGTGATTCACTTAGGGAACAAGAACCCCAGGACAGAGTACCGGATAGGAGGGGTAGAGCTGACCACTACAGCTGAGGAAAGGGACTTAGTATTCATCATTAGTGACTCCCTTAAACAATCAAGCTTGTACAGTGAGGCATCTAGTAAGGCAAATAGGATACTAGGATGTGCCAGAAGAGGTTCTGATAGTAGAAGAAAAGAGGTTTACTGCCTCTTTATTGATCATTAGTGAGGCTGCACCTGGTATACTGTTCAGAGTTCGAACTTGAAGACCTCACCTCAGAAAAGATAAGGACAAAGGGTGATCAGGATGATTCAGAGCTGACAGGACAGATCATATGAGATCTGCTCAAGGCACTGAACATGTTTTCACTGGAGACCAGACAAGAGAGGAATGATATGATAGAGACCTTCAAGTTCCTGTAAGGAATAAACAAGGTGAATGGAGAAGAACTACTTAGCATGAGTAACAGTTCAAGGGCATGGGGGCACAAGTAGAAACTGATGGGAGGGAGGTTCAAGAGGGATATTGGAAAGTTTTATTTTCCAGAGATGGAGATGGAAATGTGGAATAGTCTGCCAACTGAGATGACAGGCACCAAAACCATAAATGGTTTCAAGCATGGCTGTGAAAAAGTGAAGGGTATAATGGTTACTCAGGCTGATACTAGTAGGGAGGGGAACAAGGGAGTGGATAGTGAAGGCTAGTACCCTGTATGGACAATAGGTTCTGAGGTTTAATAGGGAAATAGGGGCAGACAGGATGTACCATTTTTATGACCCATCGGCACGTGATTAGATTTCAGCATGTGACACGGTGACCGGGTTCAAGAACGGACCAGGGTCGCTGGAGGGGCTCGGCTGGGGGAGAAGATGGAGCATCCTATGGACTTGCTCTCCTTCTCAGGGGTGGGAGGAAGTGTCCGGAGCTTTGCTGACCCCTGGCGGTGGCCAGGAGTCACATAGCTGCCGGCACTCGGCAATGCATTGGAGGCGGGGCAGACGCCGGCGTCATTGCATGACCCCACCTCGCCAGAAAAATGGAAAAGGAAAGCTGCCTGCCACCGTAATGAGGCTCGCCGCGGCTTCGATATGCTCCCCAGGCCAGCCCTCCAACCTATTCCGGACCCTGTGGCATGCACGGGGGAGTGCCGCAGCCCCGCCATGGGGGGTAAGCCACGGGGTATCGGAGGGTTTGTGGCTGATTTAGGGTTGCAGAAGCCGGCGGCCAGTGACCGGGCTGATACGAATATCAGGCGGCAGGCAGCTCGGTGGAAAAAAAGAATAAATAGAAAAAAAGGATGTACCATTTTTTTTCTGCCATCGTCTATGTTTCTGTGTTTCTATTTTTTCCATGATCCCTGACATCTAGTAGCCCTACCTGCCAGTTGCAAATCTGAGCCCCTTCCAAAAGCCATCCAGCCAGGTCCCTCCACCCCTTGCTCATTGGCCCCCTATTTACCCAAGATTGCAGCCACTTCCCTGTGACTGTGATCGGTACAGCATCTTAGCTCATTACCTTGGCTGATCACTGTCTGAGTGAAAGGGAGTGAGTCGCGCCTACTGTAGAATATCTGTTTCTATAGTAGGTGTGTCTCACTGTAGTCACTCAGAAAGTGGCCAGCCGAGGTGGCAAGCAGAGGGCTGGACCTGTCACTGTTGCATGGGAGGGACTGGAGCTGGGGTAATTTAGAGCCACCATGGGAGAGGGTGGAAGGACCAATGGGTGGAATTGAGGGGCTCACCTCAATCAGGGTGATCTATATGCCAGGATCCTCTTAATATACTAATCAGGCACATCTGAATGGTGATTGGGGATGGGGAAATTCTAGATGCCAGGGATCATTTTTTTATATCAGGGGCATCTGAATTGCGATGAGGAGGTGGGGGCTGGCACTGCTCTGTATAATTTCTCCATGCAGTCATGCACAGAGGCATTGTGTGGAAATGTTAGTTGGCCCATGTGGGCTGGCAAATGTCCCACTAGCGCCTTTCCTGCCCTATGAACTTAGCATGCTGAGAGTTGAAAATGACTCATGGGGTAAAGGTGCTATCCTATTTGGGACATGCTTTCTCCATTTGTTCCTCTGAATCCCTGACTTACTGGAGGCTGTGATAGTGCCTAGTCATGCCATAGTGGGCTATCCAATGGGAACCAGTGATGACTGTACAGTGTGATTCTTTTTTTTTTAAACTTTGTTTTATTGGCAGTTAAAGTTGATTCAAATCCATACATTAATTACAGTTCTTTATGCCAACTTCTTCATCTTACATGCAGACATTTTAAATTATTACAGTCGGTAAAAAATTGCTCTTTTCAGTAAGTGAAGTATTTTATAAATGCTGCCAAGTTAAAAAAAGTAATCTAAAAATACTTAAATGAGTATACTTTTTAAAAAAACTGTACAGTGTGGTTCAATATTACCATGGGTGCAGAGGCAAGCCACAAAAAGATGATGGTCCTAGACTTTAGTAGGTTGGATTTTAAAGAAATCAGAGACTTCTTCAGAAGCAGCTTAGCAAGGGAGGACTGTCAGAGAGGGGTAGAGGAACAGTGGAGAAATTAAGTAAAGGCATAGGGAAGGCAACCAGCATTTGCATGAAGGAAGTGAGCAAAAGCAAGAGAAAACAAGCATTTGTCAATGCTGAATGTTGTACTGCTGACATTGGCATTGGTAATGCAGGAGTTAGAGAGATGCATAATAGGAATGGCAGTGAAGTATGGAAGTGACGCCAACCCCACACCACCCTGCAGAGACTGACAGGCATTGAGGTGTGCCTTTGGATCATCGACCATAACACTCATGCCATTTGCTCATCCTACCCTGCAGACTCGAAAGTGTCACATTGTGCCTTGGGGTCATCGGATATATGCTCACCCATTCCATAACAAAATACATTGAGATGGGTGCAGTATGAGAGATGGGGTGAACTTTGGGCCGAAAAGTCAACACACCTTGATGCCTGTCACTGGCTGCAGGGTGCAGAATAAGGGTGGAATGATTAACGGCCACTACAGCTGACAATCCAAAGTCACCCCTTGATACCGGTCAGTCTATACAGGGTGGGATATTATGGTTAGAAACCTTAATGTCCCAGGCATTTGTTGGTATTTGCACTCCAAATTTTCAACATGGGCTTTTTGTGACCCCACCTCATGAAGGCATTTGGGACCTCTGCTCATGAATAGTGGCACTGTGATTTTGTTTGTCCTGAACATTGATTTCCCATAGCAACTGTGGCATTCTGCACCAGATGTGAGGAAACACATTTTGGATAGGATGTGAAAAATTATAGCTCTACTATTCATAAGGATGTGTGAAGAAATGGCAATATTGGAAAAATCTGGAGTGAAAATATTAAAAGTTCTCACAGTTACAAGTGTGCATGGAAACTGCACAATGCACACTCATAACACTGTCATTTTGTGGACTTTGTTCTCCAAATTTTCAACATAGGCATTTTGGGAACCCATCTTATGAACAGTGACACTGTCAATTCATTAATCAGTCCCAAAAGGTGATTCTGCGCAGTGACCATGAAATCACCTTTCGGGATCGAATAATGAAATGTCAGTGACTGAGTTCATGGTGGGGTCACAAATCCCATGTTGAAAATTGAACAAAATCACAAGAGTGATAAGATATCCTTTTAAGTTGACACCCACACCATTGATGCCATTATACAGCTTACCAGCATTTCTTCAGTTTGTGGTCAGTTTTGAAGAGAGCAGATGTGTTCCTGCTCCACCGAAGATCACAGCACTGGACTCTGGAGGTAAGTATGGGGTGGGGGTTGGGGTGTGGGGTGTGCAGAAGGTGGGTGCAGGTTGGGGGAGGGGACCCAATGGCAAAGGACCATTTTCTTTGTTTCAGGTTATAATAAAAATAAAAGAAAGAACACCGAGGACCATTTTTTTTTTTTTACAGAGTGCAAGGAAAATGTTGGGCAACTTAGAGGTGGGTTCCCAGTGTGTCCCATGAGCGTGTGGTGTGATGTTAGCCACACTGCGGTGGGCAGGGGCAAATGATGACACAATCAGCTTTTGAACACAGAGGCACACTGGGTGGGCTCCCAGTGTGCCACACAATCTTGGGGGGTTAACTATGCCAACAGGAGGATTGGGCACCCCAAAGTCTGCTTGCTGGGGATTATGAGAGGCAGATGGCAACAGCCTCAACCATGTTCACTGAAATGTTACACCAGGCAAGGCACGCCCTACAATGGTGGGGAGCACCCTCATTGCAGCGGCGAAATTGTTTCAAGTTGGTGGCACGCTTTTGCAGTGCTGTCATAGACAGCATGCTGTTTCATTTGTGCCACAGAGCCCAGCCCGAAAAAGCAGTGGTGCCTTTGGCTACAACACAACAGCACCTCCAAAACCTGCTACCACTATACGTTGTCTGCGCTGTGTACACAAGACAACATAAAAAGGACCATTATGGTACTGTAGGGAAGTTGCCATGAAGGTGTCTGAAGGACATCCCCCAACCAGTCTGGTTAAGCAATTCCCTCACTGTTTTAGAAGAGTGGTCTAGCCCCACAGTGGCATCCACAGCTGAGACTAAGGTAGAGGGGCAGATCCTCAGTGATGCAGCACCAGGAAAGGGGGAAAGAAAATCCCAGAGGAGGAGGAGGAGGAAGCTTCTCTTGGTGGGGGACTCAGTTGCCCAAGGAGTGAAGTTAAGGGAACCCAGCAGGAAGGTCAGGGAGGTAAAGTGCATTTCAGAAGGCATTGCATGGTGGGCTGAGAAGGTGGATCAATAGGATCACAAGGGTAATGGCAAGGAGGGAGGAACTGGATGTTATCATCCACCTGGAGGTGAATGACTTGGCAGGAGACAAAGTGGAAGTAGTTAGAATCCAAAAGGATTTTAGGAAGTTGGGGGAGTCTGCAGCAAGTAGGACACTTCAATAAGGCAGTGTAGCACAGTGGTTTAAGACTCTGAGCTGCAAATCTGGAGACCTAGATTTGAATCCCACAGCCCCCATTTTCACACTGTGTGACCCTGAGCAAGTCACTTAACTTCCTTGTGCTCCCAGGTCACACCTGTAAACAAGCTTCAGCTTAGCATGTCTTTCCTGGTAAAAGAAAACAAAACACTCCATCTCCTTCTCAGAGGTGCCACCTGTCTATGGCAGAGGAAAGGCTAGGGCACTCCACATCCAGTAATCCAACTCCTGGTAATGGCATGGTATGGAATGGAGGGTTATGGCTTCATGGGGGACTGGGGCCCCACCTGAACGAACGCAAGCCTGTATAAAGATAATGGCCTGCATCCATCAGGGAATGTGACCTGAGTAAGAAGTGTGAATGCTTCAGTGACAAGCATTTAAAATGGCTGGGAGGGGGGGGAGTCAGGAAGGTCAGGCAACTTAGTATCACCCCCCTGGGCACATGCAGGAAAATTAGTTGAAGTCTGGGACACTGGGAGCAGAAGAAGAGTGGGAAGCAATGAATTCTAGGCCACATAAGAAAGACAACTGGGAAGGGGGAATGAAGCAGAGATGGGGAGGGGGAAGGAAGCAGGAGAGCAGCAGCAAAGAGAAGGAGGGGGATAGGATGCAAAACATGGAAGGTATGGTAACAAATGACCGCAGCCTGGGAAATAAAATCCCAGACCTGGAGGCATTGATAGTAGAGGAAGACCTGGACATAGTAGCAATATCTGAGACATGGTACACTGTTAATCATGGGACATTAATGTACCAGGTTATGCTCTGTTCAGGAGGGATGGAGGGTAAAAAAGGAGGGAGCGTGGCCCTGTACGACAGAGAGGCTATAAAGAAGACAGAGGTATAGGGTAGACAGGGGGAGGCTGAGGCACTGTGGGTCATCCTTGAACCTGGCAAAGGCTCAGCAATATGAATGGGTGATCTTCAGGCCTTCGGCACAGGGGGAAGAAGTGGACAGGTAGCATGCGGATGAAATACACAATATGGCAACAAAAGGTGAAGTCCTGCTGCTGGGGGATTTCAGTATGCCAGATGTGGATTGGTCCACCCAGGCAGCTGCTTCAGCCAGAGGCGGAAGTATCCTGAATTCCCAACAGGGGGCAGGTCTAAGGCAGATTGTGCTTGATCCAGATAAAAGGCCATTCTTGACCTGATACTGACCAATGGGGACAAAATTCAGATATCTGTGTGGAGGGACAACTGAGATCCAGCAACCACCACATAGTGTAGTTTAGCATGGAACTCAGGACCCAGTCCAGTCACACGACGACAAACATTTTGGATTTCAAGAAGGCAAACTTCACTGACATGGGGAGATACATCTGAATAGCCTTCTTTAGAAGCTTGTAAAAGGGTGGCATTCAGGAGGTATGACAAAACACAGAAGAGTGAGAATAGAGAGGTGTATCAGGTAAAACAGAGGGAAGCAGGTAAGGTAATGAAGGGACCAACGGCTCAGATAGAAGAAAGCAGAACCAAAGGGTATCAAAAGAAGACCAGACTTTCTTCAGGTACATAAGCAAGGAGAAAAAGGCAAGGGGAGGGATTCTGAGGATAAGGAGGATGACAAAGGGAGACTGCACAGAGGGGATTAGTAAAAAGTATACATCCTGAACAGGTACTTCTACAGTTTTCACAGAGGAGAGAGACAGGGATAGTTCATCAAGCAGCAGCATGAACACTGTAGGGGGAAGTGGACACAAATTCATTTTCAAAGGAAAGAGTATTATTGAAGGGACTTCAAATTTTAGGGTGGACAAAGCCATAGGACCGGATGGATACACCCAAAGGTATTAAGGGAACTAGGCAGGGAGGTGCTTGCTGTTCTACTCATGGCCTTATACAGCAACTCACTGGAAACAGGAGTGGTTCCAGAGGACTAGAGGAGAGCAGACATAGTTCTATTTTGTAAGAGCATCAGCAGGGAGCAGGCTAGCAAATCTAGCCTGATCTGTCTTACCTGAGTCATGGGGAAATTAATGGAATCCATACTAAAAGAGAGACTGTTAAGAGTATCTTGAATCCAGTGGGCTGCAAGATCACAGGTAGCACAGATTCACAGGGGAAAGGTCATGCCAAATGAATCTGGTAGATTTCTTTGACTGGATGACCAGGGAAATAGATAAGGGGAGAGCAGTGGACAGGATTGAGATGGAGTTTAGCTAGACCTTCAGCACTGTGCCACACAGGAGGCTGATAAAGAAACTGAATGGCCTTGGGGTGGGATCCAAAATGGTTAATTGGGTTCAGTGTGCCTGTGCAACTGGTTTTGTGCTTGTGTAACATAGATAATCTTTGGCTGTTCACCTCTCTATCCATGGGATATACCACCCTGTATGGGTATGAAGGGTAGGAACCCTAGAGGAGGGTTCCACCCCTTGAGGTGCCGCAGGAGTGATTCTCTTGGCTAATGGTACTATAAGAAGACGCCCACGGGAAAGAAAGGCATGCTGCTGGAGAAGGAGGGGCAGATGAAGGGGCAAGGAAAAAATACTTGTGTGTGGAGTGAGGAGAGCAGCCCTTAAATGGGCTGAATGGGAATGTGTCCAGTTGCACCGCTCCCTTAAACTACAGACTATAGCCTTCCAATTAGTACAGTAGCTAGTAAATGGATAAGAAACAGAGGGTGGTGGTTAACGGCACTCACTCTAATTATGGGAGAGTGATCAGTGGGGTACCACAGGGCTCAGTACTGGGACCAATCCTTCTGAACGTAGGGACACTGCAGAAGAACTGAAGGGAAGGTATGCCTTTTTTCAGATGATATCAACACTTGCAATAGGGTAGACACCGAGGAGTGGTGAAGAGAATGATCAGGGATCTTGTGAATTTTGAGGAGTGGTAAAAAGCATGGCAGTTGGATTCAATGCCAAAAAGTGCAAAATCATGAACCTAGGGCATAGGAAGCCAAGAGCTGAGTATAGGATGGGGTGGGGGTTATTGACAGTCAATAAACAGGAAAGGGATCTTGGGATTTTTATGTCTGAGGATCTCAAGGGTGGCACTGTTGCAAAGCAGTGAGTAGGGCTAGTGGGATGCTGGGGTGCAGGGAGGGCATCTCCATCAGGAGGATGGAGGTGGAGGTTGCCAGACCCCACCTGGAGTGCAATGTAATTTTGGAGAACAAACCTCAGAAAAAACATAGACAGGGTGGAGGAAGTCAACTGGAGGGCAACTAAAATGGTGCAGAATTTACATGAGCAACCCTAAGAGGAGAGACAGAGGGATCTCAGCACGTACACCCTAGAAGACAGGAAAGAGAAAAGTGACATGATACAGACCTAAAGGTGTCTTACAGGAGTGAACAGGGTCTGGGGAGTCACTTTCAAATGTGAAAGAACAACAGGACCAGGGGGAATATGCAATGAAGCTGGGGTGGGGGCAAGAGAGAGATATGAGAAAATATTGGTAGATGCCTGGAACAGATTACCAGCTGATGTGGAGGAGGCTAAAACAGTAGGGGGCTTCAAGCATGTGTGGCGTAGACATAGTGGTATATTAGAGAAAAGGTGGGAGGGTCAATGGAGATCAGACAGCATGTGAGGAGGAAGATGAGGCAGGAAACATCTAGGCAGACTAGGTAGGCCAAGTGGTCCTTTTCTGATGACAAGTTCAGTGTTTCTATGTTTATGATTGCACACCTACTATAGAAACAGCTTTTACTACAGTAGGCCTCTGATTGTGAACTGTCATTCAGTTGGTGGCTGCTTTGGATGTGAGTGGAGGGTCTGTGCTGGTTGCCGTACACCATAGGTTGGGGGCAAGTGGGGGCAGTTGTAGTGGTACTGGGTTGGCTGGTCGGAGGGTAGATATTATACTTATGGGGCAGGGGAATCACTCAACAGCAAGGATCTGGTATGGAAGAATTACAGCTCTTGCCAGACTACTAATTATTATACGTGTGGGGAACCCTGGTCTGGCTATCAGGCAAATGGTACCCAGGAATAACTGATCTTATCAAGTGTCTGATTGGGGCCCAGTTGATCAGTGGTGGTGGGTCTGCTGGACACATGGGACAGATGTTTTATTACACAGGCATGCAATTTGGGGGGTGGGGCACTGGACACCGGGACAGTTATGCCATGTACCAGTGGAGGGACCAGGGCTAGTGGTAGCCTGACATGGCCAGGTGTTGGGAGTGTAGGAATGCACAGTCCATAACACCTGGTTTGGGGAACTAGTAACTAGTGTTGCACTAATGGATAGCTACACCTCCCCAACCCTCCCAGCATGCTGATGTGCCTATGTGTAAAGTGCTGTCAGCTGCTTTACACAGGTGCACAAGGATGGATTAGGGCCACTTACAAATAGGCTAGTGACTTGGTAACCAAGCAATCATATGACCCTGTGCAGTACTATCCTGCTTTAGAGGTGCAAATTGGGATTAGCAAGTTGATAACCTGTCTAACACTCACAAAAAAGCTTGAATATTCTGCCTTAGGGCTTTTTAAAACCATTGTAACTCTGTTAAATGAACAAGGAAGCACCCCGGAGTTGTGGTTGGTGATGGTGCACCTTGGCCTCATACCCACTGCTGAACCCCATCCACCTGGGTCCCAATCCTCTGTGAGCCTCCTCTGCCTGGATGATACTGGATGTCTTGGGTGCCAGAAGAAGTGGCAGTCCCGCCCTATGGATAAGCCAGGGAGGTCTCTCACCAGACGGAGGTAGGCATTAGCAGAGCCTCAGGAGGGGACCCAGAGTGTGGGCATGGGGGCAGGTTGGGTGGGAGAGAACTGGGGATGATGCCTGAGAGAGGACACATCTCCGGTGATCAGAGGAAAAAGAGTTGGTAAAAAGAAAAAATTCCCAAACAGCATTCCCCCTTTTGATTTGAACCCAAATCACCTTTTGATAATGCAGCCACCAAACTACCTGACTATCTAACTGCTGCAGGTATTACCAAACCCAGACCCACTGGTATCAATTCAAAAAAGACACCCCCTGAATTTTGTCCCTGAATACCTCAATGCCAAGAGGCAGGCCTGAGGTGCAGCTGGTTGGCTGGCATTGGCACACCCACCTGAACCAAACAACGCCCCCAACATGTTTCCCTTGATGTCTTTAAATCTTGAACTGGCTTTCTGCCCCAGTGGACTTGAACACAGATAAATAACTATGTATATATGTATATATAATATTGCCCAGATGCAGGGCAATTCCTGCCCTCACTCACAGCTCTGCTGTATTAGTCCTAGGATGGCACACATGACTGAAGTCCTGGGGAGGATGGATCAGTAGACGCAGAATCAGGACTGATGCTTAACACTTGAAGGGGTGGAAGCTGCAGCTTGGATCTTCAGTGCGACCCAAGGTCTTGCAGCCCTGTCCCCCCCCAGGCCCACAGAGGCCCACTGCAGGGCATCACACACGATCCACCAGCCACAAGGGACCCAGACATGGGAGCATGCCCACGGTCTGGCTCCCCCACAGGTCAGAGCACCCCAGCACCTGGGCAGAAACCCACAATCCCTTACCACCAGGAGCCCCACTTGATAGGGGTCAGCGAGCTCCCCACCTAGCATGTTTAGGATTGAGTCTTCAGATCATTTCCATTCTTTCCTCAATTACCTGCTACTCTGTGTAGTCAAGCAGTCTCAGCTACCTTCTCGAATATTAGGCTCTGGGGGCACTGTGCAGAGTCTGAAATTCCAGGGATTTAACACAAGTCTCTCATCTTGCTGCATCTCAGGAGCAGACAGCAGGCACCCACCCAGACAGCAGCCGCTCATCCTCCTGCCCCCACAGTCTTTCAACTACAACACAGTGGCCACTCTTGTGCTTTGGCTGACACACAAGTTCAGCAACTCTTTTTCAAAAATACATCAAGAAAGTCCCATTTCTCACCATGCAGGTGCTAGTCAACTCCAGACAGAAGAGGCTGTCTTGTCAGCTTCTTAAAACCTGGGTTCAAATCCAGTTTTCATGTCCATTTTCTACAGTCCATTTTTTCTGCCAAAAAACAGTCCTTTAACCTTGTCTTTCCCTTTTCCTGTTGACATCTTGTCATTGCCAGGGTCAGACAGAACCTTTTACACCTTTTCTTCTCTCATCAAAAATCTTTGATCATCCGTGTCTCACTGATGTGGCGCAGATAAAACTGAAGAGGCTTTCTCCCCATCCTCTTGACACAAATCCATTTTCTTAATCCTTTTTCTCAATCCATTTAACCTGTACTCTGAACAATTTCATCGCTGTGGTGCAACTTCTCTGGCAGCAACAAAATACTGCAGATCTCCCTCTCTGCAGAGCTGCCTGCAAAATCCTCTCTTTCTCTAGATGGGGAAAGGCACAACCAGCTCTGGGGACAGACGGCTGGCAGCCCCCTCACAGCCCCACAACCCCACCTTCTCCCTAGGGGCTGAGACCCTCCCTGTGGAGGTGTTCTCACCAAACTGAACTTTGAAACCAAAGTTCTTCCCCCTTGGGAGCTTTCTGGCAGCTCCCCATTGGCAGGAGCAACTGTCAACCAAAATTAACATGTACAAGGTTCCCGCGACACCTCACTGGTTGCTGAAAAAGGTGCACAGACTGTTCCCAGTATTTTTCCCCCCAAGAGTCTTCACTGAAGTTTTACTCTTTAGTAGCCTCTTCCCTCTGATGGCCCAACAAACAATTTAGCATTTTTAGTTATTTTCCAGCCAGTCGTTATTGCTGAAACTTGTTTTCCCCAGCACCAGACAAGCTAAGAAATATGTGTAGTATAACGGCAGCAGGAATGAGGAATAAATGTTCTAACTCTACCTGGATTAGGTGAGTGGGGGACTACCAGACTACCAAAGAATTATTTTTTTATTGTGTCCAGAACTGACAGTGTGTGTATGTGTTGGGGGGAGTTGCTGGCAGGCTGCGTTTGTGCAGTTAAAACACGATTCCCAGAATCATTAACTAGCACTAACTACACAGTGTGTTAGCACTTCAAGAAAGCATTTAATATACCTGTATGCCTTATATGCATTAGAGTAACCCCCAGTTGTATTAGCACCTGGTTGCAATTAGTAATCCTGTGCAAACAAAAAAAATATATAGTGCCACATTAACAGGTTAGCACTGCACAGAAGAATGCTTTTTAAAATAGTACCAGCTATGCTTATCACAATGCAGTGCTAATTCTGTTACAATGGTATTTGGGCCCCCATTTTCAGATTAGTGTTGTGCACTCCTAAGTGCTGCACCTGAGATAGTGCACTGCCACAGAAGGTGGTGATAAATGGCACTCACTCCAGTGAGGAGAGAGTGACCAGTAGGGTGCCGGAGGGCTCAGTAATGGGACACGTCCTCGTCAGTGTCTTTATAAGTGGCATAACAGAAGAACTGGAAGGGAAGATGTGCCTTTTTGTAGATGACACCACAATCTGTAATAGCGTTGACAGGTGCAGATGGAGAGAATGAGTGGGGACCTTAGAAAACTTAAAGAGTGCTATGGACATGGCAGCTCGGGTTCAAAGCCAAAAAGTACAGAATCAAGCATCTAGGGTCTCGAAGCCTAGAGGCTGAGTATAAAATGTAGGGGGAGGTACTTATGGTCACTAAGTAAACCTTTTATACAGCACTGTGCTCTGTATGCAGGAGAGGATTACTCATTTGCATGGCCATAGTAGTATATATGCACATGCACATGATCAGGGTAGCATCAGGTGATTCTGAATATGACACCGATCAACCATGCTGTTCCCACAGTGTAATGTTTAGCTCTGCATGCTAACCTTCTGAAAATGGGGACCTAACTGACTAAAAATCTGGGCCGATACCTCTTAAGATGCAGAAGGTAAACATAAAAGGGTTATCTTATCTATCTGTTTATGTATTGTTTTATCATATTTTGCTTGCAAAACCTTTATCCGATTTCAAAACATTATGATGTGACTTAAGATGCTTATAGCAGACTAGTTAAAATACAGTTTGTTTTTCTTCTTTTACCTATATGCTGTCTTTATTTACTTATAAAAACACAGTCTGGTGGGATGGCCTAGCAGCTTGGTGGTGATTGCACTGCCTCCCATGCCAGTGGCCCAGTTTTGGGGGTGGACCTGGGTTGCACAGGGGTTAGCTGGGGGGAGATATGATTGAGCATCTCACGGATTGCTCTCCTCTCAACGAGGGGAAGTCTGACAACTCCACTCTTCAACATCCACCTAGCTGAGGAGGGCTGGCAGGGCAGTGGAGTTGCATAAGTGGGAGGGCTCAGGCAGGCACAAAGCAAGTATGTGTCTTTATAGGCAATTGCATCATTGCATGCCTGACTGCCCAGGGGATGAAACCAAAGGTAGAAAACCCCCAATGGCAGAATGATCCAACAACCAGATGCAGATTCTGCACTGCTAACCAGGATCTGCTCCTATCTTAATATGTGTCTTCTTGTCAGTGGCCCTGGTCCTCCCCTTCCTGGCCCCAACACAAGAGATGTGCGTGTGTGGGGGGGGGGGTCTTAGAGCAAGTATGTCCTGTGGATGGTAAGTGATTGGGCTGGAGATGTCAGTGGGCAAAGGGGTAGCAGGGTGACAAAGAAGATAAAAATCTCTATGGGAAAAAAAATAAATAAAACACAGTTTGAGAAGCTCAAACCCCAAAACAGACTGTGCATGCCTCCAGTGAGGCATCACAGTAAAGTTATTTAGAAAAACAATGCAAATTATATGCATATGCCAGCTAAACTCCTGATGAGAACTGAATACTGAGGGATTGCAGCAAAAGTTGTTTCTTAACCAAGAAATGTTTATTAAACAAAACATTAAAATAAAAACGTAATCAAAACATAGTCCAAAGAGTACAAACTAGCAACGTTTTTGGCTTACATTTCCACAGCTCCTGAAGTTCTTCCCAAGCATTCAGCTCAGATAAGTTGCTGGACTTACACAGTAATTAATTACACAAAAAAACAGTCAACAATTTAACTTGTAAAAATGCATGCAGCCCCCTATGTATACAGGTATGTTAGGAATATCCTGTATTAGCTTCCTATACAAATGTGTTGCCTAACAGTAAACAAAGACAGCACTTATTTAAAAGAATAAACTAGAGCATTTCAAATTAGTTCTAAAAGTTTCTTGTCACATCACAATGTTCTGAAATTTGATTAAAGGTGTACAAGCAAAACAAGATGTAAAATCCCATAAAGAAGTAGAATAAGAGATAGCCCTGTTTTGTTTACCTGCTCTGCAGTTTTAAACATCCTCTCAAGCCAGCAGCTAACTGAGTGCATCAGACAAGCAGTTCAGCTGCAGGCCATTCAAGGGGAGGGGCAGTGGGATGGGTAGTTTCAGAGCACAGTCCATTTCAGTATATAGTTTATCTGTTTCAGTATATAGTGTATGTGAATTTTTCAGTCTACAGTGTATGTGTTTCCATAGATAGTGTATGTGTTTCACCATGTAGTGTATTTGTCTCAGTATATAGTGTATGCAGATTTTTCAGTGCATAGTGTATTTATTTCAAATAGATAGTGTATGCATTTCAATATATAGTATATTTGTTTCAGTATATAGTGTATGAAGATTTTTCAGTGCATAGTGTATTTATTTCAATAGACAGTGTATGTATTTCAATATAAAGTGTAGATGTTTCAATATATAGTGTATTTGTTTCAGTATATAGTGTATGTGCTTTTTTCAGTGTGCAGTGTATGCATTTCAATAGATAGTGTATATAATGTATTTGTTTCAGTATATAATGTATGAAGATTTTTTTCAATATATAGTGTATGTGTTACAATCTATAGAGTATTTGTTTCAGTAGATAGTTTATGTGGATGTTTCAGTCTGTAGTCTATGTATCTCAATAGATAGTGTATATGTTTCAATACATAGTACATTTGTTTCAGTATATAGTGTATGTGGATTTTCAGTACTCAGTATGTGGATTTCAGTAGATAGTGTATGTATTCCAATATACAATGTAAGCATTTCACTATATAGCATATGTGTTTCACTATATAAGATATGTATTTCAGTATACAGTATATGTATTTTACTATATGATGTATATATTTAAGTAGATACTGCATGTGGTTCACTACATTGTGTATGTATTTCACTATATAATGTATATATTTCATTATATGATGTATGTATTTCACCATATAGTGTATGTGTTTTACTATACAGCCAGAGATTATGAATTATGTCCCTAACAGCTTGCCATAAAGCAGGCTACAAATACGGGCTATTTTTCTCCACAAAACTGAGGATCTGGGCACATAATGGCATTAAAGATTACAATGGATATGAGGCCGCCAAATAAGTCTTATGTAAAGAGTTTTCTCAGCTATTCAAAAACTTTGAGTTTCAACAGTAACCTATAGACAGATACTAACTCAGTTTTGTTCAGAACATTTGAAACGGAAAGTTGATATTATGTGATTTTTGTGAGTGTTGTACTTGCCCATTGTGAATAAATTAATATTGGATACACATGCTTTTTACACTGCAGGATTGCAACTGCCATTGTGTGTTGGGCTTGGGTGGGGGGCTGGACCCATTTAGTATATATCTGACAAACCAAATATAACATTGTATCTGGGGGCATTGTGGTGTGGGGTCCACAGAGCCTCATGACTAACTCTGATATCCTGTACTTACAGACAAATGTGCACAGTTTCTCTGACAGCAGCTCTGAGCCTTTGGAAACATGTCTATGACTCAAAGGGTTGCAATTCCTATGCTATAAATAAATAAATAAATACATAAATTATAAGACCAAGGACCTGCCGATTAGGCATAGAATGGAGGCTTCTGTGGGGCAAAGCTTGTATTAGTGGGGCTTTTCACTGGTTGGGTTGTCATTACACATGTGTGGTGAAAACATGAGAGAGGAAATTGCCCACAGGGAGAGCGCTCTGGTGCTACAGTACATGAACTGAATAGTTCAATGCTAACAGGAGGAGGATTTGTGGGGCTCTGGGGGGACTAGACACAGTTTATTACCCCTCATAGTGTGTCTACTGCTTTTGTTAATAGATTAGTAACATTTAGGGATGAGTGGCGGTTCCCTTCCCTAGCCTGGACACACAATGGAATATGGTGGTCCTTTGATAGCGGGGAACACTACTCGCAAAAAATTTCAGTTGCCGCCACTGTTTTTCTCTCACTCACCAAATGTTTTTTAAATCCTCAATAGTGATGGCTCAAATCTTTGAATGTTTGTCTCAAGATGGCAGTCAGTACTCTGGGAGAGGCTTTCAGTGCATGCCTATATGCAGTGCGCGCATGCGCAGAAAAGATTACATCTGGGACTCTAGGTGACCTCGTCCACAAGCATGCTAGGAGGCTAAATCTCCAAATAATGGTGACCCTGTTGGAGAAGAAGATGTATAGCTAGCCTTTGCTTGAACCTCAGGGATGCCACTAGTTAACTCTATAGTCAAAAAATGTTTTATATTTGTTAATTTTCAGTTAATTAATCTGTTTATATGTAATTTATTCTCACAACAGTACTCAATGGTGGCACAGAGAACTGGGTGATTGGAGAAGCAGTGACTCTGGGAACATTAAGTGGAAGGTATATTGTGATTTTATTTATTTATTTTATTTATTTCAAAAAATCGGATTTACAAACCTTTGAGTCAAAGACTCATTTACAAAGGTACCTCATCGCAGGGAGGGGAGACAACATATTTGTGAAGCAAGACAGTGGAGAACAATACAGATGAGACACAGAAGTGTATACAGAGCAAGGCATTTCAGAGAGCAAAAATATGTAAGATACAGACGAGCATACAAATGTAAGCTATTTAGGCCCTGTACAAATTACAAGTGAAGATTTGTACCGTTTTAAATAACGGTTTCAAAATGTTTTAAAACTCACCACAGCAGCCCGTTCACATTATTTTTCACCGAGTTTGAACTCGGTTGCAACATCATGACTCCCTGTCTCGCATCATTAGCTTAGTAACGCTTTTCAAACTCGCGAATCCAGCCCGACTGGCACGCTTATGTTGTGGCATTCAACCCAGGATGCATCTTGTTACTCCCAGCCTGCATTTTGGCAATATTGTAAACAAACAACGCGAATTGCTGTTCAGGAAATGTTTGTAACTGCAGTGTGTGTTTGCTCATTAGTGCATCAGTAGTGGGTGCTAATTTGTGCTACAGGGTTGTAATTGACCAAAACCTGCTGAATGTTAAATTGTGACAGCCTGTCCCAGCAAGCAGTTCACCCTGTCACATGATCCACATCAAGTATCACCTTGGTGATCAGTTGTTTAGACGTGGAGTTCTGCAGAGGGGACATATACAGTCTGATTTTATGCTTGCTGGCGGCTCATCAGGCTCTGTCAGTACTTGCTCTGAAGAGGAGAACTTCTGAGATGAGGCAGAGATCATTGCTTAGCACAGCACATTCCAGAATGAGACAGCAGCACATTATCAAATCTCTAGCTGTCATGCAGAGTATTCTGACTGCTGGGTATGTCTCGAATTCCCTACATAGGCATGTATGGTGTGTGGATCGTTCCTCATTTTGGTGGAATGATGTTGTGTTGACTCACTGGGATGATGAGCAGTGGATATCTAACTTCCGTCTCAGTAAAGGGACATTCACATTGCTATGTATGAGCTGTCACCTACACTGCAGTAACAATACAAGATTTGACAAGCAGTGTCAGTTAGTAAGCGTGTTGGGATCACCCTGGCAGCTAGCAACAAATGTTGAGTACCGTACACTTGGACATCTGTTCGGGTTGGACGCCCACCGTGGGTGAGATCATAAATGAAGTGTGTCATGCCATTGTGCAAGTCCTCCTACCCAAAGTGATTGTCATTCAAACCGAGATGAAATAATGGCAGGTTTTGATAAAGAATGGGTTTCCAATCGTCGGTGCTGTTGATGGCACTTTTCCCATTTTATGCCCACTCTGGTAATGCAACAGAATACTACAACCGGAAGTGCTACTATTCTGTGGTGATGCAGGCGGTTGTTGATTACTGTTACAGATTCATTGACATAAATGTTGGTTGGCCTGGTAAAGTTCATGATGCTAGAGTACTTAAAAACAGCGACCTGTATTGTAGAGGGCAGCGTAGGGATCTTTTTCCAAACAGTGATCGGGAAATAAATGGTGTGATGGTGCCTGCTTTGATTCTGGGCGATCCTGCATATCCCCTCCTACCATGGCTTATGAAGCCATATGCTGATTATACAGACCCCGATAAGAGGAACTTTAATTACAGGCTGAGTAAGACACGTATGGTTGTTGAATGCGCCTTTGGAAGACTAAAAGGCAGATGGCGTTGTCTGCTAAAAAGAAGCGGGTTCAGCCTGGAGAACATTCCATACATTATTGCTGCATGCTGCACAATATATGTCAGAGTAAGGGGGAGTTGTTCGACTCTGGGTGGTTGGCTGACACAGATGGTGGTGGTGTCCCTCAACCTGACATTGAACATCGTCAGGCATATGAGGCAACAGTTGCATCTCAAACAAGACAGGCAGTCTTGATCCGTGATGCCCTGTGTGCTTATTTTGTTACAATGCCACATGTGCAGTAACTTATTGCTGAGGTGGATAATGTCATGTTTAGTCACACTACAGTAAATGCATCAAGTTAATAAGCGCAGTGCACCAGTAGTAACCTTGCTGATGTTGTCACACAGACAATATTTGTAATATATGTTCTTAATGCAGTTCTGATATATATGCAGTACAAAGTACGAAGCAGTTTGTATCATTAAAAATATTGACTTTTTTATTGGCAAACAAACATTGTTACTGTTCTATATGAAATGCTGTTGTCCCATGAAAGGGAACAACAGTAATTCAGTGAGAAGTTGTATTTCTGCAAGTAGCAGATTAAAAACCTGTTATGAACTGTCTACATTTTAAAAAATGTTCTTTAATGTACTGTTCAATTAAAAAACATGGCGATAACAACACAAAGGAACAGCAGTACCAAACATACATTTGTGAACGTAACATTTAATTATTTCAACAACAGTGAACATTTTTATATTATGAAATTGATTTGTAACAATTCTTAGCAGTTTGGATGTTATGTGACAGCATTAAAATTAGTTGCAGGTTTTCTATCTTTAAACTGTTTATTAAACTATGAACTGCTGTACTGATCATAACTGTGCCTTTGACAACAGTAGCACAAACAAATATTGATGAATTTCATCTTAACAAGTGTAAGACGTGTTTATTGGCAATAACAAACAGTTGCACACACCGTCTTTGCTGTTTTATGCAACATAACAGCTTCTGCTGCCCA
The DNA here is from genome assembly GCA_016271365.2 of Neoceratodus forsteri. Taxonomy (NCBI): domain Eukaryota; kingdom Metazoa; phylum Chordata; order Ceratodontiformes; family Ceratodontidae; genus Neoceratodus; species Neoceratodus forsteri. The sequence goes on from CM057456.1 coordinate 1,395,028,822, forward strand.
TCCTTTTAACAGTAGAGGGGTATTGTATCAGCAACAGCGATGTCACAGACTTGTCCATGTGAAATCATCAGAATTCAGTTGTTCACTGTATGACTGCACATGAGTACTGTTTGGTCTACATTCATCAGTAACAGTATGTTGGGAAACAGAACGGGACACATAACCAACATTTTCATGAGTGGGAGTCATATTATTGTTGACAGGTTGACTGTCCTGCATGACATTCGGTTGCTGATACAATACCCCTCTACTGTTAAAAGGATGGGCAGCCGAAGTATTTCCCGAGGTCATTACAGTGAAAGGGGATGGTGACTGCATGGCATTGGCATGGACCGTGGCAGCTGCAACTTGCATCTGCATTGGTCGCTGTGCAACCAAAGGTGCAAACATTGCCATAATGCTATGGAACAATGATGCAGTATGTTCCATTTCCCGTATTCTTAGCCGTTCCTCCATCTCTCTATCTTCCCTAGCCCTTTCTCTCTCTTGTTGCAACAGCTGATTGTGCTGCTCAATCAACATTTTACGTGTTGGTTCAAACACGGACTCAACTATCTCATGCATTTTTGTCAGTCTCTTTTTCTTCCGTAGATTGAAAAGAGGCTCAGTGCTGCAGGTTCTCTTCCCAGATGACACAGCTGATGGTGGTGCTGCATGGCTGGATCCTGGTTCTTCTTCTTCTAATGCATCTAGGGTATCATCAGATGGGTCATGGATGGTAGTAGAAGACTCTTCCACTGATGAGTCCTGGCAACCCTCATGGTCTACAAAACCAATCACATTTGGTAATGTTAATATGTCTGATGACAGCTGTATGGAAAGTGCCAGGCGATGCAGTTCCATGTGGAAATGCTTTCTGTGTGCACTTCACCCCCCCCCCGCACCACTGTCACCAGACACAGCAGCAATATATGTTATGTCATTATGTCATTAAAGGCAGTATGCGCAGGTATGGAGAATACTTTGTGCAGACAAAGCAATGCGCAGCATCATGTTTGCTGATTCCACCACAGTGACGCTACACTACACAGACACGTCTGTGACTGCAGGGTGTGGGTGGAGGGACTACAGTGCTTATGAATAATGGGTTACGTGTGTGACATCACATTGCATGTACCTGACTGCAGGGGTTCTGGATTGGGGTACTCTTCTTCAATAGGTGGACATGGTGGCTCAACAGATGCTCCCTCAAGGACAAATGCAGGGTTTGAGGTTAGTCGAGTACCAAGAATTCTGTCCAGTTCATCAAAAAATGGGCAGGTGATCCTCTTGCCACCAGATCACCTGTTGTTGTCTTTCACTTTATGGTATCTCACTTTAAGCTGCTTTATCTTTTCCCTGCATTGCTTTGCAGACCTTTCTATGCCTTTCTCTAGTAGGAAGTCTGCAATTTTCTGATAAATCTTGGTGTTTCTGCGATAGTTATCCAACTCATCCTGAACCCACTCCTGGGACCAGTACTCAATTAGGAGTTTAGTGGCCTCCTCTGTCCAGCTTGCAGAACAATCAGTCATTCTACCACAGTCGCGATATAATCTCCTGGAAGGGCACTATGCGGGGAAGCACTAGCACTAATTAACTATTGAATATGTATTCACCACACAGGCTGAGTGTGTCTGGTTTACTGTAGTAAATACTGGTAAGTGATGCAGACAATTCGTCTGTCAACCTCCACGAGCACTTTAATTTCCCGCCGCTAGGCGCTCTGTTGGATGGTAACGCTCTACAGCCTCACTGCAGCTGCATTATGGGATTGCTTGCCAGGAACCACTGGAAGACCGAAGCTCTCAGCATGGCACCAGAATACAGTTAGAATCTCATGCCCATCCACACCACAAGGTAACACGCTTTCCTCCTGTAAAACGGTTTTGAAAACGGACTTGAGACTAGCTCGCAGCAGGGTTTAAGCACGGTTTCTTAACACGCTTTGAAACCGTGCTTAATTGTGGATGGGCGCCGTGTTTGCGCGACTTAAAATGTTTTAAGCACCTTAAAATGTTTTAAGTGGCCTGATGTGTACAGGGCCCAAGTGTCCCAGTGGAGCACTCAGGTTACAGTGCGTGTTGTACAGACTACAACAAGCTTTTTTTAAGTGGACTAGTACATACGTCATGCTATAAGAGGCAGATTGGTTCAGAATGGTGCACTCGGAAAGCCTTATAATGGGCATTTACAGCTCCGAGTGTCAGTGAGGTGTTTGTGTAGGGCGACTTTGAACGGGCCGATTTTGGGGATGTTGAAATGTGCGATGGGAGGGAGTTATACCAGGAAGGTGCTCTGTAGTGAAATGATCTTTGGGCGAGCGAGGTCCTGGCTCTGGGCACCTGGAAGGTAGCTTTGGTAGTATTGTGGGTGACGACTGGGTGGGAGGCCCGTTGAAGGGGTGTAGTGACTCCTGGGGGGGCAGAGCTCAAGTAGAGCCTTTTTTGCCAGTATACAGGTGTAGTATTGCAGACGTTCTTCAAAAGTGAGTATGTTTGAGGTGGAGTAGAGCTGGCATGTGTGAGTTCTGCTGGGGGCACCGGTGAGGAGCCTGCAGGCTTTGTTGATAGAGGTCTGGACTTTGGTGAGGGCAGTGGGATCAGCAGCTCCATAGGTAGGGAGTCCATAATCAACCAATGACAGGATGGAGGAAGTGATAGCCAGCCGCAGGGCAAACTCAGGGAGGCAGTCTTTGTGGCGGTAGAGGAGTCCAATCCGGGCATTCATGGCAGAGGACAAGGAGTTAAGATGGGCATGGAAGTAAAAAGCCGAGTCGAAGGTGATGCCCAGGTATTTGTATGCTGATACCTGTTCAAGGGGGTGGAGGCTACTGGGGATGATGCGAAGGGGAGCATTTCTGGATTTACTTTGGCGGTGTGCAAAAATCATAGATTTCGTCTTCTTGAGGTTCAGAACCAGACGATGGTTAAGGAACCATTTTTCAGCTTGGTTGAAGGTGAGTTGCAGGGAGTTCTGGAGTGTGAGTGGGTCGGGGTGCGAGGCGATGAGGACTGCGTCATCGGCGTACAGAAGCATTTTGCTGTGCAGGAGCTGGGAAGGGTGTTTAAAAAGAGACTGAACAATGTGGGGCCCAGGATGGAGCCTTGAGGGACCCCCGGAGCATAGAGGTAGGGCCATTGATAGGATACCATTTAATTTGACCCATTGGGATCTATCCCTGAGGTAGCTGGAGAACCAGGCCAGTGGGCCAGATGAGAAGCCCAGCTGGCAGAGGGATTCAAGCATTAGTGGGTGACACACAGTGTCAAAGGCCTTGGATAGGTCAATGAACACTGCCCTGGCGATCTCCCCAGCATCAAGTGCAGAGTGTATTTGGTGGGAGAACTCCAATAGGCTGTAGTGGTGCGGTGACCAGGGCGGAAGCCATGCTGCTCTGGACACAGTATGCTGTATTTGGATAGATAATCCATGAGTTGGGTGGACACTATTTTCTCCAGGGCTTTCGAGGGGGGGGAGGATGGAGATAGGTCTGTAATTGTTTGGTGATGTGCGGTCTCCATTTTTATGGATAGTAATTCAGCAATTCCATGCACTCGGGAATTGGCTGAGGCATAGGATCGTTAAGAAGGTCAGTGAGGGGGGCTAACATGACATCAAGTGTTAGGCGGAGTATCCTGGAGTCAAGGGGGTCACCGCTCAGGTTGTGGGAGGAGAGGGCTTTTGTGAGGAGTGGCTTGGTGTCATGGGGAGATAGTCCTGAAGAGAAAAGGGGGATGGGAAATAGCTGGGTGGTTGTATGCATGGATGGAGTCAAAGAAGTGGGCAGGAAGGACTGCACTTAGGTCAGAAAATGTTGTGTTGAGGCAGTCAGCAACATGTGGTAGGTCAGTATTAATTGTGCCGTTAATAACCATCTGAGAATGGGGGGCGGGTCTTCCGTTAAGCTCCTTTATGTTATCCAGAAAGCTCGGGCAGAGCCCCAGGATGAGGTCAAGGCAGTTTGATAGTGACTGGCCTTGGCTTGTCTTATGGCCCAGGTGCATTGGTTGCTAGTGGCATTATAGGCTTGTCTGTCAGCTGTCTTGCCAGACTCAACAGCAATGTGCCACAGGTTATCCGGCTGCTTCAGTTGCTGGATCAGAGAGGGGGGGGAATCCAGGCAGCATTGTGTCTCTTGGAGCGGGTGTTGGTGACAGGGGCAAAGATGTCACAAGCCTTGCAGAAAGCACTGGTGAGGAAGGCTAGGGCAGTATCTATATCCGTTGCGAGGGAGATCGGGGACCAATTGAGCTGAGCAAGGTACTGCTTTAGCTTATTAAGGCCCTCGGGGCGTAAACAGTGACAGGGGGTGGCTTTTTACACAGGCTTGAGCGTGGGAGAGGACCAGAAGCAGAGAATTGGTGAGTGGTCACTAAGGGAGTTGGCTAGGATGTTAACAGACTTGATTTTGTGTGGGCAGTTTATGAGTACTATATCTAGGAGGGAGCTGATCCCACTTGATTGGTTAAATCTGGTGGAACGAGTGACTAATTGAGATAGATCAAGGGTTGTGAAGTTGTCCTTTGTGTGTTATAGTGGAGCCAAGCCAGTTTATGTTGAGGTCTCCTAGGACGAGCTGTTCAGCCTTGTGTGGCAGGGTAGAGAGATAGTCAGTGGGAGAGCGGATAGCTAGACTTTGTGCCCGTGGGGGTATGTAGGTGGTTGTGAGGTAAAGAGGACCATGGCCCAGGTCCAGGGTGATTTTTAGGGTGATGGCTTGGGCCCCGTGGTCGAGCTGGGGGGTAGGTAGTATGTGACCCAAGAGGGAGTTACGTAGGTAGACTGCACACCCACGGCCACGCTTACCCACATGATCTTCTCTAAAAAGGGTGAAGCTGGGGAGGGCGACAGCAGAGTCTGGAGTTGAATGGGAGAGCCAGGTCTCCACTATGGCAAGAATGTCGGGCGTGTGTTGGGAGACCCAGCACTGGAGTGCAGCCGTCTTCCTTGGGAGACTGCAGATATTCATAGAGGCAATGCGGAGGCCATGTCCAGCGGGGGGCGATGGTGGGGTAGCGGGTCCCGGTCCCGGGCTGGGGTGGACATTCCCAGAGAGCAAAAGGAGTAAGGTGATGAGGCGGAGAAAAGGACTACGGCGGTTGTGGTATAGGTGCTTGGGCAGGTGTAAGGATCTGGGGGGGCAGTGCAGGGGATGGGTAGGGAGTTAAGGGCAGGAATGGCTAGGACAGAGAGGGACCACCTTCCACTGTGTACTGGGGGCAGGGGGGGTGGACGTCGGTGGCGGGTGTGGTGGGGCGGTCCAGCGTGTTAGGTGCATTAGCGGTGAGCGGAGAACAGATGGGAGGGCTAGGAGCAGTGGGGGGATGAGTCCAAGGAGGCTGGGGTTCTGGCAGGTGTGCACTTACAGTGGTGCTGGAGAGATTCTTTGCAGGAATAGTGGGGGGGGACAGGATAGTGAGGAGTAAAGCAAGTACAGAGAACACTACTAGAGACATGTTGTTGTATGGGATGAAGGGAGGGAGATAAGTGTAGGCAGACAGGACCCCCCTAGTGTTCAAGGAGTATAATCTGCAGGTGTTAAAGTGGGCTGATTGGTTCTGCAGCCTCACGTGACACCACGTATAAAACAGACAGCCGACCAAGGGTGGTGGTGGGGAGCCAGTGCGCAGCGCCGGCGGGGCAAACAAAACGCCCTGTGCAGCAGGCTGGCACTGCTCCTGCAAGCGCGTTTTGCGGTGTCCGTACCTTTGTTAGTCCTGGGGGGGTGGGGGCATCCTTGCGAGGCACTGTGAGGGGAGGGCAGGCACTTCTTCAGCCCTCACGACCCTCAGAGCTTCTTTGTTAGTCTTGGGGGGCTGGGGGGCATCCTTGCGAGGCGCGGTGAGGGGAGGGCAGGCACTTCTTCAGCCCTCACGACCCTCAGAGCTTCTGCCATATTTCAGCTATGTTGATAAAGTGCATTTTTTTTACGAAGTGCTTGCTGTGGGGATGGGGGTCAGATAAATTCTGGAAACCACATTTGATACCTCACAAATGTAATTTAACAGTCATGCAGCCCAGTTCACATGCTGCAGTAGGAACTAATAAATTCACACTGAATACATGTTGTTCACCATCGATTTATATACAGATAGTGGGATTTTATTTCCTGTTTGTGTTTCTGGGTCCCCCCTTTTTCAAAAAGCCAGTTTGATTAAAGGTTCATTACAGAAAATTGGTAGCTTACGCTCTACATCAAGCCAGTCTGAATAGCAAAGTGGTCAATAGATAGCGATTGGACTGTGGAGCTTTATGACAGTGGTAATTCTTGTTGCCAGCTCTTTATGGGAAAAAAGATCTATCTGCCATGAATCTCTTTCAGTTTCAAATGTATATATACACTCACTCTTCTTTGTGTTCGTGGGACTTGACAGATACATTGACAGTTACAGGGAGAGTGAGAGGCCCCAGTGTGTGGCTCCCAATAACTTAAATCTCTCCCTGGCAACATTCAGTGTTCTAGGAAACTTTGAAATCCTGGGGTGGGAGAGAGGGAGTTGCCTCTTGAGGAACATGGGCTCTCTATGGGGGGCATACAAATAAAACATTTTTATGTTTGCTTGCATGCATGTGCAAGAAACATAGTGCCATCATCGGAGATTTCGGAGGTGTGTCACCTCCTCCTCCAATTCAGTCAGTGTGTTGGCAGTCGCGGCCCCTGTAAGCCAATGCATGCTGGAGCTGTCTATGACAAGCTCCAAAATGCAGTGGCCTCAGTTCAAGGGCTCACGCTAGGTGAGCAGTGATAAGATGTCGCCTGCTATGCAGCTACCCACACACACACACACACACCCGCATGGCGTCGCGCCCCCCCCCTTGCTGCGCACACACTGTATAGCCGGCCAGGGTGCCCAATCCCGTCCGGCTGTGCTGTCCCGCCTCCCCAAAGCCTTCCAAAATGCCACGCTGGGTGCCCACCCCAGCGTGGCAACTAATGATATAGCCGACGGGGTGCCCAATCCTCCGTCGGCTCCAGTGTCCTCACCCCCAGTACTAAGTGCCATGCTGGAGCCCACCCCAGCGTGGCATCAATCTTAGACCGACAGGTGCCCAATCCCGTCGGCTGGCGCCCCCAACCGTCCTTGTGCCACGCTGGGGAGCCACCCAGTGCGGCAAACGTCCCAGCGTTGTCCTTTTTTTTTAACCTGTAAAGCAAAAGGTCCCACGTAGTCTCCCGGCTCCCCTCCCACAACCCGCACCCACCCACTCGCACCCTGCTTCCACACCCCTCACCCCATACTTACCTCCGGACCTCGGCGCGACGATCTTCGGTGGACCGGGAACACGTCTGCACTCTTCAAAGCCAACTGCGAACTGAGGAAATGCCGGTAAGCTGTATAATGGGCTAGATAGGGTTTTTCAACTTTATTGCATATCTCAGGCAATTTTTGGAATTTTTGCACCAAATTTTCAACATGGGGTTTTTGGGACCCCTTCTCATGAATGATGTCACTGTCATGGCGTTATTGGGGCCCGAAGGGTGATTTCCAGTCACTGCATGAAATCACCCTTTGGGCCTGAATAACACCATGACAGTGACATCATTCATGAGAAGGGGTCCAAAATATAAAATTGCAAAAATCAAAATGAGTTCTAAGCGTGCGTTGTGCAGTTCTCACGCAGGCCCGTAAGTTCGCGAATTTTCAATATTTTACTCCAGATTTTCAACATTGCCATTTTACCACACCTTCTTATGGTAGTATAGCTGTCATTTTCACATCTCACCCAAAATGTGTTTCCGCCCATGTAGTGCACAATGGCGCGCAGTCGATTGTCTAGATCAATGTACAGAACAAATTAAGAAAATCACAGTGACACTGTTCATGAGGTGAGGTGTTAAAATGGCTATGTTGAAAATTTGGTGAAAATTCCAAAAATGACTGTTTTACCAGCGTAAGTGCTAGGCCAGTTCCTAATGCGACACTCATAAGTTTGCTAATTTTCAATATTTTCACCCATATTTCCAACATTGCCATTTTGCCACACCTTCTTATGAGCAGTATAGCTGTCATTTTTCACATCTCACCCAAAACGTGTTTCCGCCCATGTAGTGCACAATGGCGCAGTCGGTGTGCGAAATCAATGTACGGGACAAATTAAGAAAATCACAGTGACACTGTTCATGAGCAGAGGTCTTAAAATGGCTATGTTGAAAATTTGGTGAAAAAATTCCTAAAAATTACTTTTACGAGCATGCATTGCACAGTTCCTATGCATGCTCGTAAGTTTGCAAATTTAATATTTTCACTCCAGATTTTCAACATCGCCATTTTATTACACTTCCTTATGAACAGTACAGCTGCAGTTTTTCATATGTCACCCAAAATGTGTTTTCGCACATGTAGCGCACAATGGTGCTGTTGGTGTGCAAAAGCAATGTTTAGGACAGATTAAGAAAATCACAGTTACACTGTTCATGAGCAGAGGTCTTAAAATGGCTATGTTGAAAATTTGGTGACAAAAGTCCATAAAATGACTGTGTTACGAGTGAGCATTGCAAAGTTTCCACGCACCCTCGTTAGTTCATGACTTTGTAATATTTTCAGTCCAGATTTTCACCAGTGGCATTTTTCCACACTTCCTTATGAACAGTACAGCTGTCATTTTTCACAACATGGCTGAAGTGTGTTTTCACACTTTCAGCGCAGAGATGCGGTGGTCGCTGTGGGACATCATTGTTCAGCACAGATAAAGAAAATCACAGTGACACTGTTCATGATCGGAGGCACCAAAATACCTGAGTTGACAATCTGCTGTAAAAAATCCCCAACCTAATCATATTACGGGTGTGCGTTGCACAGTTTCTATGTACGCTCGTGACTTCACCATTTTTTTTAATATTTTTACTACAGATTTGCAACATTGCCATTTTTTACACCTCCCCATGAACAATACAGCTGTCATTTTTTTACATCCTGTTCAGAATGTTTTTGCACCTGTGGCACCTGATTAGGCAGTATAGCGCAGTGGTCTAAGGCTCTGTGCTGCAAATTTGGTAACATCCAGCAGACCAGACCTGTGTTTGAATCCCACAGCTTCCACTTGCATACTGTGTGACCCTGAGCAAGTCACTTAACCTCCTTGTGCTCCCAGGTCGCTCCTGTAAAAAAGCTTTCAGCTTAGTGTGCTATACCTGGCTAAACAACTAAATAAAATAAATAAATAAATGCCGTAGTCACTGTGCATAAGCAGCTTTTGGCTAACAAACTGATATTCCCCCTGTTCATGAGGTGGGGTCACAAAAAAACCATGTTGAAAATTTGGAGTGAAAATACCAACGAATGCCTGAGGTATTAGGGTTTCCAACCATAACGCCCAACCCTGTAGAGAATGACAGGCATCAGGGGTGTGACTTGGAATTCTTGCCTGTGATGCTCATACCATTCCACACCCTGCAGTCAGTGAGAGGCATTGAGGTATGCCTTGGGCTCTTCGGCCTCAAACTTCACCCCATTCTCCTATATCACACCCATCTCACCATATTTCCTAATGAAATGGGGTGCGCATAAGGGCCAAAGACCCCAAGGAACACCGTGACACTTGTCAGTGTCTGCAGGGTGGGGTCTGGTGAAATGGCGTGGCTGTTATGCCTGACGACCCAAACGCACACCCCAATGCCTGTCACTCTCTGCAGGGTGGTGGTGGGGTTGGCTTCAGTTCAATACTTCACTGCCTTTCCTATTACGCAGCTCTGTAACTTCTACACTACCAATGCCAATGCCAGCAAGCAAACATTCGGCATTGACAAATGCTTGTTCATAGTGAGTTGCTGCACCATTGTGGGGGGTCTGATAGCCAGTCACAATTACCTAGGCCATGGGGGGGAGGTTACATAGACTCAGTGTATCACTTTGTGTTAAAGCACGGGTAGTTAATGACTAGATGGAGTAGATCACTGTGAGTTGCATATGCCATTGTTCAAACCTGTCTATTAAAGAATAAACTCTGACCACTAGAGAGCAACAAATGGAAATGAATTAGCAATCGAGAAGAACAGACATTGTCAATATGCTGACTGTCAATATTTATTGGGTGTAGACAGGCATACTCATTCACATTTGTGTACAGTTTTGTTGAGTGCCTGTCACAAACCACATGCCTTTCTGTTAACATTTTCATTCTAATCTGTAGTATTTGGGTTAATGTAGGCCGTTGAGGAGTGTCTCTGTTTAAACTTCTGTTGTTTAGAAAACAGATGCATGTATAACCTCTTTAGAGATTAGAGAAATCATCTGACAACAATCTGACTTGTTTGGAAAGGGGTGCCATTTGGAAAGGATGTGTACACTTTTTAATGGGGAAGGTTGTAACTGTTGGAGACTGTGTACAAAATTGCAATCTCTGGCTACACTCCTGGTAGAAATATGAATCTTAAAGATGAAATGGAAATGAAACAGAGTACTGTTAGGTGTACTAAAATAAGTTTTAAAATGAGAGTTATCCAGCACAACCAACCTCAATATAAAAATGAAAATATATTAAATCGGGGAAATGCCTGAACCAGTCAAAAGCTATGAACACATTGTTGCAGACTGGTATATAGACTCACTCACCAGACACATTGGGCAGGATTCACAAAAGGAAGCTGAACATGCACAGGTGCGGTAAAAAGGACCCTGCCATCTGCAAAAACACAGCTGTGTGATATTCAGCAAGAAAAATACCACAGCTGTGAAAAAATGCAAGTGTGAGTGACTTACGTAATGCCGCACATGCGGAAATCGAGCATGAGCTGTAATTCCGCATGTGCGCATCTGTAAATGGTGAACAGTGTAAATAGGCCAATTAGAGTGGGGGAAACTGTTTTGCCAAACCCTGTAGCAGAAGCCTCAGGAAAAAGCATAACATGCAGCCCATACATCACAGCAATGTGGGCCAGCAGCAAATCCCACACAGTGGAGCACAGCAGCCCCCTGGGTACCAGCAGGTAACCACACAGTAACCACTGGGGCAGACAAACCCACAACAAGCAATGCAGGTGCAAGAACAAGCAATGGTGAGCAGCTACAGCCAGGTGGGCCCACCACACATGTGGCAACAGCACCACACCCAGTACACACAGGTGCAGCATTACCAGCAGCCAGTGTACCACAGCCAAGGTGAGGCATCCTCAACAATGCCACCATACAGTATGTACCACCAACCAACAGTCATGCATACACAGAGCACCAGCCAACATGATCCACATAATAATGCTATGTAGGGGCCACAACATCAGGGCCTGGACAGCTATAACCAGCAGCACCTACAGTACCACCCACACTGCCATATGCAGCAACGGCCACAGGCCCAGCAGCAGCAACACCACCAGCTACTACAACAACAACAACCACCACCACAGCAGCAGCAGCAGCAGTAGCAGAACTACCCAGGGGAACATGACCAACAATCCCAGCAGCAGCAACACCACCAGCTACTACAACAACAACAACCACCACCACAGCAGCAGCAGTAGCAGAACTACCCAGGGGAACATGACCAACAATCCCAGCACCAGGTAGCAGACACCAGCCATGGAGGTGCACACGCACACAGGAAGAAGGTGGCCGAGGGCCACGTGCAGCCAACTGGACAGACCAAGAGACGGATGTACTCATACAGGAGACAGATGCCAACTATAAGGTACTTTATAGTAAATCAGCCACAAAGGCTGTCAAGAATGAAATATGGCAAAAGATGGCTCAAAAGGTAAATGCTGTGGGTACATCCAACCATACTGTTGATGCCCTCAAGAAAAGGTATGATGACATCAAAAGGTGATCCAAAGAGAAGCTTGCCAACATGCACCGGTCAAGGCAACAAACAGGTGAGCAGTAACAATGTATACTGTGTGTAATGCAATGTGGTATGAAACAGTACAACCTCATATCATCCCCGCCCCATATGCCATTGAGGGAGGGACAGGGACCACTGTGGGACATTAATGGACACACAGAATAGAACATAGAAACATAGACTTTGATGGCAGATAAAGACCGCTTGGGCCACCTAGTCTGCCCATTTCCCTACCTACAGGATAGGCCGCAAATCCTAGTTAACCAACAGCCTATTTCTTCCTACCCCCCACAAGAATTGCCTTATGTCTGTCCAATGCATTCTTGAATTCTCCCACAGTTTTAGACCCCACAACCTCCTCAGGAAAGCTGTTCCATGCAGCATCCACTACCCTCTCTGTGAAAAAATACTTCCTCACATTGCCCCGGAACCGACCCCCCTCTATCTTTAAATTGTGTCCCCTTGTTCTTGCACGTCTCTTTTTCTGAAAGATGCTGCCCTCTTGGACTTTGTTGATTCCACTGAGGTACTTAAAAGTTTCTATCATGTCATGTAAAGATACAGTAGATGGCATAGGAGTCAGTGTTGTTGTCTGAGGCATAATATATGTGTATGCTGTCCACCCACCAAATTTATCTCCCGCAGCAATAATGTATATGTACACCTGCAGCAACGTAGTAGGGCACATACACAACCTAGCAAATGTACAATAGACAACACCAAAGAACAATGCAAAAGGTAATACAGACTCACATGTCATGCAGTATGCATCATACAGTATACATGCACTGCAATATATGCAAGAACACAATAGGCCATGTCCCCAGCAGCTGTATATCTCCAATAGTCAGGGAGAAAAGAAGGATTACTACACTGTGCATGCAAATATGGTGTCTCAAAGCATGTCAAATGCATGAGTCACATGTGGCAACATAAGGCCACAGTGGCAAGGTTCAAACCGGCAACAAGAAGCACAGCAAACTTAGGGCCAATCCCACCCACAGTAAAGATGCCATAGCCATTCCTAACAGTAGGGCACTGTAGAAGTAAACATTACAAGCTGGTATACAACATGTGCAATGAGTAATAAACAGATATGGATGGGCAAGTCAGTAGAAAATAGAACATGACAGTTGTCTGTAGAGAAAGTAAACTGGATATGTACACTTAACTATAACATTCTTAATCAATAACAAGTGGAGGACCCCCCGATGAAACACCATTGACATCCCTGGAGGAAAGGGTAGTGTCCCATATCCAGCAGGAGACCATCAGTGGCATAGGAGAAGTGGATACTTTACAGATGCAGATTCAGAGATCCTGTAAGTTAAAACAGACACTGACCACATAAGGCTGACTGTTGCAACCACCACAATACTGTATGTTAACCACACGGTCATATGCCGGCATGTGTGTGTGTCACACAACCACAATGTAGCCACCACTAAGGGATGATATGATAGTGCGATAGGCCACTGCAAAATTGCCGCATTGTGTCGCAACATGACAAAGGCAGTGTACAAACACAGCCAACATAGTTCCTCAACACAGGACACAGGCATTTGTGGTGGATGATGCAGGTCCAGTGACAAAGGTACTGTTAATGTGTGAACAGCAAGGGGTCTGACACACTGACACAGCAGGGACATAGGAAAAACGTGATGCAACAGAGAGCACACTGCAGACACAAGCACAATGGCAACAGGGCCGGGACACAGGCATGTGTGACTAATGTTTACACTGAGGGAACACCACATTGGATAATGTGGCGGTATTCCATGAGCAGACATCCGGTGAGTCTCTGACCACAGGAAAGGTCACAGAAAAGTGGGGAAGGACTCAAGTGATCCTGCATCTCAAGAGTGGCAGCAGGGAGGAGGCATGGAACTACAGGCAAGTCAGTCTAACCGCCAGTAGTGGGCAAAATTATGGAGGCACTCCTTAAGGAAAGGAAAGTGCAACACCTGAAATCCATAGGAGCACAGTGTCCAAGACAGCATGTGTGTACAACAGGAAGGTCCTGACAAAGGAATCACATTGAGCTCTGTGAATGGGTGGCCAGAGCGGTGGACCAAGGGGGCGCACCTGACGTCACCTACCTTGAGTTCAGCAAGGCATCACATACTGTACCATATAGATGATTGATCAATAAGCTGTGTAGGCTCAGGGTGGCTCAGAGGTTGGTCAACTGGCTGTCAAACTGGTTGGCGGACAGGAAACAGAGTGGTGGTAAATGGTATACAGTCAGAAGAGATGCAGGTCACAAGTGGGGTACCCCAGGGAGCAGTCCTGGGGCCAGTCCTTCTCAATATCTTCATCAGTGACAGTGCAGATGGACTTGGGGTAAGGATTATCAGTTTGCAGATGACACCAGGATGTGCAACAAAGTCCATGATCTACATGCGATGGACAGAATGAGAAGAGATCTGGAAACACTGTCAGAATAGTCGGAAGAGTGGCAACTGGAGTGTAATGCAAAGAAGTACATGATCATGCAAATAGGGAAGCTAAACCCTGAAACTACCTATGGGTTGGGAGTGGATTTGCTGGCAATCACGAGGGAACAAAGACACTTGGGCGTCGTCATCACCGATGACCTGAAAACATCCAGTCAGAACAATTGAGAAGTAGGTACGTCTAGAGGGATGTTTGGGTGAATCAGTTGTGGTATCACAGGTCATAGGAGGGGGGTAATAATCCCTCAGTACAAGACACTGGTCATGCCCCATCTGGAGTACTGCATGCAGTACTGGAGGCCGCACTGGAACAAGGACATGAACAAAATGTAGAAAGTCCAGAGAAGGGAAACCACGATGGTGCTGGGACTGCATCAGAAGACATATAAGGGCAGATAAATGGAGCTCAATATGTATACCCTAGAGCAAAGGAGGGAGAGAGAGGTTATGTGATCGAAACATTAAAACATCTTAAGGGCATTAACAAGGTGAAGGAGGCTAACATGTGTCTATATGAGAGAAATGGCATGACGAGAGGACACAGCATGAGATCAGAGGGATGTCGAGCAAGAGGTAATGTGAGTAACATCAGTGTCTCACTAAGGGTGGTGAATGCATCGAATGGTCCACCTCTAGAGGTGCTGGATATGAATACAGTGCAGGGCATCAAACAGGCATGGGATAGGCATCAGGGAGACATACAGATAAGTATGAATATACAGGCCATTAACAAGGTAAAGGCCTATGGCACATTCAGATGTTAGAAACAATGGGCAGACTGGATGGGCCTTTGCGGTTCTTATCTGCCATCAACCTCTTTGTCGCTATGTTTCTAGGTCCATACACAGCAATAACATGGCAAGACTCACAGGGCTAGTACAGTACATGCATGCCTCCATACAATGCATGTGCATCTCAGCACAAGCACACCTTGAACCACACATCTACAGCATAGAAAGGCATTTGACCATGAATAGGGATGCTCCCAGTGTAGGGGAAGGACCTGGCAATAGGGTAACTGGGAATAAAAGCATAGACACATCACTAACATGTGTAGGTCACATGGGACATGTTACTACAAAAGATGGTACATAACCACATTCAAAGGATGATAGTAGCATGATATATGTACATGATGCATGTTGTGACCTGCATACCATGCATGCTAATGTCGGAATACAATATGGGTTGATGGTCCACATCTGTATATGTGTAGTATTAAGCAATGAGGAGCAACAGGGCATTGTTCAAACTATATTACCCACAGTCAGTGTTGATGTAAGGCAGTGTGCAAAGCCAAGTTCATTGAGTCCCTGACTGTGTGGTACACATAGTACTGTATAACCAATGTCCCTTAAGTGCCTGTGTGACCATAAAAAAAAGGGCAAAGAGTTACATATTAGAAAACACACAGGATATTGGAGTGTCTCAACAGGTGTATTGTACAGAAAGGCAGCTCAAGAATGTTTAATATCGCATACACACATGTCACTACCATGACAGTCATCCGTCTCCTCAGTCACTACACTGTGTGATTCATACACGTTATTGACAGTAGGGATACTTAGCATTATTGCAGATGTGGAATGCCATCCACCACTTCCACCAAACACACACACATATGGAAGGTTACCATGGAATACATGAATACCATCTGCAGCAGAGTTCCAGTGGTATACACACCGAGACACATATAGGCCTCAACTGGGGCGTTAACATTACATATAGCTGTTGAAAGGTACGGAGCAGTGATTCCTCAGGCAAACCGGTAGGGATGGGAGATGTATTGTACATGGACAACTAATGTACAACAACAATGGAGACAGAATACTAGATGATTGTCCAAATGAATGTACGGTATGTGTGTAAAGAGGTGTTTTTATGTGAATGCAACATGAAATGAATGACAAGCATTGCTGTTATGGTCAATCAGGTTGGTGCCCTACATGATGACTACCATCTATTTCTAAAGGATGCAGCCATTATAGTGATGGTGATTAGGAATAATGTGGTACCTGAATTAAGAAAGTTAACGCACTTGGCATGGACCTTTAAGTATGTATTGGTACAGGTATCACACTCCAATGGCCACAACAGAGTCTCAGCCAATCAGAACACAGGAAAATCCATTGGGATGTTATAAAATACATAGTCAAGCATTGCCAGTCATGACATTTTGTCTAGGTACATCAATGTGTAACATGTACATGGCTCTGCTGCATACCTATACCATGAATGCCAACACAGGGGGTTCATTGCTCACCTGTATGGGGCACTACTAATAAATCTGTTATGTTCATTCACAGCCCAAGTGGATGAAATGCAAGAAAGACCAACACACAGGACAACGCAGAGGTCAAGAACACAGCATGGTGAACATGGAAGACCGCCAGTGAACCAAACCACTGAAACAAGTACAGCAGAACCTCCACAAACAAACACTGCAGATGATCAACACACCAATACAACAACTACAGAACAGGATAGTGAGTTAGAGGATGCCCATGATGTCACAACAGACCATGATGATGAATGTACTGTTGAGAACATACCTGCAGACCTATCACCAAGTTCATATGATCTGTCACCTGGCCAAACACCATCATCAAGTCATGTTGACCATCAGACCCCAGAAGGCACACCATCGCCCATACACAGTGAGGCACACACTGACCAGGGAGTGGATGATGTGCAGTCTGAACGTGCACAATACAGACGGGCCATGCTTGATGTGGAGGGTCGGATGGCTGTGACAATGCAAGACATGCATGACAGCATGGTACAGCACAATGGACATATGGCCCATCAATCCCAACTGATGGTAGATGACATGCAGGCTGTTGCTGCATCTGTTAATGTTATTGGCCATGTGCATGAAAGCAGCATGTTAGCACTGGCAGATGCAGTGAGAACAATGGCAGATGCTACACTACAACAAAACAATATCATACAGAACAGTGTTATGTCCCTCAGAGAATTGACACACACACTCAGAGGAATGCAGACCTCTACAGAAAGGCAAACAGAATCATTACAATGTACCACAAATGCAGTACTTAGTATGTCTGAGGAAATGGTGCAGATCAGGAAAATGCTCATGAGACAACAATGCAATGTGGGAAATGGTAGCCAAATAACTCCCACAACACCAGACAATAGGTCACATGACACTGGATGTGGTGACAGTAGTCCACATGCCACATCAAGGCATCAGAAACACACCACTGAACCTGCCCACTCAGGGATGGATAGCATGGTACAAACCATAACCACACAACCCATGTACCATATGGACACCACACCAGATGCACCATGCACAATCACTGATACAGGACAAGGTACAAACACATCCACAACATATTACAGCAATCAGTCAACAGGCACATCAGCAGCAATTCCAACAGTAAATCAGCCCGTAGCTCACAATGAGGGGTCCCATGTGTGTAACACTGACAATGGCAAGAATGTACAACAGACAGTACCCCAGACAGTGGCACCAACACACCATCAGTGAGTACACAAGGAGACAATGCTAATGTTCCACGCAAGAGGAAATGCAAGACACACAATTTGGGAAAGCAGGTGATATCAGAAGGTGGAACAGTACTAGTCCAGAATGAGGGTCAACATCAAATACACATGGCAGGAAACAGGTGGACACATGTGTCACACATGAAAAGGGCGAGAAGCCAACACGTAGCGGTAGACCAAGAAAAGTAAGCACAGAGGGTGTGACAATACAGGCATAACAATCAATGTCACAACCAGCATCTAAAAGGAAATGTTCTGGCAGGGGAAGACCACTAAAGAAAACATCAAAACAGAATGGTCGGATATCTGCAACAGTGAATGCATTGAAGATACCAATGTGTGCACTGGGTCATGACGGTCATGATAACGATGATGACTGACACATTCCGTGCCTCTGCAGTATCCCATACAGACTCTGTCCACCCTCAACACCATGCACATGTCCACATGGAAACATAGAAACATATACTTTGATGGCAGATAAGGACTGCTTGGCCCACATAGTCGGCCCATTTCCCTACCCACAGGATAAGCTGCAGATCCTAGTTAACCAAAGCCCTATTCCTTCCTAACCCCCCCCATGAATTGCCTTATGTCTGTCCCATGCATTCCTGAATTCTCCCACAGTTTTAGGCCCCACAACCTCCTCAGGAAGGCTGTTCCATTCGTCCACCACCCTCTCTGTTAAACAATACTTCCTCACGTTACCCCTGAGCCGTCACCCCTCTATCTTCAAATTGTGTCCCCTTGTTCTTGCACATCTCTTTTTCTGAAAGATGCTACTGCTCTTGGACTTTGTTGATTCCACTGAGGTACTTAAACGTTTCTATCATGTCCCTCTCTCTCCCTCCTTTCCTCAAGGGTATACATATTAAGCTCCTTTATTCTCTCCTCGAATGGCTTCTCTTGCAGACCCTGCACCATTTCGGTTTCCCTCCTCTGGACTGCCTCCATCCTGTCTATGTCCTTGCGGAGATGGGGTCTCCAGAACTGGATGCAGTACTCCAGATGGGGCCTCAGCAACTGTCTGCACAGAATGATAACAGCATCTTGTTTTCTGCTGGTAATGCCTCTCCCTATACAGTATCCCCACAGCCCTCCCTACTGCCTTCTCACAATGCTTGCTAACCTTAAGGTCATCTGATATGATCACCCCCAGGTCCCTTTCCACATTTGTTTTTGTTACTACCCCCCCATTGTGTAATCTGCCCCTGTGTTTTTGTTTCCCAGGTGCATTATCTTGCACTTCTTTGCATTGAATCCAAGCTGCCATACTTCTGACCATTCCTCCAACCTTGCCAAGTCACTTCTCATCCTTTCCACACCTCCCTGTGTATCAACCCTGTTGCAGATCTTTGTATCATCTGCAAAGAGGTATACCTTTCCTTCCAGTCCCTCTGCAATGTCACTTATAAAGACATTAAAAAGGACTGGACACAGTACTGAGCCCTGCGGTACCACACTAGTAACCCCTCTTTCTTCAGAGTGGACTCCATTTACATTTACCTTCTGTGTCCTGTTGGCCAGCCAATGTTTTACCCAGGCTACCACCCTGGAACCCACTCCCAGTCTGGTTACGTTGATTATTAATCTTTTGTGTGGGACTGTGTCAAATGCCTTGCCACAGCCCTTCCCTGGTCTACTACTTTGGTCACCCAGTCAATGCAATCAATTAGATTCGTCTGACATGATCATCCCGCTGTGAACCCAAGCTGCCTTGGGTCCTGTGCTCCACTGGCCTCTAGATACTCAATAACATTTACCTTCCGAAGTGAATCCATCACTTTCCCTACCACAGAGGTCAAACTGACAGGTCTGTAGTTTCCTGTCTGTGTCTTGCTCCCACTTTTGTGAAGGTGAATCACATCCGCCTTCCTCCAGTCCTCACATACCACACCATCCTCCCATGATCTGTTAAAAAGGGTAGTCAGTGGTGTCACTATTTCTCCCCTTAATTCTTTTAGAATTCTGGGGTGAAATCTGTCAGGCCCCATTGCTTTGTCCACCTTCAGTTTTAGAAGTTATTTCATAACCATGTCTTCTGTGAAAGGACTGAGATCGAACCCCCCTATCCAGAGTGCTTCTGTTAATTGGGTTATGCACCTCCCCCTCCTCCTCTTTTGTGAACACTGAGCAGAAGTATTCGTTCAGTATCCCTGCTTTTACACTGTCCCTCTCTGCCCACCCACCGTCCTGTCTATTCAGCCTCACTATCCCTCCCTTTGCCTATCTACGCTCCCTGATGTACCTATAAGAGGTTTTATCCCCCTTCTTAACAGAGTTGGCTATCTTTTCTTCGGTTTGGGAATTTGCTATTCTGACTTTCCTCTCTGTTTCCTTCTGCTTTAACTGATACAGTTCTCTGTCCTTCTCCTTTTGTGTTTCCTTATACCTCCTAAATGCTATCTTTTTCCCCCTAACCTTCCCCTCAACCACTTTTGAGAACCATAGTGGCTTTTTCTTTCATTTCAATTTTATTTGCTGCACACAAAGGCTTATTGCCTCTGTTATGGCAGTTTTGATGTTTCCCCATTGTTGCTCCACCCCTCCTTCTAGCCTGTTTGCTAGTGCTTTTCTAAGGCACTCTCCCATCTTGCATAGATCAACCCTCCTGAAGTCCAGTACCCTCACCTTTGTATGGCCTGACTCTGTAGCTAGGTTTATCATGAACCACACTGTTTGGTGGTCAGTTGTTCCCAGATGGCTAACCACTTCCAGATCTGAAATCCTCTCACTGTCCCCATTTGAGAGTATGAGGTCTAAGATTTCTCCCTCATGACTATGTTCCAGAAGTAGCTGTCTGAGGCATGCCACCTGTAAGGCATCGAGAATGGCCCTGCTGTTGGATGTAGCTGCAGCAAAGGTGCTTCAGTTAACATCTGGCGTATTCAGGTCCCCCATCAATAGTATCTCCCCTTTCTCTGCCATCCTGAGGTTGCCTTCTAGCATATCCTTGTCCATTCCCTCTCCCTGACATGGGGGTCTGTATACAACCCCTGTGCGGATTGTGGTGCCATTTCCAGTCTCTAAGGTGACCCACAGTGCCTCCTCTCCTCCTTGTGTACTCTTTTGTTCCATTGCTTTTATCCCTTCCCTTACATAGAGAGCTATTACTCCCCCTCTTCTACACTCCCTGTCTGTCCTGTAGTTTGTGTACCCTAGTATGTTAACATCCCAGTCATGGTTCTCTGTGTACCATGTTTCTGTGATTACTACAATATCCAGGCATCCCTCTTCCATCAAGACCACAAGTTCAAGGAGCTTGTGAGCCAGACTATGGTCATTAGTACTCATTACCCTCCATGTCTTGATGGCCTTACCCCTTTTGGCCCCATCCCTGTCCTTAGTGCCTTTGTGGTTTTCTGCGTTTACCTCTTCCCTTCTCCCTATCGACATCTCTATCTTGGTGTTTACCTCACTTACTACCCTGATTTGTTTGGGGGGGCTAGGATTTCCCAGCTCCTTTCCAGTGCCCCCCTTGGCTATTTTAAATGCTTGCCAATGAAGCATTTAAACCTATCACCTAGGATCCTGGTTTCCCTTCTGGACATGTGCAGACCATCACGCCAGTATAGGCCTGCATCACTCCAGGTGGACTCCCAGTCCCCAATGAAGCCAAATCCCTGAGCTCTGCACCAGTGTCTCAACCACTGATTGAATCCCATGGTGTTGAGCACCCTAGCCTCATCAATGCCATAGACAGGCAGCACCTCCAAGAAGGTTACCATGTGTGCTACTTGTCTAAGGCCCCTCTCCAACCCCACAAACTTTTCCTGCCCTGCTCTGATCCCTTTCTCAGCCAGGTCATTTGTGCCTAGGTGGACAATGACATCCAGCTCCCTCCCCCATGCAGCTGCTTCAGCGATCCTAAGGATTCGCTCCCTGTCCCTCTAAGCCATGGCGCCAGGTAGGCACCTTACCTCCCCTTCCCCTTCCTCCCCCAGTTCTGCCCCCCTAACAATGGAGTCCCCCACCAGGAGTTGTTTCGTTACCCTGTGGGGTCCCATGCCACCCTCCTGTGGGTCTCCTTTGTGGAGGTTCCCAGCATCCTCCTTGGTCTCTACTGCAGGTGCCTCCATAGAGGAACCACAGTTTGCCAGAATGGCATATGAATTGTCGAGAGCTACAACTGTAGTGATGCACCCCTGTTCCACCACCCTCACCTTCCCTGAGCTGACTGTGGTCCAACCGCTCCTCTGTCTTAGCAACCTCTGAGGCAGTGGCAGTGGCCCTGGTGGTCCCTGAGTGCATGATGTGCCATCGGATATCCTATACATATGTCACACACACATTACAACATCTGTTATAGCAATTTATAATCACAGCTACTTTGATTACAACATCACATATGTACCATTAGTCCCACCCACACAGCCCATGTGAACAACATGATATGAACAATGCATACACTAATCAAACTCTGGCCTTACCTCCCTGTTCCTACATGCAAGGTTACCCCATGTCCATCCGATGTATGCGTGAATGGCCCCACTGTGTTTGCACCCGGCGCCTGTGATGCGAGTCAAGTCCATGCACCCATCAACTCTACATTGAATACATAGGTCCATGCGGGACCTCTTGATCCACCACACTCAAAGCCCATGTAATGTTTGGAGTATTCAGTAACATATTCTGTTATTAAGGATCCAACACTCTGGTACCCTCAGTATGCCTGTAGATGTCTTTGTTCCTGTCTCCTGTAGCCCATGCACTGTAAGGTCCACTTATTGAAGTATCTCATTCAATCCTCAATGTATTCCAGTTTTAATGACATATGGTGCAGAACAAGCAACAACATTGCTGCTGTTCTTTGAACAGCCACCACTTTGTATACTTGTTTACATTGCTGTTGAGTCTAGAACTACACACATCATTCAAGATGAGACATCACCAGTGATCTGTACAATGGACAGATCTGAAAACTGATCAGTGGCACCACCACCATCCTCATTCTGCCTGTGATTCCTCTAACTATGCACCCCAAACTCCCAGTGACCCTCCACACAACTGTGGCACATTGTTCCTCTACCTTTCATACATACATTGATGTTATAGGCAGGTAAACGCCTTGTGGCCCATCCTGTGTGATGTATCACTCTTACTAATGCTTATGCCATCCAAGATGGTGAGACAAGGCCCCTCTTTTGTCCCACCTACATGATTCCCATGTGCCTATCCCACGCATTGTTCAGGAACTGAATCATGCAAGGCTCAACTACTCCCTGGGGGAGACTATACCGTCTCTTCATCACCTTCTCAGTGACACTGAATATCGTCAGTTCACCCTATGTGTTCCCCCTTCTAGTGTATCAGGCATTGCATAGGAGTCAGCATAGATACATGCAATGTTAGGTGACAATCGTCTCTCACTGCCCTCCCATGTAAACCTATACTGGGTTATTGCACACCATAGGCATGGAATAGCACCTCTAAGCATTGAATCCAAGATGCAACATATTAAACTACACCTCCAGTACACCTGTGACCCTCCTCATTATTTCCACACCTCCAGTAGTATCCACACCATTGCAGATCATAATGCCATCCGCAATGAGGAACATCGTTCCACACAGAACATGCTCATTGTGAGCTATTCAGACATAGGACAGGTGTTGCCTCATTACTGTGACACACCATTGGTCATTCTATGTACCTCACATGGGCACTATTTAACACAACACTCTGTCTCCCATCACTCAGCCAGTACCCTAAACCTGTGTGCCACACTGTGACACATTCCCATACTGCCCAGCATGTTGACGTGTCATCTGTGAGGAGATGTATTGCAGGCCGTACTGTATTCCTGCTAGGACAATTCTAGAGCACCACCCTGATCCCCTACCCGATTCAACATGTCACATGCATATGTTAGGGAAGTCTGACGTGAGTGGTTATCATGCTGTGGATCCATGCTGTCTCAGATCCTATACTGTGCTGGATGAATGGTGTTCCACAATACGCTGTTCACGTACTGTACTGCAGGCTAAGAATGTGTTGCAATCATCATATCAGATGACTGCATATAGATGTAACACAGTATCATGATTTTCATGTTGTATTCATGCAGATGTCATAATGTGGCCTATACTCTATGCATAGGAACACACAACACAGTGGGCATTATTAGCACTGCTGGATTATCGAGTGTCCATAATGGCCTCCTCCCACAGCATAGGGCCTCAGTATGCCCATGAGCATCCCACGATTGGTTGTTAATTGAGTATTGCATTCATTGTTGTGAGTCATCTACCTAGTGCAGGTGTATCAGGGGGTCAGGATACTACTAGTCTTGGGCTGGACTCCCATAATATCCGTGGCACATTATCTGTGGGAAACACGTGTAGTGTAGTGTGCTGCTAACCACTCCCTGTATACCCCCTTTTGGGACATACTGTGGGAAACACATATGTAGTGTGCTGCTAACCGCTCCCTGTATGCCTCCTTTTGGGACACACTATGGTAGGAGGGACAGCTGTATGGGAGTTCCACAAATGTCGGTGGTAGGAAGAAATATGTTTTTATTACGGTACAGATTATCATTACATGTATGACTGCCTGTCTCCTAATTCGGGCATTGATTGATGTATGTGTTTGAACTCACATACACACATGCCCTATGTGTCAATGTGGTTTCCTTAACCTTGTATTACAATAAAGATGATACTGTATCCTTTGTGTATGTCATCATTTGTTCGTGATGCATAAGTTGTTCACAGTTATGTATGAATAAACCTCTACAATAAACATTACTGGAGTAACGTACAGTATTGTACTGAAACAGATCATGGTACTATGACATGTGGGTACTGTCTAGCTATCTTCATAGGACTGTATGTGTACTGTATTGGAACATACAACACACATGATAACCATCACACTACTGTATGCATGTGCAATCCATTATATATTGATATAAAGTGGAGCCCACTTATAAGAACATCGGTTAGTGGAACATCCCGGTTATAAGAACATTACTCTGATGTCCCGATTTTCCCCCATGTATTCCTATGCAGTGATAGCCCGCTTATAGTAACATTCAGCCCGGTTGAAAGAATACATATTTTCAGCCTCTGTGCCTGATCTGATAGCTGTCAGTGACTGAAACAAACTGTGTCACTGACTTAGCTCATCTCTCTCAGCTCAGGCGATTAACGCGGTTAACACATTCCCTGTTATGTGGCTAGGTGTTAATAGGGAATGATTAACTGCAGCATTCTGAGCATTCCTGCATTGATTCGCCTTATAAATGTGCTGCCTATCTACTGATTCCTAATCCCTTTCATCCTGTGGCAGTAACGGTGAAAAGTCATGGCTAAACAGGCTAACACCCCTCTGAAAAGAAAGCAGAGAACTGCACTTACCTTATCGCAGAAGCTATCTATAATTGAATGCCTTAGCAGCCCTTCATCCAGACGGAGTGACATAGCGAAGGAGTTTGGTGTGAATGTTTGCACAATTTCAAAAATCATCAGCAGTAAGGACCAGCTGATTGCTGACTTTGAGCGAGGGTTGAACAATGACAGTAAACAGAAAAGAACTGGCAAGGATGAGCTAGTTGAAAATGCTTTGCTTCGGTGGTTCAGCGCTTGTCGCACAGTAGATGCACCTATCAGTGATCCTATTCTGCTAAGTAAGGCACAACAAGTAGCTGACGGAATGGGTCTCAGCTTCAAAGCAACAAACGGATGTCTCTGCCAATGGAAAGAACGCCACGGGATACAATTCAAAAGATGCCATGGCAAAAAACAAGACACTGATACAGAAGGAGCGTTGTCCTGGAAAAACACTGTGCTGCCAATGATTCTAAATGATTTTCGGGAAAGTGACATTTTTAATGCAGATGAAACGGGAATCTATTTCCGTGCTGTTCCTGATGGAACTCTAGCTTTCCGCACAGATACTGCAGCCGCGGGCAAGAAAAGTAAAGAAAGAATCTCTGCTTTAGTCTGCACCAACATGACTGGGGATGAAAAATTACCACTGCTCTTAATTGGCAAATCCAAAAAGCCACGATGTTTTATAGGGATAGATGTCAGTTCCTTACCAATTGAATATGAAGCTAATTCAAATGCCTGGATGACCGGGCAGATTTTTACTGAGTGGGCGACTCGCCTTGATGCCAGAATGAGGAGAAAGAAACGAAAAATCTGTCTTATCCTTGATAACTGTAGTGCCCACCCCAGTCTAAATCTGAGTCACATTTGTTTTGTTTTTTTGCCTCCTAACACAACAGTACTTATCCAACCGATGGACCAAGGTGTCATTAAAAATCTAAAGCAGCATTATCGTAAGAAAGTGGTTGAAAAACTGTTGGTGGCAATTGATGGAGGTAGGGCAACCAGGGCGAGTGATCTGGCTCGTGAAATTAACATCCTCGACTGCATGCAGATGATCGATGCAGCCTGGAAGGAGGTGAAACAAGAAACAGTCCGGAATTATTTTTTAAAAGCAGGGTTTACTGTGTGTACTCCTGTGGCACCTACAGAGCAAGAAGCTAGTGTTGAAGAGACAGTGGATGCACCAGGGCTCACTCAGGAGGAATTTGAGAACTATGTTCGGTGCGACGACGGGATCGAAACTACAGGCTCAATCACTGAGGCAGAAATAACCCATGACATCCTCACAACAAAAGAAGAGCCGTCGGATGATGAGGACTCAACAGATGTGGACGTCCTTGATACATCTACAAATATTGATATTAAATCTTGCATGGCACAGATACGGCAGTACGTTTTGAGTAAACTGCCAGCCGATCTGGCATCTTTTTACGCTCTAGACTCATATCTAGATGAGTTAACTCTAAAAAATGCCAGACAGCTTAAAATAACTGATTATTTTAGCAAATAAAGTTTAATATCAGTATTCCAGTACTGTATTGCGTGTTTATTTCTAACAGCAACACTACATCTTGTGGCAGGAATCGAAAATTGCATGTGATTTTATCGCTATAACGGTAGCCCGTCTATAAGAACAGCCCGCTTATAAGAACAATTTTCTTTGGCAAATGGGGTGTTTTTATAAGCGGGATCCACTGTATTCAGTTTTGTTTTAACAAGGTGAGGCCTACCAGGCACAATTGCCTGTGTTCAGGGGCAGCTTGTAGACTTTGTGCTGGTTCTGTGACTTGCTCAGAGACACACAGTGAGACAGTGGAGGTTGTGGGAATCAAACACATGTCCACAGATACCAGGATCATTCACGGCTCCATCCTGTACGCTCTTGACTACAGTGGCTGCACTATTATTACATGTATGTTGCTAATACCAAGGTGTTCTGCCGTCATGTGTGGTGTATATCGATACATGCATGTTGACATCTAGAAAGGAATGGTTGCACCCATACAGTAGCATGTTGATGTTGTACCATGCGGTTTGTGTTATGAAGCTACAGTTGTCTTTCTGATGGATTTATTGTTCACATCTATACAGTGTCACCTATGTACAAGAGTGATCCCTGAGCATTGCATTGACACAGAATGGCATTGAAGTTGTTGCAAATGCAGACCTATATACACCATGGCTGGTTGTTAACTGTTTGTAATGTGCTGTCAGGTACTGTGTCCAATCCCTCTGCATGTTATCAAAGGCATTTGTATAGAACTACAGTCACTATAACGGTACACACTGTTACTCTGTCACATTACATGTCTGTACAGTGCCATGTCCACTGTGAATACAGCAGTGAGACATGCAAAATGCAAAGCATGGCACCAGCATACAACCTGAATCCTGCATATGTATACAATTATTAAAGAACATGTTTTCTATATTGATCTACAGTGTCCCTGGTTTCATAACTATCATACAACTGTTGTTCAGATGGTCCTGTACATGTGATGTGATATCATAGGCCTCTACAGTGCTGCCATGTTCTAAGAGATGCCACACTGTAATGATGGACTTATGTACAGCATATGTATCATCTGTATAGAGAGGTCTATGAAGGTGTGAGGCAGCCGCATCCACACATCATATACACAGTGGCAACACAAGAGAGATTCACTGTGACTATAAGCACCACTAGGACTGCTGAAGTGATTACACATGTCAGGTGTGTGTGTCTCCATTTATTGTCACATGAAATACACAGACGTGAATGATATCCTGATTATCCAACAACGTTTATGCCACAACACAGCCATTCTATAACATTCATGACATGTACATGGCACCGACATACACAATCCAACCATGACGTGTGTGTCATCATATTTCAAATGCCCATGTCCATGTGTGTGATCAGTGGGTATTACCACGTGTCACATGTTCATATTACACATGATGATGCTGTATGACAAGGTGTGTTTAGAAATAGTCCTGTATCAACTGTGCACGGGCACGTCGTGCACAGGCAGCTGCGCCACGCCTCACTGTTGGTGGAGATGGTGTTTGAGGCCTGTGTGGGCCTCTGCCATTGTCCCCATCTATCTCTGGACCTGGGTTCTCAGACATAGGCATATTGTGCAAAATAGCTATATTGTGTAGTTTGCAACATGCCAAAAATATTTTGCCTGCCTTCTCAGGTGTATACTGTAATGCACCTCCAGATTTATCAAGACATCGGAAACACATTTTCAGTATTCCAAATGTCCTTTCAATCACTGATCTAGTGGCTGAATGGCTGGTGTTGTATCTCTCTTCCTGTTGTGTCTGTGGGGAATATACGGGTGTCATCAGCCATGTTCTGAGAGGATATCCACTGTCACCTATGGGGATGTACAACACATGATGAGCCACAAGTTACATCCAATGTCACATAGTATTATACAGTAAAACACATGTACACATCCATTTGATAAGTGACACAGCCATAACCGCCGTATAGTCATGAAACCATTGTACCACATATATTATTCTACATTCACACAAAATAATACCCATGGCTGCTAGTCGGGTGCCATCTATGTACACATCACCATATGGAATGAGCCCCAACCGTATGTCCCATTTGTGCAGTGTCGCATGTGGTATTTAACTGTGTGCATGTATATGGAGGTCTCTGTGACATGGTTATGACTGTGATGGGTGTACGTGTACAGGCACTGCCGTTGGGACATTTCACATGTACACGCATAGCTATGACTACATTGTACCATATGTGGATATACTGCAGCAGCACATTCCTATTATGTATGTGTCCCTATACACATGCTCATAATATTACAGTTATGTGGTCTGTCCACAGTTGCACATGCATGTAGGGGTGATTGTGATGCATATAATGAGAACATGTGGCATACGGTGCTTTTGGAGGGAGTTATGATAGAGCACATCAGTGCATAGTTATCCGCAATGGAAGAGTATTGCATGCACAACAGCAGGACAGAGGTAAAATTTACATTGTACATTACAACATATATTGCCTATGATGCGTATGCATTAGGTTCTACAGTGGAACAATGACATATGTGTAACGTTTGCAAACCACATGTGTGTATTGGCACTGGCATAGGTCGACTACTAAGGGCCGTAATGGTCTGGCATGTGACAAATCCATGGGACCTAATGTGATACGTCTGCTTAACTCAGCACTACTGATATACAGTGCAAGCTCACAGATTGTCTCACAGGGTTGTACACATTGGGCAATGTTAGCACATGGTATTCCATGTTAATCATACCATCACATACATTTTAACGCACATGCACAATTAATTGTAACGGCAGCAGACATTTTCACGCATGTGCGTTAACACGTGCTGAATTTAACGCACATGTGTTTTCACGTGTGATTTGCTATCGCATGTGGGCAAAAACACTAGGCCTGGACATTTGTTGTTGGATTGCGCGGCATACAGTACCTCACAGATCAATACACAACAAGATGCCTCTTAGAAGCCCAAACTTTTCTGATACTGAGACAGCACATCTCCCAGATCAGGTGAGGAAGTACAGGGGTGTGCTTCTCTCACCTGGCAACAGGGGTTACACTCCAAAGGACAGGGACAGAGTTTGGGGAAAGATAGCTAGGAGAATGAAAGGGGATACAGGTGTGTCCAGAACTGTTAAGCAGTTGAAACACCACTGGAATGACTTGAGACAGAGAGACCCCAACATAGCACAACTGTCTCGTACTGGTGGACATTCCACAGCACAGGGTGCTTCAGGTGAGTATATTAATACGATGACATGTATTACACATGCCAAGTGTTATGATACATGGCATGTGACCTGTACATTAATGTTGTTCAATGTTACTGTATATGTCTTGGATAATATATTATTGAATGGCAGCTGCTGTATCATCTCTTGGGTTAAACATATATGAACTTCAATCCTAACCAGTGTGTGCTGTGACAGTCATCCCAATCCATGAATGGCTGTTCATGTGGCATATGTGATGTATTGTTGTTTAGTGTATATTTAACAATATACATGGAGGGATTGCTGGTATTATGTATTTTGTAAGTGTATACTGTATGTCCGTAATTGTGATAATGGATACATCATAGGGTGAGTGGCTAGATACATGTATAGATGGACTGTGATATATTAAGTGATATGCCATGTGGTTGGGATATACATACACCTACATACATGCAGGCATGAATCGCTATTGTAACATGTACATATACATATATTTATATACACACTGATAAACAGCACGCGAATAGATCGATGGACACTCAGACAGACAGTGAGATGGATGGATACCCTATATAATGTCATGTGATAATGGGCATTGTTGGATAGATACATAGACAGAGGGACAATGTGCTATACTAAATGATCATGTCATACTGAAATGTCCTGCAGCATCGATGCATACAGTAACAGATGTATACACTAATACAGTGACGTGAGGTTAGATGTGCTGATATCCAGTCACATTACTCTACCCAGCCTCATGTGTACATTGAGAATATGTACTGGATGGTTTATACGCCAGGAGTATAGGCACAATGCCAGCACTGATATGTCTCATTTCCCAATAATGCAGTATTGTGATATGTATTGTGTGCTGTGTAAGGAATTGGACATCATTACAGATATGTTGAACATTGATACATGTGTATTACATGTACTAATGATAGTTATCTATTACATGTACAGGGCATGCTGGAAGTAGCAGCAATGCACCATCTCCATCTGCAGCATCAGCACCAGACACATCACCGCAACAGGTTGAGTAATTGTTTACAACTGTAATGACATGCCATTGTAACATTCAGGCATCAATGTCTAATGGGATACTACACAGTACTGTCTGTAAATATGCACTTACAGATGCCATCTGATGCTCTGTACAGCCATGTCTGCATGACATACATTCAATATGGTTAGTCTGTGTTTCTGGATGTCACAACTGGATGTGTTGTACTACCTTCAGCATTGCTGTACCATGGTTAAGATTGGCGTGTGTTATCGTATCACTGAGACACTGGGGTGTACCATGGCAACATTGGATCTTGGCACACCCAAGGCCCAATGAGCATGGTGTTTAACACCGGCCCTATGCAGCCCTGTTGCAACAGTCATACCCAGTAATTGTTGTCACATGCAGACCTGTGCAGTACTGTTCCCATGTGTTTATAGCATGAAGGCAGCCTACCATAGCTGCACGTACACCTCAGTAGACTGTTCTATTACGAATTGTGAAACATTCTACAGTTTTATCCCTTGCATGTCTGCAGACTGATATGTTAGTCCAAATGTCCTATGCATTCTGATTCTGCAGCAGCCTGAGGGTTGACCCCTGTGCACACACCAGCCTGTCCATGTATATATGTTCTGTTGTGGTTTGTATGTCTCCCAAACATGGCCCTGATCCTGTAAAGCCCCATGCTAACAGCACAGTCCTGGTTTTCTATGTTGGACTGGTGTATCTAACTGTTATTTGCGACACTTTGTGTTCCATCACAATACCCTACATGGCAGGGAATGACCCCTGTATGTCTCTGTGACCAGCTTACCTCATGCAGGTTATGTGTGACGATTGCTTGTGACAGTGCAAGCATGTTGACATAGTGTGATTAGCTAACACTGCTCTCTGGGACTTGCATACTTCCATAGGATTATCGGCAGGTGTGCTCATACACTGTATGTGTGTTGCTTGCATTTGTGAAGACTGGATCATGGCTTAGATACGCATGAATACAGTATGTAATGCTGTCTGTTGCATCAGTGTCTATGGGTGTGGAGGTCGTGTACTCATGTATGTGCATGACATACTGATGTGTACCATGGATGCATACACAATGTCATGTGGCATTTGACAGTACCCCTAATGTGTGTAGAGTACCCTAGCATGCTACGACATGCTGTAGCATACCATACTGTACTGCCATGTACACTGGATGGTGTACTTTGGTATTGAGCATTGTATGCTTGGAATGGACATGGTCAACTGATGCTGCATACTACACATGTTACCTGTGATACAGGGCATACACTTCATAGGGGATGAATGATGCTATATGCCACACTGTACAGTTACAGGTGTATCTATCAACTGTTGTCATATTGCGCTACTGGACAGGTGACACTATATGTGTGTCCATTGCAAGTATAGCTGCAGAATGTTGTTGTTGGTGATTTGAATCATGAACAATATTCAACATATCCATATGTCTGATGATGCCCAACATATCCATGTTTACACAGCACCTCTGCATGGTCTGAACATCCTACTACAGGTTGTAGTACCTTGGGAACATGTAGGTCTGTGTTCACTGTGCATGTTGTTGGCCTTTCCAAGTGTATTTATGTGCGTGTCTTGATTACAGGGTCTGTGTAATTACCATTTACACAGGTGTGGTATGTCATGCACATAACTTATTTACCCTAAAAGGATGTGATGGCTGCACTATGGCTGTATTGATGCCATGTGTCACATAATGTGCAGTGTTGCATCATTCCTGCAGTGCATCCTTTTGTATGTTCATGTGACCCATGAACCCATACATGTGTGCATGTTCGTTATGAAGCACCTGTACATATTCCTTGGTGTGGGAAATACCCTAGGGGTCAGTGTTGATCTGTGTGTATGTAGTATCATCGGAGTGTAGTACAATCTTTGGATATTGACCACATCATCAAGGTTACATTGTGCAGTCTATTGATGTTGTAACCTTGGGCAGGATTCACAATGCGGTTTGGAACTAAGTCACACTCCACAACCCCAGTGGCGCTCCACAATCTCTGCAGCTGTGGAGTGCCTGATTCACAGCCGCAGCAGTTGTGGAGGGTGTTACAGTGGTTCACACTGTCTGTAGCAGCCTCCTGCAGCTGCGGTGCTGTCCTTGGCAACAGCACCCAACTGCTGCTATGTCGTGGATCGGTCATGAATCCGGCTCACCTTTATGAATACCCGCAGCTGCGGGTCACCTGCAGATCCGCAAGTGGCAACACACTTGCGCATGAGGTATACCCACAGCTGCGGTACTTTCACTAGTTACACGAATCCTGCCCCTTGAAACACTGGGCATTATTAACGAAACTCGTGAAAGTCCCGCAGCTACAGGTAAACCTCGTTCGCAAGTGGATTGCCACTTGCAGATCCGCAGGTTATCCGCAGCTGCGGGTATTCACAAAGGTGGGGCCAGATTAAGAACAGCATGATGGATTATGGCAGCATTTGGGTGCTGTTGCCAGGGACAGCACCACAGCTGCAGGAGGCTGCTACGGCCAGTGGGACCCGCCGTTAACACCCTTCGCAACTGCTGCGGCTGTGAATCAGGTGCTTCACAGCTGCAGTGATTTTGGAGTGCCACTGGTGTTGCAGAGTGGGACTTAGGGCAGGATTAAAAAGCAAAATGGGACTAAGTCCCACTCCGCAACCCCAGTTGTGTGACGAAATCACTGCAACTGCGAAGCAGCCGATCCACAGCTGCAGCAGTTGCAGAGGGTGCTACGGCAGGTCCCAATGCCCATAGCAGCTTCCAGCAGCTGCGGTGCTGTCCCTGGCAACAGCACCCACAAGCTGCCGTATTCCATGGAGCCAGTCGTACTCCAGCTCCACCTTATTGAATACCCGCAGCTGCAGGCGACCTGTTGCTTTGCAAGTGAAAACCCACTAGCGCTGAGGTTTTCCCACAGCTGCAGGATCTCCCCCATGTTAGTGAATCCTGCCCTTATTCCGAAAATGTGTTGTGAATCCTGCCCAATGTATTCTTATTGGCTACCACAGTGGGCCATCATTGATTTGACAGGTGTGCTGTATTGGCATGCAAGTGCAACAGTGTGTGTGGTCATATCACTACATGTTATCTGCACATTCATGTTTTAAAACTAACAATGTCATACTTTGTGTTACAGTCACATAACCGACAGTGCCACCTGTCATCTGTCTCAGGGTGTGTGTTTACCAATCACATGCATTTCAGGAATGTACACTGACACCATGTGTGTGTACTGTTCAAGTTATTAGTGCATGCCTGTGTTACAGGGACATGAATGGAGGGACACAGATGGATAATTCAACATATGACACATACAATTAACTTTAAATCAGAGTATGTATTCAAACAAACTGCAATGTGTGATATTTGTGAATGTCCCTTTGTCATTTCTTGGCTGTCCCATGGCTATGTGATATGTTACACATTGGAATATGTTCAGGACCACCACCAACACCAGAGTTGCCATGCCCAACACATGGTCCCTAGTCTGTCATCAACTGTGTGCATTGTGACGTTAGAGTGGCACACCATGCATATGTATGGCCCTGATATGATTACTGTATACAATGATTCACATTAGTACACCAGCCCATATAAGGTGCGGACACTTCCGATATTGCATGTGTATATCACTTGCATTCTAAATACAGTCATGTGTTCCAGCAGGTCATGGCATGTATCTTCACCTGTCATTATCTGTTTGACAAGCATGGCCAACACACCTACAGTTTGTGCACATGGCCCTCTGTTGGCAAAATACGAACATATGAAGAACATAGCTGATGATAGACATTTGGTCTATCAGGTCTGCTTGTATTGCAGGGTCCACAGCTTTTGGTAATGTCCCTTCCCTCCCTCCCTTCACACCCTTCCCATCATCCCTACCCATGATCCTTACCTTCCCCCTATGACCATCCCAGCCTCTCTTAAATCTGCCCACTGTCTTCAATGCAATGACCTCTTTAAGTGGTGCATTCCAAGTGTCCACCACCCTCTCTGTGAAGGGGTGCTTCCTGACCACCCTCCTAAACCTCCCACCTTCCAGCTTAGGACTGTGCCCCCTCGTGTTACGGTTGCCACTCAGCTGACAGGGACACTCCTTGTCAACCTCATTTATCCCTGTCAGGTACTTTAAGGTCCCAATCATGTCCTCTCTCTCTCTCTCTCTCTCATGTCTTCCACGGAGTACATGTTCAGTGTGCCATCAACCTCTCCTCGTATGCCTTGCCCTGCTGCCGGCTATCATCTTTGAAGCCCTCCTCTGGACCTAAGCAAGCAGGTCAATGTCCTTTTTGAGGTGTGGGCACTGGTACTGAACCCCATACTATAGATGCAGCCTTACCAGTGACCTGTACAAGGTCAAGGTGGTTTGTTTATGGGTACTTCATGTTTATGATGCCATGCAAGGTCGCCATGCACCTACCCCGATATGCCATGTTGTACTGCAATATGTGTGTCCAGTAACTCCCAGCATCACCCACATGTGTGTGTGGTCCTTGTATAGTGCTCAGTGTTGTTCATGGGCATCACACATATTCCATAGTTATTCAACATAAAGATCACGGCGCATCATGATGTATGTGTGGTGTCTAGTTGTGTAATGACAGCCACGCAGTTGACCAACCTTTGAGCACACACCTCCACCCACTTCACCATCACCATGTGTGTGGCAACAACAGACACATGTATCCACTGACATTGAGCTCCTGTCATCTCTTTGGATGACCATCATATAGGATTGTGTAATAGCATTCATTTGGTTGTGTTGGTCATGCATCATGGTGCACGCCACTTGCTTGTGTGCAACATCTCTGCCAGGCATTCAAGCATGGCACCCATGGGTTGTGTTTTACAGCATGTTCTTTTGTATTGTTATTTATTTACAACTCTTTTTCCCTCTGGTCATGGTCTTGGGGGCCTCTCTCAGGCATCCTGCCTGTTTCTGACCTGCCTGAAGTCCTCCTGCCTGTGCCTCCTCTCTCCCTCTTCCTCTATCCACGATTGGCACCCTGGCTTAACCCCTATGCGGTGGGGCTGCCCATCCTCTTTGGGTGCACTGAGACACAGACTCCAACGTGGAAGAGGACCTGGGTGGAGTAACCTGGAAGGCCAGGCATGTTGGACCCGGCCATGGGCATGGGGGCAGGTGTCGTTGCTTACCCCCGCAGACCATGTTCTTCCTTTTTATAGTGATCTGTTCCCCCCTCCCGTGTGTGTGTGCATATCCCCAATGCTAGGCACACAGCAAGCCTTGCCTGCATCAGGGCACACTGAATATGAGAAGCCGAGAATGCTGTATCATCCCCGGTCTCCACTAGGAGCCGCTGGCACACCAGGCGATCCCAACCCCCCCCCAAGGGAGGAGGGTGGCCTGTCAGGTGCTCATTCCTCACACACCCTTGCCATCCCACAGCAGCCCAAGCTCCCTCCTGAACCAGGGTCGCTGGCGTTGCATGAGGTGTGGCATCTAGCACCTCAACCCTCAGCTCAACCTGGCCAGTTATTACAGCATGTTGAATGTCATGATGTCTGTTCTTGGCTACTGTGTGTATCATGTTGTACATCAGTCTAATGTTGTGTATTGCATGATGATTACATAGTGTGACTTACTGGTTATTTACATATGCACTGTATTACATGTGCGTCCATTGTCATCATATCCTGCCATGCATTGTCCAATGCTGTAGCCGGGCAACCTGCCTTGCCAGTGGGGCTGTACTAATGTCCCTTCCATTGACTACATGTATATCACACATTGCCATTGCACCTTTAGTGACAGCATATGACAGCATCACCAGGTCTGTCCATGTCATGCTGTCACTATGGTCATGTGCATTGTGTATGCAGTACATATGGGCCAGGATTCACATATAGGATGTGCCACTTTGCATCCCTGATGTGCTGATACATACACAACATGCACAGTAGACTGATTTTTGATGGGCAGGGATGCACCGCACACCAACCATAATGGTATGTGGCACATCTGGAGGGGTTGTGCAGGGGTGTGCCCATGCATATGGTATGCAGCACCATTCACAAACCCACATGATGGTGTATCTCCAGACCATGTCCGGTGATGCGCCTCCAGATGCTGAGGGCAGAATTAATGAAGCATTTTGTGACTAAGTCCCACTCCACAACCCCAGCTGTGAGTAATCACTAAGGCGGAGCCAGAGTACGACTGGCTCCACGGATTATGGCAGCTTGTGGGTGTTGTTGCCAGGGACAGCACCGCACCTGCGGGAGGCTGCTACGACCAGTGGGAACCACCGTAGCACCCTCCACAACTGCTGTGGCTGTGGATCGGCCGCTCTGCAGCTGCGGCACTTTCAAAGCGCAACTGGGGTTACAGAGTGGGACTTAGTCCCAAAACGCTTCGTGAATCCTGCCCATACTGTCCACAGCAGCACAGCAGTCAGCCTATCCTGGCCATCCAGTGCCCCTCCACCCCTAGTCCCATGATGACAGTACACCAGGCATCCTTGGTACACAACTCTGCCTTCCCCTCCCTGCCCATACACCATACGGCGTGACTCACCCACATTCCCTGGTAGTCAAGTTGAACCCCACCCCACCCTTCTCCGGCACAAATGCAGTCCAAGTCTGATGCACAATGTATGCCTGTTGGTCCACTGTTCACAACCTGACCAACTTACCAAGGTCACAGAACCTAGAAAATTCCCTGGTGCCCAAGTGGCCCCTCCCCACATCCACTGTGACATGGGAGTCAATGCATCACCATCCCTAGTGGACTACATGACCCCCCTCCCTACTCCTGCACAATTGTACTGCCAACAGCAATGCCACAGTCCCCTGGTAGGCCACTGGACACCCAACCCCCTCACCCAATCAGGCGACTACACCCCACCCTGCTCCTCCCATCCCAGCATGTTTCTACTATCGTTGGGCTATTCAACCAACACGCAGAACACCATGGCTATCCTCTGACTGTGCTGTCTGTGACTGACAGCTACTGTACACCTTTCAGCCCATTGGTGGAGCCTGTCAACCAATGGGCTTGTAGTGTGTACTGTACTCTGTCAGTCACAAAGATGTCCATCAATGGGCTGACAGGTGTAAAGTATCTGTCATTCACAGACATCTCAGTAGGCGGGCAGCCATGGTGGTATGCGGGTGGGATGATCTGCCTGCCGATGGTGGGAACATGGTGGTACAGGGTTGCGGGGTGGGGTAGGGGTGCTTGAGTGGGTGGTGGGGTGGGGGGGGTTCTAGATTACCAGAGAGGATTTGGCATAGCCATCAGTGTTGCTGTCATGTCATGTTGGGGGGGTTCATCTAGTCCACAAGGGATGTTGCTGCACGGACATCCATGTTACCAGTGATTTGGGCAGGGGTGTTTCTACTTGGGCAATGGTGAATTTGCTGGGTTCTGTGACATTGTGGGTTTGGGTGGGGGGTGGGCCTGGACCACCAGAGAGAATTCCTAGATCATACTCAGACTGCAATCGGGACGGGGAAGGGGGGAGTTCACGTTAACTAATTTGGGCTCTGTGTGTGTTCCATGGCTCTTGCAGGGTGCCTGGTGCATCCTGGTGGGCACATCCCTGCATGTGACATACAAATGGGGACATACTGACATGCAAATAGGCCCATTGCACCCTGCATGCCTAATGGCCACATTGGCGTGTTTGTGGCTGTGAATGTCACCATTGGGCACATAGCATCATGTGATGTGGTGCCCCGTTGCTTTCCCTGCCTAACCAGGGGGCTATGCCAGTGCATATCAGGTTGGGCACTACTGTGGTATTCACAGAGGTGTTGCACTGGGATCATCCCCCAGCACATCTTGTGTGATTACCACAGTTGGGGCACGGCACATCTCTGTTGTGCCATCGCAGCTGAGATGCACCAAGCACATGTGTTTTGGGGATCATGGCCATAGATTCTTGTGTTACTGTTTTTCTTTTTCTTTTTTTTTTTTACTCCCCTCTCCCCGCAGCTCTCCCCTCTTCGGGAGACACCTACGGCCTTTTCATCCCTCGCTCACCTACCTGGTGACCGGTGCTGTCCATCTCCCATGGAGCAGTGGTTGTACCCCCCAGGCAGGTACGGGGTGGGGGCTCTTACACCCCGATGTGTCTATATTTCATCGGGATGCTGTCTCCGTGCCGGTAGGGGCATTGAAGGTCAGGGCCTGGTGCTCTGTCTACTGGGAGGCTGTGTTTTTTTCCTGATGTTCTCTCGGCGTGCCATGTCCCCGGACGTCAAGGCGCTGAAGCGCCGACGTCTGGCACGTCACCCCTCTGTTAAGCATCGGGCTTGCTGTACCTCGGGTCTCCACCCGGGGCCAGACAAGAGCCGAGCTCTGGTTCCCCCCTCCCCCCGGAGAGGACGAGCAGTCCCTAGGATGCTCAAGTCCTCTCCCCCGGCCGGCCCTTCAGCTTCCCGGGTTCATTCCCAAACTCAGGTCATTGGCGTCAGAAGCGGAAATCCAACCACTGCGCCGGCGGGCCGGCTTCTTGTGTTACTGTTTGATGTTTCAATGGTCCCTGTCATGCTGGTGGGGACAATGCACATTGGTCACAGGTTGACTACCATCTGCACACACAGCACACATGGATGTTTTACATGCATAGTGTGCTTGATTCCTTACATATGATTACATTGATGGGCAATTCTGTTTGGTGGTGCTTAACATAGCAGGCATGTACACTCTGAGCTTGAGTGACAACATTCCGATATGGACAGACCTAACACCGCTGTGCCACTTCTACAGTTGACTTTTATTTTCTCCCCAATACAGGCCAATCCAATGTTCCATCAAAGGACTGTGTGAAGCTTGGGAGTATTGTAGCAGCACAGCATCACCTGTCAGCCAGGAGGGCACAACAGGACAGGCCACAGCCAAGGAGGTGTGCACTCCTGCACACTCCTAGTGATGTGGAGGAGGACACGCAACGGGGACAGGAGCCAGAAGCTTCCCATGCAACCACAGTTGAAGACCAGCAGGACATGGCACCCCAAGATGCCACTGACATCCAGACACACACCATGACTGAGGAGTCAGAGCTCACCATTGCAGGTGATGAGACACATGTGGAGTCGGTGCCACCTGACCTGGATGATATTGTTGTTGCTAAGGACACTGGGGACAGTTCCGTGCCACAGGGGAGCATCATGCAGCCCACAGGCACACCATGTGGATGTTGTGTCAAGCTCTCTGAGGTGCGCAGTGCAGTTGATGGTATCATCACAACCTTGAGGACACTGATGGGACAACTGCATGACCTGTCACACAGTATTGGTGACCAGTGTGCACGGCATCATAATGTTTAGTGACATTGTTGACAGTGCATTGTGTGTTCCATACAGTATGTTTTATGTTTTTATTGTTATTATGCTTTATTCATGGTTTGATGTGTTTTTAGAGCTCTATTTGGGTTTTACTGTTGTTTAACTTATACTATTTCATTTTATTGGTTGTTTGTAGTCATTTGTGATTTAGATCACATACTTTCTTCTCCTTGAACTTTGAATGCCGTATGTTCATGTTTACAGTGCATATATGTTGAATACATATTGTTTATGGCTTATACAAGTGTCTGTGTGTTAACTGGTCTTATGTGTCCTTCATTGAGTGTGTTATGTGGTGCATGTGCAGAGGTATACACATTGAGGGGGTGCTCCCTTTCATATTGTGTTTTACTACTGAAATACCACTCAGTGGGTTACTGTGTTATGGTGATGTGTATCCCTGGGGCGGGGGGGATATCGCACAGTGGGCATCCTCTGGTTATCAGGGGTTACATTATGACTGTCTGTCTGACAGGTGACCATCATGGTTGTGATGTCAATCGGATGACATTGGCTTGGACCAACATGGCGTGGTTGCATGTTGTGCACAGATTCCTACATACCTATGCTGCCATATGGAACTAATGTATGCATACTCCAGCCTTTAATGTTTTGATGACATGTACCTGAGGTTACAGACTTACAGGGACTGCAGGGAGAGATGGAGGTATTGTGGATCACTCTGTCTATGTGGCATGGCACATCCATTCACAAGGGGTTATTTAGGATCCCACCAGAACACCCACATGGTGAGGTGCTGAATACTGGAATGTAGAGGCCACACACAGATATGGTGATACAGAGATGGTTCTGCTGGTTTGTCCTTTCTCTCAACCTGATGTGGACTGCAGACACTAGTCTGCTGCCACAGACACAGCCACGAGCTGCGATGTGTTGTATGGCCTGCACGGTGCATGCCTCAAATAGCCTGTTTAGTAGACATTCAGAGGGTGTGCAAATGTGAACCTATTACGTTGTGACTGAGACAGGATTGCAGATGTTATGCTTAATGGCCACCTGGGATTGAGCAATCACAGTATGGTGTGTTTCTGTGTGCGAATGTCTGATGAGTCACGGCACATGACAGCAAGGCCCAGGGATAGTGGACAATGGGGTTATGTGATTATGTGTTGTGACTTTACTGTCAATTGAAGACATGTGAGGTGGGTAGGGGCTATTGTAGAGGATATTACAGTATAGATATTGGTGGCAACATGTGTTTGAATGTGACGACTAGGCAGAGGATGACATAACTTACCCAATATGGTTCACAAAGGGAGTGTCCATGCATATGAGGAAAAGGGGGTAGGATCTGTACAGGTATAGGGACACACAGAAGGAAAACAACAAGGACATGTGTTTTGAACTGCACAGAGAAGCAGAAAATGCTGTTGGTTGACAGAGGGGACTCACAGCAGACATACAGCCATACAGAGAGAGATACTGTGGTACTTATATTCATCTGGTAAGTTGGTGACAGATACAAAGAGTAGGGCATAGCTTGTGACACTATGATTGACGGAAGGGTGTGCAGGGTGTTAGAGACTGCATATCATTAACATTACACATGTCTATATGTTCATTATTTAGAGATGTCAGTGATGGAGTGGGACAACTGTTTGATGCATGTTGCCACACTGTGAGAGAGTTGTGCATCAGTCCATTTGCATGTTATGAGGGACTATAGGGGATGGCATGTTTCATTATGGATAGGGTAACATTGCTAGAGGTGCTACATCCCAGGATGGTATGAGAATGTAGGTAACTGCTGACAGCACTACTGGCGGACATGTTTAGTGGCTTTCCTGACACAGGTGTATTACCAGTGGACCAGTGTAGAGCATTTCTCGTCCCTTCCCACTAGGGTTGATGCACAGTGGAGGCTGTTGGTTGGGGCCACTAGGCCTGACACCATTAGTGGTGGATGTAATTGAGGCACTTCTTATTAAACAGTTATTGTTACATCTAGACTCCATTTGAACACAGGTTCCAAGTCATCACTGATTTATAGCATTTGTAACACAGATTACATGGATTACCTTGATTGGGTGACTATAGCACTGGACACAGATGTGGCAGTGGACATGGCCTGACAGTATCTCAACATGCCCTTTAACACTGTCTCTCATAGGTGGCTAGTAGAGAGGTTGTTGAGCCTACTGGTGTGTCCAAGGGTGGTACAATGGGTCACGACATGGCTGAGCAATAGGGCACAGAGATTGATGGGGAATGGTGTTCATTCCCAGGATGGTTGTGTGAACAGCGGGGTCCCAGAGAGATCATTTCTGTGTCCAGCGGAATGATTGGCTGCACGGGAAGGGGTATCTCCAGCAGATGTGGTGATGACAATGTATATGACAGAGGGAAGAGTGACCAGTGGGGTACCACAGGGATCAGTGCTGGGACCGGTACTATTCAATATCTTCATCAGTGACATTGCGCAGGACCTAGAAGGCAGAATTTCACTGTTCGCTGATGACACAAAGCTCTGTAACAGAGTAGACACACCAGAGGGTGTAGACAGAATGAGAAGGGACCTGCAGAAACTTGAAGAATGGTCAGGGGTTTGGCAGTTGAAATTCAATGCAAGGAAGTGCAAGATAATGCATATGGGGCACAAAACCCTGGCACAATATATCAAGTTTGGGGTGAGGATATAGCATGCACCAAGCAGGAAAGGGATCTTGGAGTTATCATCTCTGATGACCTCAAGGCAGGAAACAGTGTGACAAGGAAGCAGGTAAAGCAAATAGGATGCTGGGATGCATAGGCAGGGCATCACCAGCAGGAAAAGGGAGGTCATAATTCCACTATACAAGACACTAGTGAGGCCGCACCTGGAGTACACTGTGCAGTTCTGGAGACCTTACCACGTAAGGACATAGACAGGGTAGAGAAGGTTCAGAGGAGGGCAACAAAGATGGTGCATGGATTGCATCACAAGTCCTATGAGGACAGGTTGAAGGCACTGAACATGTACTCCCTGGAGGAGAGGAGGAGAGAGGGATATGATAGAGACATACAAGTATCTTACAGGGAGGAACAGGGTGCAGGAATGCACTATTTTTAAGCAAAAAAGATGTTCCAGGACTAGAGGGCATGGGATGAAGTTGGAGGGATGGACGATTCAGAGGAAACGTGAGGAAGAATTTCTTCACAGAACGGGTGGTGGACAAGTGGAACACCCTGCCAGAGGAAGTGGTGGGGGCTGAAACAATCACAGGATTTAAGAATGCATGGGATAGACATAAAGGAATTCTGGAGGTCAGGGGTAGGGGGCAACAGACTTCCTGGAAAACATAAACTGAATTTACAAGCTTAAATGGGCAGACTGGGTGGGTCATAGGCCCTTATCTGCCGACACTGTCTATGTATCTATGTATCTATGTATCTATGACATAGTTGTGACTTCCTTTACTGTACTGTATCCAGTTGGCTACCGTGATCTCAAGAGGGACCTATACAGAATGGAATCAGTTCAGAGAAGGGGGACGTGAACGGTACAGGGGTACACCACTAGTAGTATGAGGGGCCATGTAAGGCTCTCACCATCTATTCCCTGTTGGAGTGGGGTGGGAGGGGGAACATGATAGATATTTAATATTAACATACAGGGTATGTATATAGGGTGCATGGTGTTACAAATTGAATGACAGGAGATGTACATGACACATGTGGTCATGGTATGACATTGGTGGAGGGTACATTCAGGGGTAGAGTGGTGACATATATTTGCACAGTAAGGGTGGTGTATTCATGGTACAGTCTCCCTGCAAGGGTGGTGGTAGTGGCACACACATTATGGGAATGAATAGAAGGGTAGCATATACCTGATAGACATCTAGGGATAGGTATGTGACAGTAAGCGGAAGGTCCATTAGGGTGAGTGTCATTTATGTACTGTTGAGTCATGGGCACACTGGTTGGTCAACGTGGTCCTTATCCTTCATCACGTTTAATGTTCACATTTGTCGGTGTGTCTATGTACCTGCAATGTGTTCTGTGTGGGTACACCATTGGCCTATTTTGCAGGCTACACACCCACTGCCACTATGTTTCCACTCTTGCTGTGTGTGTGTGTGTGTGTGTGTGTGTGTGTGTGGTTCAGCATGCCACACACACATGCCTAAGTTAATGATCATGTGTTGCACCTTCCTGACTATTTATCCCCATCTTAGTTTTCTGTTCAGTAGCCTGTGCCCTCTTGTAGTGTTTTTTCCCCAATGTCAAGGCTGTTCCTTGGATGGTGGTTTTAAAGGGACACTGTCAACTCTTTGTGCATCATATGATCTCATGTTAAA
Source organism: Neoceratodus forsteri (assembly GCA_016271365.2). NCBI lineage: Eukaryota > Metazoa > Chordata > Ceratodontiformes > Ceratodontidae > Neoceratodus > Neoceratodus forsteri. The sequence goes on from CM057456.1 coordinate 1,395,073,305, forward strand.
CAGCTATGTTTTATGAATGTTTACCTTCGGTAGACTTCATTTGTGCTGATGGTTGTGTTACCTGCCACACAGCACTTGGTAGGACTGACATGCATGCTGCTGGTGTCTTTCTTACCAGTATTGTTTTGTTTCATATTCCTGATCTACTTCTACTACATACTTTCTGAACAGCGGATACGGCCCCCATCAGAGCAGACACTCATGATGCATTAGTCCCCTTTCCTTCTACTGCACCTAGAGTGTCTACGCTATCATGATGGTGTTTCTAAGTCCAGGTGATATGCAGTGGGTATTGAATAGGGCATGTAAATCAGCACATGCTGGTGTTGTAACACCAGCTTGGTGGCCAGTCTGTGTTTCATGTTTGTTAAGCCATAATGAATCAGACACATAGTACGGGTCACATTAACTCATCACACAAAGTAATTACCACATTAACTCGACACAGGATTGGTGGGAGGCTCATGTGGTACCCATCCACAAGTGTGGGCCAAAGAATGAACATGGCAACTACAGACCTATGAGACTGACTTCCATTGTTGGTGAATTTATGGAAGTGAGCCTGATGGAGCATCTGTTGCCCTTTCTGTAGGGAAATGGACTCCCACACAATCATCAGCAGGAGTTCATCTCAGAAACATCATGCCAGACCAGCCGAATTGAGTACTATGACTCAGTAACACTGGAAGTGGATTAGGCCCATGTGTTGGATATCCTGTATTTGGACCTCAGCTAGACCTTTAATTCCAGGCCTCACAAGAGGCTGGGGGGAACAATGGCATACATATGTAGGGGGTAGGGACAAAGGTGGCAGACTGGATCAGGAACTGGCTGTTGGGTAGGCAGTGGTGGGTGGTGGTGTTGGGGGCTCTCGGACCATAGGGACATGTCTGGTGGGGTACCATGTTTGTCTGTGCTAGACTTGGTGTTGTTTGTGTTGGTCATATCTGATATCTGTCATGGGGCAAAGTGAAGGATCAGTCTGTTCACAGATGATACTAAGATGGGAGCAGTGGTGGATGACAGGAAAGGGTGGCAGGGGCTACAGGACACTCTGACCATGCTGGAGGAGTGGTTGGTGAGGTGGCAGTTGGGACTCAGTGCAAACAAGTGGCTGGTTCTGCATTTTGGGACAGAGAACTGAGGGAGAGACTGTTGGATGGGGGGAGTTCGGTTAGGGGTCAACAGTGATGGGGAGGACCTTGGGGTGCTCGTAACGGGGAACCTGAGCAACTCAGCCCAGTGCAAGGTATCATCAGCCGAGGCTACTGAGATGCTGGGGTGCATTGCACAGGGTATCTCAACTGGGCTTTGGGGTGTGCTCATGGCACTGTACAGGTGACTGGTTGGTTGACACTTGGAGTATTGCATACACCACTGACAACCTTACTTTGGGAAGGATCTCAGGCTAGTAGAGGGGGTGCAGCACAGGGCAAGGGAAATGATTAAATGGCTGAAGTGTAGGACCTACAGGAATAGACTGCATGGGTTAGGCATGTACCCCCTGGTGGGGGGGGGGGGAGTAGGAGGATATGATTGACGCCATCATGTAGTTGTAGGGGCTCAACAGTGTGGTCACAGAAGTGTTGTTTAGGCTGTGGAGGGGGAGACAAGAAGGCATGTGCTAAGGTTGGCGGGTGATGGTTTTAGGAGAGTAATGAGGCATTATTTCACAGGGAGTGTGGTGGGAATATGGAACACACTACCAGGGGAGGCAGTTTCATGCAGGACAGTGGTTTGCGTTCACAGGGTATGTTACAGGATGCATGGGGGGGTCAGTGGGAGGGAGCTTGGCAGTGGGGCAGATGCGGTTTTGGTGTGCTAGCTGCACTATCGAGCACACTTGCTAGAACACTTGGCCTGTTCATGCTGGCAGATTCATATGTTAATATGTTCATATCCAGGATGTACACAGTCCACTGATATAAGTTGTGGTACCTGGGACAATTAGAGCCCTGCAAGGGGTTGCCATTGTCCATTTCAGCCTAATTCACAGATGCCACTGTCCATTTACATGTTTTCCCACCATGCACTATGTGGACATCTCCACTATGTATCCTGTGCATGGCATGGTGCGACCTACACGCACAGGTGTCTGCACTATTGTTGTCACCATTTAGATGTAACCCCTCACCCCTGCCTTTTTGCAAATGACAGGTGGCATGCTGTTGAAGCTGACAGCAGTACCTGGTGGGGACTGGGTTCGGGGAGGACTAGGTTACTCAGCACAGGGGGCCTAGGTTTGGCTACTCTGCACAGGGGCACCCAAGTAAATATGAACACAGGAAGCAATAACTGTAATGTCCAAACCCAGGAGTGGGATTCGAAAGTGTGGCTTTTATTCACATCCAAACTAAACAAACAAAGCATAGACGGACCCTCATGGGGCTACATTCCTGGTAATGCAGATTAGAGATAACAAAACACTTCTTCACATTTCAGCCCTCAGGCTCTGAACCCAGCAGGCACACAGCCTGGACTTGCATGCAGCTTTGGGTACACAGCCCGACTTGTGCACTACTTGGGTTTTCCCCATGGCCCGGCTCCCCCGCCGGCCACTTGATCCGCTGTCCATATGGGAATGAACCAGTTTTCCTGTTGGTGGCTCCCCAAACTACCTTAGAGCCTTCGACTCCTAGAGGGAATTTCCTTCCAATCCCATGTCTGGGTACTTCCCTCATCACTGGCCAAGTGCATGAGGCAAAGTAGAAATCCACAGAGTAAATCCGTAGAGGTGGACCTGGTTACTAAAGATGGGGGGTCTCCCACCTCCAGCTCCCACAATCCATACCCGGCCATTTCTCTGGAAACTAAACAACTCTTTTGAAAGCTTGGCAATGTAGATTACTGGGTAGATGTAAATCACATCTCCACTACATGTCTTGACTTTCCCTTTGTGCTGGACTTGAACATACTTTTACTTTTGGCTAAGCCTATTACTCTAGGCGAATATACTTTTACTTTTGGCTAAGCCTATTACTCTAGGCCTCCCACTACTTCAGCAGTCCAATCCCCACTTTAACACAGTTCAGGATGAAACATGGGCCCTTTAGAAACAGCAGAACTCACCCTTTGGTTGCAGGTGCCCCACAGGCGAATCTTGAAATCTTCTTGTACCCCACACTCTTGGGAAAACATAAGGCAGCTTCTTCACTAGCAGTACCCAGGGGGTTGCCCCTGGAAATGTAGACAAACCTTCCTGCCCCATCCCCTCAGGGATGGGGCACAGAGACCCATATCAGCAGTCTCCACAACTAAAAAACAGCTTACTGTGTCTCTCTTTTGGCAGAAACACACACCTTTCCCTAAATGTAGCCCTATTTCAGGGCTGAGGCTCCAGTAGCCTGAGCACAGAGCTGCTGTGCTCCTTTTACAACAACCTCCAACTCCCAAATGAACACTGACCATTCAAACCTCCCAACATTCTACTCTAACTCCCTTCTGCAGATTCCGTTGTGGCTCATGCAGCTGCGATAGTTCTATGGTGATGTCATCCCTCAGTCTCAGCTGAGGCTGAGAACAGAGTGAGACAGTGTGAAATCCATTTAACTGGAGTTTCACAAGCTGCCTTCCCCGCCTACCACTAGGTCTTACTGGGATTCTAGTAATCCCGGGTAACAAGGGGGTTACATAGACATTTACCTTATGCTGTGTTTCACTGTGTCACTACTTACCCAGTAGCCAGCCATGTGTGATGTCACCATGTTCATACATGTGGCATAGTGTGCTCTGTCTCAATATATAGGAATCATGGCATGATCCAGGATATTGTGCACAAATGTCCAGGATTCTGCATTCACTCTCGCACATCACCTGCACATTTATGGAGTGGAATTCCTTTCTGTTGATGTAGGCCTCCGCATTTACAGTGGGTGCCTTTATGGTGATATGTGTTCGATCGATTGTTCCAATTACCCTTAGGAATCCAGCAATGGTGTAAAATCCCTCCATCATCACCTGCTGCTCATGCCACTGTGTGGGGTAATGGATGTACTGGCCTGCATGTGGTATCATGGCATTCAGGAAGTCATCAAAACATCTGAATACAAATGCCTAGCCGATACCTGCTGTGTCCCCTGTTGGTGTCTGGAATGTTCCTGTGCACAGGACACATAATGCTGCTGTTACCTTTACATCCACGGGTATGGCGTTGCTCCGTGCTGTCATGCTTTCCAAATTGCCACGTAGTAATGCACATAGGTCATCTAACGCAGATTTGGGTAACCTATATCTTGCTCTGCATTGTTCATCTGTCATATCCCTGTATGATACTCTTACCCTAAACTGTCGGGCTGGTCGTCTCCTCCTGCCTACCCTGTGGCGCTGTTGATTCCTTGGGATGTGTGGCTCCTGTGGAACTTCCTGATGCTGGCCATGCCTTTCAGGCCAGATATACAATGCCCATGCACCCAGGGGCATTTCTGTCTTCCCTTGTTTGTCTGACTTGCCTGTGTTGGTCAGCCCTGTGCTCTGTTTCTTTCTGCCTGTGCCTGTGGTGCCTCTGTTGTTGTCTTTGGCAATGTTGCTGACGTGTTTATACTTTGCTGGATTCAAGTGCTTTGTGTGCTGATGCTGGCTGCTCTGTCCTCTGCTGGAGTCTGTCTTTCTTTTGCTATCTGCTGCACAGTACCCCCTACTTGACTTCATTGCTGATATGCAGCCTTTATTGCAGGGAGTGTGTTACACCTCACTCATTTTTGTGCAGCATGTGTGCAACATTTTTCTCACAGGTACGGGATTTCGGTGACTGTGGATAGCCTTTCAGGGATGATGCATGCATATCCTGGCACTTTTCCCCACAACTTATTCTCTGCTCGTGCGTCTTCTTCACAACCGCAGAATATTTTCCCACACCTGGGGGGATTTGTGAATTACCCACAGCGCATGTAGGTGTGTTTTCCTGCAGCTGTGCAATATTTGGACAATTGTGGGTTTTTTTCTGCCCTACTTTCTTTTGTGAATCCTGCCCACAGTTCTGGTATTCAGAAGCTCATTTTACTTATTCAGTTTTTCACTTTAGCTTCACAAAGATACAGGAAATTCATTGCAAATGTTTTGGAATTACCCTTTTTACATGTTTGTGAACTAATACAGGAACAGTTGGAGGGTTTTGGTGTTTGTCTCAATGAGTAAGGATTTGTTTATCTTTTTATTTACACTTAGAGACCATAAGGAGAACCTGTGACACAAACAGCGACTAGAAAAATATCAACATAAAATGTAAACATATCAAAAGGTAACCATGATACTTGAATTACTGACTACTGAAAAAATGTTTTAAAATACAGTTTGATTGGAAGGGATACAAAACAACCCTGAATATACGTTTTAGGGAGAATAAGGCATATATGTGATTAGTAGGAAATGAGTTTGAAATATCAACAAAGTCGAATTTTACACTTCAGTAGCAGGTGACAATTAGCAATGCATACATAAAATAATGTTAAATGGGGGATTAAAAATAAGAATGAGTTACTTATATTTACTTTTTTGCTAACTACAGAGTGAATATGAAACTTTAAGCTATGGAATATGGCTCTGTCTTTGAGAATTAATGGTGAGCTGCAATACATAGAATTTATTGGTCTCAGCAAATTATTGTACAAAAATATGTATTTTTTCCTTTTTTAATAACTTTGATACTTATATTGTATCAAACGCAGGAATGCACTGATGAAGGATAATTCTGAAACATCTAAAATAAGTTTTAACATGCATGGTATTTACAAAAAAAAAGGATTTTATAGAAAAAAGGAGGGGGCTTCTCACTCACTTGCTGTGTTGCAGGCACATTCGAGGATAGTAAGGGTGTGGGGTTCACAGGGCATAAGACTGGTGCTGATGTACTATCATTTAATGATACTTGCCTGTTTTGCATTGGGTACTTTAAAGTGGTTTCTTTCTATTCTTTTATAATCTACTTTCCTTCCGTGTCTATTTTCTATTCTCTGTTCATTCTTATTTTACTTAAGAGAGAATGGTGCAGTACTGATATCATTACAAGGTGAAAGTAAGGAGTTGGTGAGGAGGGTGCTCTTCAAATACTACACTTACAAATTTAAGTGGCATTTTTAAATAGCATAACACTAGCGACATGGAATGTAAGGGGTCTTAATCATAAGCTAAAGTGGTACTCTGTCAATAGACAGCTTAAGAAGTTATCCACCTCAATCACCTTTCTACAAGAAGCAAATGTAACAATGGAACATTACAATCTTATGAGGAGGGAATGGGTGGATTAGGTTGATGGTGCTGAAAACAGTTCCAAAAGAGCAGGGGTTCTAATTCTATTTGCTAGTAATGTTGAATTTCAGTTATGTAGCCAAATATCTGATCCAGTGGGTCATTATGTTTTAGTATCAGGTACAAAAGTTGAGGAAGCATATACTTTCATCAATATCTATGGGCCTACTTCACATGACCACAATATCTGATAAAATATTTAACCTGACCGATAACTACGGGAATACAACTATCGTAATAGCAGGTGGCACAAATGCCATACTTAATCCCATACTTGATAGATCTAGACCTAGACTGCATCAGACTAGAGCATATAAAGACCTAGAAAGTCTGCTATCTAACATTAACTTAGTAGATGCATGTAGAGCTTTAAATCCACAAGGTCATGAATACACCTATTGGTCACCATGCCATAAATCTAGTTCAAGGATTGATTATATTTTTGTACTAGGGATGCTTAATAGAGTAAATTACATAAACATTAAAAATACAGTAATTTTGGATCATTCTCCAGTCTTAATAAACTTCAACAGGTCCTTACAGGATAGGAAGGACAGTAGGTGGAGAATTAATAATCTTTTACTAACTGAGCCACAGACAGTGACGGAAATGATGGCATATCTAACAGACTTCCTTAATCTTAATGACCACCAAGACACGTTATGGAACAGTTTTTGGGACACACTGAAATGTTGGATGAAGGGCATTCTGATAGGCATAGGGGCAAGAAACAAAAAGAAATGTATTAAAACACAGGCTGAGTTGTTATGGAAAATAGAGGTAGTGGAACAGAATTTAAAAGATTGAGATTTGGCAGATATTTGGAATGAGTGGTCAAAACTAAAAACTAAATTTAATGAAAGTATTAGGTCAGAGGCAGAATTTGCAATTTGGAAAGCCAAATTAAATTATGTGGATTCAGGCCCAGGAGTGTCCAGGATCCTGGCAATAAGACTGAAACAAAACTCCTCAGCCACTAACATTACCTCCATACATGGGCAGGAGGATAACCAAATTATCATGAATCTGAGGAAAATTAATTATCCTTTTCATGACTTCTATCAAAAAATATATGATGGTGACTATAAGAATCTGAAAGATACTCTAGCTGGATTCTGTGATGGTTTGGAGATACCCAGTGTGGCACAGCAAGATAAATGAAACTAGCCTCGATGATAACGGAGGATGAAATTGTGCAGGCAATTAACTCTCTTAAACCTAATAAGGGACCAGGACTGGATGGCTATGCTGTGAATTTTTATCATACATTTTCCCAGGAGGTGGCTTCGATACTAAAGGAGGTTTTTAATGATGTAGTTGAGACAGTTAAGAAAGGGAGTCTATCAGGGGATCACACTAGGAGGTTAATAACATGAATTAATAAACTAGGGAAGGACCCACAAGATTGTAATAGTTTCCGGCCAATTTCACAAATAAATACTGATGTTAAAATATTGGCCACAATTTTGTCTAATAGATTAGAACCAGTAACTGCTTACTTAATCTCTACACAACAGATCGGGTTTATGAAAGGGATGATATCCTCAGATAACACAAGAAAACTTTTCCACATTATGGAACAAGCAAACAGATGTGGAATGCCCTGTGGCCTATTATCTCTTGATGCTGAGAAGGTGTTTGATTGCATTCGCTGGCCACACATTATCAGTACCTAAGAACTATTTCAGTTCCTAGAAATGTTTATTAAGTGGGTTAACATTCTATATAAAAATTCTACATCATCCATAATTACAAATGGCATGATCTCACCTTACTTTCAAGTCAGGAGAGGTAGTAGACATTGGTGCCCGCTTTCACCACTACTGTTTAATGTAACAATAGCTCCTTAATAAGGAAGCTCAATACAGACAATACAATAAATGATCTTACTGTGGGGGATCAAGCATTGTGTACCTCTGCTTATGCAGATGATTTAATCATAACAGTAATGGAGTCCAAGGATTCAATCCCAAGAGTATTGGACATATTAAAGAAATATGGAGACTTAGCTGGGTATAAATTAAATTTGGGGAAAACTAGCTTTTTGTCACTTAATTGGCTATGTGATAAAGAAGTTATAGTGAAGTTATGGGCTTACATGAGCTCAAGAGCATATAGATTATCTAAGTATAAAACTTTATAAGACAATTGACAAGACAATAGCAAGGAATTTAGCTTTGCTTAAATCAGGTGTGTTGGACTCGTTAGCAAAGTGGTATAAACTCCCTTTGGGGATGTGGGGCAGACTTGACTCAGTCAAGATGCACATATTACCTACAGTCTTATATATTTTCTCTATGCTTCCATTTCACATTACTAAAAAATGGATTGAGGGATTAAACTCACAACTTTCAAAATATATCTGGGGTTACAAAAAGGTTAGGATGACATAAACTTTCTAGAAATAGAAAGGAGGGAGGACTGAAAGCACCAGATCTATTTCTTTACTACCTTGCAACAAGACTCACAAATTTCTCATTGGACTAGATCTACAGAGGTTAATATTTATATCCCAGAATGGGTTAAGATGGAGAAACACCTGGCTGCAACACAAGAACTGGATTTACAAGCCATAATATATGCCAAGAAATTTAAGATATGTTAAAACGCTGATCTTTCTAGATTTAGCAAATTCTAAAAAGCAGCCAATTTGGAAAAACATAAACTTTGTTAAAGATGGGGCAACGCTTTTCAATATTAACTGCATACAGAGGGGTATCAGAATGGTTCAGTACATAGTTAAGGCAGACATCTTCTTACCCTTCGCTATGACAGAAAAGAAATATGGGATAAAGGAAGAAAATTGTACATGCTATGAGGAGTTGAAGCTGGCTATCAATTCTGCATATCAACTTACTTCTGCTCCTGATGAGAATACTAATAGCTTTTTGGGATTCTTACACGTATCTCCCTCGATTTCACATATGTATGGTCTTCTCCTAGAATGTACCAGAGGACTGGTGCCAGAACCAGTGAGATGGCGGACTCAAGAACTAGGGGTAAGTACAAACAACTGGGATTGGGACAAGATCTGGGCATTCTCTGCCACAGCCTTTAACACAGTTAACTTAAAAATTACACATTTTAAAACACTGCACAATTTATACTACACCCCACACCTTATCTGCAAAATGGGTTTACAGGCCTCACTAAATTGTAATAAATGCAAAGCTGAGGCAGGGTCCTTGGGTCATATGTTTTTGGAGTGTACATTAGTTAAACCTATTTGGGAAGAGGTCAGGACTCTTTCTGGACTCTTCAATGTTGCATGATAATATAAACATAGAAACGTGTCTTAGGACATTTTGATGAGAACTTGATTTGGACTCAAGAACAAAAACATTCCTTATTACTGATTGGAATTTCAATTAGGAATGTGTTACTCAAATATTGGGTAGAGGAAAAACTACCCTCTTTTTAAGAGTGCAAATAACAGGTAGGTAGTGGGAAATCTCAAGATAGGGAAACTGGCATTAGGCATTAAAGATCTTAGCAGCAAATTCTCTGCTAGGTGGGGTACATTATATCAGATCTTCTCAGAGGATATCATGGCCAATTTGCAAGTGTGAAAATAAGGTATGGTTAATGCTCTTACTCAAAGTGTAAAATGGATTAAACTCACTTATGCTTATAAACTCCTCTTCTTCGGGTATAGAATTTCTTCTTTCCTTTTTTTACAGGATTTTTCTAGGCTGTAGTGGTAGCAACTTTCTCTCTTACACTTCTTTATCTTCTGAATCTCTCCTTATTTCTTTTTTTTCTTTTCCTCTTCTTTGAAAATAAATGATATAAAATAGGCCTTAATTATTAGCTAGGAATAGGAAATCAGTAGGAGAAAATGTAATAATTTAATAAAGATTCTTGAGTTAATACTAATGAGGAATGGATAAAAGAAAGACAATATGATAACATATAATATGGTTTTATAAGTTCAGACATACTGTTTATGGTCTAAATTAATAGTTTTTTATTTGTTTTTTATAGAGGCTTTTATCATATAGTAATACTGTCAATTGCTAAATATTGTTAAGAATTTAGTTTCTTAAAAGTTGCTTATGTATAACATTAACATTATTGTATGTTGGTTATGGCACCCGGTTAGAAGAGCGTTACATGAATAGCGCCAGTCTGCAGGGCACTAGTTCATGTAGCGCTACCACAGACAGTGAGAGGGGATATACAGCGCTTTCAGGAAGCGCTCCCTGGTTGCTGTCCATGGTGCTGGTACACCTCAAGGGCACCAGAATCTCAGAGGCTGGCTAAGCTGCTCCCATGGTGTGGAGGGCTGGAACATTGAACAGCTTGGCCAGCAGCACTGGAGATCAAGGTTCTAATCCTGGTCTCTAGTCATTTTACTCCGATAGGGACCTTGCTTTTTTTTTTTTTACAAGGGGCCATGTAAACGGTATTCCATGGCCCCAGAAATTTAACTTGCCCCGTGATCCGCTTCCCCGAGTGGGAATCCTTAAGTCCGGGCTGTGCAGGGAACAAAGCCCCCCTCAAAAGAAAATTCAGGGCCCTTATTGCAGCATGCACCATGCCTCACGCTATTCTTGTTGACTCTGTTAGACCCAGTGCCATTGGTTATGATGTTTGATGTATAATTATTTAAATGCAATAAAAATGTTATTGATTAAAAAAGGTGGAACTTTGGCAACATTTGGTAGCAGCAAGTGTTATTGTTTTTTCTCCACAGGAGTGCATTCAATGTTTGCTGTTTTATGTCCCTCAGTGGAGGTCTTTAAGAGGGGGTCTGAAATATCACCTTTTTATGGAGGCATTTGGCTTTTAAATACCTCACATTCACTGGTTGTTGATTTTATTGGCTGTATAACTATTTATTTTTATTTATGTATTTCATTTGTTCTATTTGGCTTATGTGAGACTGTCTTGTTATTTTATTTATTTTATGTGTAGGAAAACTTGATACTCTGTATAGTGCTCTGAGTCCCCAGGAATGGGCTCTTGAAAAATAAAAGTTTAATATGTTAAATATTTCTAAAGTTATGAAAGCTTTTATTAGATGATAAAAGATCTACCTGTTATTAAGATGGGTATTATAACCAAAATCCAGTGACCATTTTGTTTTAATATTACTAAAAAGATGTGTACTTGGACTGTGCACATGTTCAGGATATGAAGGTGAAAGTGCTGCTAGCAGAAAGTGACCATTACACAGTGTGGTTTTACCTGGACATGGGTAGAAGGATGGTCAGGACCAAGACAAGGATCTTGCACTTTAGCAGGGCTGGCTTTTGTAGGATGGGAGAAGTTCTGAAAGGTCACCTTGCTGGGATCGGAGAGGGGATGGATGAAGACTAGAAATGGGCTATAATTAAAAATTGATTGATGGTGGCCACTCGTGAGTGTACCAAAATCAAAAGTAAGAAAGCTAAGGCCAAAACAACAAGCTGGTTTGGCAAGGAGGTGGCAAAAGCAGTAGGGGACAAGACAGCAGCCTTTAGAATGTACAAGCATACTCAGAAGGAGCAGGAGGATAGGGTGGACTACACCACTAAGTTAAGAAAGGTGAGCAGGGTGGTAAGGGAGGCAAAGGCCATGAGGGAGGTAAAGCTAGCCCAGGGGGGTAAAAGGGGGTGAGAAGGCTTTTTCAGGAATATAAGAGAGAAAAGGAATATAAAGGATGAGATTGTAAGGCCAAAGAAGGAGGGGATTGAGAGGGCAGAAGACACAGATGGAGAAAGGATACATAGGGGCCTAAGGGCCCTAAAGGTGGACAAATCACCAGGGCCAGATTGCATGCACCTGAGGATCCTTAGAGAACTAGTGGAGATTCTGTCCCCTGGCAGACCTGTTTAACACCTCTCTGGAGTCCAGAAATGTGTCCCATGACTGAAGAATGGCACATGTGGTGCCTCTATGTAAGAGTGGGCTGAGGGTTAGACAAGGGGACCTACAAACCAGTCAGCCTGACCTCAATTGTGGGTAAGCTGATGGCAATAATCCTGAAAGAGACTGATTGGCTTTCTGGAGGAAAATGGGCTCCAGGACAAAAGGCAGCATGGGTCTGTGTCAGGGAGGTCCTGTTAAACACACCTAATTAACTTCTTCAATTGCGTCACTATGGTAGTGGACAAGGGCCAAGCAATTGATGTCCTATCTCTAGACTTTAGCAAGGCTTTCAACTCAGTGCCTCATAGTAGTCAGGTCAGGAAGCTAGAGGACCTGGGGGTTGGGGTAAAGTTCACAGGATGGCTCAGATGCTGGTCGTAGGATAGCAGGATAGAAACCAAAGGGTGGTGATCGGGGGAGAAATCTCTGAAGTGAGGCCTGTGACCAGTGGAGGCCCACAGTGCTCTGTGCTTGACCTGGAGTTATTTAACATATTCATAAGTGACATCATGGATGGGATCAAGGATAAGATCTGCCTGTTCACAGATGACACCAAACTCAGTGGGAGGGTGGACATGGAGGAGGGAAAGACAGGAACTCAGGGAGGATCTGACTAGGCTAGAAAAATGGTCTAACATTTGGCAGCTGCAGTTCAATGCTAAAAAGTGCAAAGTTATGCACTTGGGGCAAAGAATCCAGGGACTAAATACTAGATGGGTGAAGTACAGGTAACCAGGTCAGAGGAAGAAAAGGACCTGGGAGTAATAATCACAGTGACCTGAAACATTCTGCGCACTACAAGAGAGCAACAGCTACAGCAAATTGGATGCTGGGCTGCATAGCCAGGAGAATTACTACCAGGAAGATGGAGGTCATTCTGCCACTGTACAGGTCACTGGTAAGACCACATCTGGAGTACAGTGTGCAGTTTAGGTGCTCATTATCTTAAGAGGGATGTCAACTTACTGGAGATGCTACAGAGAATGGCAACCAAGGTAAACCAGGGCCAGCAGGGGAGCACCAATGATGAGAGGCTCAGGCAGCTCAGCATGTACTGTCTTGAGGAATGAAGGGAGAGGGAAGACATTACTGAGACCTTCAATTACCTTAAAGAGCTACTGACACCCCAAAGAAAACTTTGAAAAACATAATAATTAGGTAATATTCTGCTTGTATTCCATATATATTCTAGATTTCTCCTCCCCATTATTTATTATTAAAGAAAATGTGCATGAATACATTATTTTTATCCCTTGCAGTTACTTTACAGTTCATCTGCCTCTATAGCTTACTTTCTACTTCAAGCCATAATGGTCTGTTGTGACATCACAATCTGTTGCCATGAGAGTAAGTGTGATGTCACAAGCAGTGCATAATGACCTCAGGTAGGGAGACAGCAACAGAAATAGATGAACTCTTCAGGAGCAAAAATCATGATTTCATGCAAATGACCTCAGCAATAAATAATGGGGAGGAGGAATAAAGAACTAATGTGAAATACAAGCCAAACTTTATCTAAATATTATGTTTTGTTAAAGTTTTCTTGAAGGTGTCAGCTGCTGTTTAAGGGTGTTAACAAGAGGAGCACTAAGGAACTGCTCAGCATTACTGACAACAAGACCACTAGCAGGCACAGCCTAAAGTTAGCAGGGGGGAAGTTCAAGAGGGAGATAAAGAGGCCCTTTTTCACCAAGAGGCTGGTGGACAAGTGGAATGAGCTGACAGAGGAGGTGGTAGCCCTAAAATAGTGGACAGCTTCAAGAGGGGTTGGAGCAGGATGAATGGAATTATTGTGGGTAGAATGGGAGTGAGGGGGAGAGGGGGAAGTAGAGGAAGGTCAAAAGGGAAATGGGGAAGGGGCAGTTCTCTTTGTAAATACATAGGGAGCTGCACAATCAGACAGCCTAGTTAGACTGTCATGCCTTTATCAGCCGGCACATTCATAGGTATGTTCGAGTATTCATTTTATTTAATATCCATGCAAAACAACCCTGCCACTTCTACATCACAGTTGACACCTCTTTTTATTCTGAGGCTTTTTCAACATCTATCACAATTGTTCTGGTATATATCTCTAAATTGTAGATAGTAGAATAATCCATAATTTTCTAGGTTATACAGTACTTTATAATGTCCCCATGACATTAGGTTATTGAAAAACATTAAATCAGACATCTGTATATACAGTACCTTTACTATATGATAGGGATCTGTTCTAAGCCAATCAGAACACAGGAAAACTGTTAGTTATCCCACAGACTACTTCAGTCACATTTTAGACATGCCCATAGTAGATTATCCACATTCTGGCAATACCCACAGTAGGTTATCCACATTCTGGCCACACCCACAGTAGGTTATCCACATTCTGGCCATAGCCACAGTAGGTTGTCCACATTTCAGACATGCTCACAGTAGGTTATTCATTTTTAGTCCACAGACAAAAAAGGCAAAACAAAGGCACGTTCCTCTTCAACTGTTCTTGAGAACCAGTATAGCACTGTGGTTAAGAGCTTTGAGCTGCAAACCTAGAACACTGGTTTTGAATCCTACAGACACCATTTGCATACTGCGTGACCATGAACATACCTTAACACTTTCAAAATCTTGGACTCAAAATTTATAGTTGTATAATAGTAATAACTCTCAGTTAGCTGGAGTATACATGGAGTAACTGACTGAAGTGGATGATTAAATGCCTCAGCCTTTAATCATCCACTTCAGCTGCTAATTCATGCTCTGCCTAACTGAATGTTATCACTTAGTTATACCAGGTAAAAAAATATGAAAAGCCTGTGATTATTTAAATGCTTTGGATGGTTCCAAATAATATTGGCCCTATATGTTTTCTCATAAAATTTTACTTTATAATGAAAATGTTTTACTACTTTACTGATACATTTAATATTCAGATCCTGCTCTTTGTTTAAGTAAAATTGGGGATTAAACCAAATGTTTCTTAAAATCTGTTTTTGTGTCAGTCCTGAGTAAGTCATCCTTTAATAGATGTTCTGTTGGATTACCATACAGTCATCAGAGGGCCAATTAATTATAAAAATCCTTGTGGTATGATTTAATATCTGGACAGGCCATACCCCCTTGTTTCTTCACTGAACAAAGTATGTGCCATGATATCCAGAGTTTCTTACAGTTCGAAATAAAATTCTTAAAACTTTTGGTGACCCTTTATGCCATGAACTAGATATTTCAGTAATAACAGCTTGAATTATGTATAATATTTGGTGTATTGCCACCATCTTAATTCATTGGATTTTGCTCCATAATGATAATGTTATTTTGTTTCATCCTCTTAATTTTTCCTTTCTTAATCTTCTTATTGATATATAATTTAATTCAAGTGTTTTCTCTCTTAAATGTGCTGATTTTACTCCTAAATATCTAAGTGCCTCATTTTGAACTTCACTTTTGAACATATATGTTACTGTTTTAATATCCGAAACATGTATTTGTAAATTTCTGACTTTGTTTTGTTTTATAGCCTAATACAAAGAAGAAAGCCATTATTTCTGATAATAAATTCCTTATACTAATATTAAGATGTGTCATAATTGTGTGTAAATAATCTGAAAAAGCATTTAGAGATGCACTAAAAGATTGTCATTCATGTAATTGATTAATTATTTCTTAATTTATCAAAACGTTTCTTTACCAAACAGGAACAGTGTAGGGTATTGGGAACAACCCTGTATAACCCCTCTGGAAAGCTAGAACTCTTTTGTTAAGCAACTGTTAATTTTGTATATGATTTAGGTGCATTATGTATATATTTTAAGAATTTTTATGAAATATCTCTTACCGATAAGGTTTTGAAATTAAAAGGTCATTCAATCATGTCAAATGCCTTTGAGGAATCAATTGAGATGGCAATGGCCTCTGTACCTTAAATGGGAGCATAGTCTATTGTTTGTTGGACTTTGTGAATACCAGTGAAAATATTCCTATTATATATATGTACTGTCCTCTGTATAATATGAATCCTGTAATTAGATTTATTTCTACATACAGTATGTATTTATTACATGTGCTACTGTATTTTAAAGTACTTATTTCATTCTGTATAAATTGCTGTGTTTGTATAATTCCATGTATTCCCCTGTCCCCAGGTGGCACCTGGAAATGAGCCCTGGCTCAGTGTGCCTTTTCCGGTTACCAAATGTTTAAATAAATAAATGAACTGATCCAGTTTAATCAGTTTTAGCAGAACTGTTACTAATCTATTACTGAGTATTTTAGTATAAAGTTAACAATCATAATTTACTACTGCTATGGACCTATAATGTTCTGTGTTTTTGTTATCTTTGGTTTTGGAGTAAGGGAAATCACAACTTTATTAAAGGAATACAGAATTTTGTTCTTTTGTTTGAGTAACTGAATAAGTTTGCACTAGCGTGGGTTCAAAATCTTCTGGAATTTTAAATAAAATTTCAATGAAAATCTGCCCAAACCAGACATTTTCCCTTTTTAAGAGAGACCATTACCATTTCAACTTCTTTTTCTGCCATTTTTTTCAGCATTAATTCATTTTCTTCCATTTATGTCTTTATTAGATTTTGACTATTATTGTAATTATGGATATCAATTAAACTGCTTCAACTTTGGAAGTCTGTTGTTTTTGTAGTATTCCAGGAAGCAGTCCTGAATCTATGTTTGTTGGTGCTTAATAGCTTCATTCTCATCTGTTGTGGCTACTGTTTCAGATTTCTCCTCATTTTCTTTTATTCATCTGGCTAAATATTGGCCGACCATTTTTGTTGAATTTATGTCAATTTTTTGCACTGTTTGATTTATAGCTCTGTATTCTTTCTCGTTTTCTTTTTTCCATTCCTCACTGATATTTCTAAATGTTTAAGTTGTGCTGCCAATGTATTACATTGTAAGTGTTGGTGGTTTAGCAGGTTGCACACTCACCTCTGAGGCCAGAAAATCAGAAGGCTGTGGGTTCTATCCCCACACCAGGCACATGGGTTAAATCCCAATACTGACACTGTAGTGCAGCATGAGGGAGGTGCTGCACTTCTGAGATGCTGCGTTTGGATTAGCCATTAAAACAGCATCTTGTCTGCCTGTTCAGGTGGACATTAAAGATCCTATGGCACTTCTCAAAAAGAGTAGGGAAATTTTTTTATCGAATTCTGAACAAATCATAACAAAATTATATAAATCCACATTGTGTCATACATGATCGTAATAAGGGAAGAATAAAAAAAACATAAATAAGTATTAATTCATACAAAAATTCTAAACATATAAGAAACAGTTTAAAACCCACCCCCTCCCCATTATAAGAGTTGATTTTTTTTTATAAAAACTGAATTATATCAAGAAAAGCATAAAGAAAAAAACTAGATGCCTAATCATACATTCCTGATCACTATAAATAGGAAAAAAAACAAGGATACATTCAGGTTGAAAGCTTCTCTTGAAATAAACTGATTTATTTTATAAAAGAAAAAGCCTTACTCCCTATAGTCACTCATTAAATCTAAGATTTAAGAAATATTAAATTAATTCCACTTCTCTTTCCATTGCTGTGGAGAAAGGCATTTACGTTCTTCACATTTTAAGGATTGTGAATCAGTCACAATCATGTGTACCCAAGTTAATTTCAGATATATCCTGTTGCAAAACTAAACGACTTCTACTGAGCCAAAGCCAATACAGAAAGTACACATGAATGACTTGTAATGTGCTGGAACAAATTTTTACGTTAAACTCTGGGTAAATGCCATAATATAATAAATCCAGTGAAGGGGGAAATGTTAACCATCTCATACAATTCAACCATCTATATTTTAAAGCATCCTAAAACCTTACGGCATATGGGCACTAAAAATACAAATGATTCATGGTTTCTAACTTGCCCAGACAATCTGTCCTTGGGCAAAAGCGCTCCTGTAAAGCCTTATGTTTCTGATTGCTCTTCACATTTACCTTATTATGAATTGCTAGCCAAAACGGTATCCCACATATGGGCTGGGATCCTATTGTTAGTAATATAACTAGAAATCTGCTCTTGTTGAACCACTGAAAATTCTGCAAAAGGGCAATCTGTAAAGAACGTGTTCATTATATCCATATATAAGACTTTCCTTGATGTTTGTAGTGCACTCATATAACTAATATTCCATAATTTAATTTTATCAAAGACAGATTCCCATATATCTAATAATCTGGGGTTTCTTTTATTTTTACGTAAAAATGTGGCATTCCTCCAGTCACCTAAAACACTTTTAACTTTTGAGAAGCCGAGCACTATCCACCATTTCGAATCTTGCTTGATGAGAGGAATCATATTTATGGGAAAAAAAAATTGTAAAATAAAATACAATTGGATTAATCATATCCAAGCCCCCTTCTTTAATTGTCTTATACAGTATGTTCCTTCTGACTGCATTTAATCTACTTCCCCAAATACATGTGAAAAAAACCCTCAAAACTTGCGCCTCTAATTGTTTTTTTAAAGGAAATGTAGCACTTAAATAAAGAAATATCGGAATCAAAAAAGTTTTTACATAATACACTCTTTTCTTTTTTGCTACTTTCTAGCAATTCCACACCTCCACCTTCCCTTTTGCTATCTCTAATGCGCGCTCCCAGTTAAAAAGGGACATGTCTACTCCACCCCAGTAAATCCCCCAAGATCTTACAAGGCTGTTGTGCCACCAGAAACCCTCCTAAGAGCTGAGGAGTATTAGTAAACCTGCTTAAACCCAACATTTTCATTTTTGTAAGATTTAAAGTAGCCCCTGTTGTTTTCCCCACCTTCTGGATGAGATGCTTTGCTAAACAAAATGAATGTTCATTATTTAACATCAAATACACATCATCAGCATACGCTACCACTTTGCATTTGGAAAATAAAGGATGATTTATACCCCTTATCAGTGGGGAATTATTCAAAATCTGCAATAAAGGGTCTAAAACAAACATATACAACAAGGGACTCAAAGGATATCCCTGGCGTAAATCTGTACATATTAAATGAGAACCACCTTTCCATCCATTCTCATAAGGAACTACATACACCAATGCATAACATAGCTTTATCCAACTAATGAATTCCGTAGGCAAGCCAAAGGCTAACAAATAATCCCACTAGAAAGAATGTGAGACTGTATCAAATGCCTTGGCTTGATCCAAACTGACTAAATACACTGGAATCACCGATGAAACATTGTCTGCTGTTGAGATATTAATAATCTCCCTTATCATTAACAAAGCATCAGAAATGTTTCTACCTGGGACAGCACAGAATTGCATCAGGCTTATCACTGAGGGCATTATCTCCGCTAGTCTGTTCCCTAGTAACTTTGCAAATATCTTAAAATCAACGTTTAACAAGATCAAAGGCCTCCAATTGTTTAAATCCTTACTATCTCCAACTTTATGTAAAAATATTAACAGCCCCTCATACATCTGGGTAGGCAAAGTATTTTCTTCCAAGAAAAAATTATAAATGCGCAGAAAAATAACCGGAATTACAGACCATAATACTTTATATAATTCACTTGATAGTCCGTCAGAACCAGGTGCAACATTATCATGTAATGAGTGTATTACTCTATCCACTTCTTGAGATGTAAAAGGATGAACCAAAAGAGAATTCTGAAAGCCTGTAGTCTGCGGAAGTGACGCCATCTGTAAGAATGTATTAGCTAGTGGGTCAAATTCTTGCAAGGTCCCAAATTTATCTCTAATGTAATCTTCAATGTCCCCCATAACACCTTTATTATCACAGTGTTCTACCCCAAAAGAGTCCACTAGACCCGTAAAGACCCTTTTATTTGTCCTTATCTTGCTAGCTAAAAATGGGTTAATTTGTTCTGATTTACCCTGGGTACCAAACATTTGTTCCTTTTGTAGGGACTGCTTTTGAGAATACTGGTAATCTTCCATTTTATGTCGTATGATAGATATACAATCCCTTAAATCAATTCCCTCCAAATTTTGCCTAGATAATAATGTCCTCAACTCACACCTGTAATTTAGATATGTATCCTTATTTGATTTTACCCTATGCAAACCCACCATTTAAAAAAAGCAAGTTAAACATATTTTCAAATCAGACCACCAAAGGCCTATATTCCCATAAAGGTCCAAGGTAGTTACTTTATCTTGAATTACCTCTTGTAATTCCTGAAAAATATTTCCATCAGACAAGAGGGAAATGTTTAACCACCACACTCCTTTCCCAGCTATGCGTTTTGGAGGGAACTCAAACCGAATCCCTAGTAGTCAATGGTCTGAAATCTCGATAGGAACCAATTGAGGAAAAATTACTTGAAAAGACTGGTTAACAAAAAGGAAATCTATACAGGAAGAAAGGGTACCTTTATAAAAGGTGGGCCTCTTTAACAAAGGAGTGTTTGCAAAGGCATTCTTTAAATCAGCCTGGGAAACCAGTTGTTTTAAAAAATTCTTATCACAATACTGCTTGGCATCTTCTCTTTTCTCCTTAACATTAATATTGAAATCACCCCCAAAAATTAAGTGGTACTTGGTGTATAAATAAGGCTGTATCTTTTTTAGTAAATCGATGTGGGATGATTTTATTTGGGGGTTATAGATATTTATTAAACGTAAGGGAAAACCTTGGAATTCAATGTCTAGCAAAAAAGCCCTACCCGGCTCTATTTCTACTGATCTAATAATTATTACATCGATAGTTCAAAACCAAAAACCCACCCCACTACAGGGATCTATTCCCGATGACCAAATAGAAAACCCCCATCCCCAATCCTTAGTGGACTGCTGGATCTCAACTATAGTCTGTAATCTTACATCTTGTAAAAACAAAATATCATAACTCAATGAATGTAAAATACTGAACATAGTGAATCGGCATTTCCTATTCTTAATGCTATTTACATTTAAGCTTACTATAGAGAAGGTCAACATTTAGGGAGGGTTTTTTTCGGTTTCCCACTTGACCTTGTAACCCGCTTTGAGGAAAAAGGTACACTACTCCCTTCAACAGGCAAAACTACCTCTCCATCTTTCTCCTATGGCTGTGCAGGTACATCTCCAACCCCCTCTAAATCAATGGGATGGACCTGTTCCATCTGTTCGCTCCAAGAAGGAAGAGGAGAAAACATGTTTGAAAGTGTTACTGAGGGTGGATTAGAAACAATGCCTGTGCCTGTAGTGATCCCCTTTTTCTTTGCTAACACAAACAGCTCCTCTTGCCTTAAAGTTTTTGAAGTATCTAAAAAAACTAGGGGTTTTTCCACAGCCTGATTGGTCACCTGCACACCATCCATAGAACCACCAAATAAATTTGTCTGAGGCCTGGTTGGAGATCCCTGTGGGGTAGCAAAAGGATTGTCTTTCCCCATTCCCTGAAATTGCTCAACACTTGTTCATGTAGAATCAAAATTCTCTGAACTAAACTCAAAATTGGTCTTAGAGGGAATAAAAACCATGTTCACCCCCCTCGCAGCCCCCCTCCCCCTGCGTATCTCAGATGACTGGTTTCCCATACTGTGATTCATAGTGGGGTTCTTAGCTTTATACAAAAAATGTGCCTGATCAGAAGCCTCATCCAAATCATTCATGCTCCATGGACAATCTTCAAAAACATGCTCAGAATCCCCACATAGGTTACACACAGGAGGGGCTTCACACTCGTTTGCCATATGTCCAAGAACTCCACAAGAAAAACATTTAACTTTGTCACAATCTGTGTTTAAATGATCCAGTGAACCACATTTGTAGCAGCTTTTAGGCTGACCAGCATAAAAAAATTATTCTCTATCCCTTCCTAAGAAGAAGGAACTGGGTAAATGTTGTATCCCAGAATCATTATGGGACAGTTGAACTCTAAAAGTCCAACCACCTGTCCAGAAACCATTATTATCAGTTATAGGTCTGGGATTATCCATTATTCTGCAACATTGTTCAAGCCAATACATTATATTCGCTACATTGACTCCTTCATTACGAAAAAGAATAGTTACTATTTTAATCGTAGGTTTAGTAACAGGAATTGCCAAAAAATCCTTCTATATAGCCTGATCTTTTACCTCATAATACCGTCTCCAAAGCCTATCTAGTAGATGCATAGAACAAAAGCTTATATCATATTGGGAGTTCCCTGGTGAATGAATAAAGGCATAAACATCTGAGGGTACAAACCCCAAACTGTCAAGTAAAAGGGTTTTCCCCACCCATAGTCTGTCCGGGACAATCGGAGCTAACCCCTTGTAGCGTAGTCTAACCAGAAATCTTCATCTCGCTTCTTGTGCAGGATGCCGAAATAGCCCAGCAAAGGATTTCTGCTTTCCTGTGTCTGTATTCCCTGGGGAGGCACTATCCTTCTTTCTTTGTGAACTAAAGTCCTCATTGTCATTAACACCATTATCCATACTTTGAATTTGTGTACCTGCTGCTGAAAGCAGCCTTCCGTTTCTTTTACAACTGTCTGCCACAGTGTCTGACGTAGTTT
The DNA here is from genome assembly GCA_016271365.2 of Neoceratodus forsteri. Classification (NCBI taxonomy): domain Eukaryota; kingdom Metazoa; phylum Chordata; order Ceratodontiformes; family Ceratodontidae; genus Neoceratodus; species Neoceratodus forsteri. The sequence goes on from CM057456.1 coordinate 1,395,095,866, forward strand.
TGTTCATATCAGCCTCTCCCTCAGCTGACAGTTGTGTACTCCCATAGTTCTGGGACTTTGTTAATTCTGGTTGAAAGTCAGAATTTGCTGAACAAGATACATCCTGTGCTAAATCCTGATGGACTCCAGAAACCGAAAAATTTGGGTCAGGGACCCAAATGTCCTTTTGCCAGATCCAACCTGCTTTAATAAGAACCTCATTTTTTGACCACATACCATCTTCCCCTGTAATCGGGGGAAGCTTCCCATCATAAAAGACCTCCTTGCTCACACACTCAACTGGGAAGGCAGGCTGTGCTCTGGATGGTGAATTAATAGGTAGCCTTTTGTTACCTGCAGATAAGGGGTTGGCAGTTGAGCGTTTCCTTTTCTTCTCGTTGTCTAGATGGTTTTGACAGAGACCGTAATCTCTTTCGGCCACCCGAATTAAGTCCAAAAGCTGCTGCTTCTTTATCTCCATTTCTTCTTGTAATAAAGATTCTCCTTCATTTTCTGATTCAGACATATCCAGGAACAAATCCTGGTCTTCTATCTGTGAAGAACTTTTTTGGGCTTCAGGACATGCTGATTCCTTCTCAATAGTTGTAAAAGCACCCAAAGGCTCTAGAGCTCCAGAGCCCGAAACTTCCTCCTCCACTACCTCCTTCGGACTGAGGTCCTGCATCTCTGCAGACTGACGGACAGCGCCACCCACCTACAGAGTAGGGGAGTTTTTATTGACATGAATAATATAGACATTCACAAATTCGTAAGAAAACATCATTCATACAGACAGTATACAAAAAAAAATAAACAGTGTAACTAGCCTCAGAAAATGAACAGAAATAGTGAAAGTAAACCTACTACATATGTGATGTCTAATCCAACAAACAAAAACAAATACACAGAGGCAGATAAAATAAAATAAGCAAGAAATACACTGCTATAAGTCATTATGATTAATCTCACCTTATTTAAATTTAATAAAGTGGAAAAAGCCTTTCCACCATTTGAGAAGTGTCCCTGGCGTTACTCTTGATGCATCCTGAGTATAAATTTGTAAAAGTTCCTTTACATCAACATCCTAACACAGGAATAAGCCATTTTCCTTTGATAAATAACCCATTGAACCCTAGCTTGCCATAAATAATATCTTAAACACCACAGAAATAAAGATAATGTCCCTTCATGAAAACCAGACAGGTTAACTGGGTAACATCCTAGGATCAGTGTTTCATATGACATACCATTTAACCACATGAAACCCCATGAATTCGCTAAATAAGCCCATAAACCTTTAGCATAAAAACATCTGAGAAAAAAATGTTCCATAGACTGTTCCACATTTATACAGTCTAAATATGGACACTGTCTTTCCTGTAATGCCTTGTACTTAGCGTTGCCCCGAACATTCAGGCGACCATAAAAAATTAACCACTGAGTTTCCCGTTGGTTATGAGGCATCCTGCGATTATTTAACTGAGCCAATACAATAGGATTTAGAGCCAAAGGGCAATTTTTAAAACAGGGCTCAGAGGGAAGTAATAGTGACATTAAATAGTGATAGAGTCCCTTCATACTGTGACTCAAGATTGTATGCTTCTGCATTTTCCATTTAAATAATTTCTGCGCTGCAGACCTAAAATACAATGGGATATACAGATGATGATTTAGTTTTGGGGCAAAATTGTGCCAATTCTTAAAATATTTACCCATTGATCTTAAATTCCAAGAATCTTCTGCCCTTGACTCAGCTACTAATCCGTCTTTAATCGAATTTATAATAAATAAAGAATGCACAAAAACCACTGGGTCTATCATTCCCAGACCTCCCAAATTCTTTTGCAGATACGTATAACCCCTCTTTACAGGATTTAATTGATTTCCCCAAAGCATCTGAAAAACAAACTGTACATTCTAGTCTCCAAAGGGACCGGGAGAGGGAAAATCATAGCCACATACTGTACACAAGGTAGAATAAACTGTGTGATCACCTGTACACGTTTTAATTTTGACAATTTCCACTGTTTCCACCTATGTACCTTAAGTTCTACCTTTTGAAGAACACCTTCCCAGTTTTCACTTGGCATATTTTGGGGACCAAACTTAATCCCCAAAATTTTAAGTGGATTCTTGGAAAAGTGAATGCCTTCCTGCCACACCTCCTCAAGGCCTGTTGCACCAATAAATAATCCCTTGGTCTTGTGTAAATTTAATTTCACATTTGAGACCTTAGAAAAGGCCTCAAAGGCTGCCACAAAGCTGGTTACAGAAGTAGTGTCTTCAAAATACAACACTAAGTCATCTGCATAGGCTTGTACCATTAATTGTGAATCCATAAGTACATTGTCAGGGATACCCTTCCATTTCTGTGAAAAAATTACTGTTTGCAAAAAGGGGTCTATAGCAAAAGTGTAAAGAAGAGGGCTAAGAGGGCACCCCTGGCAAACTCCTGTAAATAAATGAAAACCTTCTGCCTTACAACCTTTCAAAAATGGAATCACCATATAGCTGTCATATAATTTCTCTATTATCTTCACCATTTGCATTGGAACCCCATAATGTACTAAAGTCAAGAAAAGAAAGGGCAAATACACTCTGTCAAAGGCTTCATCTAAATCTGCTGCTATCAAACACTTTGTCACCCCTATGTCAGTGAGATGTTCAATAACATCTCGTACTAACATAATAGCTGATTGCACCCGTCTGTCAGGTAGGCCACTAAATTGATAAAATGAAATAGCCCCTCTAGCATAGTTTTTCAACCGATTATTTAAAATGCAAGTAAAGATTTTGTAGTCTGAGTTTAAAAGGGTGATTGGCCTCCAATTAGCAATATTGTGTTTATCCCCAGATTTAAATATATAAATTAACAACCCTTCTGAAAAAGGAAGAAAAATAACAACTTTGTCCAAGAAAAACTGAAATAAAATACACAAGCATTGGCTTAATTCTTCTGAAAAACCTTTATACAAATTATTGGAGAGGCCATCCGTTTCGGGGGAAATATTCACTTTCAGTTTCCCAACTGTACTCAAAATTTCCGCTTGCGAAATTGGGCCCCACAACTCTGACGTTCCTGCTATTTTAACAGGGACTGCAATCTCACTCAAATTGGAAATCATAGATGTATTTGAAATTGAAACTAGGGGATCAAGAGACCGGAAATGCTCCACTATTACCTCACGAAGTTGTACCCCAGAAGTAGCCAATGTATTATCCGATTTCTGTAGTACATCCATCTTCATGGAGTCCCGTAGATGCTTGCACATTTCAAAAGGATCACCAATAGGCGATTTTTTAATTCCATTAGTAAGGATGGCTTGCATAGTTTTACCTCTATTATATTGAAATGCTATCATTTTCTCTTTTAGTATAGTAATTTGCTCAGAGTAGTCCAATCTAGAGGTATAAGCTATGGTCATGAGTCTCTGCAATTGCTGCCTAAGTCCTAAATAGTGCAGAAATTTGTAATTTTTTGTTCTAACTCCTTGTTTCTTAAACCAATTTCTTAAATCAGCTTTTGTCTCTAACCACCAATCCCCTAAGTCTGAATATAAAAAGGCCACTGATAATCTTGCTTTTAAAAGGTATTTAACCCCAGACTGTATGTAAGGTAGTTCTAGTGAGGAGTTATTAAGCTTCAACCTAATTTGTCTGTTATCTTGTGTACCTGTAAGGCAAAAAGTACAGTGCAAAAAAGAATGGTCTGAGAATTCACATGGAAACATTTTAAAAGATTCCACTTGCATATTTGGTGAAACTAACATATGATCAATCAAGGTGAAACTTTTCCCCTTTTTAAATGAAAATCTAGGTCCTGCAGGTAAAGAGATGTTGCAATTCGAGAGACCAGCGTCTTTGATGATTTTACCCAATGCGTTAGAGTCACAGTATATTTTTTTGTTGTGAGAGGAGTCTGGAAAGGAACAATCAAAATCTCCTCCCCACATTACCCTGACTGATGTTAACAGAAAAGGTTGTATAGCTTTTAGGCAACTTACTCTGCCTGCTTTCGTTTGAGGGTTATAGATGTTAATAAACCGAAAACATAAACCTTGCCACTTCCCGTCCACAATCAATACCCTTCCTGGTATAAGGTCAATCAAATTGTGCAACTGAAAGGTATATGAGTTAAACACAATACCTATACCATCTGCAGTATCCTCGCCAAATGACCAAAAAGAAGGACCCCACACCCAATCCCTTTTGAAAGATGCAAGCTGTTCTATGGAATGCATCCATGTTTCCTGTAAAAAACATACAGACAAATGCTGTTCATGGATATAATAAAAAAGGGCTTGTCTCTTAGTCACATTTAATAGACTATGTGTGTTTAACGAACCCCAAACCAACCACATACCTGCTTATCTTACAAACAACATACCATTATTTTTTTTCTCTTTTTCTTCTTTTTCTCTTTACAGCTATCCACTGGCTGCGACCTAATTGATAGGGAGGATTTTTGTGAATCTGAATCCCCCATATCTTGCTCTGTATCCATTAATGCCACCGGGGGGAGTTGGGGTGGAAGTTCCAGAGGATCTTTGGGGCAAAACTGTCATAGGCCACTCACCTGTAGTATTGATACCTGCCCCCTCTGTGGCCTCTTCCGTATAACATACCGGGGGAAACTGTAAAGGATCAGGGGGTCCCATGCTAACCTTTGGAGGTAGAACCAAGCCTGAAGTAAGTCCTTGCCTATCTTTATCAATCACCGGTGTAGGCTTACTGTTAACCAGGACCTTGTCTTTTGTCTCCCCTTCTATTCCGGTTTGCTTCCTAACTGAGGGAAGTTTTAACTGGATAGTAGAAGAAGGAGGGAGTGGAAAAGCGGAAGGGGGGGTGCCAGAGCTATGGCATCCTGTGCTTTCTGAATAAGCAAATCGGAATTAGAACAGGATGATTTGTTTTGGGCCGCCCAAGGGCATACCTTAAACACATGACCTTTTGCTTCACACAGATCACAACGAGATTGGTTATTACAAAACATGGTCAAATGCCCTACTGCCCCGCAATTATCACAGCGTGGTTGGTCACATACACTAGAAAGATGAGTCCTGGCTCCACACTTGTAACATGCACGGTGTTACCTGCTATAGAAACATACGCCTCTATCCTGTCCCAGCAAAAAGGAGTTGGGTATGTGCTCAATCCCTGCCTCAGATTGCCTTAGTTTAATTTTATACTTCCAGCCCCCCGTCCAGAATTGTTCCGAATCCAGAATGGGTTCTGGCTCACTCAACACCTCACATTTTTGGGTCAACCAAAAGGTGATATCCTCTACCCGAACCCCTTCATTCTGGAACATGACCGTAACAAATTTAATCAAAGGTTTGGAAAGAGGGATGACAAAAAAAGGGGTCCACACAGGAGAAAACTTAACCTGACCATACCTGACCCAAAATAGATTTAAAGCATGTTGTGTACGAAAACTTATGTCAAAATTATCCTCCCCTGAAATATTTATAAAGGCATAAACATCATGCGGAGTAAAATGCAATGAGTCTTTTAGCAGTGTTTTCCCCACGTAGTGCCTGTCTGGCCTAACCTCCAACCCTCCTTTATACCTCAGCCGCACAGCATTACGTCTAGGAGCTGCTTCCCTGCTGGAATTAGAGAAAAGCTCTGACATCAAGGGCTTCTGGGTTGAAGGGGGGGTGTAGAATTGCTGTATTTTGTCCCTTATGTAAAATCTCCTGAGGTTGTATATCCAGGCTTGAATGTGGTAACAAAGTCATGGGGGAATGATTGTCCGACCCCAAAGTTTCCAAGGGGAGATGTAAACCTTCCTTCTCAGCCTGTCCGCTATTCAGGTTATCCTTCCCTTTATGCTGCTGACTGGCTGGTTTACACTCAGGAGAGTGTTGTGAGAGAGTGAAATCAGAATCCCATGCTGGATCAGGCTTCCATACGCCCATTTCTGCCTGCTTCCAGCCAGCCTCACATAGAGCTTTATGAGGAGACCAAGATTCTTGAGTGCTGTCCTCCTGAAAATGAGGAGGTTCAGACTTTCAAGAGTGCATGTCTAAGGTCAGTATTTGTTTTGGAGCTGTTTTGCTAGGAAAATAGAAATCTGTAACCCCAAGTTGTGAGCTCTCTGATGATTGGTAAATCACTTCAGATAGGGACGATGTTTCTTCCTGCATATGATGTTTAAATACAAAACCAGCAACCTTATTCAAGGGAGCCGCCTCATTCTGAGCAAAAGTAGCAGGGGGCATAATCAACGAAACAGCGTTTTGACTTACATTAGCAACAGCACCTCGCTTTAAGTTATCAGGAGCCAAAACAGTCTGTAGGCACTCGCTTTTCACTGCGATGATATTGCCAGCCTGTAAAGAAGTCAAAAACCCTAAAGGCATCTCAGGGTTTGCAACAGAGTTATGCAGTGCAGAGCTCCGTCCCACGGGACCTCCAGCACTTCTGCGGTCTACCGGGGAATTGTCACTGCTCTCATCACAGCTGTCACTGCAGTAATCACTATAATTGTGTAACTCAGAGCAGGGCTGTGAAACTGCGGGATGCAGTGATGAAGTTTTCATTGTTTGAACTGTTTCTTTTGTTGCAAACTCCAAACCGCCCGATTTAACATATAAATGAGTCACTGTACCTGTATAACTTGCATTCACTTTCTCCAGAGCCGCCGTCCGGCCAACACTATGCTCTGTCACATTTCCGAGTTCACTTGTTGAAGTTTGTAACCGCATATCGCTGTCGCACCCCTCGGGCCCTCCCGAGGGAGCAAATTCTTTCATAAAGACAGGAAAACTAGTCACAACACTCTCGCAGTTCGGGCTACCGCTATGCAGCTCAATATTCACCTCTTCTTTATCCAGCATTGCGACTGCTCCAGATGTATTAACTTCCACCTCAGACAGCACTGTTTCGTGCAGAAAAAGCGGAGTGTTTTCTTTTTTATTTACAGTTGGCACCGAATGCTCCCAGTTCACTACTGTGTCGTGGAATTCCATATCAGAATCGATTTCAGCCATAACCAGGGCTGGAGCTCCATAATAACCAGAGCAGAAGCTGAGGCTAGCTCTCCCACTCTGCAGACTTCCTCCTCCTTCGGTAGTCCACTTCGAGTGGCCATCTTGGCAATGGCCTGTCCCCCTACTGGCAGCAATGCAGCATCTGAGTTGGGGAATTTCCCTGGTGTCCTGGCCAAATTTCCCCCATTCACTAAAAGTACCACCAACAGCTTAACCTGATTCAGTGTCATTTGGCAGCCATCTGTATCCCCCTCCCCCCGTGACAAGGCTGAAAATAAGCAGAACTGTCTAGCTGTAATGTATTTTAAGCCTTTTAAAAAAGGAATGAATTTCCATTAATCTCCAATTATTACTATGCAGTCCCATTAATTTTTACCATTAAATCTTGTATCACCATTTTAATGGTTGATATATCTTCCCATTAAATTGCCTTTAATAATTGATGGATTTTGTGTGCAAACCATTAATTTATTCACCTATGCCATTAATTAACCATGAAAGGTATCCATTAAATATTTAATGAGTGTAGTATGCCCCCTTAAATATTGTATTTAATAACCATTAACATAATTTAATGAACATTTCATTGCCATGAGAACTATGTTCATGTTGTGCCAATACATTAATGGCCATTAAAAACAAATGTTCACCATTAGTTATGGTAATATTGCCACTCACATAAAAATTTATTGTTTTTTTATGCCATTAATTTATTTGTTATGTTTGATGCTCATACATTAATGGCCATTAATGAATGAGTATATGCCAGTAAAGTATCAGATTAGTGAACCCTTTAGAAAGTAATGGTCCTAACAGATGTTAAACAACAGCACAACATCCATTTATAAAGGACTTGTAACCATTAAAGTACTTACATAAATGTTTACATATATATATAATAATTAACCCCCCCCCTTTTTTTGCATATTAAGATGCATATGTTGGAGGGGTATACTAACAGATATAAGGCAATGATAGTGGGGGGGGTAGAAGGAAGTAGGCTGTTGGATAATTAGGATCTTCAACTTATCCAATAGGTAAGGAAATGGGCAGACTGGGAGGGCCAAGCAGTCCTTATCTGCTGTCAAAGTCTATGTTTCTGAGCAAGCTCAGTGGTGCTGAGGGTTTATTGATTTTTTGTTGACCAGATAAGACCACTGTGACTAGAAGTCCCTTTTTCAGGGGTGACCTTGAAGTGGGGATACAGATGGTAACCAACTGAAACTGAACCATATTAAGCTGTTGGTGGTATTTCTAGTGAATGGAAGAAATTTGGCCAGGCCAGGAGGGTTGAGGTGCTGGATGCCACACCTTGTGCCACGCCGGTGACCTAGGTTCGGAAGTGAGCTCAGGTTGTCGGGGGTCGGCAGGGAAGTAGAGGATTGAGCATCTGGTGGACTGCTCTCCTCTTCTGGGGAGGGTGGGTGGATGACTCCCTGGTGTGAGTGGCTCCCAGCGAGGCTGGGAGCACTACAGTCTGAGGCTCATGCTGATGCAAGGGGAGAAGCCTCGGCAGACATCCACAGGCTGGGTGCAGGAGTGCGCCCAGCCACACTGGATGTCATTTCACATCTGGGCTCCTAGGGGGAGCACTCTAAGAACAGGGTAACAGGGAAAGCACCCATAGGCTGGGGAGGTAGACGTCACCTGCCCCAACCTCCAGCACCAGATCCTGCCCACTGTGGACCTGGTCTCAGTGTCACCACTGCCCATGGAAGCACCAGAAGAATGCACCAAGAAACAGAAGGTAGCCCCACTCTGGTGGATGGATTCTGGAGGAATTGCTCCATGAAGCACGTCACGGGTGTGCTGAGGACCAGGGTACAGCTGGGAGGATTTCAGGTAGGAGGGGAACAGGAAGGTCGACTGAAGGGGCCCCAGCCAGCGGTGACAGGAGGAAAATAAAGTTGAAAAAAAAGTCTATGTTTCTATAGTTACATGACACATACAATAACTAAGGTGTCTTATGTCCAAGAACTGCATGTTACTTAGCCTTGCATGTGAGTGATGTAATAGGCCTCATCAGTACTACTCCTTATCAGTAATGTTCAGACACTGTGTCTTTTTCCAGAGACAGTAAGAATGTGGTAAACAGTCATGTTATAACAATATGCTCTTGCAATTCTAGTATCAGTATGGCAGCATGGCTACTATATCCCCTTGCATCTTGTCTACTCAGAGAAGACCTTTGGCTTACAGAAAATACTAAAGGGCAGACTATTTCTTATAAGCAGTAGCACTATAGTATGCAACAGCTAATAATGGCAACAGTTATAGATGCATGAGCTATATTCCTACAGTTATAATAAGCTGCATAAGCACAAACAACAATAGTAATAATCCATTTCTCTCCCTACACCCCTCTTAGCTTCATTGCATGCCCCCTTGTTCTAGTGCATTCCTTACTCTGAAATGGACCCTCCACTTGAACCTTGTTCACCCCTGTGAGATACTGGTGACTCATTCCATCCCTCTGGGCCCTGCACTCTATTTTGTATCCTTTAGTCTGGGATTTCTATGGGCACGCTATACCTACAGTACCTGCCTGGGCTACTCCCATCATTTTTCCAAGTCTCTGAGGGACACGCCCTAAATATAGTACCCAGCTGGGCACCTCCCACTCTCTCGGGACATAACCCTTGATCTTCTCTCTGCCATCACTGGATTCTATGACAATGGCCAGTAATGTGTGGACTTACTGGGTCTTCCTGTTAAGACTCATCCTTCTCCAAGCTGACACATCCTCCAAAGCTGTTTTTTACCACCCACACTTAAGCCGTAAACCCATCTTAGATCCATGCCACTGCTCCGGCATGGACACCTTGGGGACATCTCACAAATACTCTGTTCTTTATCCTGCAATCTATAACTCGAACACCATAGTTATCCCAATCAGAATTGCCCTATTTGCCTCTTTAGCCCCTTAACAACACAGCCCTTACCATCCACTCCCCTCCCCCCCTTATAAAAAGGAATGGCACCTAATTCTTAAACTCATCCTCAGTACCCTTAAGAAGCTTCTGCTTTTATTGTTGCTTTGCTCAGGAAATATAGAACTAAACCCTTGCCCCCCCCCCGTCACCAATTGATGCACCCTCTGACCTCCCTCAACTAAAAGGACTTAGCTTTTTACATATAAATGCCTGTAGCATCCTGAAAAAATGCGATCTTATCCAGGCTTGGGCATGTTACACCAAACCTGACATTCTAGTAATTTCAGAATCCTGGTTAAAAAGCTCCACACCAGATCATGCTATTAATATCCCATCCTAGCTCCGGCCCGGTGGCTCTGAGGGTTGAGACACTGGATGGCACACTTCGCACAACGCCAGCGACCCAGGTTCAGGAGTGAGCTCAGGCCGCTGGTGTTTGGCAGGGGGAGACGAGTTTGAGCATCCGTAGGACAGCTCTCTCTTCTCGGGGGCGGGTTGAGGATGCGATCGCTGGTGTAGCGGCCTCTAGTGGCTGTCAGGAGCACTGACTAGTGATGCAATGAAAGCGGGGGGTGGAGTTGCGGTATTACATTGCCTTGACAAGCTGCACTCTGTGGGGGGGGTTAGGGAACGTGGCAAAAAGTAGAGAAAAACCCCATTTCCTGGAGATAGATGAAGGCACCTTGTCTGCCCAACGGCCCACACTTCCAATACAGGGCTATCTCCTCTCCAAGGGGCCACTCGTGTTTGCTGGGCACTTTGCCCTATAAGATAGAGCACCCTGGGTGGATAGAATGGCCCTACCTCTGGAGGGTTTAGACCTGGAGGTGGTGCTCTGTGGCACAAGGGAGAGGGACTAGTCACAGGGGAGGGTAGAGGCTGGGTTTCCAAGGTTGCTGGAAGGAGTTCTCCAGGGAGTGAAGATAAAAAGAGTTAAAAAAATATATATCCCATCCTACAATGTCTTTAGGACTGATAGAGGTAGTCAGGGGGCAGGGGGTTCTATCTACGTACTGGACAAATTCTCGGTCTCCATTGCCGACTCCACTTCAAAGCAAAAAGGTTTGGAAAGCCTGACCCTGAGATTATCACTACCCTCTAATGAGTCTGTTCTTATCACAGACTGCTACAGACCTCCCTCAGGAGGCTTTGATATAATTTCTCACCTGTGTAAACTGCTGGAGAGGTCTAACTCTAAGATTACTATCTTGGGGGACCTAAATCTCTACTGGCTGTCTCCATGTTCCAAACAGCTCAGGGACCTTTGCAACAAATTTGGCCTTTCACAACTTATCCAGGACCCCACTAGGCCCAATGCAAAGAACCCTGCAAATAGCACTGTTCTAGACCTTATCTTAGTCAACAGACCATACAAATTCACTTACGCAGGTGTCTTTCACATTGATGTAAGTGACCAAATGGCAGTAGCTTCTGTGAGGACCACCTCAAAGACTTCCACTCCACCCAAATTTTTCCTCAAAAGGAGCTTCTTCAATTTCAGTCCTGCTAACTTCCTATCTGGCCTAGCCTTGATCAGATGGCAAGATTTCTATCTTGCTAATACCATAAATGAGACCTGTATACTTTTTCAAGAACTTGTTCTAATGGTCATCGACAAACATGCCCCCCCAGAGTAAAACATAGAGTTGATAAAAGATCATGCCTCTGGTTTACTCCACTCCTTAAATCAGCACTCTATACCAGAGATGCACTCTAGAAGAAGGCACATAAAACTAAACTACCAGCTGACTGGGCGTCTTTCAGAGCATCCAGGAACCACTGCACCAAACTCATCTGATCAGCTAAAGCCAACTATTTCCAATCTGCCCTATACTTCTCCAAAAACAACACTGTTTCATTCTGGCAGACCTTGAGAGATATTAAGGGCCATAACCTGGCTTCATCTCTTCCCTCAAAAACTGTTACAGACAACCATACCTACTCCGACGAGCGGGACATCCTAGCTCAGATAAATAACCATTTTGCCACAGCAGTATTAACATTTGATACTTCACCTTCCAGCAACTTGCTCGCACAATTGAATGGCTAAACCCCCACTCCCCTGCCTTTGGCCACCACTTGTACTAACAAATTTTCCTTCAGCCCAGCCACATACAAACAGATAGACCACCTTTCTCCCCCTGCTAGATTATGCAAACTTTATATGTGGCCACTGTCCACAAGCCTCCTTAAACAAGCTGTACACTCTATACAGCAGGGCAATCCGATTCATAACTAATGCCCCCTACAACATGCATCACTGCTCCCTCTACACCCAAATTGGAGGGCAATCATTAAACAGTAGGCGAACAAAAAATGCTGTCCTCTGGATGTTCAGGGCACTCATTGTCAAACTTCCAAAGTATGTGGCTGGCCTTCTTACCCTTGCTGAGGGACCTTACTCTCTCTTTAGACACTTCTACCTTTCACTCGAGGTCCCAAGAATTAAAATACACCACGGTGAATCCTCCATCAGTCATGTCCTTCCCAACCTTTGGAATAACATCCAAAGTTCTCTAAAACTGCCAACTTTCCCTGGGTTGTCCCACTTTAAAACCCTCCTGAATCGCTCCCTCAAAAACACTTGCTCCTGTTTTTCATAACCTGTTGCCTGTCACACTTGGACAGTTGGTTCTGATCCCTGTATCATTTTTTTTGTAAATATAAAAAATGTGTGATGGACTGTCTGGCAGGAGGAAATGCTGGCTTGCTGAAATTGACACATCAACTCCCCAAGGGGTAAGTTCAAAGGACAGGAGGTAGCTTAAACTGCATATATCTGAGGTGCAATTATCTTGTTAGTGTGCTTTGAAGGCAGGAACCAAGATAACCATTTTATAATGTCCTCATGGAAATCTTTTGATGTGTCCTAGGTGTCATGAGAAAAGGGACACAGGCCAGTGTTATGGGTATCCTCCCAGGAAGCCAGCTCATTTCATCAAAGAGACCTTTGATGTCTGGGTATACCATGTCCCAGACTAAATTAAGGAATCCAATATACATTTGCTTGGAATCTCCACTGAATGACATAAAAGAGGCTTTAGATGTCTAGATCACAGACCGGTTTTGACAAGTTACATAAAGAGAGGCGATTCCTTATGTCATCTATTATTTTATTAAATATCTTAGTAGGACAGCCTGTGTTATAAAATATTCATTTTTATACACCAAGGTGGAGTTAGGTGACCTCAGAGAGAAGGCCAGCTCAAGACTGTTTTTAAACTACTGAGCAGACCTTAGAGGGGACACGTTCATATTTCTAACTGAGAGAAGAGGAACAGCAAAGCACTGAAAGATTAAGAAGTAAGCAGACCTTAGATAAAACCAGTCTGAGTGTATGTATTGTAGGAATTTGCACTTTTAAACCAATTTTGTTTTAAGGCTGTAGGTGTTGGGATATCTTGTTCTGTATTTTACTGTTTTCCTATTTTATCTATTTTAAAGTAAAGATATATATTTTAAAAACAGAAACTGCCTGGTGTGCCTTAAATCTTCTTTTTATATAAGTGAAGCTTAGAGGCTTAATAGTTGACACTGTGCATGTGCTTATTGGGATACTAAACTGGGAAACAGAAAAGAGTTCTCCAAGGTCTTGCATAGAGTTCTAAGGGTTCATTTTGCAATATCTAGTTAGGTGCCTGTAGGCAAAACTATCTGGCCCCCTGAAGACAGAATTATCTGAGCCTGATAATTGGGTATGCTAACAAGAGGTTATCAGTTTGAATCCCTCCAGAACTTGATACTAAGGTGACTCGAAGCCACAAAATAGACATAAGGGTTACCTTGTACTGTTCACTGTTCACAATTCTATGCTCAGAGGTTGGCACTTTGGGAGTAGAGGGCTGACCTGCTGAGCAAATCTGTGACAGATTGGTTGGCAGCAGTGGGATATAAAGTTTGGTGGTATAAGCTTCATTGTTCAGTGTGTCAGCTTGAGACCGTTCAGCTCACTTGGAAAAAAGAAAGGCAGTGTTTCATTTCAAAAGGAAACAGAACTATATGCCTTGTCTTACAGTCAAGTTCCTACCCATTTTATTTTTTTTTTAAAAAGTGCCAGTCAGATAAGCAGTAGTCAGCAAAGATGGCTTCCAACTACAGCAGGCACACTGCAGAATAGTTAAAACAGTTGTGTGAGGACAGAGGAGTCCTGTTTGAGGTGACAGCCAAAAATCAGAATCTCACAGAGGCCCTGATGGTAGCAGATACCCAGCAAGTCTCAGACCATGACTGAAAGGGACCAGACCTTGAGTGTGGTAGGGTTAGTGGCCAGTGCTGTGTCCAGGTCTGGTGAGGAGGACAGCAAGGCCACTGTCAGTGAAGGGCCACAGCAGCAGGGGTGGTCACCAGTATCCTGAATCCAGAGGTACTCAGGCTGTAAACTGAGTTGCGCAGGTTGGAACTGGAGGCAGAGCAAGAACAGAGAGAGGTGGACTGTGAGGCAGAGTGAGAATGTCAAAAGGCAGAGCAAGAACAGAGAGACACAGACCATGAGGAGCGTGAGCACCAGCAAGATGCAGAGGAGAAGAGAGAATGAGAATGCTGAGATGCAGACTGTGAGGAGCAGGAGCACCAGTGGCAACATGAACTGGAAAAGATACGACTCTGACCAGCGGCACCAGAGCAGGTAAGTGGCTTGGGTTTAACTGGGACTGTAGGACTGGGTTACAAACTGAACTCCAAATTAATAGCTGAATTTAAAAAGGGGGAGGATATGGACTCCTTTTTAAATTCTTTTGAAAAAGTTTTTATTCAGGCTAAAATTCCCAGAGAGTCCTGGAGCTTCCAGCTATCACCGCTACTTACCGGGCAAGCTCGGGATGCATTTGGTGAAATGGACAATGAGGACAGTAGTAATTACAGCAAACTAAGAGCTACACTGTTAAAAAAAGTTTGAATTAACTGCTGAATCATACACAGCTAAATTCTGTAAGCTCAGGGGAGCCCTGATATGAGCAATGAGGAGCTGGCCATGAAACATCAGTTTTAAAACGTTGGTGGGAAGCAATTGAGGCAAACTCTGTTGATAAAATTGAAAATGTGATTTTATTAGAACAGTTTTATTGGGCATGCCCAGCAGAGCTTAAAACCTGGCTAGAGGACTGAGATCCAAAAACAGTGCAAGAGGCTGCTGAGCTCTTGGACTGCTCTGCCAAGAGCAGACCTGCTCTGAGAGCAAATGGGGCAGGCATGGCAGTGCAGAAAGGGAAAAGCATGCCTTCAGGGCAGTTAAAACCCTCACTGCCTCCACCGAAACCAGTTAGCCTCAGGTTTCAGAGAAAAGATTTCTCTGAGAGAAGAACTGAATGTTAGTTGTGTAAGAAACTGGGCAGACACAGACAGGTCCCCAAAAGGTGAGCACTAATACACAATATGGTACCAGGAAAGAAGTGGGTTGTTTGTGTGTCTCTGGAAGTATGCCAGTGAACATGAGAGAACACATGCACCCAGTCATAGTAAATGGTGTACAGACGCAATGGTTATGGGACACAGGTGCATCCCTGACCTTGGTAAAAGGGGATCTGGTACAGCCTGGTCGGCTTATACCCAATAAATACATCACTGTACAGGACTTTGTGGGTGAAGAGAAAACATTGCCACTGGCCAGTGTTCTCTTAGACTGGGGTGAAACAGGGTGAACTGTGCAACAGGTGGCTGTAGCCAAAACATTAGCAGTGGATGTGATCCTGGGTAATAATCTCCAGCAGGGGATAGTATGTGTAGTTACCCATAGCCAAGTGGCAAGGGAAAATTGTAGTTCCCTGAACCCCACAGAAACCAGTGTGGAAACCACCCAGAGGCTGGTTCCCCAGCCAGTGTCTCCAGATGGGGAGACTGATAAAAAGGGGGTAGAAATTTTCCTGGTAGCAAGTAACCACACAGCTACAGAGGGTTACTCTGAAGAGGGAGGGGTGACCCCTTGTCAGAGGGTTGGGATTGACAGTGATCCTGAAGGCCCTGACTCTAGTGCTAGGTACACTAGTTTAGCAACTGATGGGGACCTGTCCCATGCCTTGGGACTGTGTGAGGGGTTTGCAGCTGCTCAGTGGAGTGACCCTAGTTTACAGAAGCTGAGAGCTTGGGCAGACTGTGACAGAGCACAGGGTGATGATGGCAGACATAAGGTTTATTGGGAAAATGGACTTATGTATACTCAGGCAGTACAGACAGAGGGAGGGATGCTAGGCAGGCAGCTTGTTGTCCCCCAAGGGTATCGTGAGCAGTTGCTCAAAACTGCACATAATATTCCCTTGTCTGGTCATCTGGGAATCACACGCACTACGCAGCGGTTGACCCAGAATTTCTACTGGCCTAACTTCACCCAGCAGGTGAAGGAATATTGCAGGTCTTGTCACTGGTGCCAAGAAATAGGGAAGGCGGGCAAGAAAACCCAAGCTGACCTGATTCCATTGCCCATAGTGAAGGAGCTATTCCAAAGGATGGGAATGGATATTATGGGGCCTTTAAATACCCCCAGCTCCTCAGGGAAGAGATTCATCCTGACTGTGGTGGATTATGCCACCCAGCATCCCGAGGCAGTCGCCCTATCCTCTCTGAGTACAGACAAAGTGGCAGATGCCTTACTTGGAATTTTCTCCCGTGTTGGGTTTCCGCAGGAGGTAATCACCTATCGAGGGGGTTCCTTCATGTTGGACCTGATGAAGTGTTTATGGGAGAAGTGTGGGGTGGTGCAGAGATGCATGACATTGTATCACCCACAAGCCAATGGACTTGTGGAATGATTCAATGGTACCCTAAAGTCAATGCTCTGGGTTTTTTTCTGAACAGGATTCGGAGGGACTGGGAGAAATACCTTCCCCGCCTGTTGTTTGCATACAGGGAGGTGCCCCAAGAGTTGACAGGATTTTCTCCATTCGAACTCTTGTATGGATGCCAGGTACGTGGGCCCCTAGACTTGATCTGGGAGGACTGGGAAGGCAAGCACACCACCCAGGGAACTTCCATTGTGGATTACATCATTAGGTTTAGGGAAAGGCTGAAGGAGCTTATGGAGACAGCCCAGAGCAATCTGGCAGCTGCCCAACAGAAACAAAAAGTGTGGTACGACCGCAGAGCCAGAGCTCGCTCATACATGGGTGGGTCAGGAAGTCATGGTTCTTATTCTGGTCCAGAAAGACAAGCTGCAAGCTGAGTGGGCAAGACTGTACAAAGTGGTTAGGAAGGTAAATGACAAGAACCACATTGTGGAGTTATCTGACTGAAGCCAGACAGAAAGGATGTACCATGTCAACATGATAAAGCCATATGCAAATAGGGCTGACATGGTTTTCACAGTGTGGTAGTCATGGGGAGGGGACGGACAAAGGAGACCCCCTTCTGGATTTGCTGGAAGAGAGTAAGTGGGAGTCCTCCGTGGAGGCAGTAAAATTATCTTCCCAGCTGACCCCAGGACAGATCCAGAAAGTAAGGGAGGTTTTAGCAGAATTTTCCCCCTTGTTTAGCACCAAGCCTGGACTAACCTCCTTAGCGACACATGATGTGGAGACAGGGACACAGACGTCCATACGGCAGACAGCATATTGGTTGTCAGAGGCTGTCCACAAGGACATTAAGAGGGAAGTGGAGGAGATGCTGGATTTAGGGGTAATCCAGAGATTCCACAGTCCCTGGGCCTCACCCATAGTCCTTGTACCCAAGCCAAATGGCTCAACTCATTTCTGTGTAGACTATCATGGACTGAATGCAGTCACAAAGTCAGATGCCCACCCGATGACCCCGGATGGATGAACTCCTGGACAAGTTGGGTGGGGTGCCCTACCTTATGACCATTGATCTGACAAAGGGGTATTGGCAGGTAGAATTGACAGACAGAGCTAGGGGAAAGGTTGGCCTTCAATACTCCGATAGGCTTATTTGAGTTCAAAGTAATGCCTTTCAGAATGAAGAACGCTCTGGCCACTTTCCAAAAGTTGGTGAACCAAGTGTTAAATGGTGCTGAGGAGTATGCCGTGGTGTACCTGGATGACATTGCCATCTTTAGTACCAGCTGGGAGGAACACCTATCCCACCTTAGGGAAGTGCTGGACAGGATGCAAAGGGCCGGGCTCACTGTCAAAGCCGAGAAGTGCCAGATGGCCATGGGAGAAGTAGCACATCTTGGGCATGTGGCAGGCCAGGGACAGCTCCATCCTAACCAAATAAACATAGAAGTAATCCAGGCATGGCCAAGACCAGAAGCTCAGAAGCAGGTCAGCAGTTTTCTCGGGACAGCAGGGTGCTATAGAAAATGTGTACCCAGTTACAGTGCCCTGTCTGCTCCCCTATCTAACCTGACAAAGAAATGGATGCCCAAGAAAATTACCTGGGGCCCAGCCTGTGAGGAAGCCTTTTCCAAACTAAAGAAGGCACTGTGCAGTGCTCCTGTTTTGACAAGTCCTGGCTATAATAAAACCTTTAGAGTTCAGAATGATGCCTCAGACGTGGGTGTTGGGACAGTACTGAGCCAGACATCCAGCGAAGGGAGGGACCACCCAATAGTTTACCTGAGTAAAAAGTTACTTCCCAGGTAGCAGTCATACTCCACGGTGGAAAAGGAGTGTATTGCCATAGTGTGGGTCCTAAAGAAATTGGAGCCATAACTGTATGGGCAGCATTTTGTGGTGCAGACTGATCACAAACCCCTAGTTTGGCTGATGCAGATGGGGAAAAACAATGGTCGATTACTAAGATGGAGTTTTGCTTTGCAAGGATACGATATGACCATTCTGCATAGGGCTGGAGTGACCAATCAGAACTCAGAAGGGTTGTCCCATGTGTATGAGGAGTGAACTGATTTGGGAAGCTCATCCCATGCAGGGGATAGACCCTGCCCAAATTCAGTCTAGGTGGGGAGGAATTGTCACACTTGGATAGCCGGTTCTGATCCCTGAATCATTTTTTTTGTAAATATAAAAAATGTGTGATGGACTGTCTGGCAGGAGGAAATGCTGGCTTGCTGTAATTGACACATCAACTCCTCCCCCCCCCCGGGATAAGTTCAAAGGACAGGAGGTAGCTTAAACTGCAGATATCTGAGGTGCAATTATCTTGTTAGTTTGCTTTGAATGCAGAAACCAAGATATCCATTTTACAATGCCCTCAGGGAAATCTTTTGATGTGCCCTAGGTGTCATGAGAAAAGGGACACAGGCCAGTGTTATGGGTATCCTCCCAGGAAGCCAGCTCATTTCATCAAAGAGACCTTTGATGTCTGGGTATACCATGTCCCAGACTAAATTAAGGAATCCAATATACATTTGCTTGGAATCTCCACTGAATGACATAAAATAGGCTTTTGATGTCTAGATCACAGACCAGTTTTGACAAGTTACATAAAGAGAGGCGATTCCTTATGTCATCTATTATTTTATTAAATATCTTAGTAGGACAGCCTGTGTTATAAAATATTCATTTTTATACACCAAGGTGGAGTTAGGTGACTTCAGAGAGAAGGCCAGCTCAAGACTGTTTTCAAACTACTGAGCAGACCTTAGAGGGGACACATTCATATTCTGACTGAGAGAAGAGGAACTACAAAGCACTGAAAGATTAAGAAGTAAGGAGACCTTAGATAAAACCAGTCTGAGTGTATGTATTGTAGGAATTTGCACTTTTAAACCAATTTTGTTTTAAGGCTGTAGGTGTTGGGATATCTTGTTCCGTATTTTACTGTTTTCCTATTTTATCTATTTTAAAGTAAATATATGTATTTTAAAAACAGAAACTGCCTGGTGGGCCTTAAAACTTCTTTTTATATAAGTGAAGCTTAGAGGGTTAACAGTTGACACTGTGCATGTGCTTATTGGGATACCAAACTGGGAAACAGAAAATAGTTCTCTAAGGTCTTGCATAGAGTTCTAAGGGTTCATTTTGCAATACCTAGTTAGGTGCCCGTAGGCAAAGATATCTGGTCCCCTGAAGACAGAATTATCTGAGTCTGATAATTGGGTATGCTAACAAGTGGTTATCAGTTTGAATCCCTCCAGAACTTGAGACTAAGGTGACTCGAACCCGCAAAACAGGCATGAGGGTTACCTTGTACTGTTCACTGTTCACAATTCTACACTCAGAGGTTGGCACTTTGGGAGTAGAGGACTGACCTGCTGCGTGGGTTTGTGACATTGCCCACCATTCTCTGGCAGGCGTTCCCGCCCATGGATTCTCAGTCTCCATGGTAAGCACTTGTTATCCATTCTCTCACAGCCCCATCACCACCTCCTTTTTCTTCTCTCCCTGATCAGACATCTACTCCCCACTTCTCTATCATGCCTGTCACACCTGCCTCCCATGTGCTTCCTAACCCCTGCCTCCCTTTTGCTTTCCCCTGCTTTCCTCCCAACCCACCTACCCCCCTAAGCTAGAGTTACCCCTGTATGATTGCAAAAAATCCCCATTGTTGAGTCGTGATTAATTATCATTAAATTAATTATTATTAAAGTTTTGGCTAGACTCCAAGTAACATATCATTCTGTTCTGCGTTTTGCTACTGGACAATCAAGGCTTACTCATCACTGCTTACTTTATAAACAATTGAGTTGTTTATCGTTAAAGGGGAGATTTAATTTTAGGGCTTTGGTGTTTTTGCATAAGGTTTTTTTAGGTATTTATCCATATAGTATTCTTAATTTGTTTCCAAAGAATATTCCTGGTTGTACAAGACTGCAGAGTATGGAAGGGTTTCAGGTTCCTTTTTGTCAAACAGCTTTTGGTCAAAATTTGTTGAATTTTACAATTGTTAAGATGTATAATCAACTTCCTAAAAATGTGATAAGACAACAGAAATTGGCTACTTTTAAGTATGAACTTAGGAAAACTTTGTTAGAAAAGTCAAACTGTAAATGTTATGTGTAATGTGTATTTATATTGTGCTATTGTTTTAACTTGCTTGTATGTTTTGTCTAAACTGGTCGTTTGTGAAAATGGGCTTGTTCCACAGACTTACCAGTATAAAAATAAATAAATGAAAAAAAAATGATTACCCTCAGCACTTTCTTTAATAGACCGGCTGGTCATAGATGGTCGTTAATTTTTTTCTTCTTTTTTTTTTCCCCAACTAGACCGTTTTTGTTCTTCACGTCTGAGTATTTGTAATGTTAATACTCCTTTTTACACTGTTCATTATGTTTTTTGTATATACTGCATTACTAAGTCTTGTTCCTGTGCACCACTGATTATCTACTCTATTTGCCTTCATGTAATCCTGTGTATCCATGTAATCCCAGGACCACCTTGTAAATGAGTCCGCTCAATGGTGTTTTTCTCCTGGTAAAATAAAGAATTGAAATTAACTTGTAGGTTTCAGTTATGTCCCCTCTTGCCCTCCTCTTTTTCAGGGAATCCATATTGAGCTCCTGCAGTCTTTTCTTGTATGGCTTCTTGTGCAACCCCCTTACCATTTTTGGTTGCCATCCTGTGTACTGCCTCTACCCTTTCAATATCCTTGTGGAAGTGTCACTCCAGAACTAGACACAGTACTCCAAGTGGGGCCTCATAGGCAAGCGATACAATGGCAGCACCACCTCCATCCACCTGCTTGAAATCCCTCTCCCAATGCATCCCAGAATCCTGCTAGCCTTTCCCATTGCTTTGTCACACTGTCCAGCCACCTTGAAGTCATCAGATATGATGACCCCAGGTCTCTTTCTTGCTTGATGACTATAAGCTCCACTCCTCCCATTTTATACACAGCCCCTTGGTTCTGTAGCTCTAAGTGCGTAACGTTGCACTTTTTGCCATTGAAACCTGGCTGCCTAGACCATTCCTCTAGTTTCCTCAGATCCCTTCACTAGTAAGCAAGCTGGGTAGCTTTGGAGTGATCTAAAGGTGGTAAACTGGATATGAAATTGGTTAGCGGATAGACGACAGAGGGTGGTGGTAAATGGAGTTCACTCCAAGGAAGGGAGGGTGACCAGCAGTAGGGTGGACATTTTGGAGGTGGGTGGAAAGGATGAGCACAGACCTGAGAAAACTAGATGATCAGTCCAGGGTGTGGTAGCTGAATTTCAATGCAAAAAAGTGCAAAATAATGCACTTTGGGCACACAAACCAAGGGGCAGAGTACAAAATGGGTGGAGTGGTACTGATAACCACCAAGTTGGAAAGAGACCTGGGAGATAATCATATTGGATGACCTAACGGTGGCCAGATAGTGCAGCAAGGCAGTAGGGAAGGCGAGTGGGACACTGGGGTGTATAGGAAGGGGCATCACCAGCAGAAAGAGGGAGGTGGTGTTGTCTCTGTATAAATCACTGGTAGGACCCTACCTACAGTACTGTGTCCAGTTCTGGATGCCACATCCTTGGAAGGACATAGGCTGGAGGGAGTCCTGAGGAGGGTGACTAAAATGGTGCAGGGTCTGCATCAAAAACCCCATGAGGAGAGACTCAAGTACCTCAATATGTACACCCTGAAACAGAGCAGGGAGAGGGAGATATAATAGAGATCTTTAAATACCTCATGGGGGTAAATAAAGTACAGGAGGGGAGTATTTTTTTCAGAAGAAAAGTGGCTCAAGGACAAGGGAACATGCTTTGAAGCTGGAGGAGGTAGGTAAATTCAGGAGAGATGTGAGGAAGTACTTCTTCACAGAAAGAGTGATAGATTCCTGGAACAGCCTTCTACAGAGGTGGTGGGTGTGAAAACAGTGGTGGGGTTCAAGAATACATGTGATAAACACAAGGAAATCATAGTGGAAAGGAAGGGGGAGGGAGGGAGAAAGAGCTGTAGATGGGGCATGGTCTGCGATGATTTTTCTAAGCAGGGAGAAATGGGCAGGCTGGATGGGCCAAGCAGTCCTTATCTGCCATCAAATTCTATGTTTCTACGTTCCTTTGAATTTTCTCCACCCCTTCCCGAGTGTCAATCCTGTTGCAGATTTTTGTATAATCCACAAAGAGACACACCTTCCCTCAAAGTCCTCTGCAATGTCACTTATCAAGACATTGAACAGGACTGGTCCCAGCACTGAACCCTGTGGTACCCCACTAGTCACTCTCCTATCACCCAAGTGGTTACCATTTACTACCACCCTTTACTTCCTATCCATTAACCAATTTGAAACTCAACTTGTAACTTTCTTCCCCACCCTCAGCTGCTTAGTTTCTTAATTAGCCTCCTGTGTGGCACAGTGTCAAATGCCTTACTGAAGTCCACATAAGCCACTTCCACTGATCTCCCTTGATCCACCTCCCTGGCCTACTGGGTCAATATAGCTCATGAAAGACAGCGTGGTGAATATGCACTGTCTATTGAGCACTTGTAGTTTCAGCAACAGGGTAGAACAGGGCTAGTAAAAGAGTGCTACCCCTGTCGTTCTGTGCTCTTATGTGGCATCAATAAGTTGCTGTGTGCTGGAGGCTTGGTCGAGCCACTCCCCTGGTACAGTGGCTAGGGCACCAGTACACAATGGAATGGGAGACCTGGGACCATGGTTCAGTTCCCCCCAGGTCTTTCTGTGCTGCAACTTTGTGTTCATCAGTGTTTTGCCCGACGATATTACAGCACATGCTGTTATGGTTGCAGTATTAACTGCCGCGCGATGTTTCCATGAGCGGTTAGGACCCAGTGCCCCTCCCTGGTAATCCAGTTAAAGACATTTATGAGATTAGTTTTGACATGACTGCCCCCTGTGAAACCATGCTGCTGCTGGTCCTACAGCTCTTCTGCCTTCAGGTGCTCCCTGAGCCTCTCCTTCAGTAGTGTCTCCATTAAAATCTCCGCTACTTATGAGAGACTGATTGGCATGTGATTTCTAGCATCTTCCCTGTTGCTTCTGTTGTGTGGAGGAACCACATTGACCCTCCTCCAGTCCTCTGGAACTGCTCCCATGTCCACCAAGCTGCTAAAAAAGCATGGGCAGAGGGGCAGCCATCCCTGAGCTCAGTTTCTTAAGACCCTTAGATGACTCCCATCCAGCCCCACTGCCATAGTCTCCTTAAAGGCTTCCAATCCCTTCTGGACCCTCTCCAC
This sequence comes from Neoceratodus forsteri, assembly GCA_016271365.2. Taxonomy (NCBI): domain Eukaryota; kingdom Metazoa; phylum Chordata; order Ceratodontiformes; family Ceratodontidae; genus Neoceratodus; species Neoceratodus forsteri. The sequence continues at coordinate 1,395,119,737 of CM057456.1, forward strand.
CAAGAATTAACTGGTGTCCAATCCCCCTTCTCCCTGGTATGCAGCATGCTGATCCACCCCACCCCCACCCTCTACTGTGAAGACCAAGCAGAAGTAATTGTTTAGTATTTCCTCTTTCTCTTGATCTTCCTCTGTGCAGCCCCCCCCACCCTCCTGATTCTCATTATCCCTCTCCTTGTTTTCCTCTTTTCTCCCACATACCTAAATAAGGTCTGGCTGCCTTTCATAACCTCCTTAGCTATTCTCTTCTGTCTTAGTGCTTTAGCTACCCTCAACCTCCCTCCTGCCTCCCTTTCTTTTGTCAGATATAACTTCCTGTCTTCGTCTTTCTGGGTCTCCTTGTACTTTCTAAATGCTAGTTTCTTCTCCTTCACTACCATTACCACCTTCTTGGAGAACCATAGCAACCTCTCTCTCCCCCTCTTTCCCTTGCTCACTTTCTTCAAACAGCATGTGGTTGCCTAGGCTATACCCTCCTTAATCTTTCTCCACAGAGCCTCTTTGGCATTCTCTGAGGCAGTTTCCCATTTCTTTAAAATCTGCCCTCAAGTGATGCAAGTGACATCAGTCCTGCTACTGTGGGGCTGAGCAAGATGCCATGAGAAAAACAGCAGGATTATATGCCGCACGGGAGATTAATGGCGTTTGCGTGTGTATTCCATTGCGATTTTAAAAGCCGAGAAAATGAATAATTTTTAGTGCTTTAGTGCCACCCTGTATGCAATTATGGAAACTTGAAGCTGGTTACAAAAGGTGGTAAGCCAATAAGTATGGGGAAGACGCTGTGGGATGTGGAGATACAAGCTGTGGTAAAAAGGTTTCTTATATATTAGGATTGATGGGGTGCCTCATTCCTTCAGTTTTCTATGTCCTGTTGCACTTGTAAATAAATAAAAAAAAGGTAGATATCTGTTTGCAGATAAAGCAGCCTGACAGGAGAGCCGGGGAATTGTGAGAGCTGAAAAGTGGATATTGAAATCACACGCGGTGTAAAGAGTGATAAGATCCCGTACTGCTAGGAAAAAGTGGTACTGGGTAATTCTCTATCTTGGGTTCAAATTATTCTGCTGGTGTGGAAAAGAAAAAAGAGAACCGACGGAAGAACCTACTGCTGTTTTACACACAGTATGTCTAAATCAGTGAGGCGGGTTAAAGAAATAACGAGGCTGCATTTAAAAGGTAAATGTAATGAAAAAGGCAAACACACTTTAGAAGCTGATATGGGTGACCGCATTCCATTTCAGCTACAATTAAACAAGGATTTAGCAATTGGCAATTTGCTATCTCCAATTCCAGATGCACCACCAAACTTTAAAGTGGCCCTTAAGTCCACAGGGAAGATGACTTTCTTTTTGAATCCTACAATACATACGGTATTTGAACCACCACTGATAAATCAGGGAGAAGAAAATATACAGAAAAAAACTGTGGTAGCAGGAAATAAGATGAATAAGATGGAGAAAAGTGCCGGCCTGGTGGCGCTGAGGGTTGAGGTGCTGGATGTCACACCTTGTGCCACACCGGCGACCAGGGTTTGGGAACAAGCTGGGTTCAGGGGGGAAAGAGACCATAGAAACATGACTTTTATGGCAGATAAAGACTGCTTGGCCCACCTAGTCTGCCCATTTCCCTACCTAACAGATAAGGTGCAGATCCTAGTTAACCAACAGCATATTTCTTCCTACCCCCACAAGAATTGCCTTATGTCTGTCCCATGCATTCTTCAATTCTCCCACAGTTTTAGACCCCACAACCTCCTCAGAAAGGCGATTCCATGCGTCCACCACCTTCTCTGTGAAAAAATGCTTCCTCAATTGCCCCTGAGCCATTACACCCATCTTCAAATTGTGTCCCCTGGTTCTTGCACATCTCTTTTTCTGAAAGATGCCACCCTCTTGGACTTTATTGATTCCACTGAGGTACTTAAAAGTTTCTATCATGCCCCCTCCCTCCTTTCCTCAAGGGTATACGTATTAAGCTCCTTTAGTCTGTCCTCTTATGGCTTCTCTTGCAGACCCTGCACCATTTTAGTTGCCCTCCTCTGGGCTGCCTCCATCCTGTCTATGTCCTTGCAGAGATGGGGTCTCCAGAACTGGATGCAGTATGCCAGATGGGGTCTTATCAACTGTCTGTACAGAGGGATAACAACTTCCTGTTTTCTGCTGGTGATGCCTCTCCCTATACACCCCAGTATCCCCCAACCCTCCTTACTGCCTTCTCACATTACTTGCTAACCTTAAGGTCATCTGATATGATTACCCCCAGGTTTCTTTCCATTTTTGTTGTTGAGTGTCTGTAGGACTGCTCTCTCTTCCCGGGGAGGGTTTCGGGGAAGCGATCGCTCCTGGAGCGGCCTCTGGAGGTGATGAGAGGTGCCTGACATTGTGACACTGTGGTTGCAAAGGGCGGAGTTGCAGCATTACAGTGCCTTGATAAGCTGCACTCTGAGAGGGTCAGGAACTACAAAAGGAAAAAAAAAACACTCCTGAGGATAGATGAAAGCACCTCAGCCTCCTAGCCCACACTCCCAGTTCTGAACCGACCTCCTCTCCATGGGCTAACTCATGTGCCCAGCACTTTGTCTTATAGATAGAGTGTCCTGGGTGGATAGGGCGGTCCTACCTCTGGAGGGTTCAGACCCAGAGGTGGTGCTGGGTGGCATGAGAGGAGAGGACCTAGAAGTCACAGAGGGAGGTAGAGGCTGGGAGCCCCATGGATGCCAGAAGGAGTTCTCCAGGTGGTGGAAATAAAACAAAGTAAAAAAAAATGGAGAAAAGCATGCAGGTAGAAAATGAGAAGGAAGTAAGCACAGGGATGGAGTAAGTGGGGGGGAAGAGTTACAGGTGCAAATAGATGATAAAAGAAGAGAACAAACAAAGAAGTTGATAATGCAAGAAACAGAGCAGCCTAAACAGAAACCAACAACAACATTTGGTACACCCCTCCCTCCCTGCCCAAACAAATCAAGAATTACCAGAAGTGATTACACAAGCAGTTGTGTCATTGAAAACAGAGATGTTACAAGCATTAGGAGAAATAAATGTATCCATTAAAGGAATTTCGGACTCAGTTAATGTTTTATCAAAGAAAATGTAGAATCTAAAGGCACATACTCAAGGGTTAGAGGACAGGGTGGCACAAATAGAAGGTGTTAAAGGTCCTGTGTTAAAAATACACACAAGACATGACAAGCAACTGCAATATTTTTTTTTCCAATTGTTTAACCAGGTGAGACACACTAAGCTGAAAGCTTGTTTACAGGTGCAACCTGGGAGCACAGGGAAGTTAAGTGACTTGATCAGGGTCATACAGTATGCAAGTGGGGGCTGTGGGATTCAAACCCAGGTCTCCAGATTTACAGCTCAGAGCCTTAAACCACTGTGCTATACTGCCTCTCTTTGATTCAGAAGGTCATGGATCTAGAAGACAGGTCAAGAAGGGGAAACATTAGATTATTAAATGTCCCAGAAGGCCTGGAAGGGACAGGAGATCCTCTACCATTTATGGAAAAAATGCTTACAGAGATAATGGGAAAAAAATATCCAGAGCAGAAAATTGATATGGACAGGGCTCACAGAACTGGATCTAGGTTTGTGAACTCAAATCAATCATATCCAAGGCCCATCCTGATAAAAACATATAGGTATCAGGATAGGAAGCAGTGTTGCAGAAAGCAAGAATAGATAAGGGGCTAAAATATCAAAATGTGACCATAAATGCATACCCAGATTTGTCACAGGATACAGTGAACAAATGAAGACTTTTTAACCCACTCAAGAGGAAGATGCATGATAAGGGAATTAAGTTTAGTATGCAACACCCAGCAAAATTATGTTTTGTGGTCAATGGGAAACTGAATACGTTTGAAGATCATGAGGAAGCAGAGGAAGCATTTGAGAGTTGTTATGGTCAATCTAAGCAACAATCTACACAGAGTAAATTTCCAAATCAAGAAAGTTCATATGCTAACCAATCAACACAAAAAGCCCCACAAGGATTCATGCAAAAGACCTCAGCTGCTTCAGTTTCAGCTGCTGAATAAAGGATGAAAATCGAGAGAGCAAAGGACAAAAGGGAGGAAGGGGGATGATAAAATCATGCTCTGCCCCCTTCATTTTTTTTTCCTACAAATTTTACAGTACTCCATTTCATTCCATCAGGCTGCTAGGATAATAACTAAATTATAGTTAGATTTCAGATTTCAGGAAAGAATGGAAGGAGAGGAAGGGAAGGGAAGGTTAGGCTAGCAGTATGTTAGGGATACATGTTAATATCTGGGGTAGCTGGGAAGGAAGGGAAAGGAGAGAAAGGGAGATGAAAAGAAAGAGAAAAGCTTTCATTTTACTACCCCCACTCTCTGTGCTACTTGCTAACTTTTTGTGATTATGTTGGGATGGTTTGTGCTGTGTGATTAAACAGCTCTGGCTATAATAAAATGCTTCCCATAGTAGTTAAAACCAGGTAAAAAAGTTGGCACTGAATGTACTGCAGACAATGATTGCAATGAAATATTAAAAAAAGGGAAAATAAAAACATTGTGAGAAGGCAGGGACCCTGCTGTATCTCATAGGTGCAGGAGATGACATTTTGTCCATCTCCGCTAATGAAGCGGGGAGGGTATAGGTAAAGCAATTTTCCCGAAGGGGGGGGAACACTGGGGTGTGCTTTGTTAGATGAAGGGGTGCACATTCAATTAAAAATAAAGAAACAAATTAGAGTATATGAATTTTTAGTGAATCTAAAAGGAAAGGAAAAAAATATTGGATCCAGAAATATATTTTTAACAATACAAATTATAATACATAAATGGCGGATATATTAAGGTTGGCAACATGGAACGTTAAAGGGCTGAGACAAAGGAATAAAATGAATAAAGTAATAAATTATCTTAATAAAAGAAAAGTTAACTGTGGGTTGCAAGAGACACATTTCTCAGAGTCAGATTTCAATGGTTTCAAGGGAAATGGGAACCAGGAGTACATGCCATATATATAATTTCAATGCTAGGGGAATGGCAATTTTTTTTTTCACAAAAAAATACCGAAACCAATTATACATAAAAAAATATATAGATCAGAAGGGAATGTATATTATAGTGTAAATAGAAGTGGGAACAGAGCAGCTCACCCTAGCCACAGTTTATGGTCTAAATCATAACAATCTGGGGTTTTTTTTTCAGAGTTTTTTCCTGCAGCTATCATCATTTAAAGACCCGTACATTGCGGGAAGAGATTTTAATGTAGCTCTGAGTAAACCAGACAGAACTTCAAGTTCCATGTATGACTATAAAACATCAATAAAAATTATAAAGGGATTTATGTCTGATTTGAATTTAATAGAGGCTTGGTATTGTAGTAATCCTGAAGTCAAACAGTAGTCTTATTATTCTAAAGTACATTGTATATATTCAAGAATAGGTTATTTTTTAATTTCAGGTTCAATACAACATAATATAGATAAAACTGTATATCCAGGTATAATAATATTGGATAATTCATTTTGCATAATAGATATACAATGGAATAAATTATCATACAGATCCAGTAGTTGGAAAATTGATATAACATTGATTACAATTTTGGAAGTTAGTAATACTCTAACACAGGAAATATTGGAATTTTTTGGAAGAAATTCTGAACAGGATACAGATATGATAATTTAGGATGCCTTTAAATCATGGTTTGGGGGAAATTTAAAGAAATGCAGGGAAAAAGAAAGAGGAAATGGGAAGGACAACAAAAAGAATTAGAAGAAAAAATATATACTTTAGAACAAATACATAACAGCACACTGGACTCTGATACGTTTAATAAATTAATAAAAACAGAAGATGCATATAATGCTTTGATAACAGAAAAAGCAGAACATCAGATATTAATGGACTAGGTCTAATTACTACATAAATTCAAGTAAACCATTGAAATTGCTAGCATGGCAATTAAAAAAGTTCAAGAACAAAAAACTATATAAAACAAATAAAAGATGAGGGAGGGGTATTGCATCTAATCCACAATATATAAATAAAATATCTACAGAATATTATAAGGAGCTATACACATCACAGTGTACAAAGGGAAATCAAGGACAAGGGAAATTCTTAGATAACTTAACAATGAAACAATTAACAGGGGAGGCAAAAGTGATAATGAATAAATCTTTTGTTAAATTAGAGGTAGAAACAGCAATTGAAGAGCTGAAGTTAGGAAAAGCTCCTGGACCGGATGGTTTTCAATCAGAATTTTACAAGAAGTATAAGGAAATATTAACACCAGTGCTTACTACTATGTTTAATAAAATTATTAAACTGGAAAATATACCAGGCACATTTCAAGAAGCTCATAGTCATCTGTTCCATAAACAAGGTAAAGACCCACAGTTATGTAAATCCTACAGGCCAATATCTTTGCTAAACTCAGATTATAAGATTTTGGCAAAGATATTGGCCAATAGGATGGAGAAAGTCCTACCAGAATTGGTCAGTCAATACCAGAATGGGTTTATTAAAGGAAGAAGAATAACAGAAAATGTAAGACGTACATTGAATATTATTTCTAATAATAAAAAGGATAACTCTATATTACTAACAATAGACGCAGAAAAAGCGTTTGATAGAGCAGAGTGAGAATTTATATTGGCTGTTTTGGAGAAGATGAATTTGGGGACTAAGCTTAGGAAATGGATTAAAATAATTTATCAAGCACCAAAGGCACAAGTAAAAGTTAATAATATAGTATCTCCGGCCTTTAGCTTGACAAGAGGTACTAGGCAAGGATGCCCTCTGTCCCCCACTGATTTTTGCCTTGGTTATTGAGCCATTGGCAGAAAAAATTAGACAAAATACAATAATTAAGGGAATAATATATAATGCACAAGAGCATAAAATTAGCTTATATGCAGATGATGCCCATCTTTATATTACAAATACTCAAGATTCTATAAAAGAATTTATCAAAGTATCAGATGCATTTGGAAATGAATCTGGCTATAAAATTAATATTCGAAAAACATTAATCTTTAAAAATAATAGAGATAGTAATTTACAAGGGATGGAGAATTGCATATGCCCAGTTGTAGAGGAGTTTAAATACCTGGGGGTAAGGTTGAGTAATAGTTGGAAGGAACTATATAAACTCAATATTGAATCATAGTTGCAGATTATTAAACTAGAGAAAGATAAATGGCATTCCCACCCCCTAAACTTAATAGGAAGAGTTAATGTAATTAAAATGCAAATATTACCAAGGTTATTATATCTGTATCAGGCACTTCCAATAGAAATTTTGGTAGAATTTTTTTAAATCATTAAACAAAATCATAAATTATATATGGTTGAATAAAAAAACAAGAATCTCAATAAACAAGATGGTACTACCAAAAGAACAAGTGGAAGTCTCCTTACCAGACTTCCAAAAATACTACTTAGCAGTACAGGTAGCAACAATTTGGAACTTGATTAATTATCAAGAATGTCCTACTAAATCAGTACAGATGGAAGTAACAAAATATGATTACCAAAATCTAATGAATGTGTTATTCTCAGGGACTAATCTGAGAAAAGATATTAGGAATAATGAAACAGAAAGTCCAACTACTCGAACAACAATAAAATGTAAGGCAGAAATCCATAAAATACAAGGTATTACTAAATTCTCTCCAATGTATAATAATTATAATTATAATTATTTTTTATTAGAAAAAGAATGGTATAGTAAGGGTCTATATGAATGTGGGCAACTATTTAAAGATAAGGGGCAGGACTTTCAATGGCCTTAGATTGATGCAAGGTGCTTGAGTCGAACAGGTCTGACACACCTGACGCCAAGGGCTACACCAAGTGTGAATTTCAAAGGCAGCTTGTGTCACCCATCAGGTGACTTGCACCAAAGTGTGCTAGCGCCAGCCTTGCACCATGAAAGTGGCTGTGGCATGGCGCTATGGGGCTTGCGGCAGACCCAGACTGCTGCAGCCCTCGGATCTGGAATTTGAAAGACCCCCCCCCAGGAACCAAGTGCAGAGTACACTTAGACCAGTGAGAGTCTGGTCTAAGGTGACTTAGCTGGCTCCTGGGGGGTCGTCCTGTACATGCCATTGTGTGGCCCACCCTGATCCATCCCTGGTGGGTGATCCTTGGTGGTCTGGTGGTCCCCTCCACCCCGTCACAATCCCCGACACCCATGTCTATGCATCCTGCCAACCCCTCCCAGGTGGTACTCATCTCAGCACTCCCACCCTCCCATACCCCGATCCAGTGACCAGCACAGCCCAACAGACGCCACCATGGTCGGTCACTGAATGAGCCATCATTGCGTGTACTGTATACAGTAGGTGCACGGACAGCCCATTCAGCGGCCAGCCAGAGTGGCATGTGGAGGGCTATGCCGGTCACTGGATTGGGGTATGGGAGGTGGTTGGAGTGCTGAGATGGGTACCTCCTGGGGGGCACTAGCCCACCAGGGTACCGGAGTGTGTTGTGGCACCAATGCCAGTGGTGTGGTGGTGTTCAGGGACAGTGACCGGTTGCCAGCCCCTGTCCATGGGTGCTGTGGACTCCCCACAGCTGTTGCAGCATTCCGGTTGGGTGCACAATACATCAAGCGCAGCACCCCCTTTGCCACAAGCCACTGGACTTAGGTACAGAGACCCTGTAAATTAGAAATTCGGGGGCAGGATCCCGGGCACACTGCACTCGGGGCAAGCTGCCATTGTCACAGCTTGCATCAGGGCTTTGGAATTCCAGCCCAAGGAGTTCAAAACATTTGAAGAAATTAAACTACAGAATAATATTCCTGAGACACACAGATTTCAATATCTACAAGTTAAACATTTAATTAATCAAATTAATCAGGGCCAAAAATTGGTATCTACACCAATACTGGACATACTACTGGAACAAAAGGAGAATACAAATCTAATTTCAAAAATATATGAGGCACTATTCTTGGATATACATGAAGACATAATTAAATTAAAACAGTGATGGAAAATGGATATGGGACAGGAACTCTCAGAAAGAGATGGAGAATGTCTGGCCGGCTATAGTAACATCCCCATTTAAGAATTTAAGATCTAGTAACATGCAACAAATACAACTTAATATTGCACAGGGTTTATTATACTCCTTATAAGCTACACAAGATAAAGCCGACATTGAGGGATGAATGTCCAAGATGCTCTAACACATCGGGAACTTTGATTCATTTAATATACAGTTGTCCTTATCTTACCAATTTTTGGTTTGAGATATTAAAAATAATTAATAATGCTCTAAAAATACAAATAACAGATGGTGTTTTGTTAATCATGTTTGCACTCCAAAAAGAGTTAATTAATCAACACCAACAATCTTTTTTATCATTAGCAATGACAGCAGTAAAAAATGCTTATTGGTTAAGTGGAAGGACAACAACCCACCAGTGGTGGAAACATGGATTAACTTTATGTTGCATATCATGAAAATGGAAAGTATACAGTATATACAAATAGAAAAAGATGAGTTTAAAGAAATTTGGCAGTCCTTTGGCGCTCTCATGTCCTAATTAATAAAACAAAGAGGAGGAAGAGAAGAGTAAGAAGGGAAATATATTTTCCCTTTCTGTCCCTTCCCTTTTCTCTTCTCCCTTTTTTCCCTCTTCTTTGGGGAGGAGGGGGAGGAGGAAAAAGGGGGAATAAAATAACAAAAACAACAATTATAAATTAAATACGTTGTAAACTATTCCTGGATCCATAGGATAGGGTAGAGTAAGAGGTAATGATGAAGTTATTGGATGAGAACAAGGGATGTGACGAATATGTGATGTCAGAAATTGATCATTTGTTTCTCTATACTACTGAACCTCAAAAAAAAAATCTGTCCTCTTGAAGTCCATGACCCTCATCTTAGTATAGTACTTTTTCCTGTCCTACTTATATTCCAATCCACAAAGTACAGTGATCATTTGTACCCAGGAGACTACACGCTGGAAAGACGACAGTCAATTTAATCTTGCCAGTCAATAATATTTGCTGGATCTTGCTATATTTCTTCTGCTGCTACCACAATATAAAAGAGAAGCCCTGCATGATGGATATTTGCTGTGTGTTAAAGTTAGCTCCTTTGCACTAGAGAGAAAAAAGGCATTTGAGCAGAAAATGGCCAATAAGACAGGGTTGCCACTCAAATTCTAACTTGAGGATGCACTCTTACCTGGGTAAGACATTTCCATTCCAGCTGCTGATGCCTGATACTGAATTCATGGCGAGTTGAAGACAAGAGGAGAGGGAAACTGCAGCAGGTCTCAAATTCCAATGAGACTGCATTGTAGCCTTCACATTTTTTTCTTCATCCTCACTGTGTAAAAGTTTCTGCATGACTTGTCTATTCCTTTTAGTGCCATTATCTTTTTTTCTTTGTCCTATTCTGTGTAGACTGTCAATACCTACTTTCTTTTCCATTCAGTGCCTAGGAGTTCCAAAAACATTTCTGTAAAAACCTCCCTTAATTAGGTAGCTTCTTCTCATGATTCCAACAAGCCATCAATTCTTAATTTTTTCTCCTAGCCCTATTTTCATAGTCTTTCTGTTTTAAAGCTGAGTAGCCATTCTGTAGTTGTTAAAATTCTCATTCTCTACAGGGTGACCCTGTCCTCTAAAGCAGAATGTCTGTCCTAGTTACAATATGCTTTTAGATTCTCTTTCCAGTTTTGCCATTACTGATGAACTGTTTAAAGCCGTGAGGGTTTCAGGTACAGTCTCTAATTTATTTAGTATTAAATGGACCCTTGTAAATTTTGAAGAATGACCTAGGCCCATTTCTTAGTTCCCTCCATTTCTTCAGTTCCCTTCTGGTATGTTTGTTTTTTTATTCTCCTTCTTTGATATATTAGTTTCTTTAGTTGAAGGGGCTACAGTTTTTACAGGACTCCTACTCAGGGTCCTGAAAATTTCTACTTGATTTTTTCCTGCTGGTAATGATTTAGCATTATCCTTCCTATTTTGAACTTCTGCTACTTTCCCAGATTTGTGCACTTTTATTTGGCAACTTATCAATGTCTCTTTTTATTCTCCGGTTTTGGTCTTGTTTCTTAAAACTTAATGTTCTCTGGGTACAGGCTACTTTCAGTCTGGTTATTCTGGCTTCTCTTTTGTTTTTGTCTTTCTCTTTTTTCTCTTTTTCTGGTTTTTGTATTGTACGGTATCTTCTTTACCCTCTCTTATTTTCTGTGTTTTGTACTAATTTTCTTATTTGTCTTTTAATTTATCCATTGTGACCAGTTTTAAAAATTAATTTTTTACCCAGTATCTTAAAGAGCTCGTGCACTGCCTGAAAATAATAATAGATTTTAAAAGCAGTCAGCTACTGCCATTTATATCTGTGGTACTCTTTTCTTTTCCCTTTCATTAATTGGCATACTTTTTATCTGATGTTAGTAGGTGCTATGTTTGGAATAGTAATCTACCTGGAAGCTGACCTTTTAAGCTCTGTTCCTCCCACAGCATCATGAACATTATGACCTCACTGACTGATATCATGTCATGGAGCTATAGGTCAGGAATCATAGGCAGACCAGGATAAGTTATAAAATTCACATGTAGCATTTTATTGTTGTCAATAAAAATGCAAATTTAAAATTGTACAGGGTAGCTCTTCAAACAGGCAGTGCAAACAAAGAAAGTTCTACATCTGAGATTCTCTCTCTCTCTCACTGTCTCTCTCTCAATTTAAATCTCAGTCCTACATCTGAAAGTCTCTCTCTCTCTCTCTCTCTCAATTTAAATCCTGGTCTCTCTATCTCTCTCTAAAGAAAACATTGCTCTCTTTTTATAAGCTGTCTTTTCCTAGCAGTTTAAACTCTGCATCCTGATGTTGTAAGTTGCATCTCCTGTTTCTCACAAAATGTACCAGAACTTTGTCAATGTCTTTCCTGAGGCCAGCCTGAAGAGCACATCTAGTCTGTAACAGTTGCAACAAAAATAGAGCATTCTGTCTCTGAGTTGGTCTCCTGTTGACAATTCTAAAAACAAGCTCGTGGAAGTCAAAATACATTTCAAGGTCAACCCTCTGTATTACAGACTGTTATCTTTTTAAGAAACCCAAATAGCTTTCTGCAATCATTTCAACAATATAAGTATACACCTTTGCAACCCAAGGGATCCCAGTTTAACATAAAGATTCACATATATGTTTTAGTCACAGAGAAGCAAGAGGAGAAAGAAAGAATAGAAACAGCAAGTGAAAGAATGAAGATAATAGGTAGAAATTGTGGGACAATCAGCGTGGCCAATTCCTAGGCACCACAAGAAAATCTGATTGTACAATCAGACAGGCAAAAGACAAATAAGTGGCTGAATAGGTGATAGCAGAGTAGATCCTTGCTTTTAATGCTCTCTGCATAACAAATGGGACAGGGTCTTATCCAACCCTGTCAACCCCCTTCCCCCAAAGAGAAAACCTTTTATTTATTTTTTCTTGTTTAGAAAGACAGGTTTCCAAACCTTCTTTTATGTCTCTTTAACATGACCTTGTTACATTCACAGTTCTCTGCATATGCAGTGTCCCTTTTTCATAACACCTTTTACAGCAAACATTTTTGTTAAGCACACACATTATTTTCAACTTCCAGAATTCTCAATACCTGAACCATATCTTGACAGAAAATCAACACTGACTTTCTCTTTTCCAGATTTGTACATCACTTTGAATTTAAATGGCTGTAGTGCCAGGTCCCGCCTTGTGATTCTGGGATTTTTATATTCATTTGATTAAGCCAACAGAGAGGATTGTGATCTGTTATAACAATGTCAGCTCCTAGCAGATAAAACTTAAGGGATTCCATTGCCTATTTCACTGCAAGGCATTCTTTTTCAACAATGGAGTACTTTTTCTCTCTGTTGTGCAGTTTCCTACTGATATGCAGAATGGGATGTCCCTTCCCATATGTATTCTGACACAGGACTGCACCTAGACCTACCTCTGATGCATCTGTCTGTAACATAAATTGTTTCTCAAAGTCTGGACTTCTTAAAACAGGGGCTAAACATATATAGCCTTGATGGCCTGAAAAGCCTCATCACACTCTGGGGGCCATGCTACATCATTTGGGTACTGTTTTTTCATGAGTTCAGTGAGGAGAGTTGCTAGCTGTGAAAAACTGGGAACAAATCTCCAATAGTAACCGGCCAGACCTAAAAATGATCTGACATGTTTCTTTGTTTTAGGGAAAGAACTGTTAGCTATAGCTTCTATCTTGGAAATCTCTTGCTTTAATTCTCCAGTTGCTAAAATATAACCTAAATATGTGGTTTCCTGCATGTCTAATGTGTATTTGGTAGAATTAGTGGTCAGACCTGCCTTTTTGATAGATTTGATAACTGCTTGTAGGTGTTCCAGGTGGTTTTCCCAGTCTGGACTCTATACCATGCCATCATCAAGGTAAGAGGGGGCTAGAAGTATATCCATGTACCACTGGAACATAGCAGGTGCACCATGTAAACCAACGACATGATGGTGAACTGATAGAATCCAACTGGAGTGGAAAATGCAGTTTTGTCTCTGGATTCTTTTTTTTCCAGTCCAGAAACCCCTAACTTTGCAACAGGAGCTCAGCCCCCATGCCACACCATCTCACCATGCCTAGGCATACCCCCCTGGCTGGGGCTGCTGAATGGGCACCCCCCAATGGACAAGAAAGGGCAAGCCCGAGGGTGCTAATGTAATTGGCACTTCAGAGTCTATCTACCAAATCATCTGCCCTGGGCATAGGATAGCTGTCAAATACTAACACTTGATTAAGTTCCTAAAATCAAGGCAGATTCTTACACGCCTTCTTTATTTGCAGTTACCAGTGGTGATGACCAAGCACTTCTCAGTTCTTTAGTGATACCCAGCTCTTTCATTTTTTGTATTTCCTTAACCATATCTGCTTTTAACTGCTTTGGTAAGCTGTATGTATTCTGTCTTATAGGCTTAGAAAAAACATTTTCTTTTACCCCATTGTCATGATACACCTTCTGCTGTTTTGGGTTTTTTTCTTAGTGGGGTCTTTAATGTGAGTGATAGTAAGACATTGTAGATGGATAGCTTGGACATTGGAAGCCTTCAAGCCCCTTCATAGAAGAGTTCCTACAGGTAATGTAACAAAACCAAAGGAGAAAGCAGAGAAGTGCACATCAACTGTCTTAAAGGTGCTCCAGTAGATATACAAGCAAAATAGCAGAATGAACTGGGCACACACCATAAAAAGCTAGAGCAATAAAACTCAGTTTTTATTTATTACTAAGCATAACTGGAAACAGGGCTAACACCCCTATGTATCGACCCAGTCAAATAGGTCTTCCGCAGGGGGTGGAGTTAGCCATCAATGACACCATTTAAATATCCCTCATTTAACAACTACCCAGGTGAAATACCTTAAACTTAATCAATGGAGATGATTATCAGGAAAAAACATGTGCTCAAAGACATACTGATACATATCCAACAACTCTCTTAATACAGATAAATTCATCCTAAACTCATTTAATTTATAAAGAATATTCTATTTTTTTTAAGATTTTTTTTATCCTACGACACACAACTGATGGACATGTATAATAAAGTTTCAGTGCAAAATAAATTTGATTTGATTTTAGTATTATGTCTTTGAGCACATGTTATGCTTAGCAATAAATAAAAATGGAGTTTTTATTACTCCCATTTTTATGGTGTGTGCCCAGTTCCTTCTGTTATTTTCCTGTAGGTAATGTACAGCTGCTTCTGTCCTAATATTTAGAATAACCTGAATTTCTCCCTACAATTTTAAGAGCGGTGGCCCCCGGGAGCAATTCCCTTGAGCGTAACTAGATTGAGCTCTTGCTAACTGTGCTTATAAATCTTGTAGTTTTTGGTCCCTTTGTTTCTTAAAATGGAGATATGGCTTTTAAGCTCTCCTATAAGGACAGTTTTCACCATGTCCTACAGAATGGTCAGTAAGAGGTCAGGGGTATCATTTTCAGCTATAATTTGACTGAGTTTGTCTGCTAAGAGTTGTTTAATTTCCTGCCTATTCAAAAGAGGGGTGTCAAATTGCCAAAATCTGGTACCTTTGGGGGGGATCCCAAACTAATTCCAGAGACAGGAGGCATGATCTGAGATGTATATGAGTAGTATTTTACAGGTCTTTGCCATCCCCACATGTTCAGAAGTAATATGCAATAAATAATTTTGAGTGTATATCCGATGGGGTGTGAATAATGCATATATTGCCTTTGAGAGGGATTTAAAAACCTCCAGATGTCTGTCCACCCACATTCTTTATTTATAGTATGGCCCTTAAAGAGAAACGTCCACATCTGATCGGGCCTCACCTCCATGTGAATCAGGGACTGATTAGTAGTTTCAGAAATAGAAGTATCTTAGAAACTTACTGTGCAATATTTTATTTTAAATCCTATCTGGCTGATCCTGCACCCTCCCCTCCGGCATTTTACAACTAAGAGCCCTCCCCAGCAAACCCACAATCACCCACAGCTGTCTCCAGTATGACTTGTACTGTGAGGAGCAGCCGGGTCTTGTCCATTGGATTACTATAGTGTGGCACTTTCAAAGAGCTCTGGTTTGGACACTAAGTGTGTCCGTGATATACAGATACCAGGTATAGACTGCCAGGGTGCCTGACAGTCTGTACCTGGTCTTGGTAGAGCAGGGACACATGTAGGCTCCAAATTGGAGCTATTTGAAGGTACAGCAATACAGATTACTATAGTGCTCTTGTTTTGTCAAATGCATTTCTTATAGAAGCTAGGGATGGGAGAACTCAGTGAAGTTCTGATCCTTATGAAATAAGAACCAGAACACGGTGAAGTCCTGATTTATCTTGATTAGTTCTTATTTATTGACCAATATTTGAAAAACAATGTGAAAAAAAATGCATAAAAGTGGCCAAAGTCACTCACGTTTGACACAGAGGCCCAAAAGAAATAATGTAATGGATTATTTGTATAGAAATTAAAGTAAAACTGCTTAATAAAAAAACAGTCTGTCACTATTAGTCCCTTCATGGCTGGCCTATAATGGTGGCATATCATGTTCGGGCCCATGACCTGAGTGTGCTGAGAGAGAAAGAGACACAGACAGACAGACAGATGCAATACTTACAGTATATCATAGCACCACCAAGCACTGCAGGCACTGCGAGGCAGCTAAGATTTACTTTTTTATTAATGGTGCTGTGTGGGTATTATTTTGATGGATTTTCCAGTCAGAGCCAAACAAGCCTAAGAAATGGATATGAGTGATCAAGGGAGAAGCACTAAGAGAGCCCACCACCCTACCCATGTGAATGATGCAAGTGTTTTGCATGCCCCAGTATCCTGTGGTATATGGCACACTACCTGGTCCAAGAGGTGGTAATGTTTTCTAGTACTACGACTACTTCTATTGAATCTGATCAACATGCTGAGGATGCTGAATCCTTAGAGAAGAAAAACAAAAGACATAGTGATCACCACCCAGGCAGGCAGCCAGTCACACATCACATTGGTCAAGTGCAGAGCAGTCATAAAAAGTTTGCCACTGCCACCTGATGAAGACCTGATGACACACAACACAACACAATGACATCCTTCCTAGTTCCACAATTGCTTGCTGCCAGCCACTGCCAAGTAATTTGAGTATCACAAATAAAATGTAGTAATATAATAATCTCAGCCCAGCTACTGTGAGATGTAAGTGAGATGTAATCAGGCTACCATACCACGCACAAACACAAGCAAAGAAATTTTATTTATTTAAGACTTTCACCAGGAAGGCATGCTGAGCAGAGTACCACTCGATTCCAGATGCGTCTTGGGGATAGTACACGAAAATAAGGAGGACAACAATAAAGATACAATAATACAGCAATGGTAAAAACACAGTGACAATAATACAGTACAGCAGAGTAAATTAGGCAGGATTATGCAAGCAAATAGTGCAGTCTTTACAATGATTTGCTAACATAGGAGGGTGAGTCATGAGACAAGCACTTGACATCATCAGATTGGTAAAAGGTTGGTATAAAGAGTGGCACAGAGTAAGTCAAGGGAGGGGTAACTAGCCTAGAGCTGAGGATGTGTTAGGCACATGAGCAGGTGGATGAGAAATGCACAGAGAGAAGACCATTGAGGTGCTGGGATGGAGAGGTGTGCCAAATGTCTGGAGGGAGTGAGTTCCATAGTTTGGGCATATGGTAGCTGAAAGCTGCTTGGCCTGTCGAGGTGGACCTGTGGAGAATATGTAGTAGACGAGTGTCATTTTGCCTAAGCCCATAGGCTGGAGGGGGTAGTAGGCGGACAGGACCGAAGAAAGTTAGGGGGGCAAGGACTGATACCAGAACTTGACAGTGAGGTGTGGGCAGTGTGATAATCTTCGGTCCTGTAGAGAGGGTAGTCCCATGGACTGGTAGAGGGTACAGTGATGGGTGAAGTAAAGACAGTCAAGGGCGTAGTGACAGAAGGAGTGGAAGAGGCAGTCCAGTCTGGTCAGGGTGGACTTAGGGGTGGCACTGTAGACCACATC
This sequence comes from Neoceratodus forsteri, assembly GCA_016271365.2. Taxonomy (NCBI): domain Eukaryota; kingdom Metazoa; phylum Chordata; order Ceratodontiformes; family Ceratodontidae; genus Neoceratodus; species Neoceratodus forsteri. Next base: position 1,395,137,249 of record CM057456.1, read on the forward strand.
TCCATAGTCAAAAAATTGGCAGAATCATTTTCTGTGCAATTGCTCGGCGGGCCGGCAGCAGGATGTAACCATGATTACGGTAAAGTGCGCCCAGTCTGGGGTGAAGTTTTTTGTGGTTGTCATCAATGTGTACAGAAAAGTCAAGGTGCTAGTAGAGCCAGACCCCGAGGTATCTGAAGGAGGTGCAGGCCTCCAATGAAGTCCCATCCAGGGTGTGGTAGGTCAGGGAGGGGGGAAGCTGTGAAAATCTCTGCCTTGTGCTGAAGGTCATGGAGACTATCTTCTTGGCATTGAGGTGAAGTCGACTGGAGCGAAACCAGAACTGGACACTGTTGAAGTTCTGCTGCAATGTGGCTGCCACATCAGTAGTGGAGGGCCCAGATTAATACAGCACCGTGTCGTCTGCATACATGTGAATGGAGGTGTGTGGGCAGGCAGAGGGCATGTCATTTAGGAAGATAGAGAGCAGAAGTGACCCCATGACTGAGCCCTGTGGCACCCCCGATGAGACAGGGAGAGGATCAGAGGTGGAGTTACCAATCCTGACAGACTGCATTCAGCCAACTAGGTAGGATTGGAACCAGTTGGTGGCCAAACTAGAGAGTCCTGCGCTGGCAAGCTAAGCCAGGAGGAGGGAGAGGGATACTGTGTAGAATGCTTTTGCTAGGTTGACAAAGATGGCTGAGGTGATGTGCTCCTTATCCATGGCAGGGAGGACAGAGTCCATGAGCCTCAGCAGGGAGGTGGTGGTGGAATGGGACTTCCTGAAACCAGACTGGTAAGGGGTGTAGAAGGAAGAGGAGATGAGGAAAGAGGAGAGTTGAGAGAGTACAAGTTTTTCTTGGATTTTAGCCAGAATGGGAAGAAAGGAAATAGGGCAGTAATTTCCTAGGGTAGAGGGATCACCTCCTTTGGGGAGAGGGATGACTGTGGTGTGCTTCCACTCAGCTGGTACTAAGGTTAGAGAGAAGGATAAGCTGAAGAACGCTGCCGGGGGGAGGCAATGGTAGGGGTCAATAGGTGCAGCAATTTAGCATTGAGGAAGGAGGGGTATTTGCCCTTGGTTGGATTGAGGGCAAGTAGGGCATTGTACATCTCAAGTGATGTAACTGGACAGAAGGAGAAGGAGTAGTTGGGTGGCGAGGCTTGGTCAGGTGCGATGGGAGGGGAGGGGGTTGGGGAAAGGGAGAGAGGATAGCAGTGCAGCAGTGCAGTTAGTGAAGTAGGAGTTGAAAGCTGTGGTGACTGCTGGAAGGTCAGTAACTGTAGACATGCCTATGTTTAGGGTAGGTGTTGGAGGCTGGGAGGGGAGGGGAGGGCAAAAAGCAATTTGAAGACCTTTCAGAATTTGACTGGAAGGCAGTATTGAAGTACTTGGCTTTTGCCTGGAGGATTAGCCTAGTGCATGCACTGTACAGAGCACAGTACTTTAGGTGAGCTTGGGGTAAGCTGGATTCCTTAAAAGCTTTCCAGTCCATGTCTCTTGCTTTGAGATTGGCAATGATGTCAGCTGTGATCCAGGGGAGGTGGGCACCACGCACCCTGGACCATCTAAGCAGGGCATAGTGGCTCCAGACATCAAGGAATCTAGTTTTGAAACCCTCCAGAGTGGCTTGAGTGGAGAAAGCTTGGTGTATGAAGAACCAGTCTGTAATGGACAGGTCCTGTAGGTGAGAGGTGAGGGCTAGAGATTTGTAGGACCTGGTCAGCAGGATGTTGGAGGGGGTGCCTTGGGCCTGAAGATTTTCCTGAGCATGTAAGTCATGTGGTGGTCACTAAGGAAGTCAGGGAGCAGGCCAGCAGCTAGTATCCTGTGCGGGTGGGAGGTAAGTGACAAGTCAAGGAGAGAGTGATTAAGCATTTTGTGGTTCAGACGAGTGGGCTTGGTGACCAATTGGGAAAGGTTTAGGGCACCTACTTTATTCAGAAGTTTGGAGTTTACATGAGAGAGCCAATTTTGATTAAAATCCCCAAGGATGTGGAGTTCACCCCCTGAGGCCAAAGTTTTTAGAACGCTGAGGTGATCCAAGATGGCGGGCAGTGGGCCATCAGGCATGCAGTAAGAGCCTGCAATGAATACAGGTGCAGTTTGGGGAGGGCAAGTTTTACTAGTAGTGCATCGATGGATTGCGTGGGGTAAGAAAGGGTGATACTGGTGAACTGCAGCGTGGATGCAATACACAGTAAATGGCAATGCCGCCACCTCGTTTGCAGCCTGGTTGGTCGTGGCGGATGACTGTGTATCCCGGGATGGCAATTTCAGAGTATTGTGTGGCTTTAACCATGACTCTGTAATTTTATTTATTTATTAGCTTTTGATGACTGGGAAAGTGCATTAGGCAATATACCTGCCTATTTTCAGACACGACTGGAGAGAGTACAAGATACAGTACAGGAAACATACACAGGAACATACAGGCATTCAAATCAATAATCAGGATGTCTGGGTGAAGTGAGAGTACAGTTGGTTGCAGCAGGAATAATTTGGTCAGAAGGCTACATATGTTCAGATGCACCAATTTCAGACCTCTGAGAAGTTGAGAGGGTGAGGCGGAGGTTGGATCATGGGGAGGGAAAGGTCCAGGATGTGGCTCCACATTCCCGGATAGCATCAGTAGGAGGGTGATCATCAGTTTGGTTAGGGGCCGTACCCACAGGGGCATATGGGGAGGGGCAGGTGAAAGCTTGATGACCATAGAGGAGGCTTGAGTGGTGGGGTGTAGGGCTATCTGTCCCGGGTAGAAGGAGGGTGGAAGGATGGAAGGGGCCAAAATGGTTTCGGTAGGTGAGTTATATGAATTTTCAATTTAGTAGCATTTTTTTCTGTGAAGTATTTGCAGCCAGATATTGGGGATGTGAGAAAAATACAAAGAGTATTCAGTTTCTGAACTTTCAGGCATCTGCTAAGCCATGACTGTATGAAAATTAAAACAGTAGTCAGGTCTCAGGATCAGCTGTACTGGTGGTGCTGAAGATTGAGGCGCTGGACGCCACACCTTGCGCCACAATGGCACGCGGGTTTGGGAGCGAGCCCAGGTCATTGGGGGTTGGCAGGGGAGGACAGGATTGAGTATCCAGAGGACTGCTTTCCTGTCCTGGGAAGAAGGGGGGACCCATTCCCATGCTGTGGCAGGGGGGCACAGCAGTATGCGCTCTAGCAACCAAGGGGATTGGCAGTGGCAATCCTGTAGGCGCACATGGGAGTGTGCGCACTCACGCTGGACACATTTATTTATTTATTGAGATTCTGGTAACCGGGTAAGCCCACTGAGACCAGAGGTCCCTTTTTCAGGGGTGACCCAGAATCAGTTACAGAAAAAGACACATAATAGCATTATTTACAGTAGTTACAATAGGTACACAAATATAAATCAGCATCAGTTTACAGGGTAACAACAGGTTCACATTCAAGCTCTTATAAGCAATACATGATGTCAAGTTTCACACCGTTAGTAGGGAATTGAGACAATAACAGTATAATTGACATCCTTGTTTAGGAGATTCATCAGGGACGAAGGAGGAATTAAGGCAGAGTGATGCATTGCATGTCCGAGCCAAAGGGGAGGGAATAAGAAACTTGAAAACCCCTGGCTCTCGGAGGAGGAGGAGACTGGTGCCTGAGTGGCTTCAGCCCACATCCCCAACACTGGACTTTCCTGGCTGGTTCCACCCTGCCTCATCCGGCTCCTGGCCTGGCTGTGTAGATTTCAGACAAGTACACCTGGTAAGTGGTTGGGTGGCTCTGCCCCGAGGGGTATAGATCTGGGGTACCAACTATGGTCAGCAAGCAAGGGTGGGGTATCCAGCCAGGGGGTTTCAGGTGGGGAGTTAGGAGTTGTAGCTGAGTGGGTTCACCTGAGAGATGCCCTGAGAAGCTAGGTGATAAAATAGAATTGGAAAACAAAAAATACTCTGGATCAGTTGCTGAGGTCAATAAAAGTAACAAGTAGTAGTTGTAAGGAGTAGGACTGGAGTAAGGACAAAAAGTGGTAAATAAGTAGTAGTTGTGACTCGTGAGGGCAAAAACTGATAGTGGTAGTAGTAGTAGTAGACAGAAGTACCCTACTTCCAGATCAGATAGTGGTACCAGGTACCACCAAGTAAGTTTGTGACATGAAATGCAGTTGCTTTCTGTATTTGGACTCTGAACTCACTGATGTTATTTTTTTTTTCTATTCTGTGCTGCTCATGTGATCATAGAGGCCTTGCATAGTCCATCCTGATCTGATTGCAATTAATTGCTACCTCATGTAGTAGACCCTATTCACGAAAGATTTTCACCACAGGCACAAATTCCTGAAAGAGTTTTGTGCATAGGGCCTGTTCGGAGTAGTCAGTGTATGTTTTATTCAGGTATCATATTTGAAATTAAAGTGAGGAATGTTGACTTTGAGAAACATGAAGCGCTCAGCATTTTCTGGTGTCAAACGGGACTGTGTGTCAGTAATGACGTTACCAGCTGAACTGAACAATCGCTCTGAACAGACACTAGCCGGAGGGCAATTCATGTACTTCATTGCGATGTTTACTAAAGCAAGCCACATATTTTGTTTGGATTTCCAGTATTTCAAAGGATCAGTATTCCAGCTGATATTGGGCTCTGCTAGGTACATTTCAACAATGGTATGTACTGAAGCTGTGTTACAAGAGGCAGATGAAGATGTTACAATAAGATTTTCTAAGTGACTCCAGAGACATGAAGCTGAACCAAGTGACTGTGGGACAATGCTATCATGCTTGGCTGGTAATGAAGAAGAAGATTTGGCTGCAGTGGCTGAGGAGGAAGAGGGAGACAATTATGCAACAGTAGAGGATGGGCCACCTGGTGCTGTGCTGCTGTGTCGTGAATAAGATTCTGACTGTGGTGCTGCTGTTGTACTCTGTTCCATGACAGCATACACCTTGTCAATTATTTCTTGTTTGTTTCTCTCGAAACAAGTGTCATCATCATCACTCAATAGTTGCTTCGATTTGCATTGTGGGTCCAAGATTGTTGCTTTAATGTAGTACTCAGAATGAAGCATTTTACATAGTTTGTCATCTTCTTCAACCTTTTTGATCATATGTCTCGTTAGATCTTGTATTCTGGAGGGCAACCTGCATGTGTCAGCACCACTGGCAGCCTGTGTGATCATGGAACCACCTTGCTTCTCTAACTTTTCCCTAATCAGATTCAATCTGAATTTTAGCATTTTTATTAGGGGTATCACCTGGCTCAGAGTTGTTGTATTTGTACTAACCTCCCTGGTGATTTCTTCAAATGGCCAGAGCAGTACAATGAGAAACTCCAGCATGGCCTTTGGTGGTGATACAGACATCTGCATCACCAATTTTATTTACTAAGGTGTGCTGCCTGACAGCTTTCTTTTGTTCCAGCAGCCTTTGGAACATATATAAGGTCGAATTCCATCGAGTAGAAATGTCTTGGATCAGTCTGTGCAAAGGTAAACTGTGCTCCTGCTATATTTTTTCAAACAAGTGATGGGTTTTGCTTGAGTGACTGAAATGAGTGCATATTCTTTTACCAGTGCTAACAACAGCCTTACTCTCCCTGTCGTCATCGAGAAAACCATGAACTATTAAATTTAAGCAATGAGCAAAGCAGTGGATGTGAACAAAGTCCTCCCTCCTCCAAGGCCTTCCTTATGATGGACCCATTATCTGCAACTATAAAGTCAACTGACAGTCCCTGTGAAGTAAGACATTGCTGTATTGGTTTTTGGAGCTCTTCATTGATGTTGTATGAGGTATGTTCAGATGGAAAATAAAACATTCTTAGAACAGCAAACTGTGATGCTTCACTGTCCTCGCTCCTGCGTGAATTATTGAAACATGCCCAATGGGCTGTGACAGACATGAAGAGTTCAGGCTGACAGCTTGTCCAGATATCTGTTGTGAGATGCACCACCCTCCCATCAGCACTGCACAAGACATGTCTTAATTTTTTACATATGGCATCGTAAAGATCAGGAATCCCTGTTGCCAAGAAGTATTTCCACGATGGTATACTATATCAAGGTTCAAGGTACTCAAGTAGTCACCTGAATCCTATATATTCTATTACGTTATATGGTAGCAAATCAACAGCTATCATTTGGGAAATTTTTTTGGTTATTGTAAAAGCAACAGGGTGAGTCAAGGCATATTTGGCCTTACGCTCATATGTTTCTGAGATGGTAAACTGTCTCCTTGAAGGAGGAGGGCTTTTGAACACATGATGGTCACTTTCAGTAACAGTTGGAGGAGTCCTTCGAATAGCAGCAAGTGGTGGTTGAGGTGTAGTGCTGCAGGGGCTGCCACTGCTTTCATCTATGGGCGTTACCCCCAAGTCTAGTGAGCTATCACTATCACTTTCTTTTCGAGACTCACAACTGACCCTTCTCACTATCACTAATGTTATGACATCTATCTAGGTGCCTTTTCAGTGCTGAAGGTCCCAATGCTTCTTTCTTTTTACCTCTTCTGATTGGCCGTTTACAAATAGCACATGTTGCTATCAACTCATTGGAAGCACTAACAGAGAAGTATGACCAAACAAAAGATGATATTTTTTTTGTTTTTTGCCAGGAAGGCACGACACCTCGGTCATCTTTTCAGGGCCCCCTGCTGGATTTGTCCTGGTCCTGTTCCTGTTCCTGTTCCTGTTCTTGTTTATTCCCACTGCCCCCCCTCCTCCACAACCAAAACATTTCTGCCTGTTCCTTCCTCATCTGCAATTTCCATCCCCTTCAGTAAACCTTCTGCTGCCTGAGCATTCTCTTCATCTTCTGTATTATCATCAGTATTACCCTTGTTGGGTTCAGCCTCAGCAGAATTAGATGAGGGACTGGCAGTAGCATAATATGCAATTGTTCCATGCTGTTGGGTGCCTCTGCGGTTGGTACCCACCACATCTTTAGTTTTTTTAACTACATACTGTAACTTGTTTTACTTGGGACTGATGATGATGATATGAGATATTTACCTTTTTTGGATTCAAGACAGTAGATGGGACCAAGCGATAGACATCCTCTATCTTGATTTCAGCAAGGCCTTTGACTCTGTGCCCCACAAAAGGTTGATCAGGAAGTTGGTGAATCAACCAAATGATAGACCAAATGGCCTTCTTCTGCTGACTTCTTCATATTCACTTGAAAGACGAAATCTTATAAGAAGTGAAAAAAATCCCTTTTTGGGGTTTGATTTTGTTTTCCTCTTTTCAGGCTGATTCCTGTCTTTTGCAGCGCCACTGCCTACCTGAGGACTAGAAAGTGCCTCATCAACACTTTGATCCATTTTGGAACAAAAGATCCCTCTAACGTGAAATGTGATGTCCTTCTGACAACTCTCACCCACACAGACCGGGGACAAATTTACAGTAGTGACTCATGACTGTACACAGCACACCAACAGCATAGCAGTTCACCACCACTTCCTTCCAAGATTGCCAGACTGGCTCCTATAAAACTTACTGTTAAGTGAAAGTGACCAAATTCAGCAACCGTTAATTGTGCCTCAGAATTTGAATTGGAGATGCAAACACATCTAGTGCATTAGACACACGCAGCACAATCCCACACTAGGGGTTGGTTAATGCTTAGACATAATGTAAGTTTGTAACTCAATATACTATGAAACTAATGATAAGGAATCATGTGAAATGAGTGATGATGATAATGACACTTGTGTGTAGTGCTTGTGCTTTACTTGTGTTGTACTGTAAACACAGCCTGCTACAACTCACAGTCAGATTATCCCCTGGGCCACCCACAGCCAGCAGTACAGGGCAGGCGCAATAACTTGTATGTTGTTTGAACAGTATTTGTTTTTAATACACGAAATCATGATTGAAGGTAGGTGATGATAATTGTTATTTGTGACTGGATTGTACACAGCTGCACTGAAGCCAGGAAAAAAAATTATTTGGGATTTCTGGGATGTTACATTTACTGTGGGCCACCCTGCAGTCTCTTTCCCACTCCCCTCTTTACGTCACAAAGATTTATTTTGCCATCCTACTGCCCTTGCTCTGTATACACAGCCACACTGAAGCCAGGAAAAAAATTATTTTGGATTTCTGGGATGTCACATTTATTGTGGGCCACTCTGCAGTCTCTTTCCCTCTCCCCTCTTTATGTCACAAAGATTTATTTTGCCACACTACTGCTGAAAAAAAAAATTTCATTTGGGATTTTCTGTGTAACCCCTAGGTGGTGCTATCCCAAGGGCTACTACCCCTGCCTGCTTGGCTAGTAGCATGTTAAGGGGCCTGAGTTCTGAAACGGGTGCCTCCACCTGGAAGTCAGAGTTGGTAGTGGTCAAGCTAATCTGGGCACAGCCCTCCAGGACACTGTAACCCCCCCTCTTTCCTTACTAGTGGCCAGAACAATACACAATAATCACTTTCACAATACTCCTGATACACCACACAAGTACCCACACTGTTTGCACTTACCACCAGGGCTTTCCTCTGGCCCAGCCCTGGGGACCCCCTGCAAAACAAGGTTATACACAGCAAATAACAGCAGTACAGTACTCTTGTACAAACTGGAACCACAGTAAGGGTAAATGCAAAGAAGACTTAGATTTGATTTATTTAAGGGGCTTGAACAAGGGAGGGGTGTAATCAGGTTAATTTGCTTAAAGGCTTAAACAATCAAACAGTTATGCATGCACTTCAGGGTCCATAAACAGTCACACACTCTGGGTATCCAGATGGAGAATGGTGGGCTAGCCAGGAACGTTGCAGCTGGTTGGGGCCCTGTGATGGAAGAAAACAACATGCACAACACACACTATTTGTAATCCGGAGCCGGAGGGCTCAGTTCGTGAAAAGAAAACAAGACAATCAGATGACCCATTTTTAGATTAGGCTTTTGTTGCAGGGAGCTACCCTGATGATTACTCACGATACCCAAGACTGGACACAGGCTGGACAAAAATCGAGACAGCAGGTGGTTAATCTGGAGTGCCAGGAGAAGCAGGGCCCACATGATTCCCCGAGGCGTCATTCCTGTTCAAGCATGGAGCAGGGAGCTGATCCCCAGGTAGGTCTCTCATCGGTGGCTTTCTCTGTGCAGTGGGGTAGTCTGGCAGGACCAGCGTGGCATGGCCCAGGCCGAATGGAGATGAATGCAGATTCAGTCCGATTAGGCTGGATAAAGCTTCCAGCAAGCAGAACACAGTTCACACAGTGGGGAACCAAATCACAACCCACTTTCAATACACAGCACATTTACATGTAAAGGATTCTCCGGCGCCAGCAAGCAGAACACAGTTCACGCAGTGGGGAACCAAATCACGACCCACTTTCAATACACAGCACATTTACATGTAAGGAAATTCTACTGTACCAGGCAAACCGCTCTCCGGTCACGATCGCAAAGTCTCTGAACAAACTGAGGATTCAAAAGCAGCTGGAAATCCAGACTGGCCGATCGCATTCAGCAAATCTTCGGTCTTCTTCAGGTTAAAGTCTGATCACAGTCCAGTGGCTTAAATAGTCCTCACAACTTGGATTCAGTCCGAATAAACTCTATTTTCCCTCTCAGGGACAGCAGGCAGACAGGCAGGCCAAAACTCAGCCCTTTCACAGTTCTCCCATGCAAAACTACACAGAACTGCTGCTCAAAATCACGTGAGCTGTTACTTCTTCACTTCTTAGCTCAAAGCTGAAACTAGCTGCAGCAGCTTTGGAAATTACCCAAGATCCAAAAGGTTCGGTTGGCTGATCCTCTTGTCAGTCACAACAAAGGCTCCCCCTTCAGGTGCAAAAAGGCACAAAAAGCCCAAAACTACAATTCCTACAGATTTTGACTCCAGACAGCTCCTGTAGTCCGGCTCCATTTTATGTCCCACCAGTACTGATTGGTCCAATTAGCAGTCCAGGACCAAGATAGTGGAGATAAACAAAACAGTCCTTACTGCAAAGAAGGCAGGTTAGACAAACTACATTATCATTATCACTCTAAATGATTTTCAGCAAATAGTTACATCTTTCAACAGAGCTCCCACTCAGATTACTTATGACTGCAATCCAGGCAACTCTTAAAGAGACAGTACACAGAGGCTATACAGGCACTCTCTGGCAATCACATTTAAACTGCTAAAATGCAGGACAACAGCCTTTCTTTTAGGCAAGCTCGAGGAAGACTTTTCAGGAACCCCATTTCTAGGGGGGTTACACCCTTCCCTGCCTGGAGAAAACTTGGTGTCCACATCAAGTCTGTACCATCATGCATCAATTAACATAAACTAATTACTTTACTATACG